>CM064505.1:37716372-37942912 GCA_032716605.1 Paralithodes platypus
TGGTTGGGGGGAGGGGCGTCGACTGACTGGGGACAGAGGTGCATGGGGGCGGTTCGTTCGTGGCCACCCCTTCGGGGATCACGGCGTCAGGCAATAGATAGATAGATAGACCTTTCTTTATTCGATGTCATTTCCATCGAGAACTTTCTTCGAACTCAGTTTCCCTCGACGCGGAAATGGTTTTCATCAGGTTAATGGACTTGATCTAGTTCTGCATTTCCTACCTGAAAGCATATGAAATAAACTTTTAAATAATTCTTGTCATGTGTAATAATCTACCTTCCGTTTAGTGGACACTACCAGCGGTGAAAAATAACCTGGAACTGTTGTCAGAACAAAGATAATATAGACGCTAGACTAGAGTCTGTATATCTTGGTCAGAACTGTACCGTGTTCATTATACGGAGGCCAGAAATCGTGACTCCTAACCTCTGTAACTAAAAAAGGGCTAGACCAAATGGGCTGTCAATTTCCACACGTATTCCCTGGTCGATTCTTCCCTAATGGTAGAAATATTGGCTCGATTCCTCTAGTAGTTGTTTTTTATTTATAGAGGTTAATGGTTAAGAGTGTTAACTTAATTATATTGAATAGACTATAGGCTACTGTAGGCTATGTGCATGACAACTCAGGTCTGTATTAGAAGAACTTCTTTTTAGGATAATATAAAAAAAATGGAGTATGTGGTGAAATGAAAAGCAGATTTAATACAGACGTTTAATCACCTGCAAAGTAGCTGATACAATACACAACTATATGATAAAGTTGAGACCGTAAGCATTAAATGAGGGAGAATACTGAATCGGGCATGTGGCTGAGGAGAATCTTTCAATATTTCAACAGCTTTTATCATAATTATCCAACAAAATGTGTACTACCTTTCGCTGCAGGGAATTGTACAGTTGCCATAACATGAACCTAGGACTAATTCTGTGAAGGGATCTTATAACTAACTATTATCTTACTTTACATCTTTACTTCAGTGACCCCTTTTACTTTATTTTGGTTAGTATGAGACGATTTTGTCAATTTTAAAAGTATTTTCAGGAGTCAGAAGGTTAATTAAGATAGTTTACATCCCTTAAAATCTTAAAGGTCCTTCCAAAGTTGACCAAAATCGTCTACTGTCAGCCAGCATAGCATCAAAGTTACGTCATCGTGCTGAAAGGGTTAAAATCTAGAACTAATTTGAGAAGGAATACAGAGAAATATACGTTAATTTGTTTTCCACCATGTTATCACTTCCAAAGAAACAACAAGAACTGTGAAGCCTGATTTTAACTTAACATGTTCAACGATAATAACAAAAAAGAACGACTGAAGTTTTGAATAATCTCGTTTACCAGCCTCATTGCCCCTATAAAGATTTATGTATTATAGGCCTATCTTATCTCTGTATCAGTCGTATTTTGTCATATATCTGTACTATTTGTCAAGAATTGTATCTGTAACTTCATCTTATCTTAAATATATATTATTTCTCTGTTCCAGATTTCTGCTACAGAGCTTGGAGGACTTAGACAACTCCCTAAGAAATCTCAACTCTCGGCTCTTCGTCATCAGGGGCCAACCAGCTCATGTCCTGCCAGAGCTCTTCAGGGTAAGTACTTGGAGACTGATTGATGGATTGGCTGGTTGGTTGGTTGGTAAATAAATAAGTAAATGAACAGACGAAATTGATTTATTGATTGACTGATACGTAGATGAACAGACAAAACACCGACAAACAAGAGAGACCTATAGATATACTTCAAAGACATGCAGCAAGACAGACACAAAGACAATCACACATATATTATATGATGTAGTTCTGTAGTAACAAATACAGAGGCAGCTCCCTAAGAAAACTTAATTCTCGGCTCTTCCCCATCAGGAGCCAAGCAGCTCACGACCTGCCCCCAAAGCTCTTCAGGATCAGTACTTGGAGATTAATTGACTGATTGATTGATTGATAAGTAGATGAACAGACAAGTAGACAGAGACATGTAGATATTAAGACGTATGCCACATAAAAACAGACATACAGCTATACAGTATACAATCAAATAACTTATATTGATGCAAATACAGACTGCCAACTCCCTAAGAAAGGTCAACTCTTATATATCTCTTCGTCATCAGAAGCCAACCAGCTCACGTCCTGTCAGAGCTCATTAGGGTAAATACTTAAAGATTGATTAATTTATTGAGTGATTATAGGCTTTATTAACAGACATACAGATAGGTAGGTAGTGTTTCTGTCTTATGTCATGATAGTAAAATACAAATGAAGATGCGATGGTAGATCACAACTACTGGTGATGCTGGTCTTGAATGTGAGCTATTTGCAGACTCATTTAATCTCACTCAACTAGTCAACCAACCCACCCGTGTACCAGATAATCCTAATCATAATTCCCACCTACTGGACTTATTTTTAACAACCAATTCAGAAAATTATGATGTTACAGTGAGGTCCCCGCTTGGATCTTCTGATCACTGTCTGATACAGGCCACCTGTCTATCACCTACCACACCTTCCCACTCTGAACCTGTTTTGGTAACTAAATGGCATTACGATAGGGCAGACTGGGAGGGTCTTCAAGGTTTCTTTATTGATATTCCCTGGACCTCTTTCTTTTCTAATGATGCACACTCCACCTTGAGCCACATACAAGATTTTGTAAAAATTGGAATGGAAACTTTTATTCCTCATCAAAAGTACAGTAAAAGATCTAATTCACCTAAATGGTTTGACCATAATTGTGCTAGAGTAACTGAACAAAAAGCAATAGCCTACAATGCATACACAAGATCAAAAACACATGAAGCCTTTAATTACTTTAGAAACATCAGAAATCATGCCAAAACTGTATTAAACCTAACTAAATCAAACTTTCTCCACAAGCAGGTAAATAAACTTCTAAATAATCCAAATGATAACAAAATATTTTGGTCTACTCTTAACTCATTCAAATGCAACTTCACTACTGCTTCATCCATTCCACCATTAAAATCTCCGACTGGCAACCTTGTAAGTGACCCACGAGGTAAAGCTAACCTTCTTGCGGATATTTTCTCCACCAACTCAACCTTAGATGAAATAAATCAAGATGTCCCTGTACTTAATTTTAATTCGCCTGAAATTCCCTCACTTAAGATCCACACCAGACATGTCAAAACTATTTTGCAGAATCTCTCAGTAGATAAGGCTCCTGGTCCAGATGAAATTCCTCCAATAGAACTTAAGAATTGCTCCTTGGTGCTCGCTCCTGTATTGGCAAAAATTTTCCGTCTGTGTACTCATACCTCATGTTTCCCAGTACCCTGGAAAGAAGCAAACATCCATCCAGTTCCTAAAAAAGGTGCCTCTTCAGATCCATCAAACTACAGACCAATAGCTATAACTTCCACTCTTGGTAAAGTCTTTGAAATTATATTAAATAATCACATAATTAAGCATCTTGAGAATAATAAATTAATCAGTGATAGGCAATATGGTTTTAGACGATGTCGATCAACTGCAGACATTCTTTGCCTTCTTACGCATCAAATCAACCAAGCTACAGACCAACATGGTGAAACACATACAATAGCACTGGATATATCAAAGGCATTTGATAGAATCTGGCATCAATCCTTATTGTCGAAGATGTCACACTACGGCCTTGCATCATTAGTTCCACTAATTTCTTCTTATCTTCATAACAGAAAAATATGTGTGATGGTAGATGGCCTTTATTCTCAATTTCACTCAATAAATGCTGGTGTTCCCCAGGGATCAGTTTTGGCCCCAACTCTGTTCCTCATTCATATCAATGATCTCATATCTACCACTCATAATCCAATACATTCCTACGCAGATGACTCAACACTCCACAGTTCCTTCACATTTACCAATTCTTTCACCCAACCCGATCTTATAAATTCAAAAATAAACACTGCAATATCTCTGAACCAGGACCTTTCTAGAATTAATGAATGGGGACAAAAGAATCTAGTTTCCTTTAATGCACAGAAAACCAAATACATTCAATTTTCTAACCGACAGAATCTCACTGACTCCCATATATTTGTTAATGATGTAAATATTCCCACTTCCCCTAGTATTGACATTCTCGGTGTAACATTAACTACTAACTTGAGCTGGACACATTATGTTAGAAGCATTGCTAAGAATGCCTCTAAAAAACTGGGACTCCTGTACAGAGTTCGAGAATTCTTCACTGACGAGCAGTTGGCCGTGATATATAAAAGTCATGTGCGTTCTCAGATGGATTACTGTTCACCTCTGTGGGGTGGAAGTGGAGTGGTTGCATTGAGGCAGTTGGACAAAATTCAAAATAAATCTATTAGATTAATCAATAACCCTGCAATCACACAGAACCTTCCTACATTATCCATACAAAGAAACGTTGCATCCCTTGCATTATTATACAGATATTTTCACAGCAATTGTTCCGAGGAACTTGCTTCAATTGTGCCGCCTCTCCACATCTTTCCCCGTAGAACTAGGGCAGCTGAGAGCGCCCATGAATTTACACTTTCTCCTCTACAATGCAGAACTTCTGCTTATCAGAATTAATTTATCCCCAGAGCTACTACCGGTACTCTTTGGAATTCACTTCCCTCGAATTGCTTTCCACAAACTTACAATCTACAAATGTTTAAATCCAGTTGTTACAAACATTTTATGAATGGAGGATGCCTTTAGGCACATGACCTTTTTGTTTTATCTGTATTTTTCCTTCCTCCGTTCATTGTCTCTTTAAAAAAAAAAAAAAAACACACTATTTGCCATGACTGTACGCCCTGGACCCTATTGTCCTTGTATAGTGTATCGAACCCAAGCCAGGTAAAAACAGGTTTATATAATTATCCATTATCAAGTGTATTTGCAATTGTAGCTTTGAAGGTTCAAAATCAGCTTTAAAAAAACAAAAACAAAACTACACACACACACACACACACACACACACACACACACACACACACACACACACACACACACACACACACACACACACACACACACACACACACACACACACACTTACCACACACACTTACCACACACACACACACTCAGGCTCGCTATCGCTTGCCAGGAAAAAATCGACACGTAAATGACATGAAAAGTCTTAATATTGACAAAGCAATGGGGCGAAAGGTCTTTAAATCGCCAAACTAATGGGTTGAACGTCTTCAAATCTGAAAACTAATGGGGCTAACCATGAGGAAGAAGGGGGACCAGAAAACCGACCCATCTCCTCTTAAGTTCTAGGCGGCTATAAATACTTTTAAGTGTTCGGGGTGGTGAAGTGTTTTGGCGTCTCACTGTTTTCCACGTAGAGAGAGAGAGAGAGAAGGGTGGGATGAAATATGTGGTGAAGAATGGTGTTAAGGGGGATCACCTCGCTTTTTTTTTTATCTTTCTCTCCCTATCTCTATCTCCCTATCCATGACCTCCGCTGCATGTCATGGATTGGGCCTGAGCATATACTGTAGATAGATAGATAGTCCCAGCCAGTCTCGGTAAACCGCCACCGTGGGCATGTGCAGAGAGACTCCTTCGGTAATGTGTTCTTGGAGTGCACCAGTATCGGTAGATGGTCACTACCTACAGTATATAAAGGCCTGTCTCCACCGTGGCTCCAAGGAATGAGGGGTCCCCTGCCCTTCACCTCTGAGATCTCCCCGATACTCACAATGGGTACCGGTATTGTTCTGTCCAATTGGATGGTCAGATTGGCTTTTTACGGGGGGGGGGGGGGTTAGTCTGGGGTTTGAAGGTATGTGTGTGTCATTCTTCTATTTTTGTTGTGGGAATCTACCTATAGATGGGTTCGCCACTCTTCTAGTGGCACCGAAGAGCGCGCCGCCCCTCGTTCTGGGTGGTGATTTGGTGCAGCAGACTGTTCGAAGGGGCAGCACGCACCCCTGCGAAGATGGGCTCATCTGGCTCCTTTTGAAGTTCAGTATCGAGGGCCCTCTTGAAGCTGTCTAACGAGACGCCCCTGGTACCGTAGTTTGTTGAAGAGACGTGGTATTTTATGTGACAACCAAGCCTCTCGTAGCGATCCCGTAGCACCCCGATTTTTCATCCTGGGGATATCGCATTCCCAACCTCTTCTATCACTGAACTTCGTGACTATCGGGGTGTATAGATTCGGTACTTATAACTTCAGCAATTTTCCACGTGTATATTATTAAGTATCGCTCCCTTCTACGTTCCGACGAGTACAGTTTCAGTGTTCTTAAACGCTCCCAATAGTGTACTGGTAGATGCTTTATTGAATTTATGTGTGAGGTGAAATTTCTCTGTACACTTTGTCATTTATGTCACCTACTTTGTATGGGGATGTTATTGTTAATACGTTACAGTACTTTAGCCGTGGTAGAACCAGGGATTTGAAAAGCGTTATCTTTGGCAACTCACCGTGCGTTCTAAATGTACGTAGAATCCAACCTGTTAGCCGTTTCGCAGCTACAACTTTGACCTGCTTATGTTCTTTGAATGTCATCTTCTCTCGTGTGGTTTTGTCTCCTGTCATCTCGCCTCTTATACCTCCTCTCTTCCTTTCTCTCGCCTTTTTCGTCTCTTATCTTCTCGTTTCATCTCTTCTCTCTTTACTATACCTCCTGTCTCCAGTCTCATCATTTCGTCTTGTCGATCCTCCTCTCTTCTCCTCCATTCCTCCCGTCGTGTACTGCAGGTCGGGAAGTAAAAAAAAAAAAAAAAAGCTTTGTACCACATAATAACCGTTGCCTTAGTCTTGCCCCACAACATCGTCATATCGCTGGTCTGCCTCTGGCCCTTTCCTCTTTTCTTGCTTTTTTCTCCACCCTCTCTCCACCTTTCTTACTTCTGTCCGCTTCTATCCATTATCGTCTTGTTTCAATATGTATATACAGTACGGTCACTTATACAAATTCGTGGACCCCTTATGTTTTTCTTCATGCAATTATAACTATAGCCTATGGAGTGTTTTTTTTTATGGAACTTACTTTTCAATAAATAGTATATATTGTTTTGTAGTTTATGTACAGTCGCGCTAATAAGTGATGTCTCGGCACCAAGTATGTTTTGATCGATAATTGGTATCAGCAATATTTACACATGATTTCTTCTTTTTGAGTGAGATATAACGACATGTTCCTACACTTACCCACCCTATTCAACATCTGACAGACATTGATACAGCACAGAGCGAGCCAAACGTAATGACAGTTGTGACATGACTTATTAGCGCCACTGTACAGGCAAAATATAATAATAGATTCGCTTCCAGAGATGTACTTCCATAATTAGAAATGGGTGAGGTCCGCTAATTTTTGCGAGTGACTATACACTTAGAATAGGGAGAATATAATTATACACTTAGAATAGGGAGAAGATTGTCCTTATGTGTTAGTTTGTATTATATTTAAATGTATTATTGATTATATTATTATTAGTATTATTATTAGGGGTTCGTCCCCTACGGGGAACCCCTATTATTATTATTATTATTATTATTATACAGGAACATTTGTCAGCCAGAGTGGACAGAAGGGTGCTGAGCTGGTATGGTCATGTTGAACGAATGGGAGATGAAAGGCTTACAAAGAGAATATGTGAGTCAGGTACAAGGGGAGATAGAAGGGCAGGAAGACCCCCATTGAGATGGAGAGACTGTGTAAGAAAGGCTTTGGATGATAGAGGAATGACTATAGATCAGGCAGGGGAAGTGGTGGTGGACAGGAGTGAATGGAGAATGCTTGTGAATAGTTGAGTGAACACGTGGTCATTTGGAGTAAGGGGTCGGGCGCAAGTTGGACTAGATAATAGTCCATCAGGCGCCTGGCCCGGGGAGACGATTAATATGAAGGGTGTGCCTGGAAGTGTGGTGGGAGGGCTTGTCGCTTTGGCTCCGCTGCATGTCTGCCTGCCGAGATCGGAACCTCTCCTGGTGGTCAGGGGCCGGGGGAGTGCTGGAGCGACCTTGGTAACCCTGGTCTCTGGGTCTTCTGCTGGGTGACCTGGATGTGTGAGAGTTTGTGTTTTTTATCTGTGTTTATTTTTTGTTTTATGTTGTTTTTGTGTGTTCCCTGTTCTTGCTCTGTCTTGAGTCGGCTACCCCCAAAATGGGGATTGGGCCTGAGCATATAGATAGATAGATAGATAGATTATTATTATTATTATTATTATTATTATTATTATTATTATTATTATTATTATTATTATTATTATTTGATAGGCTATTTGTATGTGCATGAAGGAAACAAAAGACAATGCCCCCTGTCACAAGGTTTCTCTCTCTCTCTCTCTCTCTCTCTCTCTCTCTCTCTCTCTCTCTCTCTCTCTCTCTCTCTCTCTCTCTCTCTCTCTCTCTCTCTCTCTCTCTCTCTCTCTCTCTCTCTCTCTCTCTCTCTCTCTCTCTCTCCCAAGTTAAAAAAGTGACGGAGCCAAATTCAACAATTAGAGTCAACAAATAAACATATCTGGACACAGGGAGCTTGAAGAGAGATGGATTGAGGGAGAGTTTCAAAGTTTACTAGTTGAGTTGAGGAAAACTATGACAATTGGTTCGCTCTTGGGTTAGAGAGTTGGGCAGAATATTGGTGAAAATGTGTTGAAAGGCGGGTGGCACTCACTGTCTCTAAGGGCAGAGGTATACATTGAGAGAGCTCTGAAGAACGCTGACCATTGTAATATCGGTAGAAGAGTGAGATATTGTAGGGAATTAGTAAGAGGAGGCCGAGTTGATGAGGTGTATATATATATATATATATATATATAATATATACACATATATATATTATATATATTATATATATTTTGTTTGTTTAGCCTATCTAAATGACGAGTTCAAATGAATCTCACTTCTTCTTTTCTCTTCTCACCTCTTCTCGTCTATTCTGTTATCTCTAACTCTCACCAATTTTGTTTTCTCCTTGTCTCATGTTCTCTCATTTCCTATTCTCTCATCTCCTCTCCACCCCCATTTATGTATCTTCGCTCTCATATTCTGTTGTTTCATTTTCTCACATTATGAAAACTTAGTATTAACCTCTTGAAGTTCTGAAGCGTTTTAGCAGTTTATTTTGGCTAGACGATTGTATGCAGCTTAGGAAGGATAAGTGGGTATTGAAAGGGTAAATACTATCTCAATCAACACTTTGACTTCCGTATACCGTTACTAATCTGAATAAAATCGTGTAATAGTAGCCAGAAAACAGAACAGAAACGCGTATTGGAGCTTGAAAAGGTTAATACTTGTCGAGAAATCTGTATTTTAGGGACTGAATTTACCGCCTGCTGAAAAGTAACCGACTATAGTCTTCTCTCCTTTTTCATAACTCCTTATGTCTTCCCTATTTCATATTCTTTGATAATTCATTGGTTTCCACCCTACCCTTTCTTTGCTCGCCTACGGTATGTCTCAGCTCTCTCTCTCTCTCTCTCTCTCTCTCTCTCTCTCTCTCTCTCTCTCTCTCTCTCTCTCTCTCTCTCTCTCTCTCTCTCTCTCTCTCTCTCTCTCTCTCTCTCTCTCTCTCTCTCTCTCTCTCTCTCTCTCTCTCTCTCTCTCTTCCATCACACCACCGTTTTCTGGATGCTAATATGAAAGGGGCACCAATTTCCTCACTTTACACCAATTGGGGTCAGAACTTGTCAAAGAGAGAGAGACCGACCGTATCCGATCCTCCATGACGTCACGCCAGTGGGAAAGCGCGCACTCTTTTCTCGAAAGTTTAAATTGGGTTATAGAGCCAATACGCTTTACTTTTATTGTGTGTGTGTGTGTGTACACACTTTGTATGCTATCCAGCACACGATCAAAAGAGTAGAGCCTTCACAACCCTTGTCTCTGTATATCAGTCTCTTCGTTATCTTTCTTTACTATGCACATTATCTACAGATGAATCCTAATGGTCTAACCATAGAAGACAAAACTATAAATACTTACTCGGTTGTACAAGTTGGGTTTGAAATTACCATATTTGATAGCCTGGATCCAAGCACACACTAATTCCTCATTATGGGGAAATTTGAATAGATGTACTTTTGGTCCATTTGTGTAATTCCCTTTGCAGTTTGGCACACAACATAAATACGGCATCGTTGTGTGTGAGGAATTAAGAGTGGTATCTTGGAGGTGTGTTTATCATATGATGACTAGCATGTCTGTCAATGTTATCATCCATAAACTTTACCTATTATTACAAACTGGATGGAATTAGTTGAGAGAGAGAGAGAGAGAGAACTATTAACATAATGGATTCAATTCCTGTCAACCTCTAGGCTATTTTGAAAACGAGTCCCCCCCCCCCCCAAATCTATATGTGAATGGGTGGTTCTACAATCCGCAGAGTTTAAAATAATATTATCCCTTTTCTTGACGTGTACCCCTTCCATACAGTTGGCCCCATCATCGACCCACATGAATTCACACCCATTCCGTAATTTTATGAATAAAAATATAATATGATTGATTTAAAAAGAATAATTTGTTGTAAAATCATCAATTGTTCATGTGAATTTACTATTGCATTACAAACTGCACTCCTAATTCAGTCATACTAAATTTCCTTCCATATATAAAATCAGTGTATACAAATTATTGAGAATAACTCTACAATGACGCCATTTTATTGTATCCTGGCTAACTCTAGACGATTGCATGCATCTGAGGGTCTTAGGAAGGATCTATGGGAATACTCCTTTCATTCATAGTCCCTTCCTAAGCGGATTAGAAACGTCTAGTTATAACCAAAATAAAATTAAAGAATACGTCATGGTATACATACATACATACATACATAACATTTTAAGACTGAGTGTTCCACACATACGTGCAGTTTCAGTCTCTTGTCCTAATGGCGAGAACACTAAACAAATTATAAAAAAGACGTATAAATTAGGAAATAAATAAGCCCGTTATTGTGCTTTGGTGTATGGACTCCTCTACCAATGCCCCACAAACGTTATAGAGAAAGGTTTTTCCCTACCTCTCGCTTTTTAGCGGCCATTTTGAAAAAACTCACTCCCTTAACATTCCATATCTTGAAAACTAGTGATTCCTAACGTTTTGTGCGTACAGGCTCTTGGCTACTGCAGGTGAATCTGGGCAAATAGTGATGCAGCTATTCTTGTGAGAGAAGACTGGTACTGCTGCTCTTTATCTGCTAGTTGACTTCATGTTGGGTTGCTATCTATTCTTTGTAGAGGGATGTGAATAGTGGAGCAAGGTTGCAAATGCTTTTGGTGAGGCTGTGATCTGACAGATGTCGTCCATCGCTCTAAGACCCCCCCCCCCCCTCTTTTCCGGCCTTTATGTACCCGGTTGTCAAATCAGGAAGTGTACAGATTAGCTGAGGCCGGTTGTGTGGCAAGTCTTCCATCTTTATCTTAACTCATCTCGACTTTCCCCTCGCCGAAATAATATCCCGGCAACTGTCAATCACCATTTTCTTGGTGTTTTTGGTGATAGGGATCTTATGTGTAGGCAACAAACCCATTATTGCTGGGATATGTGAGGTTAGGATCTGGGTAGGGTAAATGTAAACAAAAGTAGATAGAGGTAAATAGATAGAATAAATGTTTGGATGCTGACCAATCAATCAGCGTGTGCATAGGCGGGGTGAAGGTTTATCTGAGTCGGCTTATCTCTCACTGTTTCTCTCGGGTCAATTGTTGGGCGCTGATTGGTTGTTTGGTTTGCAACCTTTTGTCCTGTAGTACTGCCCCCAAATCCACTAAACTCGCCTTTGCTTGACTCTAATCCTCGCCTTTGATTGGTCCAGGCGTTTCTTACCACAATTATTATTTATTATTATTGTTATTTTTATTATTATTATTATTATTATTATTATTATTATTATTATTATTATTGGTATTTAATCACTTCTTTAATTAATGGATTTTGATGAAACTTGCCCAGTACCTTAATTTTGCTCTCCAATAGAAACCCCTAACTTGTTCTTCTTTTGTATTCCAGGAATGGGGGACCACCTGCCTAACATTTGAGAAGGACCCGGAGCCATTTGGCAAGGTGCGGGATGCCAACATTGTGGCCATCGCCCGGGAGATGGGCATTGGAGTTGTCGTTAAGACTTCACACACGCTCTTCAAGCCAGAAAAGTGAGTAGGCTACAGTATTAAGCATTAACCGAGTTACAAGAAATTGAAAATGCAAATGAGAAAAGTTACATATGGCCTATTGAGGTCATCTTTAGTCCCTAATCCCCTGGCTTTTTATTTTATTCTATTTTCTCTAATGAATAGGAAGAAAACATAGTAACTTATGATTAATCTTGGTAGCCATACAGCAAATAGACGTTCAAACTCATCTGTAGCATTGTTCATCTTCTCACGACGATGAGTTAAATATACGGATTTGTGGTTTTCTGCGGAGTCGTAAATGATCAATGATAAATTATGCCTGATACGATGAGATGGTGGACAAGTTTTGCTACTTGGGAGATACCATCTCCGCCGGTGGTGGGGCCGAGGCCATCCAGAATTCGAACCTAGGACACTTGCACAGAAATCCAATGCACTAACCATTATGCTACCAAAACAGGGAAAGTTTAAGCACAAGCTCACAACAATATCCATTCTTTAATACTGGATATTAATTTAAGCATTCACTTATACCCAACTGCACCATGATAGCCCAATGATTGCACGAGTGGAACGGAGCCCGAACAGAAATTACATTTAAAGCTTCAGTTCTTAGGGTCCGGGAGCACTTTCGCGTTCCCTCGCCCCTTACTCCGTCTTGTCTAGTAGGTGAATTTTACAAGGGAAGGAGGATTCCTAGCCCCCTGCCCGAGAACATTAGGCTACTTATTATATTCTACCCATAATTAATCTATCTATCTATCACTCAAAATGTAGTTTTAATTCTATAGATAAAGAGCTTAGGCTACACTAATTTACTTTTAGAATTACTATATCAGAATGTGTGTGAATTTGTATTTTGTTTTTGTGTGTGCATTATTTTATGTTGTGTTTTCCCTATTCTGGCTGTCTTGAGTCCCCCCCCCCCAAAAAAAAAAAAAAGAAGAAAAACAAACAAAAAAGAAAAGTGGGGATTGGGTCTGAGTATATAGAATAGAATATCAGAATTTTTTAGCTATACTGTATGCAATTTTTTCTGCAGCTATTTATATATATCTTTCTTCCACCAGAGTAATCGACCGCAATGGAGGGAAACCACCCATGACCTACAAATCGTTCCAAAATATCCTGTTGACCATGGACTTACCCCCACTGCCCCAGAGAACTGTCACCATTGAAGACCTACACGGCAAACACACCCCTATAAACGACAATCACGATGAGAAGTATGGGGTGCCTTCTCTCGATGAGCTAGGTGAGTTGTGTTGGCTGCATTATTTTGAGGAGTTCGAGTTCTATTTGTCTGTGTGAAAGATGAAGAGACAGAGAGAAGTTTGGGTGAGTTACTCTGTGAATGAGTGTGTGTATGAATAGAGTACGGAACGGTAATCAACTGTAACAAGAGAAAAATAGCATCCCCCACCAATAATGTACATACTCACTCACTCACTCACTCTCACTCTCACTCTCTCTCTCTGCGTTCTGCGTTCTGCGTTCAATCCTGGTGCCCTTATTACCAAAAAGATATAAACAAGCTAGAACGAGCTCAACGTAGAGTTACCAAAATGATACCTAGCCTAAAGAACAAACCATACGAAGAGCGTCTTGGAGAATTAAATCTATTTCCTTTAACCCAGCGCAGATTAAGAGGTGACTTAATTCAAGTGTTCAAAATCATCAAAGGCATCGACAATATGAACTGTAGTAAGTACTTCACTATCGACCAATCTAATTACACGCGGGGAAACGGTTGCAAAATTATTGGTAAATCTTTTAACTCACACGAATCTAAGAATTTCTTCTTCAATCGAGTTGTCAACTTGTGGAATGGGCTTCCCCGAGACGTTATAGACTGCAGCACCGTTGATTCATTTAAACTCCGCTTAGACAAATATCTCGCATCAAACCCGCGAATGACTGCGTTTGTAAATGAATAACTTTATTTTATCCCCCCCTCAGTTACTAACCCATCTGTCCCCTCCTAACTTCCTAATCCTGCCACGGACATTAGTTCTAGGGCAGTAGTTCCCTTTCCAATGTTCCCTTACCCACTCTAAACCACTGTTTGGACACTTGATCCTCAGTGTTTTGGAGGACAAGAAGCCTAGAAGGGTCACTAGACCTAGTGTTGCTTGATTTCCTTTGTACTCTCTCTCTCTCTCTCTCTCTCTCTCTCTCTCTCTCTCTCTCTCTCTCTCTCTCTCTCTCTCTCTCTCTCTCTCTCTCTCTCTCTCTCTCTCTCTCTCTCTCTCTCTCTCTCTCTGTGTGTGTGTGTGTGTGTGATTTTTTTTTTTTTTTTATCCATTCAGCTCTCTGTGTTTGTTGTATCCATTCAGCCTACTGTTTTAAGACGTTTATCACCATCCAGGTGTCAATTTTTCCCTGGCTAGTGGTAGCGAACCAGCATATTTTAAAACACTATTTTGACAGCAGGTTAAATTTGTAAATTTTTCGATAGAAAAATGTCTCCGCCAAAGCTGGATTTCTCCATACAATGCTGGCTCGCTATTGCTCGCCAGGAATACATCGACACCTGGATGGGGATAAAACATCTTAAAACAGTAGGCTGAATGGGGCCGAATGGATACAAGCCAGAGAAAGGGAGAGAAAAAGAGCAGGTCACCCCCCTAAAAGGATAAACACACCCCATTGATGACAACCACGACGAGCAGTATGGGTTATCTTCTCTAGATCAGCGGGGTGAGTGTGTGTTTTAGAGAGAGGAGAGGAAAGAGAGAATATGAAATAAGAAGAGAACCATAACACAAAACTCAATTACTGTTACCCCTCCCGCACATTAATCATCTGCCCTAATATCCATCCAGGGTTTGACACAGTCGCTACAACAGACTGAGTTTTGCAAGAGAAAGGAATTGAAAGAGATAGAGATATATTAGAAGTCAAGAGGGAAACTAGAGATTGAGAGGTGTAGAATGAAAGAGAGAAAACCATGATATATAACTGTACTTAATTTCAATACCCTTTTACGTATTGAACCCTAGTCCTTCTCTTCTCTTCGTTGATCATGGATTAGAGAGAGCAAGATAGCCATAAAGTACAAAGTCTCTATTATAGTACCCTACTATGCAAAAGGGCTTCGCTGCATGTCTGCCTGCCGAGATCGGAACCTCTCTGGGTGGTCGGGAGCTGGAGGAGTGCTGGAGGAACCTTAGTGACCCTGGTCTCTGGGTCTTTTGGATGACCTAGATGTGTGTGAATTTGTATTTTGTTTTTGTGTGTTTTTTGTGTTTTCTGTTGTGTTTTGTGTTATCCCTATTTTTGCTGTCTTGAGTCGGCCCCCCCCCCCCCAATAAAACAAGGAAAAGTGGGGATTGGGCCTGAGTAAATAGATAGATAGATAGATAGACTATGCATTAAACCTTCCCTTCTCTTCTCCACTCAGGGTTCGACACAGAGACGCTACAACAGACTGGGTGGGCGGGCGGCGAGACGGAAGCGTTGAACCGACTAGAACACCACCTGGAGCGTAAAGCCTGGGTAGCCTCCTTCGGGCGACCCAAGATGACCCCACAGTCCCTTTACCCCTCCCGCACCGGCCTCTCCCCATACCTGCGATTCGGCTGTCTCTCCCCGAGACGCTTCTTCGCTGAACTCAACGATCTCTATAAAAAGGTAAAGAGGATGATGACTTGTAATTGTGCTAGATTTTCCGTGTTAGGTTAAGATAATCAAGACTTGAAAATATTATATGACAATAGTTCAGCGGATAGTGATTTGTAATTTTGCTATATTTTATTACATGTAGTTTGGTTCTGAGGATGAAGTTTTATTCAGTAGCTGTTCATTATATCAGTACTGTACCTAGGTCCTGATGATACGATATTTTAACAGATTTACAATACTGTATTTCAGTAGCCTACAGTGGTTAGGTCTAGAGGTTGAAATATGACTAACTCCCTACCTATGCTGAATTTCAATACAGGTACTTAGATTCAAAGGATGAAAGCTTATAGTGGTGGAGGTACATGGAAATGCACTTAAATTAGTGTTCGATCATCACTGTCCAGAAGTAGAGAAGAAAATCATAATACGAGATGATTCACCCTGGTATAGCACTCGAGTTAAATTTCTTAGAAGAGCGCGTAGAAGAGCTGAACGTGAATGGCGGAAAAATAAAACAGACTCTACATGGTTGCAATATCTGTCGGCCAGAAGAGCTGTGGTCCACACAATCAAAGATGAAAAGAAAGTGTATTATCAGGGAAAAGTTGACTCATGTGGTAACGACCAGAGGAGGTTGGCTTCAATTGTAAACAGTTTACTTGGAAAAACAAGAGTCAGCTTAAGACCTTCTGTACCCGATGCCGAGTTGGCTGCCAACTTTGTGGCATTTTTTGCTGGCAAGATAACTCGCATAAGACAGGAACTGGATGATGCTTCTGTTGGTGAAGAACTTTCAGTTGTACTCCAACCCCGACACATTCCTAATAATGTCCTCTCATCCTTTCACTCAGTAGAGGTGGACATGATCTCGTCCTACATAAGAAACCTCAATAAAACATTTTGCCCGTTGGATCCCATAAATGTTTCCAAGCTACCAAGAGTCTATGATCACACAGTTGAGTTTATTTCCAAAATAATAATAAGTGCTTCTCTGAAGGTAGCTTCCCACATTCTGAAAAGCATGCACTACTCCGACCTACTCTAAAGAAACCTGGACTTGATGTTGAGAACATGTTGAACTATCGTCCTGTCTCCAACCTGTCCTTCATATCAAAGATATTAGAGCGTGCAATACTTGACCAATTACAACCACTACTTCAGCAGAATGAAACTATCCCAATTTTTCAGTCTGCTTACCGACAGCATCATTCAACTGAAACAGCATTGATTAGAGTACATAATGATCTAGTTGAGAACATTTGGAATGGTGTGGCCTCACTATTGGTCTTGCTTGATCTCTCTGCGGCCTTTGACACAGTGGATCACGAGTTGTTATTGAGTGATCTTTATGATTGTGGTGTGCGTGACTCCGCTCTCTTGCTTCTTGGGTCGTACTTGTCAGGTAGATCCCAGAGTGTGATGGTAAATCAAGTGGTCTCGGACTCGACACCCCTGCAGTATGGTGTTCCGCAGGGATCAGTTTTAGGTCCTATCCTATTTATAATTTATATTAGCAGTTTGTCTCTTCTGCTTCGTGCACATAATGTCACCTTTCACTTTTATGCAGATGACACCCAGATTTATGTGAGAATCACAAATATAGTTGATATACGGAGTAAGATGGAATTGTTGATGTCTGATATCAAGAAGTGGATGAGAGCGAGAAAACTTAAACTAAATGATGGTAAAACTGATATTCTCATCATCCGAGGAACTAGAAGAGCTGATGATATAGTAGGTGCCCTCTCCATCAATGTGGGTGGATCTCAGCTGCGACCGGCCAACTCTGTTCGAAATCTGGGTGTATATGTGAACTCCCGATTAGATTTCAAAAAGCATGTAAACCAGATAGTTAAAAGTTGTTACTTGCACATCAGAAATCTCTATTTGGTGAAGCCGTTTATAACCAGACGTTGCCTCCTGACGTTGGTTCACTCGTTGGTCTTCTCTCGTGTTGATTATTGCAATGCCCTGTTGGTGGGTCTTCCAAATTATATTTTAAAGAAAGTTCAGTCTGTTCTTAACAGGGCCGCAAGACTAATTTTTGGTGTTCCACCTAGAACTCCTACTACATCTCTTCACATAGAACTGCACTGGCTGCCAGTAAGAGCAAGAATAGAATTTAAGTTGTGTTTGGTGACTTTTAAGGTTCTCAAATTTGGTGAGCCTAGGTACCTTGCGGAGCTGCTCAGGCGCCCACCGGCACACCATGGTGTAGTTGTGCGTCATGACAATGACCCTTTTCGTCTTGATGAACCAAGGGCTTTCCAGCAGTCTTCTTTCTTTGAGAGGTCATTCTCCTACATGGCTCCGAGGTTGTATAACAGGTTGCCGCTGTCCATGAGACAACTGAGTTCTGTTGAATGCTTCAAGAGACAACTTAAGACTTTTCTCTTTGAGAGAAGCTATGATCTTGAGAGAGGTGTCATGACAGATGGCTATAGAGTTTAGGCTATTTTGCCACTGCTAGTGATTGTTAAATGTGTGTTGTATATAAGCCTTCTTTTGATGCATTGATTTTGTTCTTTTTTCTTTCTCTTTCCGAGCGCTAGTGAATTCTTCGGAAAAATTGGCGCTTATGAGAAATAAGTAACATGCTTATTATTATTATTATTATAGTTGTGTTTAATTTTGGTTGTATAGTAAAGTTGATGAAGACTTATAGACATTGTATATTTTTCAATTTAATTATTCAATGAAGAGGACAGAGACTTGGGTGCCTTTTATTTGATGAAGAGGATAGAGACTTAGGTGCTTTATTTAGGTTAATGGAAGTAGAGTAGAGTACTGTAGTACATAAGAATGTAAGAACACAGAGATATACAGCTAGCTGATCTATTTATCTTTATGAACATAAGAAAATTTGAGTCTGCAGAGAGCCGATTGGCCCACACAAGGTAGATCCCTTTCACAACAAACACATCTTGTCTATGTGACTATCTAATTTTAATTTGAAGCTTTTTATCAGTCTTCATCCTATAATAGCAGTCAGTAGCCTGTTCCACATATCTACAACTCTGTTACCAAACCAGTATTTGTCTACAGTATATCTTTTCTGAAAATAAATTTGATGATGATGATGATGCGGTTTTTAACTCCGTACACTCCATTGATTGACAGGGCTAGGGCGTGCCCTTGTTACAGGTACTTAACTGGACATTTGCCACTAATCACTAGACTGAGCTGCCCAACTCTTGACATCCTGTAATATATGTTCTAACAATCTTGCGCCACTTTTCTGTCTCCCCGTTAGATACAAAAAGTCTTATTCTGTTTTTAAAAAGTGTCCTGTAATTAAAATTCTATCATCTTGTACAGTACCACTTTTCTGGTTCCTGCCAGATAAGAGAGAGTCCCCCTAAAGATCATCATACTAATTCTAGTTCTAGCGATCTTGCACCACTTTTCTGTTTCCTATCAGATAAGAAAGTTCTCCCCACCCCCCCTACCCCTATCCTTACATGGACAGCTATTGAGGCGAGAGTTTTATTATTTGATTTATAATTCTGTTTAAAGAATAGCCCGTAATTCAAGTTCTAACAATCTTGCGCCACTTTCTGTTTCCCGTCAGATAAGAAAGTCCCCGCCGCCACTGTCCCTGCATGGTCAGCTGTTGTGGCGAGAATTCTACTACACCACCGCCACCAACAACCCCAAGTTCGACCACATGGAGGGCAACCCGATCTGCGTACAGATACCCTGGGACAAAAATCCTGAGGCCCTGGCCAAGTGGGCAAATGTAAGTCGAGATTCAATTGTAAGAGAGAGCAGCCATCTTTTTCATTGGATGGAATTTTGGTGTCATAATATTTTATTTGTCTTTCTATTGCCATTAATAGGAATATTGTAATAAATAGGAAGGAATGGAGAATTCTTGTGAATGATGAGTGAAAGTGCGGTTGTTGGGAGAGGGGGTCTGGCGCCAGTTGGACTAGATAATAGTTCGTCAGGCGCCTGGCCTGGGGAGCTGGTGTATATGAAGGGTCTTGCCTGGATGTGAGGTGGGCCGGCATTGTGGTGTGCTCCGCTGTGTGTCTGCTTGCTGAGACCGGAACATCTCTGGGGGAATGCTGGAGGCCCTTAGTGATCCTTAGTCTCTGGGTCTTCTCCTGGGCAACCTAGATGTGTGAGAATGAATATTATGTTTCTTTATGTTGTGTTGTGTTTTCCCTCTTTGGGCTCTGTCTCTAGTCGGCCACCCCCAGCTATGGGGTATGTTGTTGTTGTTGTTGTTGTTCCCCAAGCTGCCTGGCCGAACAGCCCCAAGGCCCCGAGCAAGACCAAGGCCATAACCGAGCGCCCCCACAGAACCCTCCCAGCCGACCACAATAAAGCATGGGTGACCGAAGCCACTCCAAGGCGGGGAGCTGAGGAGGGCGACAGAAACGCCCGGGAAACCAAAGCCTCACCCAGGGCCCTGTGCCCCTCAGCAATTATGAAGAGAAAGCTGAGGGGCAAAGGAAAAATGTGACGCTTTGGCTTCCAATGCTATGGGGTATGTTCCTGAGTACTGTATATACATACATACTGTACATCTATTGCCAGACATATTGATTCCTGAGGGGTCGGACGTGACTGAATCTTTTAAAATTTAGACGCAAAGACAGTACAGTATCAAACTATTGTATTTTTTTTTATATCTCAACCAATACCCTGACACCACTGTTTACCCCCCACAGGGCCAGACAGGATACCCCTGGGTTGATGCCATCATGACCCAGCTACGGAAGGAAGGGTGGATACACAACGTAGCCAGACATGCCGTGGCCTGCTTCCTCACACGCGGCGACCTATGGGTGTCTTGGGAGGAGGGCATGAAGGTTAGTCTAACAATTTCTTATTACTACAGTAATTCCTCATTTCAAGTTGTACTGTAGCATAACTTTGTTCCTGAGCATAACTTTAGATTATACTATTGAAAGTGAAGCAATTATTGTTTTACTATTTTATTGTGATTTTGGACTAGTTATGGCTGAGTTACAACTTGATAATGAAGCATAACAACTTTAAATTAATTTATTTCCCTAATTAATGAACAATATAATAACAAAACTACTTAAAATGAGGCAACGTTAAGTGAGGAGTGCCTGCTGTGTGGATGGGACTCATTAGCTTTGGTCAGCAAACCGTCTAGGGGAGTAAATCTTATACAAATGCTTACTTTTCACCTAAGGGTGAAACAGGTTGGTGGATGGACTTAGCCACCTACCGTTGTTGAGATAATACTTGTAGTGCTAGAAAGATATGCAGAGGACCTCGAACGGACCCTAAGTCAGTGGTCAATCCTGAAAGTCCTTCATTAAATTAGCACGGGTAGTCCCACGGGGGACAGGTCTGCTTGGGGGCGTTTTGTGTATGGCCACCCTCATAAAGGGGAGTAAGGTGTCTGGCAAAAGAAGTGCCTGTATTTGGTCTAGTTTTTTGGGGGGATGTCAGTGGAGGGTCACTTCTGGACTACGGTACTGGATGTGCAGAAGGATAGGATTAAGAGGGATGACCTGCCTTTTTTCTCTCCTTGGGGATTGGGCCTGAGTATATACATACATACATAAATG
Source organism: Paralithodes platypus (assembly GCA_032716605.1). Lineage (NCBI taxonomy): Eukaryota > Metazoa > Arthropoda > Malacostraca > Decapoda > Lithodidae > Paralithodes > Paralithodes platypus. Next base: position 37,737,637 of record CM064505.1, read on the forward strand.
CAATGATGATAACATTTCCTCTTTTCCAGGTATTTGACGAGCTCCTTCTGGATGCGGACTGGTCAGTTAACGCTGGGTCGTGGATGTGGCTCTCCTGCTCCTCCTTTTTCCAACAGTTCTTCCATTGCTACTGCCCAGTCCGATATGGGAGAAAGGCCGACCCCAATGGCGACTATATCAGGTTGGTATTAGAAGTCTGTTGAGGCTATATTGAAACCTAGCAATAGTTGAGACCATACTCTCTAATCTCAAATTTAAAAATGTGACAAGTGCAGTAGCTCTGAATATGGCTGTTTGGAATGTTATATTTTTCCCTAACAATTAGCCTATTTAATATTTACAAGGTAGGCTCGGTAAAAAAAAAGAAAAAAGAAGTAAAGTAAAATAAATATGTATATGTACAGGTATATACACAGGCATATGCCTCATATCTGGGGGTGGCCGACTCGAGACTGAGCCCGAACAGGGACAACACAAAAAAAAAAAAAAAAAAAAAAAAAACACACATCTAGGTTGCCCAGGAGAAGACCCAGAGACCCAGGCTCATTTGGGGTCTCCAGCAAAAGATTCCCAGGTCCCAGACCTTCCAGAGAGGTTCCAGTCTCAGCAGGCATGACCCTTCGTATACACCGGCTCCCCGTCCAGGTGGCTGACAGACTAGTATCTAGTCCAACTGGCGCCTGACCCCCTCTCTCAACGACCGCATTATAATTTCATCTATTCACAAGCATTATCCATTCATTCCTATTTATTACCACTTCTGTTGCCTGTTCTAGTCATCTCTCTATCTTCCAATGCTTGTGCTACACAATCTCTCCATCTTAACGGAAATCTTCCTACCCATCTACCTCCCCTTGTATCTGACTCATATATTCTCTTTGTAAGCCTTTCATCTCCCATATGCTCAACATGTCCATACCAGCACAGCACCCTTCTGTCCACTCTGGCCGACAAAGGTTTCTGCTGTCCCACCCTCCTACGTACCTCTTCATTGCTCAATCTGTCTCTATGAGTCACTCCACACATACTCCTCAAGCAGCTCATCTCCATCACATCCAGATTTCTTCTCTCTTTTGCCTTCAGAGCCCATGTCTCAGCCCCATACATCACTGTTGGTACAACAACTATCCCTTGATACATTGCACTTTTAACTTTCATTCGGAGATTTCTCACCTTCCACATACTTCCCATTGCTCCGAAAACTTTCTTTCCTTCACATACTCTCTGATTAACCTCCATTTCCACACCTGTGTCCTTGCTTATCACTCCTCCCAGATATTTAAAACACTCTACTTGTTCCAGTATTTCCCCATCGAGCCGCACATCTAGATTCACCCTACAAGCACCTCTATTACACACCATCACTTTACTTTTATTGACGTTCACCCTCGGCTTCCTCATCCCACACCAAACTCTTTGACTACTCGCTGCAATTTCTCCTCAGAATCCGCCACCATAAATAAATAAATGAATAAATACACTTTTGCAACCTGCATATCTTTCACCTAATTTATAATTGTTATATACAGTACAGTATATTGTAATAGCATTAGAGGTACTGTACTGTAGTAGAGAGTGAAATGTTCTGTCCTAATCAATTCTTCTTTCTTTCAATTGTTATATATATTTTCCAATTTTTACGCCTCTGCTCCTCCCCCAGAACGTACCTGCCTGTGCTCAAAAACTTCCCAACCAAATATATCCACGAGCCGTGGACAGCCCCCGAGAGTGTTCAGCGGGCGGCTCGGTGCATCATCGGCCGGGACTACCCTATGCCTATGGTTGACCACATCAAGCAGAGTCAGAACAATATTGAACGCATGAAGCAAGTCTACCAGCAGTTGGCACACTACAGAGGCAAAAGTAAGTAATAGTACAGTCTTTTAAGTGGATGTTGGAAATATGAAATTTAATTGGATGTGAAGTACTGTAGTTATCTTTGCAATAAATCGCAACCAATCCCAATGTAATTTCTCAATTTTTGCAGTCAGTGTCGTATATCACTTATGTTCTCTTCATCCTTAGTCAGTCCCACCAATTTATTTTAGTTTTTCAGTCTGTCCCACACATCTTTTTTTTCCTTCATCCTTACAATCATTCTCATCAACACTTACAGTATGTTTTTTTATTCCCACCCATCCTTATGTTTTTTTTTTCTTTATCATTACAATCAGTCTCACCAATCACTTACATTTTTATTCATCTTTGCAGTCAGTCCGGCCATCAAGTCCCCAACCATGGACCACTACCAGTTCCCACCACCTGACTATGAGAAGAAACGCTCCATCAAAATCAACAAGAGTGACATCCAGCGCGACTCCCCAGCTATAGGGTCCAGGTTCAGGCCTGACTCAAACGGGCCTCGGATGATCATGAATGCTGAGCAATAGAGTGGACATGATAATATGGAAAACAAATAAGATGGAGAATAATGTACAGTAAAATCTCTGGATTTTTTTCAAATAAAGGTACAGTAGCTCCTCGTTTAACGTTGCTCCGCTTAACGTCGTTTCGTTATTACATCGTTCATCAATTAGGAAATCAATTCACTTTAAGTTGTTATGTACTTCGTTGTAACGTCGTGTATGAAAACATCAACATTAAAGATTAAAATGGTGAAAGTTGTTCGAATAGGCCTACAACGTCCCACCGCACCGACACGCCTCAGGGAAATATTTTGGATTTCGCGTGTCTGCCATCAGTAAGAGTAAGGATAAAACAATACTCATGAAAGCAAGATCCGTACACCTAATGGATGAGACAGAAATATGGATGACAAGATACCAGAAATGGTATGGCATAAATAATGTTGAGATTGAGATAAATTTAGTAATATTCATGTATCCTGAATTATGTACCGTACTACATGTGTTGACCAAAACCTAAACTTAGAAATTTTGAAAAATGTTGAGAAATAGTGTTGACGATTAACAGGATAAAGAAGAATTTATAATGTAAAGTTTGCAAAATAAACAAACCAAAACTGGGACGACACAATATAAAGGCAAAATAACTTATCAAAATCGCTATGTGGAAATAACGTTTTAATCCAATGAAATTTTGAAATAAATGAACACAAAACTACCACCTAAGAGAATGGTGGAAATAATTAGAAAAATATAGAATATAATCAAGGAAACATAAAGAATAATATAAGGCTGGAATATGGTCATGAATGCTGATAAATATAATACGGCTCTGTTTCAAGTCAGCCACCCCCAGCTATGTGGTATATGCCTGAATATATACATACTGATTACCTAATGAAAATTATGAAAACAATTATATATACTTATAAAAATAGTATTGATATTATAATGCTATAAGATTACTGTATTGTGAATGCTGTTGAACATTTGAAATGAACTACATGATTGTCATATACTGTACTGTATATAGTTTTTTTGATAATGGGTAATTTTTTCCTGCCTATTTTTATTTGAATAATTTCTTGATATAGGTTACTTTTGAGGTGGAAAAAAAAGGTAGGGGTCTATTTTTGTGCCTTCCAAATACAGTAGCTACAGTACTGATAATTGACCCATCAGTTTATCATGACGCCTATTGTTTCTTCCCTTCACGCTATAAATTAAAATTTAAAACTTGCAAACTAAACAAACCAAAATTGGGACAAGGACAATATAAAGTCAAATTAAATTATCAAAATCGCTATGTGGAAACATAGAGGATTGTTATGAGCTTACGGAAGGATATCTAGGAGTCAGAGGGGTAAAAACCTAATTCACTTTTGGACTCCCACAGATCCTTACTAAAGTGAATAAAATCATCTAATGATAGCCAGAATAATAATAAGAAAGGCGTTATCGAATATGGAAAGATTTTGTAAATATAAAAATCAAGCTTGATAGTTTATGTATGAACAAAGAACAAACCTAATCTTCAGATGGAGAAGATTCTTACTAATATAAAATTCAAGCTTGACAATTTATGTGTGAACAAAGATCAAACCTATCTTCAAAAGTATATGTAAATATAAATACCTGTATAAAGCCTTAGAATTTTTAAGATTTTGCAGAATTTGATCTATTCTGTATTAACCCTCCAGCCCCGGCTATGTATTATATATATATTCCTCGAAAACCGGGTGTTTTGGCCGAAAAACGTCTAGGCTAGGCTACCGAATATTCGTTAATCAGACTGCTTCCCGCATTCCCGCGCATCCCCAAGCGTAGCTGTGTTATTTACCTGTAGAATGGCATTAAGTAGAGCTCTCTAAGTCAACTGGTTGAGCTGTGATGATGATTTCATTGGAGATAACTTTATGGCCAAAACAGCCACTTTACACCACTTTTCGATACTTAACAACAACATACAGGCACACACGAACAAGCGACGCTCTCCTTCTTGTGGCCGGAGATGCGGAGCGTCGGTCCTGCCGGCTGTTGTTTACATGCGTCGGACCGACGCCTCGCACACCAAGCTCACAGGCTTTGACGTCATGGGTGTTTAAGAGCCCTTCCGGGTAGCTCGTGTATGCTTTTTTATGGGCGTTCAAGAGCCCTTCCGGGAACAGAGGGTTAAGGAATGTTTACTACTGTACTTAGATTTGTTTTGAGTCGGCCACCCCCAACTATGGGGTAGCGTATGTGTCTGTGCATATATATTATTATAATGTAAAACTTGCAAAATAAACAAACCAAAACTATACGAACACAGTAAAAAGACAAAACAACTAATCATATATACAGTAGGCTAGATAGATAGATTTTCAAATCCTGTGACTGAAAATAGACAAACAAAGAGAAATGGAAAGTTCTTTTTAATCAAAATTACCAAATTGTCTGTATAAGCATATGTGAAGATGTAAATATTAGTTTACTAGTGTGTCTTTACTGTACAGTACTGTAGTCATAATTAATAGTTCGCCAGTTGTCTTGCTCATAAACTGGATAATTTTAATTTCTCATAACAAAATTCTTGACGATCCCCATTTGTTTGTAATAGCCCGTGACTATGACTTCTATTACTCGCCCTGAACAGTTCTCCCATGACTCTATTACGGTGACTATACTGATGAAATACATGGTTGTGGTCACACCTTCGCGTGACCACAACCATTTATGTCATCAGCTGACTGCTAATACTTATGTTACATTTAAGTTTGTGTTTATTATTGTTTCACGGGAAAGAAGTGTTGAAACAATGTCCCTCTCTCTAGATTTCACTCAAAATACCATCAAGGTTTCGGGGAACTACTGATTTTGACTACACCTTATCGGTTGCTATTTCTGGCCCCCTACTCCCTCGTGTTTAGCCCCATTGGTTTTCAGATTTTAAGACGTTTGGCCCGTTAGTTTGGCGATTTTAAGACTACGCCACATTTCTTTGTCAATATTAAGACTTCTCGTGCCATTTAGGTGTTGATTTTTTCCTGGCGAGCCGTAGCGTGCCTGTAAAAGAGTATTCGGCCTATGGCCGGGAAATTTTTCTATTGAAAAATATACAAATATATATTGAAGAAGGGTCTAGGGTGTGTTTTTTGCAGGTTGATTGAGGTCTAGAGAGGAAACTAGAAGGATAAACAATTGAAATAATTGTCGAAAAACGACCCATCACCCCTTAAGAGTTTTGTAATGTACACTCGCTCCAAGAAGTATCTGCACCCCTACGCTGATCATCAGGTATGTACAGCTCGGTAGGGTTGGCACCTCTGCCTGCAACTATATCCATGTGTCAGAGAGGATCGTCTCTGACACATGGATATAGTTGCAGGCAGAGGTGCCAACCCTACCGAGCTGTACACACCAGATGATCGGCGGAGAGGTGCAGATACTTCTTGGAGCGAGTGTACATATACATAGAAGGGTCTAGGCTCTGTGTTAATTATATCTTATGTATTATAGGTTCCTTGACTGCTAGAGATCCATCACTCAGCTTTGCTAATTTGTTACCACGATACCTATCTTTATTTATTCAAAGGGGTATTGGTAGATTATATACCAATGATCCCTCAGACTCCTACAGATCCCTCCTAAGCTAAATAAAATTATCTAGTAGTAGCCAGAGTTAAATCATAATATCACCAACCCTCCAATTAACTTGCAAATAAACCTAACTAATGAAATCAAGAATTTAATGAATATACAGTATGTGGTACTGTACTCCCAGGATTCGGACCCAAGATACTCGCACCAAAATCCAGCGCATTAACCATTACGCTATCAAGGCAGTTAAGGGTGTAAGCGCTAGCTCACAATATATTATCCATTCTTGACTACTGGATAATAATTTAAGCATGTACTTACACCCAACTGCACTATGATAGCCTAATGATAATACAAATGGAAGGGGTAGGCCTAATAGTAGCCAGAGTTAAGGCGACAGTGGCTGTTTGTTTTGTCTATTAATTCATTTATTCATATATTTTTTTTAGTTTCCTCCCTAGACCTCCATCAAGCTTAGAAAAACACCCCCTAGACCCCCCTTCAAGATAGATTTGTACATTTTTTGTTAGAAAAATGTCCCGGCCAATGGCCGATTCCTCCTAAAATTACAGGCTCGCTATTGCTCGCCAGGCAAAAATCGACACCTAAATAGCACAAAGGGTGCTATTGACAAACAAATGGGGTGAAAGGTCATAAAATCCCCAAACTAATGGAACCAACATCTTAAAATTTCAAATCTAGTGGGGCTAAACATTAGGGAGAAGGGGGTCCAGGAAAACGGTCTGCCTCCCCTTAAAGAAAGAAAGGTATCACAGTAATGAAAGGGTTCAAAGTTGATTAATTAATGAAAGCCTAGGCACATGGCATTAATTTTTCAAAGTTGTATATTACTATATAGAAGTTTATAATGGTATGTGTTGGATATATGGTATATATTTTACAGTTGTACATTTTCTATAGGTTTTGTTGTAACTAGAAATACTATACCCTGTACAGTACTCTTATTTTTTTTCCAGCTGATCGTAAATTGAATCTCTTATTAGCTGATTTCTCGATACTTAATGGAAATATATGAAACTACAATGGCTGTGTGTCATATTAATGCCAAGTTTTCAGAATAACCATCATCTTTCGTTACAAAATCTACCTTATAGCCGAGTACCAAATATAGAAACATGACAATTTACCCTCAGCTGGACAAAATAGACTATAGTAATCTCATTGTTCTATATAAATGTCCTGCTCTCTTACATTTGATTGATTTTTGCCTGGGCCCTCGGATATATTCTTCTATAAAGATTAACATTAAACTATCATTTCAATATCCTCAGTCCAGCCTTATGAGGGCTTTTGCCCAGTATGCTGTTGAATTTTATTATTTTTATCAGTATCCTCATTTATACACAAACATTATCTTATGTACCGGCAAGAATTTATACTGTGTATCGTCCATAACTCTTTATGCTGTTACCTGCTTACTTAATATAGATCTATAAAGCTTAGCATTACTGTGCTGTGCTAACAACTAATAATAGTTTTATCAATTATCATGACAAGTAATTCTTTTGACTTTAAATTATTAAGATTTTCAAAGCTTAAGTCCTTCCATCACATGACTATTTCCAGATTTTATTAATACTATTGCCAGACTCTATGAAGGAATTCACGGTTTAAATAATAATCCCTCTAGCTCAAATAGGTTCCTCCTTAGTTGAAAAAATGGTCTAAGTATTTATATGAATAATAAAACAAAATTCGGAAATTGGAATCTTTAAAATCATCTTGAGGTACTGGTACAGTCGCGCTAATAAGTGATGTCTCGGCACCAAGTATGTTTTGATCAATAATTGGAATTAGCAATATCCAAGCTTCATTTCTTCATATCGAGTGAAATATACAAACATGTTCCTATACTCACCCACCCTATTCAACATCTGACAGACATTAATACAGCCCAGAGCGAGCCAAACGTAACCGACAGACATTAATACAGCCCAGAGCGAGCCAAACATAACTGACAGACATTAATACAGCCCAGAGCGAGCCAAACGTAATGACAGCTGGGACATTACTTATTAGCACGACCATACCTATACAAAACTAAAATTGGAATCATCTGATTAATAGGGTTATAGAGTATCAGTAATTCTAATGGCTACATTAACTGTTATAGAGCAGGTGACAGGGCTCGTATATAAGTAATTCAGGATATATGATGATATAATATTGTCAGAGAGTTTGTTATCCACAAGATTATAGATATTAAAGTAGCCATTCCTCACTTAACAGTTTTTACATTCCTGGAAAAGATAAAATATAGTGAAATATTCTTCAATGAACCATGGGTTTCTCTTAAGTTTACAAGAAATGTTTGTCTCAATTTCTCAATTACAATTTCATAATGAAGCATAACAGCTTTTAAGGGAATTTGTTCAGAGTTAATGAACTACGTGTACAGTATATAATATTAAAAACTTAAAATGAGAAGACTTGAACTGAAGAATGGCTATATTCTGTATCCCTAATTTTGTTTATCTTTTGAGTTAGGATATGTTAATTTATTTTGTTGTAGAGATGGTTGGATGATACAACTTAAACAATATTGAAGAAACTATATTATATTTTTCATTGTAAATAGATTTATATTTCTTTAAAAGAAGATAGTGTATTTAATTTGAAGCTGTATAAAGTATGCAATAGAGATATACTTTTTTTGAAAGGTGTATGCCAACATATTGCTGTTTCGATACCATCCAAGACTAGTTTTTATTTGTATATTATTTTTTCTAGCTCTAGAACAACCTCAAAATTTAACTGAAGGGGGCCCATCTTGCTTTTTTTCTCTTTCTTTCTCTCTCTCTTTGGCTTTTATCCATTCGGCCCCATTCAGCCTACTGTTTTAAGACTTTTACCCTCATCCAGGTGTCAATATTTTCCTAGCGAGCGGTAGCGAGCCAGTATATATATATTTTTGTTTTGACAACAGGCTAAATTTGTAAATCTTTCGATGGAAAAATGTCTACGGCGAAGCCGGATTTCTCCATAAAATGCTGGCTCGCCAGGAAGAAATCGACACCTGGATGGGGATAAAGGTCTTAAAACAGTTGGCTGAATGGGGCCGAATGGATACAAGCCAGGAAAAGAGATAAAAAAAGCTGGTGACCCCCCTTAACCATTCCTTAATATAAGTTACTTTGATATAAAGATTTTTTTTTAGGAATGATAAGGTTAGATTTTTTTTGTAAGGTAGAAAATGGTGCTGGAATTTTTTTGGTAATCAACTCGATCAGTAAATAGGGTTTTGGAAAATAGGCCCTGTTGTCTTGATCACTTCCCAAGATTAGGGTCAACACCTTCAGTACATGATGATGCTATTTCTTATTTGATTTTGGTTATAATGTCTTGATAGCGTAATTAAAATTTAAAACTTGCAAACAAAACAAACCAAAACTTGGACAAGGACAATATAAAGGCAAAATAACTTATAAAAATCGCTATGTGGAAACAACGCTTACTAAAATAAAATTTATGAAATATATCCACCACATAGGGTGTACATTACTACACAAGCAAGTTAATCTGTTTCATAATGATTAAGTGCGCAGAATTTCAGTGTGAATATCCTAAGTTCAAATCCACGAAGTACCACGTGACATGTATTCATAGTTTCATTAATTAGGTTTATTTGTAAGTTAATTGGTGGGTTGGTGATGATATGAATTTAGTAAATAATAGAGTTTTGGTAAGCTCTCTAGGAATGAAAGTAGTAGAAACTAACTGGAATCGAACCTTTACCTCCCAGAGATCCTTCCTAAACTTGATGCTATACTGAAGTCTAATTATAGCCAGAATAATAAAGAATGTCATGACAGAGTTACCGTAAGAACCGCCATACAAATCAGTATTTGGTGCACATCTGTTTAAAGGAATTTTCCGGTATATTTTTTTAAAACTTATAATCTTCTTTTGCTGTCAACTCAGTATTTCTTATAAAATGTGTCTGATGAATTGATAAATATTTTTTTATATAACTGTATTTAATTTAATTCCAAAAGTATTTAGATGAGTTTCAGGGTGGCCTGGATACTGAACTAGACCTCTAATTATAATGTAAAACTTGCAAAATAAACAAACCAAAATGTATACGAACACAGTGAAAAGACAAAATAAATAGTCAAAATCGCTATGTGGAAACAACGTTTAAGTAAAATAATAATTTATAAATAAGAGAACACAATCCACCACATAGAGTGTACATTACTACATGCGCAAGTTAATCTGGTTCCCAAGCAAACTAATTGCACACATAACAACGCACTGGCAATGTGAGACGCATAATAATGTAACGAACCAATGAATCAAAAGCTTATTCCTTGGTCACATCGTCATAACTTCCTCATACAGTACTTCTTTAAACTAGATTGTCAAAAGTTGTTACTCTTAAATTACAGGCTCGCTTTCGCTCGCCAGGATAAAATCAACACCTAAAATGCACGAAAGGTCTTAAAATTGACAGAATGGGGCGGAAATTCTTAAAATCGCCAAACTAATGGGTCGAAAGTCTTAAAATCTCAAAAGCAATGGGGGTAACCATGAGGGCGAAAGGGGTCAAGAAAAATCCCTGAAGTGAAAATCTCCCCTTAATTGGAATGATAGGTCATTGTTTGGTCTCTGCATGATAATAATAATAATAATAATAATAATAAATGTCGTACAACTTTATCTCACGACAATATTGCTTAAGGGGGGTGACCTGTTTTTTTGTATTTCTGTCCTTTTCTATCTTTGTCTGGCTTGTATCCATTTGGCCCCATTCAGCCTACTGTTTTAAGATGTTTATCCCCATCCAGGTGTCAATTTTTTAATGGTGAGCGGTAGCGAGCCAGCATATTTTTTATTTTTGTTTGACAGCAGGCTAAATTTGTACATTTTTCGATATAAAAATGTCTCCGGCGAAGCCGGATTTCTTCATATAATGCTGGCTGGCTATCGCTCGCCAGGAAGAAATCGACACCTAGATGGGGATAAACGTCTTAAAATAGTTGGCCGAATGGGGCCGAATGGATACAAGCCAGGGAAAGAGAGAAAAGGACAGAAAAAAAAAAAAAACAGGTCACCCCCCTTAACCCTTTCATACAGTATCCTAGGAAAAATATATTTGGCTCATTCGGGCTCTTATTTCATGATTTTATTCATTAGGAAGTATCTCTATACATTTAAGGGGGGTGACCTGCTTTTTGTTATTTCTGTCCTTTTCTCTCTTTCTCTGGCTTGTAACCATTCGGCCCCATTCAGCCAACTATTTTAAGACGTTTATCCCCATCTAGGTTTCGATTTCTTCCTGGCGAGCGATAGCGAGCCAGCATTATATGAAGAAATCCGGCTTCGCCGGGGAAATTTTTCTATCGAAAAATGTACAAATTTAGCCTGCTGTCAAAAATATTTTAAAAATATACTGGCTCGCTACCGCTCACCAGTAAAAAATTGACACCTGGATGGGGATAAACGTCTTAACCCCTTATTGGCGGCGCTCGACTTAAGTCGTGCACCAATTTGCAGCAAGTTAGGAGCATTATTAAGGCTTTTAAAGGGTTAAAATCGAGTGCAAATGGCCGGGAGCGCAGCGGGCCAGATCGCCGACTCCCAGGGCTTACCGCCGCCCATTAACTCATGTTCCCTGTGTTCTCGAGAGGCCGGCAGTGTAGCCAGTAGTGAGCATAGCTGGGAAACATATACCGCTATACGCTAAACTCCCATGTTCGTGGCACCACTGCAAGAGAACCACGAGTGCTACGTAGCTCGTTCTGGTCTCATTTTGAAGCTTTTAGCGCCTAGTCTTTTGCTGAATACATTTCTTTTCATGCAGATACTTGATTGATCATTCAGGAGGGCCTGAATATGCCCAAATGAGCCCAAAACACCCCACTAGACAAGGGTTAAAACAGTAGGCTGAATGGGGCCAAATAGATACAAGCCAGGGAAAGAGAGAAAAATAAGCAGGTCAACCCCCCCTTAACGGGTCAAAATTAACGCCATTACGACTCTTAAGGCTCCTGCAGATCCTTCCTAAGCTGAATAGTTTAATGATAGCCAGAGTAATAATCCTCAAGGGGTTAATATAGCCAAGTAATAACAAGGGGATGAAACGATTTCCCGGTAGCCAAGAAAGAAAAACAGATTAAGGGGAGGTTTCCACTTGAGGGATTTTTTTCTTGACTCCTTTCTCCCTCATGTATAGCCCCATTGCTTTTCTATTTTTAAGATGTTCGCCCCATTATTTTGACGATTTTAAGAACTTTCGACCCATTTCTGTCAATTTTAAGACCTTTCGTGCCATTTAGGTGTCGATTTTATCCCTGGCGAGCGATAGCGAGCCTGTAATTTAAGAGGAACCGGCCTTCAGCCGGGACATTTTTCTACCGAAAAATGTACAAATTTATCTTGAAAGGGGCTCAAGGGGGTGTAATCTTAAGCTTGATGGATACCTAGAGACAAACTAAAAACCTCCCCTTAAGTGGTCTATGAGGGAATAAGGTATACAAGATGTCTATCATAAGGTATACAACATGGAGTCGATAAAAGAGTAGGCTAACATTCACCCCATAGAGGGCACAGATAGCGGTGGGATATCAACACAGAAGCAGACGACGATATTAAATTATAGTGATTAAGACCATCTTGCTCACCATCTGGACCACTTCATCGATACCCAAGGCTGATACATGTGGTATAGTATCATCTTAGATCATTGTAGACAAGACAGACATTCATGGTGTGCTGGAATAACACCTAAAAAAGCGTTTACTATTCTTGTTGAACCAGAAGACCCTCACTGACGCATGCGGAGGTGATTTTTCAGTCGGACGCCATTTTGGGGACAGACATGTACAGTTGTCCATACGTCCAGCTGTTACGTAGCTACTTTTAACATTATTATATATATATATATATATATATATATATATATATATATATATATATATATATATATATATATATACCGGTGTATATATATATATATATATATATATATATATACTGTATATGTGTGTGTGTGTGTGTGTGTTATTTGGGAACTTGTAGGCACCAATCGTGCAGGGCAGTACCCAAGAGAGGCCGCATAGTCATATGATAAAGAGTTGCTGGAACTCCTGTTTCGTTTGCTTGGCTTCCCTCACTGTTTCTATTTGTGCCTCACCTACACAGAGAGTAATCCAGCCAAATCTCACAAACACCTATTCATTTAATTACACTTAAGGGGAGATTTCCACTTGAGGGACTTTTTTCTTGACCCCTTTCTCCCTCATGTCTAGCCCCATTGCTTTTGAGATTTTAAGACGTTTTCCCCATTAGTTTGGCGATTTTATGAACTTTCGCCCCATTTATGTCACTTTTAAAACCAAGGATTTTTGGAAAAAATATTTTCGATTTTGGGCGAATGGCTGGGCAAAAATGAAATCTACGACCATGTCTAGAAGCAGATCGGCGAGAAAAAACGAATGGCACCAGTTAGAATTCTCTAGCACTTGTAGTTTGGGCTACAGAGGACTTTTAAAGTCCAAAAAACGGTCCCCTGGGCCCTCCAGGAAGGCCACTCAAAATCGAAATCCTAAACTATTGGTCCGATTTTAATTCTGTTTGCGCCATTCGATTCAGCTTGCCAAAGTGTACTTATGGTATAAATTTAAACACAATCCGTACAAAAATAACTCGTCTATGGAGTTTTTAAACTTTAAAATAGGCCTATTGGGCCTAAAAATTGGTCAAAATTAAAAAATAATTATACCGTTGAAACCGCAACGGCGAGACGAATCCAAATAGGTAATAATATTGACAAGTCAAAATTCGACCAAAATCAAGGATTCGCCTGGGCTTAGGACCTTTCGTGCCATTTAGGTGTCGATATTTTCCTGGCGAGCGATAGCCAGCCTGTAATTTAAGAGCAACCGGCCTTCGGCCGGGAAATTTTGTACAAATTTATCTTAAAAGGGGGTCAAGGGGGTGAAATTTTAAGATTGCTGGAGGAGTAGGAAACAAACTAAAAACCTCCCCTTAAAAAAATATATGAATAAGTTTAATGATAGCAAAATATGAATAAGTTTAATGATAGCAAAATTATATGAATGAGTGAGTCCTTGAATACTGAAAGAGGTAATTTATGTCATTATTGTCCTTAGTGATCTTGGCCCCATTCAAAGTGCATTCCTCTCACTATAACATTACGCTTTCCATAATGCAGTTGGGTCTGAGTACATGATTAGATTGATATCCAGAATTCGAAAATGGATATTAATCGTGATCGTGTACTCAACCTTTAACTGTGTTGGTGGTGTAATGGTTTAGATTCTTATGTTCTGGGTGTGGTGTCCCGAGTTCGAATCCCGGGAGGACCATATGTTTTCATTAGTTTATTCAAGTACATTGGAGTTTGTAATTGACGATTAATGTTAAAAACGGGGTGTTACTTATGTTAATTATTCATTTCAGATGGCGTGGTTGGCGGTAAGAAGAATGAAGGCGGCATTTGGTCTACCACACGTCTTTCCTCAGCTGGACAAAATCGCTTACTGTTGGCCAGCAAAAAAGGGGGAACGTTGTAAAGCACCGAAGGCCTCCGTCGAACGCTGTCAATCACGCAGCAGCTCCAAACCCTCCTCCTTTCTTGTTTCTCTCCCGCCTGACAACTCTTTCGACTGATCCAGAAGAACAAGCACAAGATAAAAAACAAGAAGAAAAAACGAGCGGAAATAAGCCTGTCGTCGGTTCCGGACACAGGCAAAAACATAATGTACAGTCGGCCTAATAAGTGTTGTCTCGGCACCAATTATGTTTTGATTAATAATTGGTATCAGCAATATCTACACATGATTTCTTTTTTGAGTGAGATATACCAACATGTTCCCACACTTACCCACCCTTCAACATCTGACAGACATTAATACAGCACAGAACGAACCAAACGTAATGACAGCTGAGACATTACTTATTAGCGCCATTATCAGCGTGTTGTTGGGAATACCCATTAATTAAGATGAATATTGGTGGTAATAAACCCATATTATACAAGGATAGAAGGCTAATCACCATCAGTATACCCAATGATCGTATATACCCCCCATATAGCCCACCGCACATCATGTTGCCCGAGAACAGCCCCTTACGCAGCCCGCAGGCCCCCCCCCCCCCACACCCCAAATGAACTAAACTGAACTACTAGATATATTTATCAATCAGAAAATATCACATAAAAATCTATGGGAGAAACACTGTCATTCTTGCTTAACCAGCCAATATCGCCTCAGGCAGTAATGTGACGTCAGACAAAACTTTCGATGTTCAGCCAATCAAAAGCGAGCAACATTTTTCAGGGGTCTAGAATTCATACGCTATGGCCTCGCGTGGACGGGTGTGGTTCATCCTACTCGTGACGTAACTTGCTCAGTTCTCGTGGGGTTGGACCATAGAACACTGTCCAAAATAATATTTTGGACAGTTTCCTACGGTCCGAAGCCCCAGAGAGCTGAATCGGTTACGTCACGAGTAGGATGAACCTCACTTGTCCACCCGAGAGGTGGACCATAGCGTATGAATTTTACACCCCTGAACACAGTTGCTCGCGTCTGATTGGCTGAACATTGAAAGTTTTGTCTGACGTCACATACTGCCCGAGGCGATATTTTCTGGTTAAACAAGAAGGATTGTGGTGCACCCGTAGATTTATATCTACTATATTTATCTATCGTCAGACGGCTTGATCCTCGAAGGGATGGACACAAATGAATCGCCTCCATGCACCTTTGTCAACCGGCGCCCCTCCTCCCACCCAATACTATTATCATAACTAACATACATCTCAAATATGGGTACATAAAAGAAAACGGGAACCTACAGAAAGCCGATTGGCCCATACAAGGCAGATTCCTTTCACACCCAACCCATTTGATATATGCTTCTATAACGTGTACCAAAACTATTGTATATATTATGAAAATAAAAATTGATAATTGTATCTTTGTTATCATTGAACCCATTACAATGTTTGGCTATATAGTGTATAAATTAACCCCTTAAGGATTATGATAAGTTTTGATAGTATAATCTGGCTATTATTAAACGATTTTATTTAGATTAGCAAGGGTGTATGTAAGTCAGATGGTTGGTTAAGATAGTCTCTACCCTTTAAATTCCCACAGACCCTTCCGAAGCTAGATAATATCGTCTAATGATAGCCAGAATAAACTGTCAAATAAAAAATAAAAATTACAAGAAAAAAATAGACAAATACGATCAATATTGATTTATTTATAATACAATATATTGTTCTAAAATACAATAATTACTGATGATAATACAATACCATCTTTATTGATATGAAATAGATATACACATAAAATATATGATAAAGCCTAATACATTGCTATGGAAATGAACATACAAAATTATAATACAAAGGAGATAGATAGATGGATAGATAGATAGATAAATAGATAGGCAGATAAATAGATAGATAGATATAAAGACAGACAGATAGATAGATATATAGATAATATACAGACATATAGATAGATAGATATGCAGACAGATAGATAGATAGATATACAGACAGATAGATAAATAGATAGATACATATATAGATAGATAGATAGATATACAGACATATAGATAGATATATATACAGACATATAGATAAATAGATAGATAGACAGCTAAATGGATAGATAGATATTATAGACAGATAGATAGATAGATAAATAGATAGATAGAGAGGTAGATAGATAAATAGATAGATAGATAGATATACAGACAGATAGATAGATAGATAGAGAGATATGCAGATAGATAGATAGATAGATATACAGACATATAGATAAATAGATAGATAGACAGCTAAATGGATAGATAGATATTATAGACAGATAGATAGATAGATAAATAGATAGATAGAGAGGTAGATAGATAAATAGATAGATAGATAGATATACAGACAGATAGATAGATAGATATGCAGATAGATAGATAGATAGATATACAGACAGACAGATAGATAGAGAGAGGGGGTGTGGTGGTGATGGAGGTAGGGGGTAGGCTTGTCAGTTTTAGCGAGGTGAAGCAGCTGAGAGACAGAGATCATCACACTCCTCTTATATCACACATTTATAATCAAGTATAGTCAGATAAAATAATCACGTTTAAATATATATAAAGCCTTTACATCTACGGAAATGGATAACAAAACAAAAGTGGGACCAAACTTTTGAGCCCAACTGTATCTATAAATTCAAGCCAAGCTACTGCATAATAAACCATACTAATAATTAAAGTATAGTATTGTGCTTCCAAAAAAAAAAAAAAAAAAAAAAAAAAAAAAAAAAAAAAAAAAGGACCAAACTTTTGATACCAACTGTACCGGCAAATTTCTCGGCCAGAAATCGTGGAAATCGAGACGAGAAAATCCTCAAATTTGCCCTGGGGGCATTTAGGAAAAGTGGCAGCTTTACCAAAAATACCAAAAATCGTTGAATTATCGCATATACAGGCATTCAATCAACATTTCACGCATGTAGTTGAATTCAGCGCAAAAAATTACATAGTCTACGTATCTTATTTGTTATCAGAAACGGCTTATTAATCATATATTAATAATTTTCGTGGCCAGGTTTGGAGATGTGGCACCACTGTAAAAGGTTGCCAAGTATGCAGTTGTGATTTGGTGAGTACTTTTCACCGCCCTTGCCATTTGATTTCCAGCCATCGACCTGACAACAAGTAAGTCCAATATTCCCCCTTTTATTCTCCATTTTTAGCCGCTTTTATAGAGTTTAATTTAGTGAAGTGCCTTAATTTCCGATGTTCGTGACTTTGCGCCAGGTGCCTAATCAGTGTTTTCGTAATGTTTCGCGTATTCTCAGTATATTTAAGGAAAGTTAATGGTGAAAGCCGGCGGGTTGAGCAAACAGTATGGCGACCGAGTGAAAACCTAGGAAGCCGGCAGGTTTTCACTTCCGGGGGCAATTATCGTCTGCATAATGCATTAATTATATTAATTACCGGATAATTGAAAGTTTAAGGTTAAAGAAAGTCATAAAATAGAAGCATTTTTTATTTTATTTGGTCAGATTACATAAACAGCTGCAACTATGACTATGGTTAGAGACAGGCCTTAGAGTATTTCCCCCTATTAAACTCAATTATGCCTTGTATAAATCGATATGTAGAGTAAATATTAATATACATACGTTAAATAATGGTAATTTAACAAACAAGCCAACGATTTGGAGCTAGTTAATAGATCGGTCAACCTCCGCGCCATTTTGGTACCCATTGGGGTCATTATCCTCTTTATAAGTCTTTTTAATCACATTCTGATCAGTGTTTTCGTAATGTTTCGTGTAGTCTCGGTATATTTAAGGAAAGTTAATGGTGAAAACCGGAAGGTTGAGCAAACAATATGGCGACCGAGTGAAAACCTAGGAAGCCGGCAGGTTTTCACTTCCGGGGGCAATTGTCGTCAGCATTATTCATTCATTATATTAATTACCGGATAATTGAAAGTTTAAGGTTAAAGACAGTCATAATATTTACGCAGTTATTTAATTTGTTCAGATTATACATTTAGCACCAAACTCGATGATCGACGTAGGCCTATGATTATTTTTTCACAATTAGCATACTACAATATTGCATAAATGGTCATATTCATTGTTTTATTCGCAAATTATTTAGGAATATTTACGAAATAGTAGCCTAATAGAAATCTACTTAACCCCTTCTGTACCGGTGATGTACAGTTTATTATATTCCGGCAACTATTATACGATTTTGTTCAGCTTAGGAAGGATGTCTACTCCATAAAAGGCTACAGACTGTCTTAATTCATCTTTTTAGCTACCATATATACTACTTAAGCTTCATAACATCGTCTAAGTGTAGCTAGAATAAAAGTACAAATACGTCGCCGGTACAGAAGGGGTTAAGTATATGCGATCATTAATAACATTAGCCTACATCAATCCGTCAATACATGTTTTATCGAATCACTTATGGGGAGGTTTTTAGTTTGTTTCCTACGCCTCCAGCAATCTTAAAATGTCACCCCCTTGACCCCCTTTCAAGATAAATTTGTACATTTTTCGGTAGAAAAATTTCCCGGCCTAGGGCCGGTTACTCTTAAATTACAGGCTCGCTATCGCTCGCCAGGATAAAATCGACTCTTTAATGGCACGAAAGGTCTTAAAATTGACAGAATGGGGCGGAAATTCTTAAAATCACCAAACTAATGGGGCAAACTTCTTAAAATCTCAAAAGCGATGGGGCTAGACATGAGGGAGAAAGGGGTCAAGAAAAAAGTGCTTCAAGTGGAAACCTCCCCTTAAGTTAAAGGTTAAAATTAAAGGTATGTAGATTTTAAATATACTTCAGTGAAAAGCTAACCATGCAACAAAGGCAGTGATTTGGGTCCAGGAAACGGTCAGCCAACCTCCGCCATTTTGGTAACCAGTAGGGTGGTGATCCTCTCTTTACACTCCAATATATCCATAGATTCCACACCCATAACAAACGTTCGGTCATACTGGTAGTAACAGGATATAATTATATAATTTACTCCATGGATCTAAATTTCTACATTGTCACAAATTAAATATCGCCCCGTTGTTTGATAATTAGGACAACAAAATGGCGGCCAAATACAATGCTGGCCGTTCTCTCAGGCTCACTATCGTTCGCCAGGGAAACAATCGACACCTTAATAGCACGAAAGGTCTAAATATTTACGACGAAATAGGGCGAAAGGTCTTAAAATAGACTAACTAATGGGGCAAACATCTTAACATCTGAAAACTAATCACATTAAAAGGATAAGGCCAGATTAATTTTGCACCTGGCGGAAAATTCAATTCCTTTGCCGGTAATTTAGCAATGCTTAGCGCCAAACTATGACCAGTTGTGGATCCGCATACTATTAATACAAAGTTCTCATAATTAAGGGGGTCACAGGTTTTTTTCTTTCTCCTTTTCTCTTTCCCTGGCTTGTATCCATTTGGCCCCATTCAGCCAACTGTTTTAAGAAGTTTATCCCATCCAGGTGTCGATTTCTTCCAGGCGAGCGATAGCGAGCCAGCATTGTATGGAGAAATCCGGCTTAGCCGGAGACATTTTTCTTTCGAAAAATTTAAAAATTTAGCTTTGTCAAAACAAAAATATATACTGGCTCGCTACCGCTCGCCAGGAAAATGTTAACACCTGTATGGGGGTAAACGTCTTAAAACAGTAGGCTGAATGGGGCCGAATGGATACAAGCCAAAGAGAGGGAGAGAAAGATAAACAAAAAAGCCGGTGACCCCCTTAACATACTTCGCTATAACATGTTATTAGCGGAGTAGTGCACACGGGAGCATGACAATTTACCGCTAACTTAAATATAACCGACTATGGATTACTTCTTCATTGTGGATTTAGCTCTTCCAATCTATCTATTTAGTTGAATGTTGCTAATGTTAAACAAATTCTGCCATTTTGTGGCACTCAGAGGACTCGAACCTAGGACACTCTCACCGAAATTCCGCGCACCTATGCATTACGCACTGGCAAAAAGACAGTTTCTTATAAATATACACAAATATAATAATAATGCTAACACAAACAAATTATGGTAAAAATTGAAGACTAGTTATTTTTTGTCGTTTTGTTAGGTTAGGTTAGGTAAAAAGGCACTGAAAGGACTCGAACCTAGGACACTCACACCGAAATTCCGCGCTCTTATGCATTACGCTATCAAGACAGGTTAGGTAAAAAGGCTGTCCGGGGTCAATCCAATGTTTACTTAAATTATATACAGTATACTTGGCTGATTGAGATATATTTTAACAATGTATTTTTTTCTTTTACAGATGTCGTGAATGATGATGGAAAGCTCCACCAGATCCTTCAACCAGTCTACCACTACCATCATCACGGCAATCCTAATCCTTTAATCCTAACCATCCTCTCCCCCCTCTATCTGTAAAGGGAAGTTTCATTTTGTATATATAAATTTGTTCGTCCCAAGACCTTCAGTCAAGCTTAAATAAAATGCCTCGAAGATTCCCCTTCGAGATAATTTTGTACATTTTGTACATTTTTCGACAGAAAAATGTACCAGCCGAAATAATAATAATTATAATAATAATAATAAAAATAATAATAATAATAATGAGGCCAGTTTCTCATTAATTTCAGGCTCGCTAGCGCTCGCCAGGAAGAAAACAAATTGATCGCTATATGGCACAGGTCTTTAGTGCCAAACTAGAAGGTGAACGTCTTCGTCTCAAAATAACCTGGGCTAAGCATGAGGGAGAAAGGGGCCGGAGCAAACTTCCCTTTAATCCTAACCATCCCCGCCCCCTTCCTTCCATTGTCCTTGTCACCACCTAAACCACCTCCCTTCTACTAACATGTGTATAGACATTACGTTAGATAGGCGGCAAATTTAAGGTAAGATTCTATTTTAATACATTTCAGTGTAAATGATACACTTCTGAATTGTTTTGCAATAATTTATATATAAATAAATCTGGTATATATATTGTTTTACATTTGCTATAACTATAATATTTCCAATAACGTAACATCATTTTTGTATAATTAAATATATATATTGAAATATAATATAATTAATCCATGCACTAATCTTTTTCTCCTATATCGTCGTTGGCTTCGAATTAGACGAGGTTTCTGGTAGGGATGCTGAGGTGGGGGGGGGGGGTTGTAGCTCTTAGTTAGTTCAAGGGGTAGGGATAGGTAAGAGTCTGTTCTAGGTTAGTATTGGTTAGGTGTTGCTCTATTCGGTTCCCTGAGGAGGTTGGTTAGCGGTATGTTAGAAGCTTGGTTAGTTAGCAGTCTGTTAGAGGCTTGGATAGAAGCTTAGTTAGTTAGTTAGATTTAGTTAGTATAGTAGGGTTTGGTTTGTTTTCTTGTTGGTTGAAATCCGGCCGGTAGAATTTTGGTTGTCTGTTCGTTGGTTGTGAAGGTTGCAGGTTTTCAGATGACGTGGCGGCTTGCAGACCCGATGTGGCAGCTTGCAGACCCGCTGTGGCCGATTTGCAGACCCGATGTTGTGGCTGGCAGAACGGCGATCCTGAAATAATTAAATATTTTATCATCAGGAATGAGCTGGATGGCCCGACGGAGGAACAACGGTGAAATAAGGTATGCCAGAACCTACTAATGTGACTTTAAATCTTCCCAACAGGTTAGAGATGAGAGGACCGCTGCGATCTTGCCCGACCCAAGACGACCCGACCAGGAATCACGACCACCTTGACTATGGTTGAGATATAATGTATTTTTGTTGTTGCAAAAACATATGAATTGATCAATTTTGAAAATCTACAATATATCAGAAATATTGGCCTAATTGACCACTTGTGAGTTTCAGGCTATAAGGAAGTTTGGGCCGTTATACAAAGTTATTAAACAGAAATGCAGTGATGTAATGTAGGTTTTTGATGGATAGAAAGTACGGTGAATTTGGTTTTATGTGTTTATATATGCAATACAACTCTTATTTTAGCTCGTAATTCTGCTTAATGTCGATATAAAAAACAACTTCCTTATAGCTTGAAACTCGCAAGTGGTCAATTCTTTAAGCTGTAATATTAATATTGGATTTTCTAACAGATGTGAGGGAGAGAGGAGTTTCTGTACAGTACAGTACAGTTGAGGCTCGGCGGAGGGAAGACCAACTTGAGAAACCCAAACGGAACCTTCACCATCTTCCAACAAACTAGGGTAAGAACAATTTTTTGCTTTTTTTTGTTTTTTTGGCCTATACATTCATTAATTCATAAATTCTTAGTTCCCTCGCTAGACATCCATCAAACCAACATGGTGAAACACATACAATAGCACTGGATATATCAAAGGCATTTGATAGTCTGGCATCAATCCTTATTGTCGAAGATGTCACACTACGGCCTTGCATCATTAGTTCCACTAATTTCTTCTTATCTTCATAACAGAAAAATACGTGTAATGGTAGATGGCCTTTATTCTCAATTTCACTCAATAAATGCTGGTGTTCCCCAGGGATCAGTTTTGGCCCCAACTCTGTTCCTCATTCATATCAATGATCTCATATCTACCACTCATAATCCAATACATTCCTACGCAGATGACTCAACACTCCACAGTTCCTTCACATTTACCAATTCTTTCTTTCACCCAACCCGATCTTATAAATTCAAAAATAAACACTGCAATTTCTCTGAACCAGGACCTTTCTAGAATTAATGAATGGGGACAAGAGAATCTAGTTTCCTTTAATGCACAGAAAACCAAGTACATTCAATTTTCTAACCGACAGAATCTCACGGACTCCCATATATTTTTAATGATGTAAATATTCCCACTTCCCCTAGTATTGACACATTTCGGTGTAACATTAACTACTAACTTGAGCTGGACACATTATGTTAGAAGCATTGCTAAGAATGCCTCTAAAAAACTGGGACTCCTGTACAGAGTTCGAGAATTCTTCACTGACGCAGTTTGGCCGTAATATAAAAGTCATGTGCGCTCTCAGATGGATTACTGTTCACCTCTGTGGGGTGGAAGTGGAGTGGTTGCATTGAGGCAGTTGGACAAAATTCAAAATAAAGCTATTAGATTAATCAATAACCCTGCAATCACACAGGACCTTCCTACATTAGCCATACGAAGAACGTTGCATCCCTTGCATTATTCTACAGATATTTTCACAGCAATTGTTCCGAGGAACTTGCTTCAATTGTGCCGCCTCCCACATCTTTCCCCGTAGAACTAGGGCAGCTGAGAGCGCCCATGAATTTACACTTTCTCCTCCACAATGCAGAACTTCTGCTTATCAGAATTCATTTATCCCCAGAGCTACTACTCTTTGGAATTCACTTCCCTCGAATTGCTTTCCACAAACTTACAATCAACAAATGTTTAAATCCAGTTGTTACAAACATTTTATGAATGGAGGATGCCTTTAGGCACATGGACCTTTTTGTTTTATCTGTGTTTTTTCCTCTCATTGTCTCTTAAAAAAAAAAAAAAAAAAAAAAAAACTTAACAAAACATCCCCTAGACCCCGCCCTCAAGATAAATTTGTAAATTTGTCGATAGAAAATTTACCGGCCGAAGGCCGGTTCCGCTTTCAGATACAGGCTCGCTATCGCTCGCCAGAAAAAAATAGACACCTAAATGGCACGATAGGTCTTGAAATGTATAACGAAATGGGACGAAAGGTCTTAAAATCGCCAAACAAATGGGCCGAACGTCTACAAATCTCAAAACTAATGGGAGAAAGGGGACCAGAAAAACTAGTCTCTCCTTAACCCTTTCACGTTTTTATGACGCAGAGGTTGCCAGATTAGCAACAATAAATAGAGTTCTCTCACTATTATAATTACCTCTCCAAAATTAGTTTTCTGCCCACAGCTAACTCAAAGACAACTGCAGAGGTTGAAGTAACTAAACTAAAGGTTTCTAAATACCCCTGATGGTAACAAAGGCTTTAAAGTATCTCTAATAGGCTCAAAATCGCGTCATATGTCGGAGAGGGTTAATAGGGTTTATTCATTGGTATATATAATCTAATTATTTGTAAATTTGTTTCCTCCCTAGACTTCCATCAAGCTTAAAAAACATCCCCAAGATCCCTCTTAGAGAAATTTGTAAATTTTTCGGTAGAAAAATGTCCAGGCCGAAGGCCGGTTCCTCCTAAATCACAGGCTTGGTATCACTCGCCAGGAAAATTAGTCTCCTAAATAGCACGAAAGGTCTTGATAATGACCCAAATAGATTGAAAGGTCTTAAAATCGCCAAAGTAATGGGCTGAACGTCTTATAATCGGCAAATTAATGGGGCTAAAGATGAAGGGGGACCAGAAAAATTACCCATCTCTCTTTAACACTTAAAAGTTTAGGTTACCATGTGTATAGTTGTCTCAAAGTTCCCTTAGCCTATCCCATATACTGTATCCATGATTATATTATGATATCTATTTGTTTAAGTTGTGTATTTAGGGTTTGGTTCTCTTGAACAAATTCTGGTGTTCCATATACTGTATTAATACTAAAACATAGGGTTATTTACAAATACCTTATTTGCATTCAGAAATAGTAATCAATCTCATAATTACCTCTCCAAAATTAGTTTAATGCCCACAGTTCACTTAGACAACTGCAGAGGTTGAAGCAACAGTTTCTAAACACCCCTGATGGTCACAAAGGCTTTTAAGTATCCCAGAAAGGGCGCAAATTGCGTCCTGTGCGTTAACAGTTTAATAATAATAATTGTGGAATTTAGTCAGTGGATGGTTTATTTTTACTAGAAATTATAAACTATGAACTTCTATAGGTAGGGAACAACTTAGGATCATAGGACTTAAATGGCTTCAAACTCAGTGTGTCCTGGCATTTTGGCTCGAACGTCCCTTGATTTTGGCCCTGTCACTCTTTCAACTTTGGGGGAGGCACTCGATACAGGCAGTTCTGCCTTTTGTCTCCCTCACTCGCATAGAAAAAAAATCAGGAAGGGTCAATAACAGTACACGCCACTGCATTACAATCTCCCCCTGCCTTGACAAATTCAGAAGTATATATATTCATAAACTACACTGCAGATCATTTCAATCAAGAAAGGTTCTAAAATTGATACCCCTTATTACTGCAGGCTTATGTATAGTTACTAAAACCTGAACCTGAATACGATAGAGGGCTCACTAGTTGCTCAACATCACGGGTTAAGGGGAGGTTTTTAGTTTGCTCCCTAGACTTCCATCAAGACCCCCCCTTCGAGATAAATGTGTAAATTTTTCGGTAGAAAAATATCCCGGTCGAAGGCAGTTTCTTCCAAAATTACAGGCTTGCTATCCTTCGCGAGGAAAAATTAGCTATTCAAATGGCATGACAGGTCATACAATTGACAAATTGGGGAAAAAAGTCTTGTAATAGTCAAAACGAATAGTAGACAGTCATAAAATATCAAACCGAGCTAAACATTAGGGCGAAGGGGTCCACAAAAAGGCCTTAATGCAGTGGTGACTATAGTTATTAGCGTTATACATCAGGATGTTAACTAATACTAACCTAATGTTTCAGATGTATGATAGACGTCCAGCCTGAGGGGGACAACAGACGGATGGTGGGACTCGTGGACCAACAACTCTCATCAACGATAACTGTAATACGGGTCTGTCACTAAAATGTTTTAATAAGATCTTATTATGAAAGTCTATGCAATGTAATATTTTGAAGTTTGGTCTACAAAGTCAGTTTAAATTAATAAAAAAACTAATTTAATAGCTATGGATACTGAATTAATGATTGATGCCCTTTTGGCCTGAAGAATAATTCTCCTGGAGTACACACAGGCGGCTGACTTTTGTCTTCGTGGACGTAGCCTTTATAAATGCTAAATATTTAAACTGTTGTGCCGTATCCCCCAAAGTAGGATTAATTTTGCTGGCTACAGTTTAAAATATCATTGTAACTGGTCGACGATCTCCCATAATCCTAAAATTTAAGTTAGAAATGTTCACTATCACAATTCTCAAAATGGGATTTGGTAACTTTCAATTCAGTTCTTACTATGTAGTGTTTTTTTAAATGTGTGAATAATGTAATATCGAAGCTAATTTGTATAAATTTAATTTGTCAAAACTCTTTGGTTAAACTATTATAAGACTATAATAATAATATACTTAACCTACATTGGCCAAAAAAATGACAAATTGGCTTAAGTAGACCAGTTTAGTAATACCTAATAAACTTCAAAATATTCCATAGACTATCATAAGTGGTGGACAAGATATAGGCTGCAGCTTTATCTAACTAATTTAAAATGATTTCGTACAAATGGCAACATTGTTTATATAGTATGCAACAGATACTTTCCAAACTGAAATGTTTAGGAAATGGGTAAATGGTGAAAACAGGCTTAATTAACTAAACTCGGTTCACTATAGGTAGGCAGAGATGCTTGTGATTTAGTAATGTGTATATTTATTGAACATAGTTTTAAATATAATTGCAATACATTTTCTTCGAAATTCGTACCATATTTTGTTGTCCGTATTCATTTTAGGATGACAATTTAAGTAGAG
Source organism: Paralithodes platypus (assembly GCA_032716605.1). NCBI lineage: Eukaryota > Metazoa > Arthropoda > Malacostraca > Decapoda > Lithodidae > Paralithodes > Paralithodes platypus. Next base: position 37,764,652 of record CM064505.1, read on the forward strand.
GCATTGATTTCGAGCTAAAGGTACTGAAGAATTTATCGTGAATTAAGGAACCAAACTTTAATATATATATACATATAAGTAATGTGAGCGCTATTGAATTCACTCTTGTGGAGAACTGGTGCTTATGACACTAGAAATTCCTAGTATTTATCACAAGTAATTGAAACTAATGGTAGTGACAAAAACAAAGGAAAGTGGTCAAAGTAAATTGGGGATTAAATGTTAATTGTAATTGAATTAAGAATATTTGACTTATAATTGTGAGACTATTTCTTGATCAATGCTACCAGATAATTGCTTAATTAGCTTTGGAAGAACTACTGAGAATGAAAGGGCAAGCAAATATGTAAATTAATCATCTTACTCTGACGGGTCTTTCCTGGGTTGTAGAAAATCGAGGTAGCAAACGTATAACTTAATTTGGCGTAATTTCATTGAAAGCATTAAGTTTGATGATGATCAGGTCAAACAGATATTCTGGCTTTCAAGCGAAGATATCGATCGGATAAGGACCCCAAAGAATCAATGGGGTACACATTACATATACCCTTACAATCAAACCGGTCCTTCCTAAACTGAGTAAAATTGTCTATGGGTACCCATAATAAAGTAAATAATCAGTGACAGTATAACCAAAAACAAAATTACTGACAGGTATTTACTAAACTCGGGGAATCAAAGGAGCTTAAGATTATCCAAATTAACCCTCAAACTCTTGACAAGTTCTTTTTAAAGTTAACTAAAATCGTCTGGAGGTAGCTATGATAAAAAAATACATTTGGGTCCTCTGCTTAAATGGGTTATGGAGTTGGGTAAAATTATAATAATAATTAATGATTGTTAAGACTATTACTGAATTCCAGTTTTCCACATCTGATTCAATAGTCCTCGCATTACGTACCTCTTCAAAGATCCTGAGAAGTTATGTCTGTTAAAGTAGCCTTGAGGAATATTTGCCTTGGCCATCTTGTAGTGGGAGTTTCCCAGGAGGGGTCTTGAGTATATCAAAATAGGTTTGATTGACTAGACTATAAACTAGATATAATACAGTAGTTGTATATAGATCGACCTTCCCTTGATTATTAGATATAAATAAAGTTAAGTAACACCCCGTTTTAACATTAATCAACTACAAACCCCAATGCACTTGAATACACTAATGAAAGCATATGGTCCTCACGGGATTCCAACTCTGTACCTTTCCATCCTAAGATGGATTTAGCAATATCAATATGCTTCTAAAAGGTAGATTCTCAAGACAAAAATATTATTCCTTTGCATACGTTCTATAAATTCATAGTTTTATTATAATATAAGTATTGCCAAATGTACGAATGTTCCCTTAAGTTGGATATATAAAAAATGCTGCTAGTTAGTCAAAACCAAAATAGTTCGCCCAAAATCCTCAAATAGTTTAATTGTACGTTATTATACACTTTCCGTTGACAGTTCTCATGTGCTTTCAATAGCCTGTGACTAGTAAAATTGGTTTAAAGTCATATAAGTGTCAGCGAACTATTTATATTGACTGCACCCTTGTTAATATTAATATGTAGTCACTTTAGTCTTTAAGTAAATACAGTAAGTTTTATATAAGTTATGGAAAACACTGGAGACTAAGAAAAATATAATTATTTGAATCTACTATATAACTGCATTCACTTGTATCAATGTGAGCAATATAACACACTAAATGTTGGTTTACCCTGCTGAGATAGTTATAAATGCCACTGTAGATGAAGATTTTCGTAGACCAGCATTGAGTAAATTCGAAATCGGTTTAACCTTGTGTCCAAAGTAACCCCAGATAAACATAACTATCAAATCAATTGAAAATACTAAAGAACCATAATATAGGCCTCTACTGTAATATGTAAAACAGGCTGCTCATAATGTCAGATACTGTCCCAATTTTCACTGACGACTACGAACAGGGCATTGATTACAAAATTGTTACCAAGGTCCATCCAAAGTTTGATTTGTTAATGTTAATCCTAGGTGGACTCTGTAAGCTTTTAGATATTTTGTTTATGAGCACTTATGCCTCATTTTAAGCAGTTATCCCCATGATCCGAACAATACAACTTCAATTATCAGTCCCTCTATGGCTGTCAAGCCTACATACCTAGTGATAAATATTCAAAAGCGTAAATTGTTGTACTGTAAATTGGATTATATCTTTATGACTACTTTAAAGGTATTCAAGCCTATTCGTACAACGGATATAACTTTAGACCTATGACTCCTGTCTTTAGAATAATAGCAGTCCTAATGCTTTACTTACAAGGTACATTTGTTTAGGTAAATATTGACAACCGATATTAAAGTCTGATAAATTTGTTCTACAGCTGGCATAGTTTTGCTTTTAGTGTGATAAAATAAATGTGTTCAGGGATCACTTAAATTCTACAAGAAAGTGTTATATAATCCTGTTAGAAGAGTAAATTTAAACTTTAACCATTATTCTCCAGCGTTTACCCCAAGTCTTGAATAATAGTATCAATAATTGCATTAACAATATAAGCCATTTACAATAACTTGGTATAATTTAGAATTTACGACCTGATTTAACTAGTTATTAAATTTAATTGGTTAATGAATAACCAATTTAATCTGTTACTCATTATTTGTCTTAGCTTTCATAATTCCATTAATACAGATCTATACTCTAATTGTAAAGTAAAATGTCAATCATAAAGTTGATGCACTGATTTGGAATATATCAAAGAGTGAATGAAGGGTGGCCTACTCTGATGGGCACACTGTTTTATATCTCTTATTTCTTTCCTTTTCTAAGGGGCCTCTTGTTCCCCTTGACTTATTAATGAAGTTAGGTACTAGCTGACTGACCTCTTTTTCCCATACAACAATATTTAGTTTTGCTCACCGAATCGTCGCTGTTTGCTGCAATGGTGCCTCTCTCGCTCCACTGTTGAAGGGTCTATTGATGCTGTGGCAGTCGTTGATGTGTGTCCAATAGTTGCCGTTGATAGAACATCACCGTCGCTTTGCTCTCGTCTGTCCACATCTTGTTTGAATCCCACCTTTCGACCTGAATAAAGTCATATTCAATAACTAGACTCATCACCATCCGTCAATTTATACTCTCACTTCACTACCTACCAACTCAAATGGAATACCTACAACTTCATACTGAATACTCCAGCTCACTCAATATCTCTCCATATATATTCAACACATAAACATCTTCATAAAGACAGATAATATACCAAACAAATCTTAGTCAAAACAGATACATTTGTTTGACCAACCATAGCAAGCTCGCTCCTACCTCATTGTTAATTCCTTGTCTGTTGTCGATGTACTCGGTCTGCTGTCACCCGTTCTGCTGTCTGTTGTCACCCGTTCTGCTGTTGTTGGCCCGTTTTGCTGTGCCTAGCCTTTTTTGCTGTCTGCTGCATCTGTTTTACTCCTACCGTCTGTCCTTCTTGATACTGTCTGCTCATATCCCATACTTGACACCGACGACTTCTTGACTGCTTCCTGACAATAAAATATACATTACAAATATATTACTGACTTTTCTTATGTGTGTTTGGGGGCGTGTTGCAGGGAGGGTATTGATGTACCAGGGAAGGAGGGAGGACAGAATAGATTTAGCCAGAATACAGAATAGAACTAGTGTGCACAATAGAACAGAACAGACTAGGGCTGAAGAGAAGATTTATCTGGGATGGGGATAGGATGAACTACCAGGGAAGGGAAGGAAAAACTCGTAGCGGGTGTGGGATGGTTATGTAAGAGACTGAACGAAAAATATTAATATATAAGAAAAAAATAGAAACTCCCCCCCCTCCCGAGTCTCTCCCCCACCCTACAGAGTCCCCCCCCCCCCCCCCCCCCCCATCCTACCCCTGGTACCCCCCACCCAACCCCTGGGTCCCCCTCAGGACCCCCCTTCTACCCCCTCAGGTACTCTCCCTCCCCCCTCAGGACCCCCACCTCGACCCCCCTCAGGATCCCCCCTTTACCCCCCTCAGGACCCCCACCTAGACCCCCCTCAGGACCCCACCTAGACCCCCCCCAGGGTCCCCCCTTTACCCCCCTCAGGACCCCAGAACCCCTCCGTGAAACTCCTGTATTTCTGGTGCCTCAATATTTTCATCGTTTTACAGATATGACGTGTTGCTGTGACCAGACTAAGGACCCTGGACCAATGGACAACACCACCTATTTGTTTAAAAAAAAATAAAGTAGAAATATTAGAGTCTTGACTATTGATTCCAACCTGTTGATGTAATCCAATATTGTAGATCAATCTTATATATTTCTGATGGTTATTCATATTAACTTTGAATGCACAAAAATTAAACTAATTATTATTGTAATCCAATATCGTAGAAATATTTTTGGATAACGATTACTGAAATTAAACTGAAATCAATAAGAATAGCAAAGCCAATTAAACAAACATTAAAGGCTTAAAATTAAAATTAAATTAATTCATCTAAATTTTGGAATGAATAGAACAATTTGTTTAAACATTTACTACACGCCAATACCCTCGATAAATTTAAAGAAAACTTTAAAAATTATTATATACAAATTTGAAATATTGGAATACATTGCCAGAGAATAGAAACGGTAAGTTCACGAAACGAACTACCAAATAAAATGTCTGGGTGAGGAGGGATGACTTTCAATACCTAATATATATAGATTCTTGGAGAGATAGGTAGGAGAGCTATATGGGTTTGGGATAAGCAGGCAAATAGCAATAGTTACATGGGATAGATAATGATAGCTATATTGGTAGATATACACCTGTTACATGGGAAGAATAGATCCGTAGATAAATTATAGTTCAGGAATATATAGCTTAGTGACCCCAGTAATTACTTCTATACAATAGTTTCAAATTACATAACACATCATTCTAATAAAACTTAAATATATACATAACTTAAAATAACATTAAGTTATATGGGATACGGCCAGTAAAAACAAATGCATGGGGATACAAGAGATTGAATCCTAATTTGCACATAGCTCCAGTCACATGGATGACTTTAGGATTTAAATTAACTTTGGCATAAGCAATACTTGATCGACTCCCACATGTCCTATCGAGAATACCGAACACTACCAACACACCAAAACACACACAATGTCACTGCCAACACATCAAATATCACTACCAACACCTCGTGTAACACTACCAATTCAACAAATGTCACTGCCAACACATATGCTTATTTATTGTACATGGCTCCATTTGCATTATACCTTCGATGATTAAATTAAAACTACGTAATTACCAAGACCACTGAATACTGCCAACACACTAAATCACACTGCCAACATTTAGGTTCAATGATTGTACTCTTATCCTTGCCAACAATCCACACTATTTTGCCAACAGTCGTACACACATTTAATCGGCATATCACTTCCTTCCCCTAATTTGACCGTACACTGTTAACGCCTAATCATACACACGTAATCAGTCCCGTAATGAATATATCCTTCCTCTACTTTGATCACGTACTCTGCCAACATCCACAAATTCCATAACACTTCCAATACACAATGCCAATTGACTTATCATTTTACCAACATCCCTACTTAGTACTACACATTCTCATACACAACAGGGAAACTAATTCTGAAAACTAACCGCTCTCCAAAAGCTGCACACTAGTTTCGAAAGTATTAAACACTACTTCATAAACAAAATAGGTTAGAGTTGAGCTATAAACTAGATAGTTAACACAGGCTTACCTCAGTACTGCCTGGAGGGAGAGGGAAATAGTCCAGGTGTAGACTACTTGCTGAACTAGATTAAACGAAGTAATTATTGAAAGGACCGTACACTTTAGAACATTGGAAAGATTATAAAAGTATTCCTTAAAAGCTTGGCTATTGAAAAGTTAAACTGAAATCATTGATTGAGAATGATCAAAAATGCCAAATTACATTGCCAATGAAAAATAGGCTTAAAATCCAAAATAAAGCTATGAAAAATTGCCGAAATCCCAATGGTTATTTCAAAATTAATAGACTATAAAGATGTACTTTCAAAAGAAAATTACAGTACACAATGGGCATATCCTGTAGTGAACTAAAAGTTATACTATGGTCACAAAGCCAAGTTCGGTATAAAGTACATATAAAAGCAAAACTGTGTTCATTTGTTATAAGATATATAAAACCAGTAAGGGTAATACAAAAATAACGAAGTATTAAAAGTATATGATTTTTGTAAGATAATATAAAAATGTATGTCCGACTCTGATCAATAAAATACTAAGTCTATAATTATATTCTTTTTAATATCCATTATATTTTTGTTTCAACTGTTAATATACTGTATGTACAGTGTTGTGTAAGATATTATACAAATGTATGTGACTGATCAATAAAATACTAAGTCAATATATTCTTTTTAATATCCATTATATTTTTTCTGTTATTACAAGTTTATATAGTCGGTTTTCAAGTAGTTTTTTTTTAAAGTTAATTATCTTGGTTCTCTTCATTATATTTTTAAGTTATATATAATTACAGTACTATTACTTTAAGTTATTCAAGTATAGTTTTTTTAAGTTCTTTTCATATTCAGTATATTTTCTATATTGGAACTTAATTTATAATTGAGAACTATTTTTTTCCTAAGTTCTCTTCATATTCAGTATATTTTCTCAGTTCTCTTATATATGTATAGTTTCATGTTATTTATTTTTGTTTCTAAGTCCATATATTGGAATTTTATTTATAATTGAGAACTAGTTTTTCTAAGTTATTTTTTTTATTTTCCAAGTTATCTTTTCATTTTTTTCTAAGTCCATATATTGGAACTTTATTTATAATTGAGAACTATTTTTCTAAGTTTGTATCAGTTATAAAAGTCATAGCTTATAATATAGTGATCAATAAAAGATAGTTTTTTTTTTTTTTTTTTTAATAAGCAAAGTTCGCGTGAAAAAGACGATATATAACAATATTATTCAAGTGAAGTTAATAGCAAATACAGAGTTATGAATTCAAGTGATAGAATATATCATAAGTTACATTTAAGGCAAATACAATCATTATTGAAATTAAAGCAAAGCAAAATATTGAAGCTGAAGGAGGGAACCAACTCGGGGGAGGGGGGGACATCATCAAAGCAACAAAACTGTGAAGTAATGAGAAAAATAGCAAAGATTAGAGTAAATGTAATAAGACCTATCTCATCTGAAAGGGAAAAATAGATTAGCCTAACCTAACACACACCATTCATACCATGCAACTACGACTACATACTACGACTACGACTACATACTACGACTACATACTACGACTACATACTACGACTACATACTACGACTACGAACTACGACTACATACTACGACTACATACTACGACTACATACTACGACTACATACTACGACTACATGCTACGACTACATACTACGACTACATGCTACGACTACATACTACGACTACAACCTAACCTACCCTCCCCTCCTAACCTAACCACCACCACTACGACTACATACTACGACTACATACTACGACTACATACTACGACTACATACTACGACTACAAACTACTACTACAAACAAAACAGGAATATCACTCCCCTTGTATGGTAGTGGCGTGGGCAGTTTCTCGCAGCAACCGGCAGAGTCCACAGGCAGCAACCGGCAGAGTCCACAGGCAGCAACCGGCAGAGTCCACAGGCAGCAACCGGCAGAGTCCACAGGCAGTCACAACAACTCCAATCCTGGAAACAAGAAATAAAACATTAATTTAGGATCTTTAAATAAATACATAAATATAACTATATTATTCTGCTTATACTGTTCACAACAAGTAGGCAAATACTGATTTTTAATGTTTCCAATTTGAGTATTTTAGTTACAAGAGTTAAGCAAGGAAATACGATGTTAATTATCAAGCAATTATAATGAAAGGATGAAGCTAAATACTTTCTCATTACTTTTTAAATATGAACAGTATAACAACAGGCACAATTTATATATATTATCATATATTTACCCTTTGAAGATTATGACGCATTTCAACAGTTTATTCTGGCTATTATTAGACGATTTTGTACAGATTAGAAGGGTATATGAAAGTAAGAGGGTTAATTGAGATAGTCTTTACGCTTTAAATAACCACAGATCCTTCCTAAGCTGTATAAAATCGCTTAATGATAGCCAGAATAAAGTATCAAAATGCGTCATAATCCTGGAGGAGCTAATAGTATAGTAAGGGCATCAGTAACTTACCCCAGACAGTTGGTAGGTTGTGGTGTGTTGGTAGTTCAGTGATGGTGTTGGTAGCTTCTGGTGTGTTGGTAGTTCAGTGATGGTGTTGGTAGCTTCTGGTGTGTTGGTAGTTCAGTGATGGTGTTGGTAGCTTCTGGTGTGTTGGTAGTTCAGTGATGGTGTTGGTAGCTTCTGGTGTGTTGGTAGTTCAGTGATGGTGTTGGTAGTTCAGTGATGGTGTGTTGGTAGCTTCTGGCAGAGTCCATAGTTCGGTGGGGGAGGTGGGACGCAAACACCAAATCAAATCCTGAAAAAGATCAGAAAAAATAGGAATATGAGACTAAGGAATATTTACACAGTACGGGATAGGAATATAATGTTTACTCATTAAGTACTGGTGACGTCTTTTTCATAATATTCTGGCAACTATTAGATTATCTTATTCAGATTAAAAAGGACGTATACCAATTAAAAGGCTACAGACTATCTCAATTAATCCTTTTAGTTACCATATATCCTTCATAAACTTAAGAAAATCGTCTTAATGCATCTGAAATAATAACAAAAATATATAATCGGTATTGCTAGGGTTAACGCTATACCTTTCTAACCTAACTTCCTCATATCTAGTCCCTGTTTCTCTTCAACTGACGGTAAATTTCAAAGTTCCCATCAAGATTTCTCAGTTACTTTGAAGATGTTGTAGTGAAATATGGTGCTAATTATATAAACTTGGTCTTAATAGGATGCAGACATAGTAGTTTGTAGTGGAATATGGTGCTAATTATATTAACTTGGTCTTAATAGGATGCAGAGACATAGTGGCTTAGGAAGGGTCTATGGAAGTCAGAGGGTAAATTGAGGCAGTATTTACCATCATAATTCCCATAGATCCTTCCTAAACTGTATAAAATCAACTAATGATAGCCAAAATGCACCACAATCATCAAAGGGTTAATAATCGATTAGAATATTCGACTAAGAAATATTTACAGGTACATAATATTCAACATAATATAAAATATCTTACTGTAAAGTACGGATCATAAAAATAATGAATTTAAATATATAAGTGATAAACCATAAAATATTGACAAAGTGCGAAATATGTTGACAGTACAAAGAACCGAGTTGCATTTAAACGTCTCTACTGAACTGGGTTGTATAGAAAACGGTAGCGCGCGCGTTGGTCCTGGGGCTGGCAGGCTGCCTGAGTCACCCAAAAACTCCTAAAACGCCCGAAATTACCACACCCAAAATAACGCTACAGCATTCTAACCTACACCAATGGATTTACCGCACCATTTTATACTTTCTTTATACTTTTTTCTTTGCTGGACTTGTGTCAGATTCTCCAAATTCGCCTCCCCTGAGCCAAGAATCGAAATTTTCAGTCACAAATTTGAAAGTCCATTAACTTTTGCAATTTTCGAGTTACAAGGTTGAGACTTTGTCAATAGGTAGTTCGATTTATTTCTAGAAATGAAGTTTTTCAGATTTTTAAATTTTTGTATTTTAAGAAAGTTATGAATAAATTAGTGCAGCTTTATTCGTAAAACGTGAATTATAAGTAAATGTGGTTGAAATAAGTTGTTCTTTCACACAATTGTACACTCAAGTATATATTCCGTTCCATATGAACACTTAATAACCAAAGAAAAGAAAATATTAACTGAATAATCAAGGTATTGAAATACTTATTACTCGGCGAGCTCTGGCTGAGTGTGTCTGTCTGCCTGACGCCCTTTCCTGCCATAAACGGCCGTATTCATGATGCCTAAAAACTAATGCTACACCTCTCTAACCTATTACAATCGATTTACCGCATCATTTAACCCTCACAATTACATTATATCACCTAAAATAGCGGGTTTTCTCCAATCCCTTTCGTTAACAGGCAAATCGCCTTTTTTGGTCACAAATTTGAAAGTAATATAATATTACAGTTTATAAGTATCACGGCTGAAGCTTTAACTGGTGGTTTTAATTATGTAGAGACAATGGTTTACTCGCATTTTTAATTTTTTTTTGTGTACTAAATTATTATGTTCTCTCCACTAACCAACTTTACTCCTAAACTCGATTTATGAAATTAACAAACACATGTGGCAGTCCGGGGATTCGAACCCAGGACGCTCACACCGAAAATCAACACACTTATATGCATCGCACCACGAAGACACTAAGATATGATATGAATTCATTACCGCGACATTACCCTAACCGATTTGCAACTAAGTAATTGGTGACGATATTTTGTATTAACGCAGTGTGCTACTTATTTATGCATTCTGTTTCAGATTATAATTTTAAAATATGAAAGAAGAATATAGTATTCAAGTACTGAACATCACGCACTCTAAAGTTTTATCATGTTTGAAATAAACCCTTTCAAGCTCCAATAAGCGTTTCTGTTGTTTCTGGCTACTATTAGACGATTTTATTCAGATTAGTAACGGTATATGGAAGTCAAAGGGTTCATTGAGATAGTATTAACCCTTTTAATACACACAGATACTTCCTAAGCTGTATAAATTCGTCTAATGACAGCCAAAATAAACTGCTAAAACACGTCAGAGCTTCAAAGGGTTAACAGAGCTAAAATTATATGTTTTTCTTTCGTATTTTTCTACTTCTTATACACTCCGTTTCAGAAGACCTAACATTATAAGGCTGTAGGCCTACTATAGTCTATTTTTTTCCAGCTGATAGTAAACTGAATCCTTTAGCAGCGAATTTCCCGATATTTAAAGGAACTATATGAAACTATTATATATCCAAGTTATATGAATACTAGGTTTATAAGGAACTATATGAAACTATTATATATCCAGTTATATGAATACTAGGTTTAAGGAACTATATGAAACTTTATATATCCAAGTTATATGAATACTAGGTTTATAAGGAACTATATGAAACTATTATATATCCAAGTTATATGAATACTAGGTTTATAAGGAACTATATGAAACTATTATATATCCAAGTTATATGAATACTAGGTTTATAAGGAACTATTAAACTATTATATATCCAAGTTATATGAATACTAGGTTTATAAGGAACTATATGAAACTATTATATATCCAAGTTATATGAATACTAGGTTTATAAGGAACTATATGAAACTATTATATATCCAAGTTATATGAATACTAGGTTTATAAGGAACTATATGAAACTATTATATATCCAAGTTATATGAACTAGGTTTATAAGGAACTATATGAAACTATTATATATCCAAGTTATATGAATACTAGGTTTATAAGGAACTATATGAAACTATTATATATCCAAGTTATATGAATACTAGGTTTATAAGGAAACTATATGAAAACTATTATATATCCAAGTTATATGAATACTAGGTTTATAAGGAAACTATATGAAAACTATTATATATCCAAGTTATATGAATACTAGGTTTATAAGGAACTATATGAAACTATTATATATCCAAGTTATATGAATACTAGGTTTATAAGGAACTATATGAAACTATTATATATCCAAGTTATATGAATACTAGGTTTATAAGGAACTATATGAAACTATTATATATCCAAGTTATATGAATACTAGGTTTATAAGGAACTATATGAAACTATTATATATCCAAGTTATATGAATACTAGGTTTATAAGGAACTATATGAAACTATTATATATCCAAGTTATATGAATACTAGGTTTATAAGGAACTATATGAAACTATTATATATCCAAGTTATATGAATACTAGGTTTTCATAATTAACAACACATTTCGCTACAAAATCTTCGAAATAACTAAGTAATCAAGATAGTAACATAGCAAAAAATTGACTATATAAGATTTGTTAGCCGAATATCAAGCGACCAACGACTCACCTTGGGTTAGATGTTGTGGTGGTTGTGGTGGTAGGAATAGGGGAGATGTTCTGCTGGTAGTGGTGGTGATGTTCTGCTGGTAGTTGTGGTAGTGGTGGTGGAGATGTTCTGGTGGTAGTGGTGGTGATGGTGATGTTCTGATGGTAGTAGTGGTGATGGTGGAGATGTTCTGCTGGTAGTTGTGGTAAAGGTGGTGGTGGTGATGTTCTGCTGGTAGTGGTGGTGGTGATGTTCTGCTGGTAGTGGTGGTGGTGGACATGTTCTGCTGGTAGTGGTGGTGGTGGTAGAGATGTTCTGCTGGTGGTGGTAGAGATGTTCTGCTGGTAGTGGTGGTGGTGATGTTCTGCTGGTAGTGGTGGTGGTGGTGGTGATGTTCTGCTGGTAGTGGTGGTGGTGGTGGTGATGTTCTGCTGGTAGTTGTGGTAGGGACAGTAGTTATGGTGGTAGTGGTGATGTTCTGGTAGTACTGGTGGTGGTAGAGATGATACTGATGGTAGTTGTGGTAGTGGTGGTGGTACCAATGCTCTGCTGGTAGTTGTGGTAGAGATGGTAGTAGTGGTGGAGATGTTCTGATGTTAGTTGTGGTAGTAATTGTGGTCGAGATTGTAGATGGTAGTCGTTGTGGTAGAATCGAACGAGGGGTAGTTGTGGTAGAGATGGTAGTTTTGGTAGGAGTGGTGGTGGTAGCTGCGGTAAAGATGTTCTGATGGTAGATGTGGTAGAGATGGTACTGTTGGTAGGATGGTGGTAGTCTTGCAACACAATCCCATCCTTACTCTGTGCAACTCTCCAACCCAAGAGTGAAACGTTATTCTCAGGTTTTCTTCTATTCAACAGCTGAGCTCTGGAACTCTCTCCCAGAATCAGTCTGTCCCTCTTCCTATGACTAAAATTACTTCAAACTCCGTGTGCCCAGGCATTTTGGCTCGAACATCCCTTGATTTTGGCCCTGTTACTCTTTGAACTTTAGGGGAGGCACTCGCTACAGGCAGTTCTGTCTTGTCTCCCTTACATAGAAAACCAAAACAGTCGTGGTGGTAGTAGTGGTGGTGGTGGTTGTGGAAATAGTGGTAGCCATGGTGGTGGTGACTGGTAATAGTAGATTTGGCGGTGGCAATAGTAGATTCGGTGGTGCCAATAGTAGATTCGGTGGTGCCAATAGTAGATTCGGTGGTGCCAATAGTAGATTCGATGGTGGCAATAGTAGATTCGATGGTGGCAATAGTAGATTCGATGGTGGCAATAGTAGATTCGGTGGTAGTAGTAGTGGTATTCATGTTGGTGGTAGCGTTGGCAGTTCACCGATAAGTACCATAACCCACACATTCTGGAAGGAAGAATAAATAATAATTAGTAATTAAGTCAGATTTATAATAAAATATACATTTAAGAAACATGTGTCGTATTCCTAGCCAATCAATATGGTATGCTATTAGTTGTAACAGGCCTACTAGCACTTTATTTCAGTACCCTACCATTGACATTTCAACATTTCGTGGAATATAATACTGAAACATAGAAACTTCATATTTTCCATTAACCCCTTCTGTACCGCAGCGTCTTTTATTATTTTCTTCTAGCTATATTTAGACGATTTTGTGCAGCTTGAGAAGGATCTACAGTATGTTAGTAAAAAAGGTTAAATGAGATAGTTTGTAGCCTTGTAGTGGGTAGACGTCCTTCCTAAGCTGAATAAAATCGTCTAATAGTTGCCAGAATATAATGCAAATTACGTCACCGGTACAGAAGGAGTTAAGTATTGAGGGAGGGAGGGATGGATGGATGCAGTGGAAGGGGGGCGGGGTAGGGATGGGTGTAGTGGGATGAGGAAGGGAGGGGGGGGGGGGGAAAAGGGTGGATGTACGGGCAGAGAAGGTAGAAGATGGATGTAGTGGGGGAGGAGGGATGGAGGGAGAGGGGTGCATGCAGCGGGGAGGGAGGGAGGGAGGGAGAGGGGTGCATGCAGCGGGGAGGAAGGGGGGTGAATGTAGTGGCTGTCTTTGTGTGACAAATTGACAGTGTATGTGGTGTGGGGAGCAGTTATATTTCTTCTGTATACATGAAAAAGACAAAAGACAAAGCTGCGTGTAACGTCTCTCTCTCTCTCTCTCTCTCTCTCCGCCCCCCCCCCCCCCCCCCAGTGGTTGCTAGGCCTATGTGAGGGTTGCTATGGATGTGTGTGGGTTGCTAGGGACATATGTAGGTTGCTAGAGGCATGAGGGATGGTTGCTAGGGCCATGTGAGGGTTGCTAGGAGCGTGTGGGTTGCTAGGGACATAGGTTGGTTGCTAGGGGTATGTGTGGGTTGCTATGGACATGGGGGTTGCTAGGAAGTGTGGGTTGCTAGGAACGTGTGGGTTGCTAGGGACATGTGAGGGTTGCTAGGGGTATGTGAAGGTTTCTAGGGGTATGTGAGGGTTGCTAGGGGTATGTGTGGGTTGCCATGGACATGTGGGTTGCTAGGAAGTGTGGGTTGCTAGGAAGTGTGGGTTGCTAGGAAGTGTGGGTTGCTAGGGACATGTGAGGGTTGCTAGGGACATGTGAGGGTTGCTAGGGGTATGTGAGGGTTGCTAGGGGTATGTGAGGGTTGCTAGGTCTATGTAAGGGTTGCTAGGGCTATGTGAGGGTTGCTAGGGCTATGTGAGGGTTTCTAGGGGTATGTGAGGGTTGCTAGGGACATGTGAGGGTTGCTAGGGACATGTGTGGGTTGCTAGGGACATGTGTGGGTTGCTAGGGACATGTGAGGGTTGCTAGGGGTATTTGAGGGTTGCTAGGGGTATGTGAGGGTTGCTAGGGGTATGTGAGGGTTGCTAGGGGTATGTGAGGGTTGCTAGGGGTATGTGAGGGTTGCTAGGGACATGTGTGGGTTGCTATGGACATGTGAGGGTTGCTAGGGACATGTGAGGGTTGCTAGGGACATGTGAGGGTTGCTAGGGACATGTGAGGGTTGCTAGGGATATGTGAGGGTTGCTAGGGGTATGTGAAGGTTGCTAGGAACGTATGGGTTGCTAGGGACATGTGAGGGTTGCTAGGAACGTGTGGGTTGCTAGGGACATGTGTGGGTTGCTAGGAACGTGTGGGTTGCTAGGGACATGTGAGGGTTGCTAGGAACGTGTGGGTTGCTAGGGACATGTGAGGGTTGCTATGGACATGTGTGGGTTGCTAGGGACATGTGAGGGTTGCTAGGGGTATGTTAGGGTTGCTAGGGGTATGTGAGGGTTGCTAGGGGTATGTGAGGGTTGCTAGGGGTATGTGAGGGTTGCTAGGAGTATGTGAGGGTTGCTAGGAACGTGCGGGTTGCTAGGGACATGTGAGGGTTGCTAGGGACATGTGAGGGTTGCTAGGAACGTGTGGGTTGCTAGGGACATGTTGGGTTGGTTGCTAGGGCTACGTGGTAGACCTGCGCGCTGTGTGTGGCGTGGGGGGAGGAGTTAAGGGGAAGGTGGTTGCTTTTTCTGGCTCCCTTCTCCCTGATACTAATAAGTCTCTGCATCATGTTAAGACCAAGTGTATATATTTAGCACCATATTTCATTTTTCAAAATAATCTTCAAAATAACTGAGAAATCTTGATGAGAACTTTGCAATTTACCGTCAGTTGAAATGAAACAGATAAGAGTATCGGGCCGGTAAAACTAAAGGCCGGAGTGAATTGAAATATAAAAATAGGTAGGCCTATTAAAAAAACAAAAAACAAAAAAAGAAAGTGTGGATTGGGCCTGAGTATATACTGTACATAGCCTACATACATACATATAACATAATTGGGTATATTGATAGTAATTTGCCCTTCTATTCTTATATGGCCTTTATTTCAGCATTATTATTCGGCATTATCAATCTTTTAAAAAAAAACGTTCAATGTTATTTTAATACCACGAATTTTGGTGATATATTTGAAGATAAATATTGTATCTATATGCTCTAAAGATCATAAGAAAATTTGTTTTAACCCTCGGCAAAACCTAATAAAAAAGTATGGTACTAAAATGTCTTTTTCGTAACAAGGTTGTCAATATGGTACTTCCAGTTATCGATACCTCTAAAGATCATATGAAAATGTGTTAAACCCTCAGAAAAACCTAATATAAAAGTATGGTACTAACATTTAATTTTCGTAACAAGGTTGTCAATACGGTACTTTCCCGTTATCAATGTACAATCAAAGCTGAAGATTGCAGAGTAAACACCGTAGACTTCATGACTTTTCTGTCACCTTCGTATAATCGACAGCCATAGGCTATATTTTGTTTGTTTTGTATTTACTAAGGGATTAGTACTCAACCAGCGGGGGTGTGGGGGGCGGCAGCCCCCACTCATAATACTAGGTTAGGTTAGGTAAGGTTGTTAGGTTAGGCTAATGTCTTTTCAAATCACTATCTGGGGCGTGTCTCAACATCGATCGATAGGCCTAATGGGGAAAATAGGTTTTCCCGAGATTTCTAATTAATTACAAACACTATAATTATATTGAAGTAAATTATTATTATTATTTGTTTTTTATAAAAAAAAAATGAAAATTCGTGGTATTAAAATAAAAACAATCCCAAAAAAATCCCCCCAGACCCCCTTTCAAGCTAGATTTGTACATTTTTCAGTAGAAAAATGTCCTGGCCGAAGGCTGGTTCCTTCTAAAATTACAGGCTTGCCGCTCGTTATCGCTCGCCAGGAAATAATCGACACCTACTATGGGTTTCAGAGGCCGTGTTACATGGTTTTTCGGGAATAACTTATTAACACAAATTTGGATTAGTATGATATTTTGACACAACTTTATTCACACCCTGCCCTAATTTTCGCCAATATTGTGCATTACCAAAAGTGTAGAATTAAGGTACTTGTCCCTGTGTCATGAGGTTAAAGTCGCACCTGGTCACACCTGGATGATGAGGAAACGAACAAGGTTAGTCACCCCCCCATCTCTCTTTCTTTCCTTCTCGCTCTCTCTCTCTCTCTGTCTCTCTCTCTCTCTCTCTCACTTTCTCACACATGGAAACTACGGCCACTGGCGCATTCATTATACATATAAAAGTGAGGCATGCAAAATGTGTTATTTTATATTACTATGATAGTGCATAAACTGACTGCAAGGGCAACAGTAGGGTAGGGTGGTGGGTATAAAACGAGCTTGTGTGATGGAAGAACAGTGGTTTGGTGGTTTCCAGGTGTTGTGTGGTTTTGTGTTGGCATGATATTGCATCTACTGTAAGGTGTAATATGGTCATCGTATCGTCAGGTTGTGTTGGATGTCAGGTGGGATGGGGGCAGTTGACGCTGGTCATTAATTACGGGTTGGGTAGGGGTTGGAAAGCGTGAGGATGGGAAAATGTTTGGGGAGGAAGGGTAGTGTAGGGTAAGTAAGTACAGTCACTTATACAAAATCGTGGACCGGTACGATTTTCGTTATGCAATTACTATCTGGGTTGATTATTGGCTGGGACTTGCTTTACAATCAATGGTATATGTAGGTTCGTAATTGATGTATAGAAAATCATATTCGTAAATCCGTTTGTAGAGATATACTTCCATAATTAGAAAAAAGGTGAGGTCCATGAATTGTTATGAGTGATGGTACGTTGAGGAAGATGCTGCCGACAATAAAACAAACAATACAAAAAAAATACGAAGGAGAAGGTGGGACAATGGGACATTTATACAAAGTGTATAGGAATGTGGAGGGGTGAGTGTGGCAGGTTTTATTAATAGGTCATTTTATACAACGAAAGGAAGCGGAGACATGAAGGGTGGACAAATGATTGGACAAGCCGATTGGCGGCTTTCTCCCTGCTGTATATGTAGTAAAGACGCATGACAAATGCGTTTTTACACCCACGCGGACAATGACGCAACATGGTTGCCATAATTTGCCTTGCTGGAGCCAATGTTACGTATGGCTGACTGTATACGACTGCTGCCGTAAGCCCGTGGCATCCGCCGAAAACACACAACACCCGGAAACAACCGAACCATTGCTCATCGATGAAACACGGTCGTTATATACCCAGCACCCTACCATACTCTTGTCCTTACATTCACGTTATGTCACTATATAATATAAATATAAAATTAACACATTTTGCATGCCTCATTTTTATATGTATAATGCATGCGCCAGTGGCCGTAGTTCATGTGAGAAAGTGAGAGAGAGAGAGAGAGAGAGAGAGAGAGAGAGAGAGAGAGAGAGAGAGAGAGCGAGAGCGAGAGCGAGAGAGAGAGAGAGAGAGAGAGAGAGAGAGAGCGAGAGGGAAAGAAAGAGAGATGGGGGGGGGGTGACTAACCTTGTTCGTTTCCTCATCATCCAGGTGTGACCAGGTGCGACTTTAACCTCATGACACAGGGACAAGTACCTTAATTCTACACTTTTGGTAATGCACGATATTGGCGAAAATTAGGGCAGGGTGTGAATAAAGCTGTGTCAAAATATCATACTAATCCAAATTTGTGTTAATAAGTTATTCCCGAAAAACCATGTAACACGGCCTCTGAAACCCATAGTAAATGGCACGAAAGGTTTAAATAGTGACAAAGAAATGGGACGAAAGGTCTCAAAATCACCAAACTAACGGAACGAACGTCTTAAAATCTCAAACCTAATATGCTAAACATGAGGGAGAAGGGGGTCCAGAAAAAGCGACTACCACCCCCTTAACTATATGTTTGGGTTAATCTAAATTATTGGACGACCTTGATGTGTGTGAATTTGTATTTTGTTTTTGTGTGTTCGTGGTTTTCTGTTGTGTTGTCCCTATTCTGGCTCTGTCTTGAGTCGGCCATCCCCCTAAAAAAAGAAAAGGAAAACAAAAACAAATAGGAAAAGTGGGGATTGGGCCTGAATATATAGACTAGAATAGATAGTTATTCTAAAGGTGCCGCCCGTGAGTGGTGGTGGTGGAGTGAGTTTACTAAATATGAACAATATCTACATGCTATATAGAACAAAACCTTCCCCTACAGTCTAAAGTGTGAGAGAGAGAAAATGAGTGAGAGAGAGAGAGAGAGAGAGAGAGAGAGGGGGGGAGGGGGGAGAGTAGGTGTGAGAGAGAAAGAGAGACAGAAGGGGGGGGGGGGGGAGCAGGCAGGATCACATGTTAAGGCAGCATCTAAATCACCGTAAAAGAAGAAAAAGAAAGATCCAAGCCAATAACAATGTACCTATAATTCGTATACTGAATATATACAAAAAATCCTTAATTGAAAACGAGAGGGGGTGTGGGGAGGGGAGGAAAAATGGTGGGGGGTGGGGGGCAGTAGAGTGGGTGTGGAAGGCTGGGTGAGAGAAGGAGAGGAGGGGGGGGTTCAGAAGAGAGAATGAAGTGAAGAGAGGAGGATAGGAGGGGGAAGAGAAGAGAGAGGAGAGGAGAGGAGAGGAGAGGAGAGGAGAGGAGAGGAGAGGAGAGGAGAGGAGAGGAGAGAAGAGAGAGAGGAGAGGAGGAGGAAAGGAGAGGATTGAGGGGGGGGGGGGGGAGGAATTGTCAAGAAAGGGGAGGGGGGAGGAATTGGCAAGAAAGAGGGAGGGAGAGAGGGTGGGGAGGGAGGGAGGCCAACAGCGATGTCACCTCGTTCGCTAGTTTGCACCTTAAAAATTACGAGTTAATGACCCCCTCTATATTCACACACCTCACCAACGCAATGTACACACACACCGAATCGTTTGTTATTATCTAAATGTCTAGGTCAACAATTTTAGCGTAATTACTAGTTGTTAGAATATATGCAGACGAGACGGCATGCAGGAACCGGCTCAATCAGTCATAAGTTCACAATTTTCTTATATTACTCTTATGAATTACATGTATGGCTACCTGAACATTAATAGAATTTAAAAACACACCCATATATACACGCAAAATCCCCATACACACCTTAAAGACGGTAAAATGCGAAGAGCCATCGCAGGCACATCCTCCTTCTACCAGTCGAATGTCAGCACTGAATAATGACGTCACATTCAAGCTGGTCCTCCCCCCCCCCCCGCCGATCCACGAGTCCAGTTCGAATTTTATTATAGTTAATTAATCAACTTCCTCATTACCTTCAGGCTTAGGACGTTCACAGCACATAGTCTATTTTAAATGATGTATTTGTAAGGTGTTGATAGCTACATATAGGACTTGTGATGCAGGGATATTGACTTTTTAAAATTGAAACTCTGGCATCCATATCACCCCCTCCATAAAACAGATAAAGTGAAATTTCCCCGAGAGTCAAATAATATTCAATGTACAGTTGCCCACATGGACTTGGTACACACTTCATGATTTTATATATGGAAGGCAAATTAGTAGGATTGTATTAACAGTATATTTTATTATGTAGTACTCCATTTTAAGAGATTTTTAGTTTGCTCCCTAGACCTCAATCAAGCTTTTAAAAGTGTCCCCCCAAGACATTTTAGATAAATGTGTACATTTTTTGGCAGAAAAGTTTCCCGGACAAAGGCAGGTTCCTCCTAAATTGCAGGCTTGCGATCGCTTGCCAGGAAAAAATCGACAAATGTTAAACACATGGCACGACAGGTGTTAAGGGGAGGCAGACCGGTTTTCTGGACCCCCTTCTCCTTAATGTTTAGCCCCACTAGTTTTGAGAGTATAAGACGTTCGGCCCATTAGTTTGGCGATTTTAACACCTTTCGCCCATTTCGTTGTCAATTTTAAGACCTTTCGTGCCATTTAGGTGTCGATTCTTTCCTGGCGAGCGATAGCGAGCCTGCAATTTTAAGAGGAACCGGCCTTCGGCCGGGACATTTTTCTACCGAAAAATGTACAAATTTATCTTGAAGGGGGGAGGGGGGGGGGGGGGGTCTAGGGAGTGTTTTTCTAAGCTTGATGGAGGTTTAGGGAGGAAACTAAAAACATATATGAATAAATGAATTAATAAACCAAACAAACGGTCAGTCTCCCCTGATATACAGGTGCAGAGGGGACCGGTAGTGTACCAGGTCAACACTAAACAAGTATTGAGGGACCTCGTCACACAGAAATCACACACGAGTGAAATTTCTGTCACCATTCCTGCCTGGTCTATTTCATATATCGGGAAGACGTGTGGCGGCTTGGCAAATACTCTGGCACAACCTCGCTACAACACCTATTGTGCTACACTCTAATTAGCTGCGGAGATGTAGAGACCAACCCCGGCCCTAGTTCAACGTTGAAGAAACCTCACCACCAAACAAGTAAGGCAGACACCGACATTTCAACAGTCCCTAGCAGTAAAATTCGTTATAACAAACTGGGCCAGCAGGCACCCAAGTCTCCCGTCACGCTCCAACTCACAACCAAGACCGCAGGGCAACCGCCAGCACAGTGCCAACATTCTACCTACTCAACATTACCCTCAACTGTATCATCACTACCACAGATATCGGTGACCCAAGTAACACAACATGCAACCAGAACACCCAAACAAGCAGGAAGCTCTAGCAAACACATCGACAATGAAGTAACAGCAACGAACAAGATAGACAACAAGAGAAACCACCCACCCGCCACAACACGACGCCGCTGTACAACATATCAACCAAACCTACTCTAACACAACCCAACACTATCGGCGACCCAGGTAGCTCAACATGCAACCAGAACAGCAAAAAAGGAAAGGATCAGTCGCAACAGCATGAACAATAAAGCAGCAACAACGGCCAAGAACAAGGACATAAAACAACAAATACAGGTAGGGGTGGGAGGGGGGCAAGGGGGAGCCACAACCTGTCCTCATCTCACGCGCTCACACACCATCAGCCGCTCACGGCGCACAGCTGATCACCACACCGCCAGACGTACGATGAACAGTAACAGGAAAATATGTATAGTGTGCGATATTGGATTCAACAAAAGGAGTACAACGTCACAATGTAGTAGTTGTAATGAAACAGTACACGATCGATGTACTTACGTTACTAGCAGAAAAGAAGTGGAATGCGATAAATGTAGGGAAATAGCTATTAAGGGTCCTAAAATCATTTGTGAAATATGTGAATCACTCATAACAAGAAAACAAAGGATCATAAACTGTGTTAAGTGTAAAACTGTAGCTCACATGAAGTGCATCTCTAAGAAGACCAACAGTGAAGAACGGGAATTCCTATGCAACATGTGCCTTGCATTCATTACCGAATATTAATGTAAATAAACCAATTAGTATTAACAACTCAGAATCTAGCCAGGACACATTCAAAATCAAAGATGAATACAGAGTGTTCACCAACAAAGGGCTCCATCTTATCCACATTAACGCCAGCTGATCAATGTACCATAAATTGTCAGAATTAACCTTGTTAGCTAATAAGGCCAAAGCTTCAATAATTGCAATCACAGAAACCTGGCTGGATTCAAGTATAAACGATGGTGAAATAAACATTCAAGGTTTCAATATGGTTAGGAATGATCGCAATAGGCATGGGGGAGGAAGTATGTCTGTATGTAAAAAACAACCTCACACACACAACCAGGACCGACCTCCATGTAGAAAATCACGAAGCTCTGTGGATCGATCTACACCTGCCGAGGACAAGACCCATCACAATTGGGGTATGCTATAGGCCACCAGACGACACACAATTCTTGACCAAATTTGAACGAACGTTGTCATCGCTAGACCCTCGGAATGAATCCATCATACTAGGGGATTTTAACCTGTGTTACAAACAACGAAATGATAGGCTTGTACGAGAATATAGGCATATACTGACAATGCACAATCACAAACAACTCATCACAACCCCCACACGTATCTCTGAGAACACTGCCACAATAATAGACCACATAAACTGTAACAGAGAGGACAAAATATCCCAATCAGGGGTTATACAGACTGGGATAAGTGATCACTTCGTCACATATTGCACACGAAAAACCACAAAAATTACCCTAGAGAATCACAAGATTATCAAAACAAGGTCACTCAGAAACTACAATAAAGAAACATTTCTGGACATTTTATGGAATACAGACTGGTCTCCAGTGTTTGGAAGTACAAACGTTAATGACGCATGGGTTGGCTTCAGAACCATCATCACAAACATTCTAGACGAAATAGCTCCTCTAAAAGACATACGAATTAAAGCAAGGTCAGACCCATGGATCAACAATGACATACTACACCATCTGGAACACAGAGACAATCTGTTAAAAAGGCTAGCGAAACATAGACAGGATCAAGGTCTGAAACATGAGTTCAACAGGGCCCGGAATAAACTAAGTAGGAAAATAAAATCAGCGAAAACTAATTATTTTCACAATAAGGCAGAGGAATATCAGAATAACCCAAAGAAACTATGGAGGCACCTAAAAACAACAGGCTACAGCAACAAGACAAGGGATTCGTCTAACACTAATATTGCTCTCACCATTAATGATCAGATTTGCCACGATAAACGACAAATTTCAACCTACTTCAACTCCTTCTTCACCTCCATAGCAAACACACTTGCACAGAACCTACCTCAACCTCTCAATAAATACACGACAACAACGGCCACCTTTCGAAATTTCTACAATGATAAAGACATACACCCAAACACATTTGGATTGCAAAATGTTACACCAAAATACACTTTTGACGAGCTGTCTAACCTAAATGTACATAAAAGCACAGGACCAGACAAAATTCCTGCCAAATTTCTACGAGATGGAGCCATTGGTATAGCAGGCCCCCTAACCCACATCATCAACTTGTCAATTAACACCAACACTGTACCTGCTGAACTGAAGGAAGCTATTGTAACCCCTCTATTCAAGAAAGGAAATAAACTAGAAGTTGGTAACTACAGACCTGTTAGCATATTATGTATTGTATCTAAAATCCTTGAAAGAGCGGTATACACCCAAATTGAACACTACCTCAAACAAAATGATCTATTCTATAAGTTTCAATCAGGTTTCAGATGCATGTACTCGACAGACTCCTGTCTCATCCACTTAACGGATCACATTCGTAAAGAAATGTCTAAAGGTAACTACACCGGTATGGTTCTTCTTGATCTACAAAAAGCGTTTGACACAGTAGACCATGATATCCTATGTAATAAACTACAAGCAATGGGCATAGGATCTGTGAACTGGTTTAAATCTTATCTTAGTGGTAGAACCCAAAGAGTCAAAATTGACGATAATATATCTGATCCTATGCCAATTAACTGTGGGGTCCCGCAGGGAAGCATCCTTGGTCCCTTACTCTTTCTATGTTATGTGAACGACATGGAACTGAGCGTCTCATGTAAATTATTACTGTATGCAGACGACAGCGTGCTCCTGGTTTCAGGAAAAGACCCAATAAGTATTGCCGCTTCACTTTCCAAAGAACTAGAATCATGTAGTGAATGGCTAGTGGACAATAGACTATCTCTTCACCTGGGCAAGACGGAAGCCATCTTATGTGGAACAAAACGCAAACTGAAAGACATTGTGGGCTTCTCGGTCAACTGTAATGATATTCCTATAACAACAGTGTCACAAGTTAAATATCTCGGACTAAAACTGGACGCGAGTTTGTCAGGTGAAACAATTTTGGAATCTATCCTGAGTAAGTGTAGAGCACATATAAAATACCTGTATAGACAGGTGGGAT
Organism: Paralithodes platypus; assembly: GCA_032716605.1. Classification (NCBI taxonomy): domain Eukaryota; kingdom Metazoa; phylum Arthropoda; class Malacostraca; order Decapoda; family Lithodidae; genus Paralithodes; species Paralithodes platypus. The sequence goes on from CM064505.1 coordinate 37,789,312, forward strand.
GCTTGCCCGCGGCGACCAAAAAGACCCTCAGCCAAGCGCTTGTTCAATGTCATTTTGACTATTCTGTGTCATCCTGGTACTCTGCATCATCTAAATCAGCACAGCACAAACTTCAGGTCACTCAAAATAAAATGGTTAGGTTCATGCTGAACCTAGAACCCAGATCACATGTTGGCCAGGAACAACTTCAGTCACTAGGTATGCTCAATGTCGCTGACAGGGCCAAACAAATCAGGCTCACTAATGCCTTCAAAATTTTCTATGACAGAGCTCCAGAGTACCTAAAGAATGATTGTGTTAAAGCAAATGAGAGGAGTGGACATAATACAAGAAACAGGATGTTTAATTTTAAGGTCCCGAGAATCCAAGGACAGGGTAAGCAAACATTCTTCTTCACCGCCATCAAAGACTGGAACGACCTAACCCAGTCAGTCCGTGAAAAGAGAACACTGTATTCCTTCAGACGTAGCCTGAAGGAACACCTGAACCGGACAGCTGCGAGAAGGGAGCACCAAGCTTATGTCTACTACTAAATGCGACATAAGAGATAGACAAACCAAACTGAAATGATTACTGATTACGGATTACTGATATTTACTTTAGGATGTAAGGTATCTTAAAATAACCCCCTAGAAATACTTTCTCTAAAGTATCTATTTCTTTATCCTCCCCATTTTCCCCAGCTAACCTAATCCCACAAGGACCCCAATGGAAATACGCCTAACGGCCTTATTGGGCTATCCTTAGTTGGAATTATGCAAGGCTGGTACATGTCATATTTGTAACAAACTATGTGGTACCAACTCTGTAAATTGCTAACTGAATAAATATTATTATTATTATTATTATTATTATTATGATAAAGACAAGCAATGGCAACAAGACAAAAGACAAAGAAAACCAGAGTGGAGAAGGCACCATAGAAAACGAGGCCGATAGGGGAAGCTATTCCAACCTTACAGACAACCACATGGCCTTCCTCTACAACCACGTCACCACCAGTCCTATGCAAATTAGGCAGTTAAATGACGTCACCATCAAGGATGCCACCCCACTCCCTCACACTGCTAGGAGCCAAATGGTTTAACCCTCGACTTGCAAGCAGGATATTGGCAAGTGAATCTGCAAGACCCGGGATCGAATCCCTGCCACGGCGGACATTTAGTGGGTGTGGTAGTACGTCGACCCTAGCATGTTTCACATGCTTGCACCCAGTCAGGGGACATCCTGACGACGTATACAGACTAAACACACATAACAAAGCCACTCCAACACCTTCCTCTCTCTCCAACACCCCTTCTCCCCTCTCAACACTCTTCTCTGAGCTAGTGCCGATACAAATGGCATATGGACAGTCCTGTATAGAATCGTAAGATTCAGAGTCGTAAAGATTCCAGGACGAGCTCAATAGCGGCGGATCCCCAGATTGACCGTGGTGATTGTCACCTAAACATCTACAAAAAGTACAAAAAGTATAAGTCCCCGTCGTGCCAGAACATCAAGAGAAAACGGCTTTTTCCACCAGCCAGGGCAGACTATACGAATTCACAGTTCTTCTATTCGGATTGTGTAATGGCCCCGCCACCTTTTCCAGATTAATGGAGTCTGTACTTCAAGGACTTACCTGGGAAACTTGCCTCGCCTACCTAGACAACATCATCTTCTTTGGAAAAACATGGGCAGAACACCTACGACTCGCGCAAGTTTTCCAAGAATCAGAGATGCCAAACTAAAACCATCAAAATGCACCATGGCAAAGAAACAAGTCAAATTCCTCGGTCATGTTGTCTCTGAAGCCGGAATTTCTCCAGATCCAGCCAAGCTACAGGCCATCAGTAACATCACTCCTCCCAACAACGTCAAAGGAGTACGAGCATTCTTGGGATTAGCTTCTTATTATCGAAGGTTCGTGAAAAACTTTGCTACCATTGGAAAAGCCCTTCACGACCTCACCAGAAAAGAAGAACCATTCTTTTGGACCACCCACAGACTACAAGCCTTTCAAACCTGAAAAGACCTACTCGTGGCAGCCCCAGTTGTCTCCTTTCCCGATCATACCAAACCCTTCTGTCTTTACACCGACGTCTCACAATTTGGAATACGAGCAGTGATAGCCCAAACCCGGGAAGGCCGCGAACACATCATTGCTTGTGCCAGCCGTACCTTAAACCCCGCAGAGATCAACTACCCAGTTACCAAACGGGAATGCTTAGGAATAATTTGGGCACTCCAGCACTTCAAAGCATACCTTGCTGGAGTCAAAGTCACCATCATAACTGATCACCAAGCCCTACAATGGCTCCGCAAATCCGACACGAAAAACGCCCTTACTGTCAGGTGCCGAGAATCTCTTGAAGAGTTCAACTTTGGGATCACCTACCGCCCGGGAAAATTGCATACAAATGCAGATACACTCCCCCGGCTACCTATTCAGCAAACACCACCCAAGGATGCTATACGGGCCATTCAACAGCAAGACCCACCCGACCAAACTCAGCAATATCTTCTACATTAATTTCAGAAAAAGAACAAACCTGCCTGGATTCCAAAGATTATCTTCGATCACCTCATCAGGAAAGGGGACACCTTATACACCAAAGAAGGCAAGATTGTCCTAAACCCTAGCACTGCCCAAGACATCATGCAGTCTCTCCATTCCCATAACGGAATCCATCTAGGCTAGAAAAAGCTTCTTGCAACCTTTCAAGAGGTATACTGGACCCCAAGGCCTTATGTCACAGCAAAATCCATTACCGAAGCTTGCCATGCCTGTGCTTTGGGCAAGGACAAAACCAGAACACCAGGTCCTTCAGGTAAATTAATTGCTTACAAACCATGGCAATTATTAGCCTTAGATGTCACGGGACCCATGGATGGAGTTAAAGGCTACAAATACATAATCACTTTCGTAGACACTTACAGCGGCTCGCTGGTGTAGTGACTAGCGTCTTGGACTTCCACCTAGAAGGTCCCAGGATTGCGCCCCCGCTCAGCGCATTAAAGATTTTTCACAAGCACTGAATCGTTACCATCCCTCATGAGCAAGGGGATGGGGTAGTAGTACAGGATCCCAATGGAAATACGCCTAATCGGCCTATCCTTAGCTGGCTTAGCATACGCTAGCTTTAAGAACTATTATTATTATTATTACTCCAAATATGTCTTTGCATGTCCAGCCAAGGAACACTCAGCCTTTGCAGTCGCGGAATCACTATTACAACACGTATTCCCGTATTTTGGTCTCCCACAGGCCATGCATACATTCCGACAATGCCCCAGAATTCACAGGCCACATCTGAACCCAGATATCACAGATCTTCGGCTATAAAAGCAGTCATTCATCTCCCTACTGGCCTCAAGGGAATTCAGTCTGTGAACGTAGCCACAGGACCATAGCCAATCAAATACGGACAAGGCTGCAATAAATGAACACCACAGATCGACTGGCCAAGTCAAGTTCGCATAGTGCAATGGGGTATGAACACTTGCCCTCGTGAAGATGGAATAACCCCTCATGAAAGAATATTTGGGGAGCCTCCTTTACTTTTACCACGGAGACACCTGTCCGTCCCATTGGAGCCCTCACCTGACCTCAACCAGTCCCTCGTCCACCTGCGAAATCGATTACGCCAACTACAATATCTACAAGACCTGCAAGGCTGCAACCTGACGAAACCCCCAAAATCAGCCCTCACCACGTCGGCGACCTTGTGATGGTGGCTCAACTTCCCGTGCCCTCTAAGCTAAAACCGCAGTTTAAAGGCCCTTTTGAAATCATAACCGTTCCAAATTGCTATCAAGTCACAGTCAATTACTATGGGGAATCACGCACCTACCGAAACCGTTACGTACGTCGTTTCCAACATCTCGACAGTAACCTCATTATGTTGGCTGACCCTGATGATTGTCGCATGCCCCACCACTAATCTTGACCCTTTACCACCACCTTACCTCCCCTCGCCCCCTCTTCCCATTCCAGAACCACAATGACCCCTTCCTATTCCAAAGCCTCCTCCTATTTTCCCCAACTATCCAACCTCCCTTCCCCCTACCACTCGGGCTCTCTCAGCTCCTCCAGGATACAAGCTTAATCTACACCTAACGCCTACAATGTGTCCGTAGTACCTAGTAGGCCTACGTGGGATACAACACGAACCCTTACCGGTGCCATGGCGGTTGGGCCGCCGCCCATTTAGTATTCGGGCGTATCCGTAAATACTACCGCAACTACGAATCTTGTTTCTGAGACCTAGTATATTAACCTAACCAAACAACCCAACCTAACCTAACCTAGACCCAGTACGTGGGATACTAAACTAGCCCTTGCATGCCAGGTACAGCGGATTCATATTACTCAATACGTGATACTAAACTAGCCCTTGCATGCCAAGTACAGCGGATTCATATTACTCAGTATGTGGAATACTAAACTAGCCCTTGCATGCCAGCTACAGGGGATTCATAGTACTCAGTACGTGGGATACTAAACTAGCCCTTGCATGCCAGGTACAGCGGATTCATAGTACTCAGTACGTGGTATTTATTACCCATTAATTTCCGGAAGTTTAAACCTATGCGAAAAAATCTTACCTCTTACACGTCACATCAGTAGGCAAGCACGGCAAACACCCATGTTCTGTGAATACTTTCAGGACAGCAGTATTATTTCGTGTAGTGTCTACAATAATAGAGTGTGGCAGAGGTGAACATCCTTTGCATTCTACCTCCATGACTCGACTGGCAATTTTCAGGTAAATCAAGGTGAGTATCTGTGATTGGCCGATTGCAATGACGTAATCAACATATTATACCGGAGTGATTGGCTGCCCAGGGTATGCGTGACCAGAGCGTGACGTAGCATGTGCGTTATAGGCTAATGACGTGTTTACAAAAAAAAAAAAAAAAAAAGGAATCCAGTAGTGTCTCGTGACGTGGTGCGCAAAGCTGTGGAAATGAACACCTGTAGTTTCGACAGAGATGGGCAGGTGTTAGTGTTGACTAAAAAGCTGCTAGACAGACCTTGGGAGACAGGTGAAAATGGCGTGTGTACGAATCGGTGCCGTCTATAGGAAGGTATTGACAAACATGTTACGAAAAAATTCCATTTTAGTACCATATATTTTTATTAGGCTTTGCCTAATGTTTTAAGCCTCTTAAAACACATTTTCATATGATGTTTAGAGCATATAAAATCCATATTTGTTTTCAAATATTGCAAAATAATTGGTGACCAACTTATTTAGTTAGGCTATAGGCCTACTAAGAATTGGTGCAATTTAACTTTTTATTTATATCAGCTTAATCTACAGTAACCAAATACAATAACATAGGCCTAGGCCTAAACCGAAAAATATTACCGAAACTACCAACATTTTTCCCGTGGTTATTCTTCTTGGTTTTAGGCTAGGTAGTTTTTATCATTAGGCCTACAGTAAGTAGCCTACTGTAACCTAATTTAAATTAGTTTCAATCCCCGATTTATTTTTTTTCTTTTCCCCATTAGGCTATGCAACGATCACGTAATTTTCAGAGTAAAACGTAATTTACAGACTAAAATAAATAAAAATGTTTGCCTTGGGATAGGCCTACAGGATGGGATGAAAGGGGTCTTGCTCACCACCCTCACTTATTGAAATCAGTATCTATGCTATTTTGCCAGTAAGGGGCTAAATACGAGTTTTACCACCATCAATAGGGAGAATTAGGCCTAGACTATAGTTTTTTTTGGTAAATTTCTAAAATTGCACCTATACGAGCTAAAAAATATATTATTGTATTTAACAGGAAGGTACGATGAGGTAAGTGATGTGGTATAGGTGGCAATACGCGGAAATGGATTATAAGGGCATTCCGCCCCCGCTGACAAAAGTCTATCAATCTAGATGTGACACGGATTTTACATTGTTTCAGAGAGACACTAACCTAACAACCTTACCTAACCTATCCTAGCCTAACGTAAGGGGGTAAGGGGGGGCTTATAATCCATTTCCGCATATTGCCACCTATACCACATCATACCTTCCTGTTAAATACAATAATAATTTGTTTAGCTCGTATAGGTGCAATTATAGACCTATACCGTTTTTATTTTACAGTGCTTTAAATAGGCGGTTAAATTGGATTTTAGGTCACGTATGTTTTTTGTATTATAATTATTTTTCTCACCAGTTCCTTCATTGATTAGTGTGGTTTAAGGTGTTTTTCCTTCTGCAAATTCGTTTTTACCCATTTTTTTGCAATATTAAAACATGCCCCCTAAAACCATATTTTGTCATTACCCTAACCTAACCTGGGGGCTGCCGCCCCCAGACCCCCGCAGGGTTAGCATTGATATAGAATATGACAAAATACTAAAAATACGGTAAAAAAGTTAAAAATATTAGTTCTCAGCTGATCCAAGATGGCCACCATTTTTCCATCCACCCTTATATAACCCACAAAGTCTAAGGAAAAATAATTTAATATGCAGCGGTAAAGACATATTGCGGTGACTAATACTCTATGACAAAGCTATAGTACACATTTAGAACATTATATCCCATACGTGACCTAAAATCCAGTTTGTCCAAATAGGCCTAGTGCACATAAAATGCATTTCCGGTGGTTGAAACAAATTTTAATCTTTGCAACATCCTTATTTTATATCAGCCATCAAAATTAATATTGAGAAACAAATAGTGGTAGTTTCGGTAATAGGCCCTAGGCCTAAGTACCGACATTATTTTCATAGGCTAGGCTTCCCAAATCGAGTTGGAGGCACATGGGACATGCGGGATTCTGGGCAATGTGTCGAAATTGGGGTGCCTCCTACGTTCTGTAAGGAAGGAGGAATAGGCTATACGTAGAAACCTAGGAACACCATATTTACCTGTTCCAATTCGTATTTCCTCCGAGGATTTTTCTTCGCCGGTGACAATAACAAACGTTGGAGGTCGCTTTGTCTCCGGATCAGATGAAGTATTGAGGGATAAGCCTTTACAACGGCATCCGGATGTCGGATGTCGGATGTCGTCTCCAAGGGGCAGAACGCCTTAGCAACGGCAGCTCCCTGAAGATTTAAGTTTACTTGATATTTCCTAGTTTACATTCAATGGGTTTTATCTTTCTTAATTAGATGTCAAACTTTTAATTATTATTTCTCTCTTCTTCCACATCTTATATAAAATATCCTTTTTCTCTTCTAGATTTTCTTGTCTGAATAAATAATCTCCTATTAGGCCTACTCAGCACGTGGGCTACAAAACTAGCCGTTGCTCTCTGCCACACTCGTCCGACGGCAGCGAGAGGTTGACAACAATCATTAATCTAACCTAGCAACACCAAGTATATGTCCCTAGTACTAACCTTATTGTGGTTACACACCCATTCTCTCCGTTTTTGTCTATATGAGCACACAGTCCCGCACGTCACACAATTCACAGATGTAGGTAGTACTCCGTGGTCCACTAACAGCTTCAATGAAGGCTAATTTTCTTCGAAGGTTTTCTTAACCCGGGAACTGCGGGGAGACTCTTAAGAGTTCCCCCGGCGGACTGCGGGGAGACTCTTAGAGTGAGTGAAAAAAAAAATCAACTTTTGACATCGAAAAAAAAAAAAAAAAAAAAAAAAAAAAAATTTGGCCCCTGGGCCATGCAAAATCTCAGTCCTCTACCTCCCCTCCTTCCCCACTTTCCTCCTCTCCTTCAGTTATCACCTATTTTCCCTGTTATTCCCTTATTCTGAGGTATATTTTCGTGCTAACATTAGCGAGTTGCAAGCAGGGTGTTGTCATCACTGATGGCAAGCGAGTGCAAGAGAGAGAGAGTATCGATCGACTGTGTCTCAGTGGCCTTGGGGGAAATTGGCGGGAAAGCAGCTTGCCTCACCCATACATTATACAACTCGCGGGCTATATCTCCGATTTTGACCATCCAAACGCTGTTTTCACTCGTTTTATTGTTTCAGGTTAATACCTTTATAATCAACCCATAATAGGCACATATGGATAAGTATTAATGCTATTAATGGCACAATGAATATTTTAGTGACGGAAACACCTCAAATACGTCAGCACAGGGGGACGTTTCCAATTACCTCCATGCGCACTTCAGAGGTTAATAATCGAATGTGGAACCAGAGCACAACCTCTACACACGGGTAGTCTAGTGTCCTTGAATATTATCCTTGTTTGTTGCCCCCTTGTTAAGTCAATAGACAATAGGCCTATATATGATGATGACAATAAGTCATGGGGACGGGGTGAGGACTGAGGGGGGGCACAGCCCCCCTCCTTATGGGGAAAACGTTTTTTTCAGAGGCTTGTAATTACTTCCAAACACTAGGCCTATATTGATAAAAATTAACAGAAAACTATATAAATCCATGGGAATATTAGTGCCATTAGGCCTAGCCTAGCCTAATTAAAAAAAATCCTCTATGCTCCTCTTTAAACCTACATTTTCCCTGATCTCCCACGCTTCCTCTTGCTAGTTCCCTACAATCTCTTTCTACATGCTGCAATGTTGCATCTCTTTCACTCTTCTATCGCTATTACAACAATCAGTGTTATTCAGAGCTCTTTCAGTGTATACCCCCTCCCTTGTGGCGAGTGCGAGGCACCCGCCTTAACCCTTAATTTGCGGCGCGCAACTTATGTCGTGTGAAATAAATTTGGACTAAGTGGCGGTTCACAACTTATGTCGTGCGCCATTTTCAGCACATAGTTGCTGAGAGAGAGAGCTGAGCGGTGTGAGGAGCCTAGCAACCCTATGACCGCTCACGACCACCGTGGTGGACCAACTGAGGTGCCTCCCACCCTTCCCTCCCCTCTCTCACTCGCTACACAGGGAATTATGTAGGGAAATTACCTAATTACAGGGTTTTTGCACTCGTGTTGCACGATCGTTGCAAGAGAACCAACGGTCGTACAAGGATGGTTCGGGTGTCATTGGAAAGCTGTTTACGCCCTTTCAGGGATAGATACTTGTTTTATGCTCTGGGTCTTATTTAGGCATGAAAATGATCACGTAAACAACCCTATTTAGGGTAAAAACACCCCGCTGGGCGCTACGGTCCGCTAGACCGCCTAGCCCACTAATGAGGTGTTAAAGCACAGTCCCGCTCCTATTCTGTCCAGCTCGCCAATCCAAGAATTGGCAAATTTGTCTCTTTCTTCTACTCAGCAAGTGAACTCTGGAACTCTCTCCCTCAGTCTTTCCTTCATCCTATGACTTAGACTGCTTTAAACTTTGTATGTCCAGGTATTTTGACTCCGTCCCTTGAATTTGGGGTAATTATAGGGAATAGGCTCGCACCCTTATTTTTCATGTTTTTTCCTCCAGATTTTGAGAAATGAGTGTTTGCATGATTTTAGTTATAATTCCAATGTGGGATACAAGATGGGTTCCCTCACCCCTTCCATGACTTATTGAAATCATCATCTATGTTGCCAGCAGGGTGTAAATATCGATTATACTGCATAAAGAAGGCGTTTGTAAACAGTGAGGATGTCCGAAGGAGCTCTGAGAGTGATTAGACTAGGCGTGTTTTTTTTTATTAATATCGGATTTTATAAATGTTTTCAAAATTAGTCTCCCACAGTGGATTATACATGAGTACAGTATCAGGAGGTATAATCCTGTGTAGCGGGATGACCTGTACATATATATCATAATTTGGCAATTTTACAATATATATATTTAAATTTTTCCTAGGTTAAGTTAGGTTTGGTTTTGGTTAGGTGTTTTTGGACACAAGGCTATAGTCCGTGGGTGTTTTGGTGTTTTTGGACACAATGCTATAGTCCGTGGGTGTTTTTGGACAAAAGGCTATATAGTCTGTGGGTGTTTTTGGACACAAGGCTATAGTCTGTGGGTGTTTTTGGACACAAGGCTATAGTCTGTGGGTGTTTTTGGACACAAGGCTATATAGTCCATGGGTGTTTTGGTGTGTTTTTGGACATAAGGCTATAGTCTGTGGGTGTTTTTGGACACAAGGCTATATAGTCCATGGGTGTCTTGGTGTGTTTTTGGACACAAATTTCAAAAACTTATAATGGGGAGACTAATTAAAAACTATTTGACTTTTAATATAAATTACTACCACTGAACTCTGGGTTTAGTTTACCCTAGACTTATATATAATATATAATTATTATGGGAGCTTATTAAAATTTAAATAAATTATATAAAAATATTGTTTTAACTATTATATAAGTCTAGGATAAAGTAATCCCAGATTTCAGCGGTAGTAATTCATATTAAAAGTCAAATCTGGGTTTACTTTACCCTAGACTTATATATAATCTATAATTATAATGAGAGCCTATTATAATTTTAAATAAAATATATAACCATATTTAGTTTAACTATTATATAAGTCTAGGATAAAGTAAACCCAGATTTCAGTGGTAGTAATTCATATTAAGTCTAATATTTTTTAATTAGTCTCGCCATTATAAGTTTTTGAAATTTGGGTATACAGTACTTTTGATTACACTAATTTAATTGTTAAGAACTTTAAAATTATAATAGGCTCCCATTTCTACAAAAATGAATATAATTAAAAACGGATTTCACCATTGGATTCAGCGCGTCGTGAGGATTCCAAAAGTATCTCCACATGTCCAAATCTATTTTTTTCAAAAAAGTTATTCTATTTTAACTTGTGACCATATCGTTGGAATCCTCTCGAAGCGGAGAGTTCCCAAATTAATTCAGGTGAGGTTAGGTTAGTTTACTTGTTTTTTTTTTATAAAAAAAAAAAAAGTAACCTAACGTAACCTCACGAAAAAGTAACCTAACCTAAGTATAATCAACTTTCTGCTAATTGCAGGTTGACAAGTCATCACAAACATATTGGGTTGTATATTAATTTTATTTCAACAACAGATACAATTACTTAAAAGACAAGAGATGAGATAGAGGATTGCCTTCATAAATTTTGAGAATATTTAAGTTTATAATGTAAAACTTGCAAATAAACAAACTAAAACTTGTACGAACACAGTAAAAAGACAAAACAACTAATCAAAATCGCTATGTGGAAACAACCCTTAAGTAAAATAATAATTTTTAATTTAGTTAACCTAACAAGTGCGCATGGGGGTAATTGGAAACGTCCCCCTGTGCTGACGTATTTGAGGTGTTTCCGTCACTAAAATATTCATTGTGCCATTAATAGCATTAATACTTATCCATATGCGCCAATTATGGGTTGATTATAAAGGTATTAACCTGAAACAACAATAAAACGAGTGAAAACAGCGTTTGGATGGTCAAAATCGGAGATATAGCCCGCGAGTTGTATAATGTATGGGCGAGGCAAGCTGCTTTCCCGCCAATTTCCCCCAAGGCCACTGAGACACAGTCGATCGATACTCTCTCTCTCTCGCTTGCACTCGCTTGCCATCAGTGATGACAACACCCTGCTTGCAACTCGCTAATGTTAGCACGAAAATATACCTCAGAATAAGGGAATAACAGGGAAAATAGGTGATAACTGAAGGAGAGGAGGAAAGTGGGGAAGGAGGGGAGGTAGAGGACTGAGATTTTGAATGGCCCAGGGGCCAACAAAAAATAAAAAAATAAAAAAATAAAAATATATTTTTTTTTTTCGATGTCAAAAGTTGATTTTTTTTTTCACTCACTCTTAAGAGTCTCCCCGCAGTCCGCCGGGGGAACTCTTAAGAGTCTCCCCGCAGTTCCCGGGTTAATAGCAATTTGTAAAATTGTGCATCATGTTACGGCATAAAGTTAAAAGAATAATATATATACAAGAGTACCATTATAAGACCCTCTAAAGTACTCAATGGACAGCAGATAGAGAAAAATAATATTCATTAATATATTTAATGCCAACAGCTTACATAGTTATGAATAATTATGCTTCGAGTCCAATTCCAGCCTCAACATACCTGAAATATTAGATTACGGATTAAGGGTGATGCTTCACCTCTTTTTTTTTTTTTTTCCATGTAGGCTACAGTATTGATTATTTTTCTAGTTTCCTCCCTAGACCTCCATCAAACTTAAACAAAAACATCCATTAGATCCCCCTTCTAGATGAATTGTACATTTTCGGTAGAAAAATTTCCCGGCCCATAGGCCGGTTCTTCCAACATTACAGGGTCACTATCGTTCACCAGGGAAAAAATTTACACCTAAATAGCACGAAAGGCCTAAATATTGACGAAGAAATGGGGCGAAATGTGTTAAAATCGCCAAACTAATGGGCCGAACGCCTTAAAATCTCGAAACTAATGGTGCTAAACACGAGGGAAAAAAGGGACCAGAAAAACGGCCCATGTCCCCTTAAGAAACGGGAACAAAAGTAAGTTGTTGGAAAGCAAAGACGTGTATTGTTCGATCACTGTCAAATTGATTAAGTCATTAAGAGAAGAGGTTAATAATATTTTCAGTAATTTTCTTCATTTAAACTACTTAGTGGCACAGACAAATTAAAGGTTGGGCATATCAGTATTTATTATAATCTGACAAAACAAAAATACATATGTCAAATTAATTAAAAGAATAGGTAGTCAAACTATCAATCGTCTTGCTCATTTAAATTACTTACTGGCATAAAAAATGGCGTACTATCAATCACCTTGCTCATTTAAGGGGGGGATGGGCGTATTTATTTGCTCATTTATGTATCCTTTTATATTTGTTAGTTTCCTCCCTAGACCTCTATCAAATTAAAAAACACCCACCCAAGACCCTCCTTCAAGATGAATTTGTAGGCTATTTTTTTATAGAAAAATGTCCTGGCCGAAGGCCGATTCCTCTTAAAATACAGGCTTGCTATCACTCGCCAGGAAAAAATTGACACCTAAATTATACAAAAATTCTAAATATTGTCAAAGAAATGGGGTGAAAGGTCTTCAAATCGCCAAAGTAATGGGGCCAAACGTCAAAAATTCTTAAATCTAATGGGGCTAAATACGAGGACGAAGGGGAGCCAGAAAAACCGGCCCATCCCCCCTTCAATTACTTACTGGCACAAGACAAAGTTAGACCTATCCATATTTTCACATTACTCAATCAGAAAAGTAAGTAGGATTGTGCAAAAATAGTAAACACATTCACAGCATGCTGGACAATATCATGTACGGTTGGCCAAATAAGTTGTCGCCGCTGTCATTAAGTTTTACTCGCTGTGTGCTGTATTAATGTCTGTCAGATGTTGAATAGGGTGTGTAAAGATAGGAACATGTTTATATATCTCACTCAAAACTATCAATGAATGCTTAGATAGTACTGATACCAATTATTGATCGAAATATACTTGGTGCCGCGACATCACTTATTTGGCCAACTGTACCAGATCATATACACCTTAAGGGGAGATTTACACTCCGAGGGATTTCTTTCTGGACTCCTTTCTTCCTCATGCTTAGCCCCATTGCTTATGATATATTAACAAGTTCACCCCATTAGTTTGACGATTTTAAGAACTTTCGCCCCATTTCTGTCAATTTAACGACTTATGTGCCAATTTAGTATTGATTTTTTTCCTGGTGAGCGATAGTGAACCTGTAATTAAAATGTAAAACTTGCAAACAAAGCAAACCAAAACTGGGACAAAGACAATATAAAGTCAAATTAACTTATCAAAATCGCTATGTGGAAACAACGCTTACTAAAATAAAATTTATGAAAAATAAAAGAACACAATCCACCACATAGGGTGTACATTACTACATGAGCAAGTTAATCTGGGTCTGTAATTTAAGATGAATCGGCATTCGGCCGGGACATTTTTCTATAAAAAAATGTACAAGTTTATCTTTTACGGGGGTCTAGGCGGTGTAATTTTAAGCTTGATGGAAGTCTAGGGAGGAAACTAGAATAATAATAAATACATTTTTTTTTTTTACCAAAATGTGAACCATCTCCCCTTTAAGACACATATCCTGCTCCAATATGGACCCTCGGACACCATAAACAAACCTCCAAAATGAAAAAAATTAGGTCAAGAATTATTGAGAAAATTCAATTCAGTTTGGGATACATTCAAAACCATGTCCTATACCCTATTCCAAATAAGTAGGCAAAAACTCTATAACTTACAAACGACTAGAATAATCGAGCTACTTTGTCTACCATTTGGGAAGGGTCCGCCAAGGAATAGGTGTGCAAATTTACAGCCCATATTCTCTAGCCCTTTATGAGTTAGAGGTTAGGATTCACAATTTCTGGACTACCTACTTGGAACAGGGTATAGAGCGTACACATTCAGTGTGTTTAACCCTTTGGCTACGGGAGGCCTTTCCTGAGCATAATAAAACGGTCTTAATTACCCTCTTCTGTACCGGCTACGTATTTTATTATTTGATTTAGCTACATTTAGAAGACTTAATGTAGCTTAGGAAGGATATACTGTATGGTAGCTAAAAGGATTAATTGAGAGTGTCTGTAGCTTTTTAATGGGTAGACGTCTTTCTTAAGCTAAGTAAAATTGTCTAATAGTAGCCATAATAATGTTAAAAGGACACCACCGGTACAGACGACACGAAAATAAAAAAATCAAGGCTTATTTGTACTGGAGGGGTAATTCAGGCAATATTTAAACCCCTTTCCTTATCTAATCTGAACATAATTGTCCAACGCTGGCTAGAATTATATTAAAAAACGCTATCTGTCCTCAAAGGGTTAAATATGTGTGAAGCCAATAGCAAGAATAAAAAAAGGTCTGTCCATGAGGGTATGGCTCAGTTGTAGGACCCTTCATATAGCCAGAATAAATGCCAAAAAATTATAGATGCTCATAATATTATCCAGCAACATCTATAAATAATTAAATATATTACATTCTATATGATGAATACAGTACAAATGTTACACTTTGAAATTTTCATGGCCTAGTAAAAATATATTAACATTTATTTAGCGATATTCAAGAATTGTATAGAGTATATCACTGAAGAGTAAATGAGAATAATCCTGCCATTATTTAATACAGTATAGTGAAGCCTCAAACTGTATTTGATTTTTTTTTTTGTGAAAGGTAATAGTGCACGTGGAATGTTTACTTCAGTTGAGGTGGCAGTGGTAAGCCGGCATCACACAAACAATCTTAGCAGCCGGTAGTTATCAAAGTCGGGCTTACCAATACAATTCATCACATAATATTTAAAGATTAGTTTGTTTTGTACTTTATTACGTAAATTTGAATTGACTAAACAATATTCAATACGAGGATATGATAAGAGGTAAATATTACAAGAAAATGTACTCAACAGTAACATATTTTAGACTCAAGATTCTGTGACAAGGAATTCACTGCAAAAGCTGCTTGTGTAACACCAGGGTGCATCCACTCAAATTAATCATGCAATCATTATTGTTCTAGTGAACGTGGTATTTTATGACCTGATAAATCATGATTGTGTGATCGGACACGATAACTCCGTGGAGGTGTCAAGCAATGCAAACATGCTGGTCATCAAAACAATAATCAAACACTCGATATAGTCTCTTGGTGCTCTACCAAGCTTATTTTACAAATGTAAAGCCATTAGACTGCTAAATACTGATTGCGAGTTTTATTTCCTTACAATAATGCCCTTGACCCTATCAAGCAGTCTTAAATAATCTGAGCTTGTCATAATCACGTAATTGAACAGTGCCGCCACTTTGAATATAGTTGTCAACTTGTCATAGATAAATTAGCCCACTAACCTATAACAAACAAGAATCATTGCTGGGTATCTTGTCATTCACCCAGCCCGATCATTGTCAGATCAGAATTTGTATTGCTTTATTAGCATGAAGTGAACGCACCCCAGCTTTTAGTGAGGGAGACTGAGCACATAACACCCACTGTAAACATCCGCCATATCTGGGATATCGATAGGACAGAGATTCTGTGGGTAAAACAAAACACCAACTGAGCCTCCAGACACTCCTCAAGCCTGGCATACACACTCAGTTTGGTTTGTCAAGTCTCAGTACCACACAGGCCAGTTTGAGCATGTGTTGGGGTGGCTTGATGGCTTGTGAAGATCGCATGCATAGGCCTGCACACACACAAATCGTCAAAACCCTCTTAAACACGCTCAATTTTACTTCTAACTGGTCTGTACAATGTTTTGCCTGTTGAACTGAGCGTATTTGCCAGCCTTTATGAGCATCCAAATCATGAACTGAGTTGAACAAATCCGTCTCTAACTTAAGGGGACAGTGGCTGTTTGTTTGTTCTATTAATTAATTTATTCATATATTTTGTTAGTTTCCTCCCTAGACCTCCATCAAGCTTAGAAAAACACCCCCTAGACCCCCCTTCAAGATAGATTTGTACATTTTTTGGTAAATAAATGTCCCGGCCAAAGTCCGATTCCTCCTAAAATTACAGGCTCAATATCTCTTGCCAGGAAAAAAATTGACACCTAAATGGCACGAAGGGTGCTAATATTGACAAAGAAATAGGGTGAAAGGTCATAAAATCCCCAAACTAATGGAACCAACGTCTTAAAATCTCAAAACTAGTGGGGCTAAACATTAAGGAGAAGGGGGGTCCAGAAAAACGGTCCGACTCCCCTTAAGCTCCTCTAACCTTGACACTGGCACCACCACTCCACCATCCAGGTATTAATAATAGCATTTATAACAATAATAATCCAACAATTATTAGTCTATTAGGTAGCGTTAGTATAAAGGCCCAAACACTTAACCCCTTCTGTACCGGTGACGTCTTTTAACTTTATTCTGGCTACTATTAGACGATTATATTAAGTTTCTTAAGGGCCTAAAACAATTAACAGACTTTGAACTATCTCACTTAACCCTTTTTACTACCATAGATCTTTCTAAATCAGCACAAAATCCTCTAAACATACCTAGAATAACATTTAAAAGACGTTCCCGGTAAAGAAGGGGGTTAACAATCAACTCCAAAGCAAGCCGTCTAATGAGGGACTATTCAAAACCAATCGTTAAACAAGTCCCTTCTTTTTAGTCATAATTATTAAATAGATAAAAGTTAATGTTATGATTTACAGTTATTACTATGTCTTTGGATGTGATAAAGTGGCCAAAGCAATGTAATTTCATGCACATTTTTCTGTATTCCTTCAAATATTCAAGTCCTAAAAGAAAATTGTCCCGGTTTGACACCCTGCTCCAAAGGGTTCCATGTCATCTCAACCAGTGCCAAATTAACCCAGACCAACCAAACCAGTGCCAAAATATAGTACTAACCTAACCTAATCGTATTGGTTGATTTGGTACTGGTTGAGAGCTATTGATTGAAATGGTCTACTGGTTGAGTTGACCGGTCACCGCTCCAAAGCCTTCAGTCAGTTACCGATACAGGCAATTCTCACTTTAAAAGTCTCATTTTAAGTTATTTCATTATTACCTTAATCATAAATTTGGGAACAAAATTTACTTAAAGTGGTTTTATCATAAAGTTGTAATTGATGCAATTTAATGGTACAGTTGGTCAAGGATGAAAGTATACAGTTTTTCGTCTGCTATAGCCACGCATAGTTTGTCATGTTGGCAGCCATGACAGCCTTTCCACTAGCCCAAACCATCCCAACACACATGGGGTTTATTATATTGATACATTAATTAATATACGGAGTGCTTCGAAAAAGCGTTTCCATAAATATCAAAAGTTAGAGAATTATTCATAAACCTTCAGGGTGACTAAATACTGTTATGGAGATAGCAAAACAAAGCTGGGGGCATACGCTGGAACAGCGCGTAGCCGCGGCGCTCGCCTCCGTTTCATTGCCCTTTGGATCACATATAATCCAGTCTTGGGGATGAAAGTGAAATATCAATATTTACCTACTTATTAATTAACAAGTATTATTAGATTCCTCTTTCTACTCATTATTTATTATGAATGTTATAATGTTAAGTGTATATCGTAATATCTTTTATAGCCACTCCATATTCGTCTACTTTAGATACACAAAAATCTAATTCCTAAACGTGGATGTAAGGAAGCCTGTGTGTTCAATAGGGTAATGACCCAGCAATTTTACTCATCTTGCGAGCGCCATTGCTTTATGAGTCAGTCCTCGAAGCATAATGAGGCTTTATTTGTGATTTTTATTTATTTATTATTATTATTTTAATTTTTATCAGCAGAACACCTGCAAACCAACTGCAACATTGATATAACCATACCCTACATTATTAGCCACATATTACCACGTGAAAATGGACCTGTATTCCACTGAAATATCGTATATAGGTAGAAGTTTTGATTTTAGTTTTCACTCTCGCATTTCTTGTATATCTATCAATAACATTAAGAGTTTAATATCTCCGAAGTGATATTCACGTCAAATATTATAGAGCAATATATTCATATTTCCGTCTGACAACTAAGTCCAGGAACACGTTTTTAAACACCCTGTATAAGGTGGGCGGGCTCTGAGATATGGCTACCAGGGCTGCCAACATGACAAACTATGTGTGGCTATAGCAGACGAAAAACTGTATACTTTCATCCTTGACCAACTGTACATACAGTAATGACAAGAAAAATTACAATACTAATGGTTTCATAAATTTGTTGAATTTTAAATAGTTTTTTTTTTCTTCAGGAAAGTAACTACTTTACTACTTTAATCTATATTTTATTAATTTCATCACAACACCAAACACCCCCAATGAAATTAATTAAAGTATATATGATCCGCCGAGATTCGAACCCGGGTTATCACACACAGATTTTTGCCACCTTAACCATTACACCACCAGGACGGTGCAAGGCTACTGACCTTACAACCATGCAGTTACTACTATCTCCAATATACTCATAATATTTCATAAGTTCTGTAGTCCTGGTCACTGGCCTGAGATCCTGTATACTGTAGCTTACACCATTACACTTCTCCTTGAAAAGAACTGGAGAATCATTGTAATAGACAGTTAATAAATTGTTTAAAAGAAGTAAATTATAATAACAAACAGATAGGGTTAGATATAATTTTCTACAAATTTTATAAATACTGGGTAACTTTCCATATATATTGCACATGACAAAGCAAATCATGTATAAATTGAATAATTAGCATGTTAAATTACCTTAAAATGGATATAATTATGAAGTTGACTTTTGAGTAAGATAAGAAATCTTTCATTACAAACTTTATATAAGGCAAACCAAATTCTGTATACTTGTCAAGTACTATGTAAACATATCAAAGTTGTCTGTAACCCTTTCAATCAGATGATTCCAATATTGTTTCCTTCCAGATATCCCTAGACAATTTGTATTCTTATTTTTTTAAAGAATTTATCAGAGTTGGAGGGTTAAGTGAGATGGCCCTTGCAATTCTAATTTCCATAGATCGATCCAAACCTGTATACAGTAAAGTAGTAGTGTGGTGATGGGCTGGTCTATCAGAATGAGAGTTGAGCGTTCTCTGCCATACCCATAGCTTACTCTGACTGTTCCTTTTACTTATATATTTTCTAGATCTCAAGTGACGGCGTCTTTTCCGTGGATTGACCTCCCTACTGCCAACCCTGGCAGATTGGGAGCCAAAGCATCACATTTTTCCTTTGCCCCTCAACTTTCCCTTTATAATTGCTGAGGGGCACAGGGCCTTGGGTGGGGCTTTTGTTTCCCGGGCATTTCCGCACCCTCCTCAGCTCCCCGCCTTTGAGTGGCTTCGGTCACCTGGGCATTATTAGTGGTAAGCTGGGAGGGTTCTGTGGGGGCGCTCGGTTGTGGCCTTGGCCTTGCTCAGGACCTTGGGGCTGCTCGGCCAGACAGCCTGAGGAACAGCAACAACAACAACAACAACAGTAAAGTAGTGTGGAGGCAGTTTGTTGTTGTTGTTGTTTTTCCCCAAGCTGCCTGGCCGAACAGCCCCAAGGCCCCGAGCAAGGCCAAGGCCACAACCGAGTGCCCCCACAGAACCCTCCCCGCCGACCACAATAAAGCCTGGGTGACCGAAGCCACTCCATGGCGGGGAGCTGAGGAGGGCGCGGAAACGCCCGGGAAACCAAAGCCCCACCCAGGGCCCTGTGCCCCTCAGCAATTATGAAGAGAAAGTTGAGGGGCAAAGGAAAGATGTGACGCTTTGGCTTCCAATCTTGGTAGATTAGGAGGTCAATCCACGCAAGAGACGCCGTCACTTGAGATCTAGAAAATATATAAGTAAAAGGAACAGTCAGAGTAAGCTATGGGTATGGCAGAGATCGCTCAGTTCTCACTCTGATAGACCAGCCCATCACCACATGACTAGAACCCAATCCTCTCAGCATCAGCTAGGAAAGGCCCTAGAAAGCCGCCTTTGGCGGGGGGATAGCTCCCCTATTTCAACCCTTTTCGGGGTTGGGCACCCGCAGGAGGCAGTTAAAATATAAGGTAAGTTAACGTCATCTGATTGACCTTGACCCTTTCCTACACCAAGTAACATTTTAAGGTTCTTTACCATGATATACTGTATTTTTTTTTTTTTTTAAAAGACCTCCGTCTACGTATTGTGAAAAACCTGTTATCCTCCGGCAAATTGTGGGGTTGAGTGAGTGAAGGGGGGGGGACAGTGAATGAAGGAGGATGCATGTTTTTCATAATACGTATTGCTAGCCCCAAACGCGCGAGCAACTGTGGCTTTCAACCATCCGACACATCCCCTTTTATTAATGTGCATCACACATGTTACATACAAATAAGGTTTATGTTTTGTTTTACCCTACTGTGGAAAGACTACGGATACACCACTCCTGCCGGGGCCTCACGCAGTGGCATGACCCAGTCCTGTCGAGCTGAGCTCATGACGCTGGTGGCATTGCCCCGGAGGATAGCCATCCCTAGTCTCGAGTCTTACCCTGGGGTTAAGAGGACCTTCACATTTAGTGAAGGAAAAAGAATATGCTCCACATATCCTACTGCGTGTCATACTAGGTGACGCAAGGGGGAATGGCCTATACTGAAAAGTCCTGTTATGTGGTGGATTGTGTTCTTTTATTAAAAAAATTGATTTTATTAAGCGTTATTTCCACATAACGATTTTGATGAGTTATTTTTCTTTATCTTGTATCGTCCCAATTTTGGTTTGTTTATTTTGCAAGTTTTACATTTTAATGGCACTGTCTTGTTGTAGCACTGTTCAGGCTGGTGTGATACTGCAAGGGGACTTTTTTAGTCTTGATCCTGCATGATTAGCACTATGCAACATCAGCCGTGAAGACATAATGGGACCGTAATATAGCACAACTTTATTGTACTACAGTCCAACTCCCAAAAGACAACCCTGTCTGAACCATTATAATGCAATGACAAAAGATATTAAACCATTACATGTATGTACTGTATGTATAACACACACCTGTCAGTTACCTCACAAACAATATGGCCTAAGTTACTTTTGCACACGATTGCATTATTCTTGATTCATGTTGAACGAATGAAAGATGAAAGGCTCACAAAGATAATATGTGAGTCAGATAAAAGGGGAGATGAGGGGTAGGAAGACCCCCATTGAGATGAAGAGACTGTGTAGAACAAGCTTTGGAAGAGAGGAATAACTATAGATCAGGCAAGGGAAGTGCTAATAAACAGGAATGAATGGAGAATGTTTGTGAGTACAGTAGATGAGTAAAAACGTGGTCATTTGGGAGGAGTCGTGCGCCAGTAGGACTAGATAATAGTCCGTCAGGCGCCTGGCCTGGGGAGCCGGTATATATGAATTATGAAGGGTGCGCCTGGAAGTGTGGTGGGCGGGCTTGTGGTGGCGGCTTCGCTGCATGTCTGCCTGCTGAGACCGGAACTTCGGCGGGAGGTCGGGGTTGGGGGGAATTATAAGGTTAAACAGTATCTAAATAACCCTCTAATTCTGACAGGTCCCTCCTAAGCTGAGTAAAATAGTTTGGAGGAAGTTGGAAGAAAATAAAAATTGATGTCATATGAATGAAAATATTAAGGCCTGGTGCCCATGCTAGTATGAGTACTGTATAATGATACGTAAGACAGTTCATACAAAATCTTGTTTTAATTTTTTTTATGTCACAAATTATTAAAATCTATACATATCAATTGGCTTTTAAAATGGTATGGCGATATTATATTAGTGGCAACAATTAAATTGATTATTAAAGCACCAAAAACATTTGCTTATAACATAACTGGGTTGAAGACAAACATAAAAGCTTAATTTAGAATAAAACGTACTTAATGGGGGTGACCTGCTTTTGTTCTCTCCTTTTTTCTCTTAGGCCTACTCTGGCTTGTATCCATTCGGTCCCATTCAGCCTACTGTTTTAAGATGTTTATCCCAATCCAGATGTCGATTTCTTCTTGGCGAGCGATAGTGAGCCAGCAATATATGAAGAAATCCGGCTTTGACGGAGACATTTTTCTACCGAAAAATTTACAAATTTAGCCTGCTGTCAAAAAAATTTGTTTAACCCTTGTCTAGCGGGGGTTCTGTGGCCATTTTGGGCCTTTTCAGGCCATTCTGACTGCTATATCAACCATCAGCATGAAAGGAACTGTATTGTGCCGAAAACTAGGCGGAAATCGCTACACAATGACACCACATACAGCTATGTAGCACTCGTGGAGCCCTGACAGTGTTACCTCAAAGATGGAAGTTTAGCTGATTTTGCTACATTGTTCACTTTTCGCTAACTATTGGTCACACTGTCATCCACCCGTGCGGTGGGGGAACTTGAGTTAGTGTGGGCCGGGAGGCCACAGATGTCGGACGTATGGTTCATTACTGTTCCACCCATTTTCACTCGATCTTCACCCATTTTTCACCCGTTTTCTCCCAGTTTCTTTCACTCGACTTAAGTCGAGCGCCGCTAGTAAAGGGTTAATATACTGGCTCGCGGAAAAAATTGACACCTGGATGGGGATAAACATCTTAAAACAGTAGGCTGAAAGGTGCCGAATGGATACAAGTCGGAGAAAGAGAGAAAAGGAGAGAAGAAAAGCAGGTCACCCCTCTTAAACTAACAAAATATACTCATCTACTATATAGCAACTACTTCATTAACTTAAAAGATAAAAAATTAATTGTACTTTCATAGTACAGTCCAAACATTTATATAGTGTTGGGCACCGATAACCAAAAAGTTATCTTCCATAACGATAATCCGATAACCCCAATATTTTAAGTCTGATATCGATAAAAATTAACTTCGATATTTATCCGTTATCAGATAATCGCATTGGTGCTCAACTTTGTTTTCATATATGGAGTCTTATGAATAAAATTGCAGAGAAAAATACTTAGATTAGAGAAATTGCAATATGCAGTCATCCCTTGAACGTGATAATGCATTTGTTGCAAACCAAGGAAAATTCAAAACTGCAAAATTTGGACATTTGATTACAAGCACCTTCCTAAGATGAATACTTTCTGGCAGTATTAAGAATTAAATCTGTAAGTTGTTATTGGTATTTAGAGCAAATAGAAATTTTGAGATATGATTATGAAATATCCTTGTAGTCCATACAAAAGCATCTAATGGTCCCTGGAATACTGTACATATAATAATAATCTAAATAATAATCGAGACATAATTATTCTCAAAGGATAACTTTTCAATTTGATGACTAGTTATGCGATCTACTGTAGTTAAAACTTGGGAGTATGGGGGCCTTCAAATTTAGTGGACAAACAATATGACCTATGTATGCTACTGCACGTCCTACAAGGCAACTAAAAGGGGGGGGAAGGAATAAAGTATGGACCAAAGGTCATCCGATACAATAAAGTCTTGTTATGGCACTGTCTTGGTGAGATGGATGTGTGGTGCCAAACTGCAAAATCGGATATCAAGTGGGGAGCTCAGGAGAAGGTTAGGTATCAAGAGTATCAGTGATGAGATGCGTACTAGCAGGCTTGGATGGTTTGGACATGTGGAGGGGATGGATGAACTGCGCTAGGTGAAAAGAATGAATGTGGAGGGAGTTGCACCAAGGGGCGGACCAAGAAAGACGTGGGATTGGACTTAGTGTTCAAATCTTAAATCAAAGAACCTGACAAGTGAGGCAGCTCTTATAAGAGTTGCCTGGAACGCCGCCATTAGGACGTTAGACCGGAACCACGCTTCGCGTGGAGCACTCGGTCTTTAAATTTGTATGTATGTATCACTGTTGAAGCTGGTGTGGTTGCAAATACTGCAGTGGGACTTTGTTGAGTATTGCTGAAGCACAGTTAACCCCTTCCATGAGTAGTCTTTTGAAGAACTTGACATACCAATTAGACCACCGCATACTATTTGGCCGTCTACCTTACTGTATTGATATAAAAAAGACCAGATTATTATTATTATTATTATTATTGAAATGACCAAGAACCAATTTACCTTGCATTGCAACATCATGGCAATTGGAAATATATCATTATGAGAGTTCCGTATGGAGCTCAGTGGTCTGGTTAATCTGCTCTACATAACTAACTATCTGGATATGGAGAAAAACCATGCGCACATGCAAACAGAACGAAAGCATAAAGCATATCACCAATAATATAAATTTAGAAGAGGACAAGGGTCAAGGGATGACTCTGCAACATTAAGGTACTGGTATATACAGTATAATAGTATTATCTACTAAAAATATACTGTATATACCATAATCCACTTAATATATATATATATATTCCAAAAGTGAAACAGTAACACACACACACACACACACAGGGAAAGTGATGATTAAAAGGGCCATTCAACCCTTCCAATACGGTGACAATATTTTTAATTCTACTTTGGCTAATAGTAGACGATTTATGTAGTTAAGGAAGGTATCTTAAGAGTCAAATTGTTAAAAAGAATACTCCATTAACCCCTGATTACGATAAGGTCATTCTTCGTTGAAGGAAATAATTTGAAGTTGACCATAAAAAAGTAGAATTAAGTTACCGTAGTAAAGGGATAAAAGCCTAAAAACACACCAGCACACGAGTGGTACATTATGAATGGTGAGAGTCCCCAAGGAAGAGGGTAGTTAGAGTGAGCATTAGGTACTCCATACTTGTCCCTCTGCTCTATATTATGAATGATAGAGCCCCCAAGGAACAGGGTGGTAGGAGTGAGCATTAGGTACTCTATAATCTTCCCTCTCACAGCTGCTCTGAGTCAGCCTAGCCCGAGCCTCTTCCAGCGACCTGACCCCGGCCAACGGGTGACCACCTGTTGGCCCAGACATCATGGCCCCGGGTAGTGTGCCAGTGTTACCGGTGTTGTGTGATACCTGGTGACCCTCCGCAATATTCCGAGGCATCTTGGAGCCCACTGCCTGGTGAAGGAGTGACTGTGGTGTGGGGTAGCTCTCTGATATGGCCAGGGAGATCTTGGAGGCAGCCGCAGCATTGTGAAGGAGAGACTGAGCGGCGGGGTGATTTTCTGTGTTACCCAGGGAGACGTTGGGGAAGGTATAGCCGCTGTATGCGGAGGCAAAATTGGAGGTAGCCGGGATGGAGGCGACAGAGTTTGAAGTGTTGGAGTTGGAGTTAGTGGGAACGGGGGCATTGAAGCGAGGGACAGTGGGTGTAGAGTTAACAGGTGTAGAGTTAACAGAGGAGTCGATGCTGGCTTGGGAAGTACCGGAGGGTCGGCGCCGCTCGGGGGTTCCTCCGGCCCGACGCAGGTGCACCTGCATGTGCTTCCTCAGGTTGCCAGACTCACAGAACCCACGCCCGCAATGCTTACATTCAAACGGCCGCTCACCTGTGTGCAGTCGCTCGTGCACCTTCCTCTTCCCTTGGTCTCTGCAAATACAATTATGATGTAGCCATTATAATATAAAAATAACATGGTACAGTGAACCCTCAAAATACGCGCAATTTATCTATGCGCAATCAAAACTACGCTTGAACCACAATTGAGGCAAAAAACCGAAAAATACGCTCAATTATTTAGATTTATATAAAAGAGACAAAGAATACAAGAACGTGTCAACTTTGCTCACCTAATGGCGGTATGCACCATCGCTGGACTAGTATATAGGCTACTGTACAGTGGGCCCCACAAGGGTGCAGTTACCTAAGTCCGAGACATGCGCGCACCCTTGTAAAACGCACCCTTGGAGCTTAAGAACCTATGGGAAATTCACTATGTAGTCCGGGGACTCTTCAAACTTACCCTTTTTTCGCCCAATAACCCCTGAAAAACATGAACTAAGGAAAGAATACCTGCACAGTATAGAAATGTGATTAGATATTAGATAGAATAGGGGTATTACACTCACTTTGGATGGTTTATGTATGCGTGGAGGTTGGGATGTTAGTCTTACTGAGGAGCCTTGGACCCTCAGTAAGACCAACATCCCAACCTCCACGCATACATAAACCATCCAAAGTGAGTGTAATACCCATATTCTATCTAATATCTAATCACATTTCTATACTGTACAGTAGTCCCTCGTTATCGACGGCTTTTTTATAGACGGATTGCTTTATCATAGACGGATTCGACTATCGACTGACTTTAGACTGATTCGAGTATCGACTGATATATCGACGGATTAATTGTTTATTTATATTACTCTAATATACCAACCAAAAGTGGATTAAATGATGAACAATAAGACATACAATAATAAGAAAATACACCGAAAACGAAAGCAAAAATAATTAGCCTAAAGACTTTAGGTTTTGAGTGAATCCGGATTCACCGACGATCGGAGCGTCACTTTCGACCTCCATTTTTAATGTTGTCAAAACAAGGCAGAAGCTCTAAGTCCACCCGCCTTTTACTTGCTTATTTGTGCCTGAACCTTGTATCTCTTGCGTTTATTATGGCCTCTAATGTATTCAGTGATAGATATTTGCAATATACTCTAATATGTAAGGTTATGTGTAAAGGAAACACTTAAAAGTACATAGGATAGAGACCACGGATACTGTACGTGTATGTACGGTACCGTAATGTACGGTAATGCGGTATCGACGGTTTTTGCTATCGACGGCAGTCTTAAGAACGTAACCCCCGTCGATAACGAGGGACTACTTACAGGTATTCTTTCCTTAGTTCATGTTTTTCAGGGGTTATTGGGCGAAAAATCCGCACGCTTTGCTTTTTTCACGCTTTTTTCGCACCCTTGGATTATACGCACCACACGGACATCTGCCGCACGGTTGGAGAATCGCACCCTTTTAGTGCGCACCCTTGCGGGGCCGACTGTATACAAGAAGAAAAATAATAAAAGAACATTATAACATATAACTAATGTAAGCAACTATACCTGAAGTATTGACTAATTCCTTGAACATGACGATGGTGCACAGTAAAAAGACAAATGTGGAAACACTGCTTAAGCAAAATAATAATTTACAAATAAAAGAACACAATCCACCACATAGGGTGTACATTACTACATGAGCAAGTTAATCTGTTTCCATATGTGCGATTAGTTTGCTTGGGAACCAGATTGATTTGCTCATGTAGTGATGTACACCCTATGTGGTGGATTGTGTTCTTTTATTTCAAAGAGTTATTTCCACATAGCGATTTTGATTAGTTCTTTTGCATTTATCTTGTGTCGTCCCAGTTTTGGTTTGTTTATTTTGCAAGTTTTACATTATAATTCGGCATCGCTGTACTCGACTGGTATACATTCATTGTTCTTCCCCCTCACTAAAACTTTACGTTATCCATAATGCAGTTGGGTCTAAGTACATGATTAGATTAACCCCTTCAGACTCATATGACGCAGAGGTTGCCAGATTAGCAATAAGAAATAGAGTTCTCTCACTCTTATAATTACCTCTCCAAAATTAGTTTTCTGCCCACAGCTAACTCAAAGACAACTGCAGAGGTTGAAGTAACTAAACTAAATGTTTTTAAATACCCCTGATGTTTATAAAGGCTTTAAAGTATCTCTAATAGGCTCAAAATTGCGTCATATGTCGGAGAGGGTTAATATCCAGAATTTGAAAATATTAATCGTGATCGTGTATTTAACCTTTAACTGTGTTGGTGGTGTAATGGATTAGATGCTTATGTTCTGGGTGTGGTGTCCCAAGTTTGAATCTCGGGAGGATCATATGCTTTCATTAGTTTATTCTAGTGCATTGGGGTTTGTAAAGGAGGATTAATGTTAAGAACGGGGTGTTCCTTAACCCTTAAAGAGCGGCGCTCGACTTAAGTCGTGCACCAATTTGCAGCAAGTTAGGAGCATTATTAAGGCTTTTAAAGGGTTAAAATAGAGTGCAAATGGCCGGGAGCGCAGCGGGCCAGACAGCCGACTCCCAGGGCTTACCGCCGCCCATTAACTCATGTTCCCTATGTTCTCGAGAGGCCGGCAGTGTAGCCAGTAGTGAGCATAGCTGGGAAAAATATACCGATATATGCTAAACTTCCATGTTCGTGGCACCACTGCAAGAGAACCACGAGTGCTACGTAGCTCGTTCTGGTCTCATTTTGAAGCTTTTAGTGCCTGGTTTTTTGCTAAATAAATTTTTTTTCATGTAGATGCTTGATTTATCATGCAGGAGGGCCTGAATATGCCCAAATGAGCCCAAAACACCCCGCTAGACAAGGGTTAATAGGAGTAGATTATAAGAGAACGAATAAAAGAACACAATCACATATAACTAAGCTAAGCAACTACACCTGAAATAGTAAACAATATTAATAGGAAAGGCAAACAGATGAAACCCTACCTGAAGTATTTTTCACAGTATGCACACTTATAAGGTCTGGTGTCAGTGTGGACGTGCTCATGTTTGCGGAGTACCTCCCGGCGGATGAACAGTTTGCCACAGTACTGGCACTTGTAGGGACGTTCTCCGGTGTGTAGCTTACGGTGCATCGTTAGTTGACCTTGACGGGCATAACTGGAAACAATAAAGGGAGATTAGTTATTGGTGTGTGGAACTGTAAAGAGTAAGAGACTCTTAAATTACAGTAAACTTCCGTTAATCCGAAGGGCAGCGGACCGGCCCTCGTTCGGATTAGTGGATTTTTCGGATTATCGGACTTTACCCCTATGAACCTGTGTATTAATGGCCTGACGAAAACATTGAGGCATTAGGCCACCCAAATGACACACACACATATCATATGTTCATGAAATCACTTCAAAAGTTTACCATTGTCATTGTAGCCTATTACCTACTTCAAAACATTCAGATTAATGGTCAAAGGAATCTGCTGATATAAACGTAAACACCATATGTCCGCATCGTCTACTAGCGAGTTTGTCTTGCTCTTGAAGATCAGATCAGATGTGGTTCGGGAAGTAATGCCTTAACAACGGCACTTCCCTGAGAGGTTCTTGTAATTTTCCTTTTGTGACGTGCTTTGTTATATTATATTGTATTGAAAGCACCCTTGTCTTGTTGTCTTGAAAGCACCCTTGGGACGCTCCGATCACTGAACTATAAATAGTAGCGTATCGGAACGTCCAAAGGTGCGTTTTCAAGCTCAAGACTGAATGCGCTTGCAGAAAATGCGGTGCAAGCCAGTAGCGCATCGGAGCGTCCCAAGGATGCGTTCAAGAGCAAAACAAACTCTCTAGCAGACGATGTGGTGTTTACGTTTATATCAGTAGCTTCCTTTGACCATTAATCTGAATGTTTTGAAGTAGGTAATAGGCTACAATGACAATGGTAAACTTTTAAAGTGAATTCATGAACATATGATATGTGTGTGCTCCATTATGTGTCATTTGAGTGGACTAATGCCTCAAAAAGGGGACTTTGGGACTTCTTGAAATTCGGACCATCGGGGGAATTCGGATTTGGCCTCAAATTGAAAAATTCGGACTATTGGGAGATTCGAATCATCGGTCGTCGGATTAAAGGACTTTTACTGTAGTCATAAGATCTGCTAAGGCATCACTAGATAATTATGCTACAAGATTGGTTAAGGTAGTTCTAGATTAGCTTTAGCCCTTCCTGCCCAGGCATTTTAAAATGACGCACCTTGCGAAGGCCCGGAGCCCGGGCGTCCTTTTAAATTCCTAAGCTTGAAAGCGTCCTTAAGCGAGCTTTGAAAGACGCGCGGCGAAACGTTTGTAAACAAAGCCGATCGGAGCGCCGCCAAGCCTCAACAACAAGAAGAAGAAGTCCGACCTTGTCCGCCATTGCCAGTTAGAGCGAAAATTAGTGTTCCAAAGTGTCCGATATTACTAAATCCGCGGGATAACTCCCTCCACGGAAATCGTCATCACACCTGAACCAGTTGACCTTGAGAGCTCTACTCAATGCCAGTCTACAGATACAAGTAAGGGCTACATGTTGAGATTTGTGTGAATTCTCTAGCAGTTAAAATAACAAAAATAGGTCTATGTTTACATACGTTTTTTGGCCAGATCGCCCGGATAGGACTATCGAAATCTATAAATGCTGCCCGGGGAGGAAGGGTTAAGGTCTGGTCTGTTATTTAGTGAATATCTATAACTTTTCCATTTCAGAGAACGCTCGAGTGGAAATGATCGTATCAAAATTACCCTGTTGGGCGGGGTAATTTCGCCGTGAAGTAAGTATGTTTAAAAAAAATAGGTGACTCACTGAATAACTTTGATTATTATAAGCCCCCTAAACGCTGCTCGTATTGGTGCAACCGTTTCTTGTCAAATAATTTGGTTAATAATTTTATTTTTCAAAAGCTATTTGTTTGAACAATGGATCGAAACCTCAAATGAACTTGTCAGGTCGGCATTCCTTATAACCTAAACCATGGGCAGGTGCCCAACCCCGAAAGGGGTTGAAATAGGGGAGCTATCCCCTCGCCAAAGGCGGCTTTCTAGGGCCTTTCCTAACTGATGCTGAGAGGATTGGGTTCTAGTCATGTGGTGATGGGCTGGTCTATCAGAGTGAGAACTGAGCGATCTCTGCCATACCCATAGCTTACTCTGACTGTTCCATTTACTTATATATTTTCTAGATCTCAAGTGACGGCGTCTCTTCCGCGGATTGACCTCCCAATCTACCAAGATTGGAAGCCAAAGCGTCACATTTTTCCTTTGCCCCTAAACTTTCTCTTCATAATTGCTGAGGGACACAGGGCCCTGGGTGGGGCTTTGGTTTCCCGGGCGTTTCCGCACCCTCCTCAGCTCCCCGCCATGGAGTGGCTTCGGTCACTCAGGCTTTATTGTGGTCGGCAGGGAGGGTTCTGTGGGGACGCTCGGTTATGGTCTTGGCCTTGCTCGGGGCCTTGGGGCTGTTCGGCCAGGCAGCTTGGGGAACAAGAAGAAGAAGAACAACAACAACCTAAACCCAACAGCAGCTGAATCCATGCAATAGTTTCGGAGCTAGGTATGGGCCTTTGAATTGGCATTATTACCGACATGATGGAAGTACCCCGCGGCGTAATTATCCTGACTTACCCTATAACATAAACGGCTTAGACTAACCTCTTTCCACACTGCTCACAGGTAAAAGGCTTCTCTCCCGTGTGTATCCTGCGGTGCTCCTCCATGTTGCCGCGCTGGGAGAAGCCCTTACCACAGAACTCGCAGGAGAAGGGGCGGTCTCCGGTGTGCAGCCGGAGGTGCGTGTCCAGGTTGGCCTTCTGGGTAAACCTGAAATGTAGGTACAGCATGAAAATTGGTAAAGCAAGAAAAACAGTAAAGCTCATAAATTGGTAAAGCATGAAAATAGGCAATGCATGAAAATCTGGATTATTATATTGTTATAGCATTTTAAAGCTCACTGACATTGGATTTGGGTTTACCAAGGTTAAAATATAATTACTAA
This sequence comes from Paralithodes platypus, assembly GCA_032716605.1. Lineage (NCBI taxonomy): Eukaryota > Metazoa > Arthropoda > Malacostraca > Decapoda > Lithodidae > Paralithodes > Paralithodes platypus. Next base: position 37,820,921 of record CM064505.1, read on the forward strand.
AAAGATGGAAGCAATACAAAAACATTTCAATCGAACTTTAAATCCTAGACCTACTACTTCTGATGCATTAACATTACTGTCAGGCTGGCATTAGCCACACTGAAAGTGAAACAATATAGGTACAGTACTTAAATGATAAATAGTATTTAAATGACACAAATACTTGAGCCAATTTATTACCGTACACAGAAGTCATTCTTATGGCCTAGCGGTGTGATGATGATAAACTAGAGAAGTACAGTATAATGATGATATGAATGATGGTAAAGATGAATATAGGGATGACAATAACACAATCTGGAACTTACCTCTTGCCACAGTGCTCGCAGCAGTGAGTGTAGCGTTCCTCGTCCGGCCTGTGAGTCTTCTTGTGGTGTAGCAGCTCGGCCCGACTCTTGAACTTCTTGCCACACTCGTCACAGGTGAAGGGACGGTTCTCAGTGTGTACCAACATGTGCCGCGTCCACAGATAGTGTGTAGGATATGTCTTGTTGCAGTGGGGGCATCTGGGGTAAAGATAATGGTAGGTAATTCAGTTCATATACAAGGATATAGACAAAATCATTTAGTTGCTCACCATGCCACCTGCAGGGAAACTAGTCTGAGTGCGACTCGGCGGTTACAGCTGATACGGTATTACACACCCATTGATGGGGCAGCTTCTCTAGGCGCTACTCTGGGTTTTAGGCAGAAGCAACAACCTGAAAAATGGCCTTCCCTGTGCCCTCTAGTAGGACATGCACCTTCACTTACAAAAAGCAAAATGACAAATGGGTTCAGGCCCTCAGGGTCCCACCACTAGTTGCGCCAAGTCAGTATTAGGTTCTTAGGACACCAACCACAGTTATCGGCGATGGACCAAGCCTTTATCTGTCAAGGGTTTGCCTTCATGAGTTTTTGCGCACTATCTGTGCTAAGTACTAGAACATCTGCGTATAGTATTTCCCAGGGGAGCTCAGAATTGGGTTCCCCTGGGAACTGTTAACGCAGATGACCTAGTACTTATCGCAGATTGTGCGCGGGATGCCGAGGCCAAGTTCAGAAGATGGAGAGGGCATGGCAAGTAAAGGGTTAAGAGTTAACATAAATAAAACCAAGGTCTTACACAGGAGATTAGGACTAGGAAAGGTAGAAAAAAGTGGTGGGCGCGAACTCAATACAGTGTAGCGTCTGCCGCAGCTGGGTACATCACGGGAAGAAGCGCTGCACTAGAATGAAGTGACTGCTACCAAGGAAGAAGTCTGAAATTGAGAAATGTGTATGCATAGTATGCAAAGGCGAGCTTGTAAAATTCAATGACTGGCTCGAGAGTGTCAAATTTGGCAATGAGGCACTGGAAATGGTGGACAAGTTTTGCTACTTGGGTGATACCATCTCTGCCGGTGGTGGGGCTGAGGCCGACACTATCGCCAGAATAAGATGCAGCTGAGGAAAGTTTAGAGAACTTTTGCCACTTCTCACTATGATAAGACTCCCTCTCCCCTTGAAGGGAAAGGTATACGCATCATGCGTTAAAAGCGCAATGACATATGCTTCAGAAACGTGGCCTGTCAAAGCGGATGATATCAACAGAATGGAACGCAATGAGATGAGAATGGTGAGATGGATGTGTGGTGCCAAAATGCAAGATAGGATATCAAGTGAGGAGCTAAGAAGCTTATGTCTCAAGAGTATCGGTGATGAGATGCGTACTAGCAGGCTTGGATGGTTTGGACATGTGGAGAGGATGGATGAACAAAGCTGGGTGAAAAGATTTAAGTCCATGCATGTGGAGGGAGCTGCACCAAGGGGTGGGCTAAGAAAGACGTGGGATTTGACTTTGCAGTCTGATCTTAAATCAAAGAACCTGACAAGTGAGGCAGCTCTTAACAGGGTTGCCTGGAATGCCGCCATTAGGACTTAAGACTGGAACTGCGTTTTGTGTGGAGCACTCGGTCTTTAAATTTGTGTATGTATATGTATGCATGTTGCAGTTCACCAAGGTTCAGTGCTGAGCCCACTACTGTTTGTTTTGGTCCTGGCTGCACTGTCGAGGGACTTTAGAACAGGGATCCTATGGGAGTTGTTATATGCGGATGATCTAGTTCTTATTGCAGATAGTGTACAGGAAGCAGAGGTAAAGTTCAATAAATGGAGTGAGGGTATAGCAAACAAGGGATTAACCTCTTAACCCTGGGCGATGCCATATGGCGTCAGGGTTATTCGTGTCAAGCAATAATTGTTTTCAATTTTTTTTCCTATGTGGTTGAGGGAGACAATTGGCAAAACTGCCTGTGACGAGTGCCTCCCCCAAACCCCCCAAGGTTGAAAGAGTGACAGAGACCCAAAATCAAGGTACATTAGAGGTATTTTTGGTGTGTTGGAAAGAAGTGTGGTCTGCTTGTTAAATGTAGTGAAATGAATAGGAGGAGGAGGTGTTTTTGAGAGTTAGCTGGATTAGTCTCTGTGTAGGTGAGACACAAATAGAAACAGCGGGGGAAGCCAGGAAAATGAAAGAGGAGTTCCAGCAACTCCCTTATCATATGCCAATGTTAGTTATGTATAGCAGATTAACCAGACCACCGAGATCCACACATACATACATACATAAAATTTTAAGACTGAGTGTTCCACACATAAGTGCAGTTTCAGTCTCTTGTCCTAATGGCAGCGTTCCAGGCAACCCTGTTAAGGTCTGCTTCACTTGTCAAGTTCTTGGATTTGAGATCGGCGCGTATAGTCCGATCCCAGGTCTTCCTCGGTCCACCCCTTGGTGCAGCTCCCTCCACAATCACAGACCTGCATTTTTTCACCCAATTTTGTTCATCCATTCTCTCCACATGTCCATACCATCCCAGTCTACTTGTACGCATCACCTCGCTAATACTCTTTATACCTAAACGTCTCCTCAGCTCAACATTTGTTATTCTATCCTGTAGCCTGGCCCCACACATCCATCTCACCATTCTCATCTCATTACGCTCCATTCTGTTGACATCCTCTACTTTAACGGCCCATGTTTCTGAGGCATACGTCATTGCACTTCTAACACATGAGGCATACACCTTTCCCTTCAGGGGGAGAGGCATTCTTTTCATGGTCAGGATTGGCATCAATTCTCTGAACTTCCCCCAGCCACACCTAATTCTAGCAACAGTGGCAGCCTCGGCCCCACCACCGGCAGAGATGGTATCTCCTAGGTAACAAAACTTGTTCACCAGCTCCAAAGACTCATTTCCAAAATTCACAGCCACAGGATCATCACTTAACACAAGCTCGCCTTTGCACACTACGCACTCAAATTTCTCTATTTCTGACTTATTCTACTACAGCGCTTACTTCCATGGTGTACCCAACATCGACAGATGCTACATTGAATTGAGTTACGGAACTCACGGAACTCTCACAGGTCTGGCCATATACCTATGTGGCCTCCCCTGCTAGATTGGTCCCCACGTTGAGTACATGGCACACACCATGGTACATTTGCAACCCTATCAGCCTTATGATGAATTAAGCTCCATCCCCAGCCCCTCCTGAGCTACCCAAAGCCTCTTCCTACTTCTCCCACCAACAAGCACCCCAACCATATCCCCTTTCCTCCCTACCCTTCACGTGGTTGCATCATCTTTTGTGGCTCAGGAGACAGTGAGTGACTAAGTGAGAGAGAGGGTGCGGGATGCCTTAGTCTTGCCCATGTGACTGACACATGCACACATTCTCACAAACACTTAAGCGCACAAACATGAGTATTCACCGATATTTAGTCCCACACGTATACATGCACACACACTCAAGGATTGGATTTCTTGCTGATGCTCTGGTAGTGATAAACCAAGAACAAAGCAACATAAAACCATGGGGTTTACACCATTCTCAAGCTGAATATAGGTATGTGATCATGGTATTTGGTTGAATATTGTCTGTCTGTTATTCATCAAGCTACAATATGCATAAACAAGGTATTTGCACGCCCATACCCCTGGCCAGGCGGAATGACGAGAATATTCAAATCTTAGTCTCTGGGATATAAGAGTTAATATACAGTAGATTAAACAAAGGTCATGATCAATGGAGTAGAGCTTGGAACTATAGAAAGAAGTGGCGACTTTCCATGTGCTGTGGGTGGGAAGTAATGCAATTCATTGTTGTCTGTAGTGACTGGGTGCACAAGAGGTGTAGTGGGGCGAGAGGACCTTTGACGAGAATCATAGACTTCAAATTTGCAGCGTGTAAGGGAGAACTTGTGTTGAATGACCCACCTGATAGTATCGATTTCGGCATTGCAACGGTGGAATGTGTGAATAAATTTTGCTACTTGGGTGATACGGTTTCCGCCGAAGGTGGCGCTGTAACTGGATCCATTGCTAGAATGACCAGAAGTGGCTGGGGAAGTTCGGATACCTATTGCCTCTCTTGACCATGAAAGTACTTCCACTTCACCTTATAGGGAAGGTGTATACCTCGTGTCTTGGAGTGCAATGACCTATGCCTCGGAGACATGGCCGGTGAAAGTGGAGGATAACAACAGAATGAAACGGAATGAGAAGAGAATGGCGAGATGGATATGTGGGGTTAACCTCAGGGATGGGGTATCGCAAGAGGAGATAAGAAGGCCTCTGGGCATTAGGAGTATCAGTGAAGTGATGCGCACGAGTAGACTTGGTTGGTTTGGACATGCGGAGGGAATCGATGATCAGAACTAAGTGAAGAAATGCCGGACTGTGAATGTGCGGGAAGCTGCGCGTAGGGTTAGATCTTGAAAGATGTGGAATCAGATACTATAGTTCAATTTCAAAATAAAGGATTTGACATTAAACGCAGCCGAAAACAGGTCTCTAATTAAACTTGCAGGTAAGTTTTCCGTATCTGAATTAATCTTGCATAGTAATCCATGTACATGTGTAAAGCATCCCGGTGTAACTGGTGCTGATGGTTAGTGAATGACACAGGTCTGGAGAAGATGCGTGGACACTGAGAACACAGGTAGCGGGGTCTTACTCATTGTATCTCTTCCTCTCTCTTTACTTTCCTTCCTCTGTCTCCCATTCCCCTCTCCATCCTTCCCTTCTTCCTTCACTCTCTCTAGGTTCCTCCTTACCTCTCTCAACATTCCTCTATCTCTCCCTTACTATTTCTCTCACTCTCTACATACCCCTGCAAAGCATCCTGATGTAACTAGTGCTGATGGTTGGCGAGTGACATGGGTCGGGAGATGATGCATGGACACAGGGGACACAGGGGACACAGGTAGTGGGGGTTCTCCTGATCTTATGTCTCTCTCCCCCATTACTATTCCCCCCGGCCCCCTCTCTCTACATTCCTCTGTATCTCTCTCACTTTCTTTGCCTCCCTCTCTACGTACCCTTGTAAGGCGTCCTGATGTAACTTTCGCTGATGGTTGGCGAGTGATACAGGTCTGGAGAAGATGCGTGGACACTGGGGACACAGGTAGCGGGGTTCCTCCTCACCATGGGCCTCCAGGGTGTGAGAGACTATGTCACCCGGCTGAGAGAACCCGGTCATGCAGATCCCACAACGCACACCAACCTTCACGATGTATCCCTGAAATTTGATGTAAGAAAGTAAAATACAGAACAACAGAGTAAAACACCTCTATGAGCCCCTGCTTGGAAATGAAAATGCCTAAAGTGTGAAATACCTCAGTCTTTCTGACTTCGACTTAGATCTTTTGGAATTTGATTGAGAAAAAAAAAATTCAGACTGAATACCTTTGTTCAGACACTTACCTTGAACATTCAAAATTTATACCAATAGGAACAGATACCTAGAACTTATTAATGTCAAAGGTTTCTGAAAACCCGGGCTTATAGCCCTGTATTTAAGAGCCGTTGCAGCTCTTACACTACCACTTGAATCATAGGGGGGCTTCCACATAACTGATGAGTTGCAAGTGGGAGTCCCCCTTTCTGCTTTCACTATCAAGGGAGCCATCTTTGGATGCTCACATATGCATGCATGTCTATATCTAAGCCTTTTAAAATGAATAGAGGGGTTTTACTGTAGTAATATAAAGATATGTAGGATCAGGTCTTGTTAGGTGATCTAATGGTTCAAGAATTGACAAAGAAGATTGTCTGATCTCTGACAGTCTCAACCTTTTCTTGCATATCTTGACACTGACAACTTTAACACCCAGGTGCCCTCTTAAACCTCGTCGCACGGCGGGGTTTGAACTTTCACGAATTTGAGATCTCTATCTATCTATCTATTGCCTGACGCCGTGATCCCCGAAGGGGTGGCCACGAACGAACCGCCCCCATGCACCTCTGTCCCCAGTCAGTCGACGCCCCTCCCCCCAACCAGCACCGCCTTCGTTCATGTAGTTCCTCACTCCATCCTTCCACCTCATATTCGGTCTACCTCTCCCCCTCTGTCCCTCCACCTCGCTCTCGTACACCCTCTTAGTCATTCTCTCGCTTTCCATACGTTCCATATGGCCGAACCATCTCAAGTTGTTCCTTTTCACACTTTCCAGCACATCTACCTCCACACCACACCTCCTTCTTACTTCCTCATTAGTCTGTCTATCCCTCCATGTAACTCCGCACGCACTCCTTAAGTAATTCATTTCCACTGCTCTCACTCTTGGTCTGAGTCTCTCAACCAACGTCCATGCTTCGCTTCCGTAAGTCAGTGTCGGGATTACCACACTGTCATGCAAGGACTTCTTCACTTCCATACTGACCACCCTATTTCTTGTTACTGCTTTTAGCGTTCCTACAACCCTCTTCCCCTGTTGTACCCTCTCCCGCACCTCTTCATCCATAGTCCCATCTTTACTCAACACACTGCCCAGATACTTAAAAGAGTTGACGATCTCCATAGCCTGACCGTTCAGCTTCACCTCACACTCTGTGACTTCACCCCTTTCGAAGACCATAACCTTGCTCTTCCCCGTATTTACCTTCAAATTCCGTTTTTCGCACACTGTTCCAAACTCATTTACCAGACCCTGCAACTCCCATTCATTATCACTCATCAGAACTGTATCATCCGCAAACAGCAGTATAGGTAGCTTCCACTCAATTCCCTCCCTTTTCAGCGATACACCAACATCCACTGCTCTTGATAGTATTTCTTTCATAACTCCATCCATATATACAGTAAACAACCACGGGGACATCACACACCCCTGTTTCAAACCAACATTCAGGTCAAAGAACTCGCTCTGCTCACTCTCCACACGTACTGCCGCCTTTGCACCCTCATACATGCTCTTCACTGCTTTCAGCAACTTGCCCTCTACTCCGTATATTCTAAGTACTTTCCACAAACCTTCTCTATCCACTCTGTCATAGGCCTTCTCCAAGTCCATAAAGGCAACATACACCTTTTGTTTCTTCTCCAGATACTTCTCCACAACACAATTCAGGGTAAAAATCTGATCTACACATCCTCTTCCCTTCCTAAAACCTCCCTGCTCGTCGCCTATCCATTTCTCCGTTCTCACTCTCACTCTCTCAATCACTACCCTACTGTATACCTTCCCTACTACGCTTAGAAGACATATTCCTCGGTGGTTACCACACACTCCTCTTTCCCCTTTGCCCTTATATAGGGGGACTATTATGCCAGTCTTCCAGTCATCGGGTGCACTCCCCTTCTCCCATGCTAGTTTGCACATTTTCCATACCCATTCTATCACTATCTCACCACCATACCTCAACATTTCCCCACACACTCCATCTGTTCCTGGTGCTTTCCCCAACTTCACTCTTTTCATGGCTTCCCACACTTCTGACCTCCTGATCCCCACCTCCTCCTCCACTACTTCTCTTCTTCTCCCTCCCATACCATATCCAGCTATGTTTGCTGGCTCTTCATTCCTTTCATTTAGCAACTCACTGAAGTACTCCCTCCATCTTTCGACTCTCTCTTGCTTCTCGGCTAGCATTATCCCATTCTTATCTTTCACACCCTTACTGTTTCCCTTGCTACCTTCCCTAACTTTCTTGACTTCTTTCCAGAACAGTTTCTTACTCTCCCTCCATTTTACACTCAGATTCCTTCCAAATTCCTCATCTACTCTTCTCTTACTTTCCTTCACTACTCTCTTCACCACCCTCTTACTCTCCACGTACCTCGCTCGTTTCTGTCTCTCGGAATTTGAGATCCAGCTGTTTTTCGTTAATTTTGTGATATTCGTGTATTCATAATTATCTCCACAATCAAATGGCCTAACCTAGGTTACAGTATACACAATAATATATATATAAGGAGACAGCACTCACTGCTATCTTGCAATAGGTGAAAAACATAACTCTCTACACCAAGATAAGAACTAGAGTAATCAAGCTAATATTTCAACCATTTGGGAAGTCAGCCAGGGAATAGGTGTGGAGATTTGCAGACTATTTGCTCTAGCCCTTTTTGAGTTCCAGAGGTAAGGGGTCATGATTTCTGGCCTAATTTTAGCTCATAAACAATCTTCAGCACAAATATAAACACCCAACAACAACTAAGCTACTCACCGTTTTACCATTAGCCATTGTAACTTTCTGCCGCTTTTCTTCTTTAACAGTGTCGCCGTCCTGCTCTTCAGGTTTCTCCTCGCCTTCGTTCCCTTCTTCATCATCTTCAACGATTTTCTGTGGAATGAGAAAGAAAAAGTTAGGCCTTGCAGTAGTTAGCCCTATATAATCCAGGGGTGGTTGTTTTATGGACCACCTCTGTCTCGCCCTATTAGTTTGGCAACTTAACCCTTGGTTCCCGGCTACGCATTCTATAAATATTCCCCGAAACCCGGGGGTTTTGGCCGAAAAACGTATACGCCTAGGCTACCGTATCTTTGTTATTTTGACTGCTTCCGCATTCCCGCGCATCCCCAAGCGTAGATGTGTTTCGTACCTGTAGAATGCCGTTGAGTAGAGCTCTCTAAGTCAACTGGTTCAGTTGTGATGACGAGTTCCGTGGAGAGAACTTTGTGGCGATGTCAGCCATATCAGCCACTTTTCAATACTAAACAATAACACACAGCCACACACAAACAAGCGGCGCCTCTCCTTCTTGTGGTCGGAGATGCGCGGCGTCGGTCCAACCGGCTGTTGTTTACATGCGTCGGACGGACGGCTTTCAAGCTGCCGGTGCCTCAGAGCCCTACCGGGTTCCTGGCCCTAGTTTGTTATGGGTGCCTCAGAGCCCTACCGGGTCTGAGGGGTTAAGGATGTTTCACCCCACTAGTTTGTGTTTATAAGATTTTTTTCCTGATCCAGGTGTCGATACTCTCCTGGCGAGCAATAGCGAGCCTGCAATTTAGGAGAAACTAGCCTCTAACCTGGATTTTTTTTTACCGACAAATATACAAATTTAGTTTGAGGGGGGGGGGGGGTCCCTCTTTTTTTTTTTTTTTTTTTTTTTTTTTAGCTTAACCACTACTGTACCATAGGGTACTAGCATAAATGTACCCCCCCAGTCCCAAGCAATGTGGCCAAAATGGTTTCAGAGGCAAGATATAACAACCTCCCACCTCAAAAGATGGAGGGATACTGCCTCTCCCAGCCTGTGGGGGCTTGGATACAAGCTGAGAAGTTTGCCAAGGTCTTAGAGCAGTGCTCAAACGTCGTGGTACCAGGTACTACCTGATACTGGCAGTTACAAGGATCGTATATTACTGACGGCTGGCAGCCGTCGCTGGGACTGGGGGAGTGATTTATCTACTGACGGCTCTTTGCCGTCGCTGGTATTGGACGGGTTAAAGAGGGTATTGGGGGGGAAAACGATAATAACATGCTCAAAAATTGCAAAAACAATCAAGAACTTCAATAATAATGACATAAAACACCACAATAACCCCCCCCCCCCCAAGATGTCGGATGGGCTAGTGCTGAGGTAGGGGGTCAGATGCTGCCAAACTCATAGTATAGCACAGTTGTCTTTGATCAGCTGTCGGGGGTTTGGCAACTATAAGCAGGCTCACACAGGCTATTTAAGGGGAGCGTCCGCCATGTATTTCAAAATGGTCCGATCGTGTTCATTTTTTTACAGGTGATAGATACCACTTCTAGGAACAACATATCCAAAAATGAATACATTCGGATGAATAGTTTTTTCGCTACCTCGGATTTTCGCATTTTGGCCAAATTTTCAAAACCTAAAAACTAAAAAACTTTTGGTCCAATCTACATCAAAAAATACCATTGGAAAGAGGAGACAAAATGCAATAAAATGTACAGAGGGATTTTTGATACACCTTATAGTTTTTTATTAATATTTGTTTTGTTTTTTTATATATTTAAACGGTTTCAAGCCTCCTGTCAAAAAAGTTATGGGTTTATCAAAAATTCCTCAGTACATTCTACTGCATTTACTCTCCTCTTTCCAATGTTTTTTTATTTATTAAAATCGGACCAAAATTACTAAAGTTTTTAGGTTTTTGTTCGAATAATTATAGTTTTGAGAAAAAGGCGAAAAACAAAATTTATCCATAGCTATGGGGTGTGTGTCCGAGTATATACATAATGTACACACAATAATGATAACCTGACCGCCTCAGAGCAATAAAGTAAAGTAGTAATGATAACAACTATACCATCCCAGGGAAATAAAGCAACGTACCCAGTAATCAAGATAACTTAACCACCCCAGAACAATAAAGTAAGTAATAATGTTTCGAATCGGCCACCCACATCTATGGGGTATGTGCATGAGTATATACATACTGTACATACATACCATAATGGGTGCTGCTTTAGCGTGCGGTCTACCGCTACGGGTTAGTTTTGTATCTTACGTATTAGGTACTAGGAACAAGTACTAGCTGGTAAGTAAGGATTAGTTTTGTATCCTAGGTACTAGGAACCAGTACTAGCTGGTAGGTAAGGGCTAGTTTTGTATCCCACCTACTGAGTACTAGGAACCTGCACTAGCTGGTAGGTAAGGGTTAGTTTTGTATCCCACCTACTGAGTACTAGGAACCTGCACTAGCTGGTAGGTAAGGGTTAGTTTTGTATCCCACCTACTGAGTACTAGGAACCCGCACTAGCTGGTAGGTAAGGGTTAGTTTTGTATCCCACCTACTGAGTACTAGGAACCCGCACTAGCTGGTAGGTAAGGGTTAGTTTTGTATCCCACCTACTGAGTACTAGGAACCCACACTAGCTGGTAGGTAAGGGTTAGTTTTGTATCCCACCTACTGAATAATAGGAACCCGCACTAGCTGGTAGGTAAGGGTTAGTTTTGTATCCCACCTACTGAATAATAGGAACCCGCACTAGCTGGTAGGTAAGGGTTAGTTTTGTATCCCACCTACTGAGTACTAGAAACCTGCACAAGCTGGTAGGTAAGGGTTAGTTTTGTATCCCACCTACCGGGTACTAGGAACCCGCACTAGCTGGTAGGTAAGGGTTAGTTTTGTATCCCACCTACTGAGTACTAGGAACCCGCACTAGCTGGTAGGTAAGGGTTAGTTTTGTATCCCACCTACTGAGTACTAGGAACCCACACTAGCTGGTAGGTAAGGGTTAGTTTTGTATCCCACCTACTGAATAATAGGAACCCGCACTAGCTGGTAGGTAAGGGTTAGTTTTGTATCCCACCTACTGAGTACTAGGAACCTGCACAAGCTGGTAGGTAAGGGTTAGTTTTGTATCCCACCTACCGGGTACTAGGAACCCGCACTAGCTGGTAGGTAAGGGTTAGTTTTGTATCCCACCTACCGGGTACTAGGAACACGCACTAGCTGGTAGATAAGGGCTAGTTTTGTATCCCACCTACTAGGTCTAGGTTTGGTTAGGTTGGGTTGTTCGGTTAGGTTAATACTCACACTAGGTCTCAGAAACAATAATCATCAATAAAATGCTAACACACTTTTGGGTGTCTTCTAATGTAAGTGACACAGTAGACCGCAAGCTAGAGTGTGAATGCCCGGGTAGACCACACGCTAAAGCGGCACCCAATAATGATAACAACAATTTTACCACCCTAAGGAAATAAAGTAAAGTAATAATGATAACTTTACCAAAACTCACAAGGGTTTGCTCTGCCATCAGCTCAATTTCTTCAGCTTCTTCCTCAGTTGATTGCCTTTTCTTCCTCGCTGGTTTCGGTGCCTCCTTGGCGGCCTTCTTCCCTCGAGTTCCTATAATATATTAGTCGGATGCTAACAGGCACAGGGTTTATATATTTTTGGCATAGGCTATAATTATCTCTTCCTATTTTGTGACAAATAATATATATATTTTTTTTAAGAAATCATACCATACTATTTTCAACAATAACTGCACAAAAATTATTATAAATATTGTTGTTGTTGTTGTTCCCCAAGCTGCCTGGCCGAACAGCCCCAAGTCCCTGAGCAAGGCCAAGGCCATAACCGAGCGCCCCCACAGAACCCTCCCTGCCGACCACAATAAAGCCTGGGTGACCGAAGCCACTACATGGCTGGGAGCTGAGGAGGGTGCGGAAAAGCCCGGGAAACCAAAGCCCCACCTAGGGCCCTGTGCCCCTCAGCAATTATGAAGAGAAAGTTGAGGGGCAAAGGAAAAATGTGACGCTTTGGCTTCCAATCTTGGTAGATTGGGAGGTCAATCCACGGAAGAGACGCCGTCACTTGAGATCTAGAAAATATATAAGTAAAAGGAACAGTCAGAGTAAGCTATGGGTATGGCAGAGATCACTCAGTTCTCACTCTGATAGACCAGCCCATCACCACATGACTAGAACCCAATCCTCTCAGCATCAGCTAGGAAAGGCCCTAGAAAGCCGCCTTTGGCGGGGGGATAGCTCCCCTATTTCAACCCCTTTCGGGGTTAATTAAAACTTTACTTATCAATTTTTTCAGTAAATCACGCTAATTTCAATATTATACACCAGTGACCAAAATAAAAATTAGTGTTTGGAAAACAGTTGATAGATAAGAATTCACATACAGCTTTTCACACAATACTGTACAACAAAAGAAATGATTGCATATTAAGTTTGCATACTGGCAATAATAGGTTATAAAAATCATAAAAAAACAACTATCCCAATGACATAAAATTATAGCTATCTATCTATCTATCTATTGCCTGACGCCGTGATCCCCGAAGGGGTGGCCACGAACGAACCGCCCCCATGCACCTCTGTCCCCAGTCCGTCGACGCCCCTCCCCCCAACCAGCACCGCCTTCGTTCATATACTTCCTCACTCCATCCTTCCACCTCTCTATCGGTCTACCTCTCCCTCTCTGTCCCTCCACCTCGCTCTCGTACACCCTCTTAGTCATTCTCTGGCTTTCCATACGTTCCATATGGCCGAACCATCTCAAGTTGTTCCTTTTCACACTTTCCAGCACATCTACCTCAGCACCACACCTCCTTCTTACTTCCTCATTAGTCTGTCTATCCCTCCATGTAACTCCGCACGCACTTCTTAAGTAATTCATTTCCACTGCTCTCACTCTTGGTCTGAGTCTCTCAACCAACGTCAATGCTTCGCTTCCGTAAGTCAGTGTCGGGATTACCACACTGTCATGCAAGGACTTCTTCACTTCCATACTGACCACCCTATTTCTTGTTACTGCTTTCAGCGTTCCTACAACCCTCTTCCCCTGTTGTTGTTGTTCCCCAGGCTGTCTGGCCGAACAGCCTCAAGGTCTTGAGCAAGGCCAAGGCCATAAACGAGCGCCCCCACAAAAACCTCACTGCTTACCACTAACAAAGCCCGGGTGACCGAAGCCACTCCAAGGCAGGGAGCTGAGGAGGGTGCGGAAACGCCCGGGAAACCAAAGCGCCACCCAAGGCCCTGTGCCCCTCAGCAATTATGAAGGAAAAGTTGAGGGGCAAGGGAAAAATGTTTTGGCTCCCAATCTGCCAACTTCTAGGTTGGCAGTAGGGAGGTCAATCCACGGAAAAGACGCCGTCACTTGAGATCTAGAAGATATATAAGTAAAAGGAACAGTCAGAGTAAGCTATGGGTATGGCAGAGATCGCTCAGCTCTCACTCTGATAGACCAGCCCATCACTACATGACTAGAACCCAATCCTCTCAGCATCAGCTAGGAAAGGCCCTAGAAAGCCGCCTTTGGCGGGGGGATAGCTCCCCTGTTTCAACTCCTTTCGGGGTTGGGCACCCGCCACCCTGTTGTACCCTCTCCCGCACTTCTTCATCCATAGTCCCATCTTTACTCAACACACTGCCCAGATACTTAAAAGAGTTGACGATCTCCATAGCCTGACCGTTCAGCTTCACCTCACACTCTGTGACTTCACCCCTTTCAAAGACCATAACCTTGCTCTTCCCCGCATTTACCTTCAAATTCCGTTTTTCGCACACTGTTCCAAACTCATTTACCAGACCCTGCAACTCCCATTCATTATCACTCATCAGAACTGTATCATCTGCAAACAGCAGTATAGATAGCTTCCACTCAATTCCCTCCCTTTTCAGCGATACACCAACATCCACTGCTCTTGATAGTATTTCTTTCATGACTCCATCCATATATACAGTAAACAACCACGGGGACATCACACACCCCTGTTTCAAACCAACATTCAGGTCAAAGAACTCGCTCTGATCACTCTCCACACGAATGTTTATTAAAAGGTTGATAGATAAGTTGTATAAAGTTTTACACACAATACTGTACCTCTTGTTTTAGCCACCGTGCCCGTGCCCGTGCCCGTGCCCCTGCCCCTGCCTCTCCCTCTGCCTCTGCCTCGGGTCGATCCTTTCGGGCGACCTCTCTTCTTCTTACGTGGACCTGTATTGAAAGAAACGGTACGATCAGACTCAATAGTTCATACTAGAGATCCTGTACGGTATTGTCTATTTTTTTTAACTTGGCGAATTTGCACTTGGTAGTTTTAGGGTAGAGAACTCTACTCAAGAGCTAATTGGCTGATGATACAAAATCTGAATAACAATCTTCAATTGATCACTTGCGAATTTCAGGCTATAAGAAGTTGGAGCCGTGAACATCGATATTAAAGATAAATGCAAAAATAATTTGGGTTTCTGATGGATTAAAAGTATGAAAAATCTGGTTTTATGTATTTATAAATGTATTAAGACTGTATTTCAGCTGAAAATTATGTTAAATATTGATGGCCACAGCTCCAACTTCCTTATAGCCTGAAACTCGCAAGTGGTCAATTGCAAAAATTATCATAAGCTATACTGTATACATGAAACATAGAATACCATCAGCCAATCAGGTAGAAGTAGGTTCTCTAGCTCAAAGCAAGCAAATGCAAAATCTCCATGTTAAACAAAAAATAAATAAATAAATAAAGGACTAAAAAGTGATTGGGTATCTTTTTCTTTGGACTTCATTATGGTCCTGTAATTCTCCAACAACATTGATATATATACTGTATATATTTTGGATCATATACATAAATTTAAAGACCAAGTGCTCCACACTAAGTGCAGTTCCAGTCTTATTTCTTAATGGCAGAATTCCAGGCAACCCTGTTCAGAGCTGCCTCACTTGTCAGGTTCTTTAATTAAAGATCAGACCAAAAGGTCTGATCCCACGTCTTTCTTGGTTTAACTCTTGGTATAGCTCCCTCCACGATCATGGACTTGGATCTTTTCACCCAACTTAGTTCATCCATCCTCTCCACATGTCCAAATCACCCAAGCCAGTTAGTACGCATCTTATCACCGATAGCCTACTCTTGATACTTAACCTTTTCCCCAATCTTCACTAGATATCCTATCTTGCAGCTTGGCACCACATATCCATCTCACCATTCCCATATCGTTACGTTCCATTCTGTTGGTAGGTGGGGATGCCAATCATTCGATTTCTGTGACCAATGTGTTAGTCAGAGAATGTATCTTTGCTGGAAAGTATATCAGATAATTCACCAATTACTCTCCAGCATCAAGTCAAGTTGGTTGACAGTCTAGACTTGGGGTGCCAGTAAGGACATAGTTACAGCCCTGTAGTTGGGAGCAGTGTGCTGCTCCCAGAAGTCTCATTTGGTCCCTGGAGGTGGGAATGTGGTGCTGTGGTGGTCTTCCACATCTGTGTTGCAGTTGGGAATTACCCTTTCTGTTTCAACAACCACCTTTGGATGACCAGGTCTCATACAAGCATGTACAGTATGCCTGTCACGCATGTAAGTATCCAGGTCTTTTATAAATCTATTGATTTTTTCTATGTGGATATTGAGTAGATCCTCAGCTTGATTGACTGTATTCCTCACCTGGTTAATGTCGAGAGTGGTCTCTTGCCTTGGAAATGGACAAAGCAAGATTACAAATTTGTCGCTGGGATTGTATCAAGGCTGTCAACGAGTTAATATATGTTAATAAACGATATACACGACAATCTATTATTATTAATAGCTCACCATAGTCTTCATCATCGAGATCATCAATGACCTGTGAGTCGGAGAAGTCATGTTCCTCCAGCTTCACTTCAACATCTTGAATTATCTCATACACTCGTTCACTGGCCTCTCTGGTGGTAGGACCCTCAGGACTCTGATCTGAAAACAAAACGTGCTATGAACAAACAGGTAAAACTTAATTCCAAACACCTGTGTAATTCCATAATAAACTATAAAAAATTACCTATACAGTATTTATTTCTGTACTGTACTAGTATGTACTGAAAGTTAGTAAGAGTGTACCCAAAGATCTTACTTAATCCTTTCAGTATAAGAGAACACATTTCTCAATGTTTTTCTTACTCTTATTAATTGTTTTATTCTGCTTAACCCGGGAACTGCAGGGAGACTCTTAAGAGTTCCCCCGGCGGACTGCGGGAAGACTCTTAACCCGTACAGCCCCAGCGATCGGCGATGTATGTAACGCACAGCCCCAGAGACGCGCCTGACGCGTCACCCTAATTGCGCCGACCGTAACCTCAGGTGTAGCCACTCAAGAGGGCTCAGATTTGTATGGGAACTGTGTACGTATCCCACGCAACCGTGCCGATGGTTGAAAACTCTCAAAGTCCACGTGCGTGCGCTCGAGCGCGCAATAACCTGGTTTTTGGGGATAATTGCCTTCAATTTTTTACTCTTGTAAAATCCGTTTTCGGGGGCTCTGTAGGACCATTTTTTAAGCTTTTTGAGCGTTTTTTCGTGGTTTTTCCTTTATTCCTAACCCATTCGCTATTGTTTCTGGAATAAAACCATTTTTTTAAAACCGGCCGGGTTCTGGTGCGCAAACATTACAAAACTAGCCGGGGCTCCACGGGTTAAGAGTAAGGGAAAAAAAAATCCATTTAAAACACCCAATTTTTTTTTTTTTTTTTTTTTTGCCCCTGGGCCATGCCAAATATCACTCCTCCACCTCCCCTACTTTCCTCCCCTCCTTCAGTTATCACCTATTTTCCCTGTTATTCCCTTATTCTGTGGTTTATTTTTGTGCTAACATTAGCGAGTTGGTAGCAGGGCGTTGATATCACTGTTACCAAGCGTGGGAAAGAGCGAGAGAGAGACTATTGCGGAACAGTGTCTCTCCAGACAAGGGGAGGGGTGGAGGGCAGGGAGGTTGCCTCAGCCATACATTATGTAACTCCCGGCCTGTATCGCCGATTTTGACCATCCAAATACTGTTTCCACTTGTTTTATTGTTGTAACAGGTTAATACCTTTATAATCAACCTATAATAGGTGCATATGGATAAGTATTAATGCTATTTATGGTAAAATAACGATGTTAGTGATGGGAACAGCTCAAATACGTCAGCACAGGAGTGTGGTGTCTCATACTCCCCATGAGCACTTCTTAGGTTAAGAAGGAATCATGGGGTAAAAACTGGAATGTGTTTCTTAATGCTGATCTGTCTCTCATTAGATAATTTTATTCAGCTTTAGAAAGGACACCTAATAATTATGGGGTAAAAACTATATTTTGATTCTAACAGGTACTTATTGAATTGAATAAAATTGTCTAATGATAGCTGGATTAACCCGTACAGCCCCAGCGACGCGCCTGGCGCGTCGGCGATGTATGTAACGCACAGCCCCAGAGACACGCCTGGCGCGTCACCCTAATTGCACCGACCGTAACCTCAGGTGTAGCCACTCAAGAGGGCTCAGATTTGTATGGGAACTGTGTACGTATCCCACGCAACCGTGCCGATGGTTGAAAACTCTCAAAGTCCACGTGCGTGCGCGTGAGCGCGCAATAACCTGGTTTTTGGGGGTAATTGCCTTCAATTTTTTACTCTTGTAAAATACGTTTTCGGGGGCTCTGTAGGACCATTCTTTAAGCTTTTTGAGCGGTTTTTCGTGGTTTTTTCCTTCATTCCTAACCCATTCGCTATTGTTTCTGGAATAAAACAATTTTTTGAAAACCGGGTTCTGGTGAACAAACATTACAAAACTAGCCGGGGCTGGACGGGTTAAAATACAAAAATAAATCATGATATTATCAATCTATTGCCTGAGTCCTAAATCCCCGAGGGGTTGACCACAAATAATTCGCCTCCATGCTCCTTGGTCATTCGTCAGCCAGTGTTACTCCTCCATACTCGGACAACTTTCACTCATAAACCTGTCAACTCCATCCTTCCATCTCATTCTTAGCTTATCTCTCCCTCTCTGCCCTTCCAACTCATTAACATACACTCTTTTAGTAATGTTCTCACTCTCCATCCACTCCACATGACCGAACCACCTCAATGTGTTCCTCTTCACAGTCTCCAGCACATCTACATGCACACCACATCACCCTTGTACTTCCTCATTTGTCTGTCTGTTTCTCCATGTTACCCTACATGCATTTCACAAGTAAATAATTTTTATCTCTCTCACTCTTGCTTTATGCCTCTCCAACAACATTCATGCTTCACTCCCATACGTCAATGTAAATGTCGGGATTACCACACAATCCTGCAGTAACTTCTTTATATTCATGCTTACCTCCCTATTCCTCTCAAATACTTAAATTAGCTGACATTTTCCATTACCTGGCTATTCAACCTTACTTCACACTGTGACTGTATTCCTCAGAGATCATAACCTTACACTATAAGACAAAACTTTAGCTTCCTTTTCTCACACACAGTACTAAGCATATTGACCAAACACTGAAACTCCCATTCATTATCACTCAATAGAAGTATATCATCAGCAAACAAGAGCACTTTCCATTCCCTTACTCTTCATCCTCTACATGCACTGCTGCCCTTGCAAAAGCTCTTCAACGTTATCAGCAACTTGTCATCTACTCAATTTACTGTATGCTCAGAAATTTTCATTGACTTTTCCCATCAATTCTATCATAGGCTTTCTCCAAGTCCATTCCCTTCTTCAGATAACTTCTCCATAATACACCTAAAGGAGAACTGATCTACAAATCCTCTTCCCTTCCTAAAACCATCCTGTTCCTCACCTACCCATTGCTGTCTCTCTCTAGTCCATCTTACAGATTATCTCCCCTACTATGATTAGAAGACATATCCATCTCTGGTTAATACACACTCTTCTCTTCTCTCCTCTTTCCCCTATTACTGTCTTGATAGCGTAATGCATAAATGCGCGTAATTTTGGTGTGAGTATCCTAGGTTCGAGTCCTTGGAGTGCCACATATATTTGTTGATTTCATTGATTGAGTTTAGAAGTAA
Source organism: Paralithodes platypus (assembly GCA_032716605.1). Taxonomy (NCBI): domain Eukaryota; kingdom Metazoa; phylum Arthropoda; class Malacostraca; order Decapoda; family Lithodidae; genus Paralithodes; species Paralithodes platypus. The sequence continues at coordinate 37,840,436 of CM064505.1, forward strand.
AGTTGGTGAAAAAATATGAATACTACTGTATTAACCTGATTTCCAGTCTTCAGGAACTTTTTCGTTCTCCCAAGCTAGTCTACTACTTTTTCCAGATCCATTCAATCACTACCGCACCTCCATACTTCAACATTTCGCCACACAATCCATCTATACTTGATGCTTTACCTATCTTCCCACCCTCTTCAAAGCCTCACACACTTCTGACCTGATTCCCTCCTCTTTCACTGCTTCTCTCTCCCATTCCCCATCTCTGACCTGATTCCCTCTCCCATTCCCCATCTATCATACTAAAAGGGTTAGTAGTACTGTACTGGTATAACATAGTCAGCCTAAATAGTAAAAATCAAAATTACCCGGTAACAAGATATCAGTATGTCATAAGGTTACCTTTCAGGTGCTTCCTGTATTTGAGCTGCATGGAATGGCATGTATCCACAAACTCCACATACTCGTCCAACTTGGCCAGGCACGGCCCGCAGATCTGCTGAGGCATTTCATCTTGAATAGCAACCTGGGAATGCAAAATCATAACATTATTGATAATATACTTACGGTACTAATACTGTACACATCTCAAGGTCTATCCACACGATCAGCTTTTAAGTGTGATGTCCATTTTTTTTTTTTTTTTAGGTTACAGTTTAGAGCTTATTTTATCACAGATTGTCTGGCAATTAATACTTTATTCAAATCTAATTGCCGTGTGTGGGCCAATCGGCTCTCTGCTGACTCCCATTTTCTTTTCTTTTCTAATGTGAGGAGAATAACTCAAAGAGGGTACCGACTTGACCATAGGAAATGTAACTGTATTTAGTTTAAACATGAAAGTGGCAATGCCGACAAGAGGTATGAACTGCAATTTTGTTATATTTCTGAATAGAGCAACCTCAATCAAAATTTTGTCGGTGTTGTTGTTGTTGTTCCCTAAGCTGCCTGGGCGAACAGCCCCGAGTCCCTAAGGAAGGCCATGGCCACGGTCGGGCTTTCACACAGAGCTCTCAAGGAGTGTAGATTGTGTTGTTGGCGTATGTGGTTGTGTGAAATACAGTCTTCTATGATGTGTTTAATAGTATGGGGTGCTGTGTTACAACCTGGGCAGGAGTCGACGACGGACTCATCCAGTCTCTTCTGAAAGCTCAGAAGGGCTGGATGGTGTCCGCATCTCAGCCTGGTCAGGTGGACTCTGTCCTCGCAAGGTAGGGAGGATTCAGAAGGATGGATTTCGGGAGGTCGTGCCTGCAGCTGCGTGTTGTCTATCAGTGAGTGGATGGAACGGCGAGAGATATGAGTATAGATGTGCTTCTGGAAGCTGGTTTGGGGTGGGCAGGGAGGGAGAGAAGATAGTATTTGTGTGTGATAGCGTGTGCTGGGTGTTGTTTTAATATTTCTTGGTGTCTATGGATGTGTTGCCATGTAGTGTAGTAGGTGGTGTTGGTGTCAGTGTTATCGTGGTTATACAGCAATACTGTACAGTATATGGTTATTTCTGTGTTTCTGCAAATCGTATATTAGTAAACACATATTTAGCCTACATCAAAATTTGTTTGTGAAGTGCATGTATCGACAAGATTTTGATGATTTGATCACATGGGCACAAATTTGGCGCATTATATTTATCTCAACTTTATGAGGAGTACCAGTATGCTTAATATATTTACATTAATTGCAATAATAGATTTGTACAAGAATCGTACTATATACCGTAATATAATTCTTGGAAATTTACGTTTGTGGAATTTAAAATGTGAAATAATAAGACTACCGAAATCAGCCTGCTCTTCTTTTGTCTCAGTCTTTGAAGTGGACTATGTGGTGTTGGATAAATTATCAGGGTGTCAAACGAAAGCCAAGTCCATTATTATTAGTCTTTATCATTCACAGATGTTCTTCTGGAACTTACATGCCTAGGCCTGTGGCTACAGCTCAGTAGCCTGGTCACTATTTTGACCTTGACTTCGCCTGTGTGTGGTGGTTATTTGTGCCCTATAATTTTTTAACTTTTGATCCTGGCCCCTCCACACTTTATTTAAGCCAGATTCAAACTTCACTACCGTGTCGGCGTTAACTACCCACTCTGGCAACACATTCCAGTTATCGTCAATCCTGTGTGAGGAGTATTTCCGGTAAAATTCTAGATCCGGTTTCACAGCAAATTTAGCGTGTTGTGTTTTTGTTTTTCTGTTTTCTTTAATATACAGTGTTGTTTTATACTAAGGACTGATGGAAATGAGTATTTGCCCATTATCCAACAATCTAAAGACACAGCCCCTACTAGTGGGGAGGGCTATGAAGAACAGGGAAATTGCGGGGTAAAAGACGAAAATAAGGGGTAATATTAGCCTAACCTAACAACCTTACCTAACCTAACCTAGTATATTAGGTGGGGGCTGCCACACCCACACCCCTGCTGGTTTGGCATTAAAATAATAAAAGATTGACGGTCGCCGAAAAAAAAGTTGATGCAGTCTACCTGGATTTCGCCAAGGCATTTGATAAAGTAGATCACGGCCTCGTTCTTCACAAGCTGAAAAAGCTAGGTATAGGAGGAAACCTCGGCAAGTGGCTGCACAGCTTCCTAACCCATAGGGAACAGAGAGTATCGGTCCAAGGACACCTTTCAGACCCAAGCGAGGTAATAAGTGGCATTCCGCAGGGGTCTGTACTAGGACCACTTCTGTTCCTTATCATGATAGGGGATATTGATCATGATCTCCAGCACTCCAAGGCCACCTCATTTGCAGATGACACAAGAGTAATGAAGAGGGTAGAGACAGCCGACGATGTGGCCCTGCTACAAGATCTGAATCGCCTTCTGGACTGGGCAGATTCCAACAACATGAGGATGAACGGCAAGAAATTCGAATTGCTAAGGTACGGCCCTCTACAAACCATCAAAGAGGGCACCAGCTACCAGGCCAATCAAGAAACCATCACTCCAAAAGAACATGTGCGGGATCTGGGAGTAACAATGAGTACCGATGGAACTTTTTCTCGCCACATCAACCAAACCACCGAGACAGCTAGGAGACTCGCAGGATGGATCCTCAGGACCTTCCAAACTAGAGAGAGGGCCTGTATGCTGACACTCTGGAAGGCTCTGGTCCTCCCAAAGGTGGAATACTGCTGCCAGCTATGGACTCCCCACAAGATAGGTGACATCGGCAAACTGGAGTCTCTACAGAGGACCTTCACCAGCAGGATCTGGGGTCTCCAACACATGAATGACTGGGAACGCCTGAAGGAGTTGCGACTCTACTCCCTTCAGAGACGACGAGAACGTTACCTAGTGATTTACGTGTGGAAGACCCTAGAAGGGCTGGTACCTGACGTGGGACTAGTCATCAACAACCACGTTAGAAAAGGGCGGCTGTGCTACATCAAGAGGACTGAGGCTACCTCTCAGAAAATAGCAAGTCGCCCACAACAACTTCAGCAAAAATGGGGCTCGTCTCTTCAATACTGTACCAAAGGCCGTCCGGGAACTGACGGGAGTCACGACCGACTCCTTCAAGCGTCAGCTGGACCGATGGCTGGCTACAGTACCAGACGAGCCCCCAACACCAGGATATCCCAGTACCGCATCCAACTCGTTAGTAAATAGACGGAACGAGGGAGTTGCGGAGCTGCCTGGCTGCAGCGGAGGTCCACTTTAGCTGCGTCCACAGAGGACGGAATTCGGTCAATATTTACGAGTCACACCACAGCTGGGATCTCATTTTTAACGGTAGTTTTGGGTTCCTATCATTCTATGCTTCATTGCTATAGGCCTATACTTTTTATCCACCGGATTATTTTTTTTATTTTTTTTTATTAGCATTAGCCTAACCTAGGCTAACCAAAAAACCTAACCTAACCTAATAGCCCCCAAATACATTTAGGTTAGGTTAGGTTAGGTTAATGCTAAAATAAAAAAAATAAAAAAACAAGATTATTTTTTTTTTCCCGGTGGATAAAAAGTATATAGCAATGAAACATAGAATGATAGGAACCCAAAACTACCATTAGAAATGAGATTCCAGCTGTGGTGTGACTCGTAAATATTGACCCGGAATTCTACCAAGTAAGTAAGTACTGTACTGTAAGTACAGTATTTACTCCGCAATCTTCAGCTTTGGCTGTGGATATCAGGAGGTAAATATTAACTTTTTCATAGTAATTATAATTCCATTTGTGCCGCTACTGACCGATATAGGAATGAAGTATGGTATATGACACATTTATAGAAGCCATATAAATTGGTGTGCTGTGAAACCGGATCTAGAATAATACCGTAATTCCTGAGGTTGAGTCTTGCCCTTATTTTGGCTATAGGCTATAGGCCTAGGCTAAAGATAAAATTATGGTTTAGGCTATAGGCCTAGGCTAGTTCAAATTATGTCAAAGGAAGTTGTAAAATGGAGAAAAGTATTAATAGGCTAGTAGTCTAATGCTATAGCCTATCTTGTACAGTATTCCATTTCATAATAGCCTAATTTAAGTCAACATTTGTTTTGCTCCAGTTTGACACCCTGGATGGATTTGCAATAGGCCTAGGCTAGCTAATTTATGAGTCACTGACATTGTGATTGATGAACAAATGTAGTAAATAAATGAATAGCCTAAAATGAAAGAGATAGGCCTAGGCCCTATTGCATCTCTCAACATAGCCTATACTGATACCACTCATTGTATAATTTGTATTGTAATTATGGCTAGGCCTATCTATATGACAGCCATTATTGTTCAAATGTTAAAAAACAAGCAAAATAGTGGGGTAGAAACTAAGCATGTCATGAAATATTTACTATGTGGTATTGCAATCAAACATTCCAGCCCCCAGCCAGTGCCAGCCATATCTGATGTTCATTGTTCATTGACTGGGTGAACATGTCTACTAAACCACACCCCTACTACTTCATCTACACCCTCCACAAGCACACTACACACACCGCACAGACCCCTAGGAGTCACTGATGCGGAGAAATAAGACCGAGGAGTAAATAAAAACTCAGGTAAGCAGAAAGAAACGCCGCCCTCAGTTGAACCCACAACACTACAGGGTGGTGGTAAAAATTTATCACTCCCACCGTGATCCGCAGGTACTTCTTGAATATGGCGGTGAGGTCCCGGTCGGTGCTGGGGGGGTCGTATATGTCTATGAGGTCGCAGGATTCCAGCCCACACAGCCTACACAGCTTGTCAAAATCCTCAAAAGAACCCATCTTCGCCCCCTGCCTGACGTTGTTCCCCGTCTCACTCAGGCTACAGCTACCTCCACGCCCTGTAGGATATAGGAGCAGGACATTGAGTACCCATAACGCCATATTGGTGACACATACGCATTGCACACGGACTGAATAATGACACTACCATAACTTGAATGGGTCTTCTCAAGTTCAGATAAGCAACATCAATTACAATATTGCTGGCATAAACCACACTGGCATACCCGTAATCCAATTTTAAGAGCTATATACCGCCAAAGTAACAAAATGTCGGACGTTGTCTACTATGTATTTACTGACGAGTCTCTCAAGCGTACCAACCCTTCCGTTGAGCTCAGCTGATTTACGAGCGTGTGAACTGCATTTTGAAGTTATCGCTTGCAAACAATTTTAAGGAAACTATAAATCGAATTGTAAAACATTTTATTCTTTGATAATTTGAAGATAGTGATGTAAAACCAATGAAGACGATTACAGGTATCCATAGTTACAGGATAGATCGACTGGAACCCCTGTTTGCCACTTGTGGCAGGTACTGAGGCAAACGCTACCACAAAGGAGTACTCACCACAGAACATGATATATTTACAACACGGACTAAAGTATATGCTAGTTTCGCGGCTACAAGTACACTTTCACATACCTTTTTCCAATGTTGGGGCTTGTATTGCAGGGCAAATGAAGAGTAATGTAAGGCAACTATAGCTGCGCTAATAAAACTACAACTTGCAGATAATAAATTGTAATACATTATAGGCCTATATAGCCTATGTGCAGTTTTGTGTTGTTGACTACGACATTATAATAATAATAATAATAATATTTATTCAGTTAGCAATTTACAGAGTTGGTACCACATAGTTTGTTACAAATATGACATGTACCAGCCTTGCATAATTCCAACTAAGGATAGCCCAATAAGGCCGTTAGGCGTATTTCCATTAAGCTATTTCCATTAGTTTACTGTAGGTGATTTTTTGTTTTTTTACAGATCTACTGTAGGCTACACGGTGACTTGAATGCATGAAGTGCATGCATGGCGATTAAATGTCTGCACGCAAACCTTCGATATCTCCAACCAGTGTAAATCAAACAAATTAACACACAATTATATAATATATAATTGTGTGTTAATTGTATATATATATATTATATACATATATATATATATATATATATATATATATATATATATATATAAAATGTTTTTATACTCTCATCTGCAGTCAAACTCGAACCACTGACGGTCAGGACGAGTGCCCATGCATGCTTTAATCCACTACACCACGGCGTGTATATAAATTCGATTAATGCATTTCACTATTTCAATGTGCTTCAAAACATTTAGCTCACATGTATTTGTGATATATATATATATATATATATACTGTATATAGCCTACAGTATAGTATTAGGAAGTTGGCCAAGATGTCCAAACAGTCTCAGAAAGGCCCAATTAGGCACATGCTTCTGAGCTTCATGACAATAAGGCTCCCTAAATCCCCCAAAGTCACAAGTCATTTAAATTCCCCCCATAAGGCGTGACACCTATCCCCTTCATCAGCACCCCTTCCCGAGCCTCTAGATGTAGACTAAATACCCAAGATTCCTCCTCTTTGCCTGGAAGTTCCTGGAAGGGGGAAGCCGATCTCCAATTTCCTCGCCCTCTCATTGGCCGTGGAACCCTGCAGCTGATGACGGTCACGGAATGCCAACCCTCCCATTGGCAAAGACGATCGCTCGGCCTTTCCTCCCATTGGTCCACGACGACACAGGCAGCCCAGAACAAATCAGAGCGTCACCAAAACTCCAGGATCAGGAACCAAGCTGGAGGATCCTGGAAGCCACCGATTGGCTGGAAGAAAACTGCTCGACTTTCCAGCCAGCTACATAAGGCCCCTGAACCAGCAAGCCAGTACACAGTCGCTGTTCACAAGAACTCGGCATCTCTCCCTCTGCAGCTCCAGCAGCCAACCCCTCCTCCTCCCGAAGCCCTCAAGTTGTGCAGCAGCGGATCTACCTTAGTGGGTGAGAGCAGCAATTGAGGTCATACTGAAAGAGATGATTTGTCGACTGATTTAGACGAAACTAGGCAAACCTCGTGCCTCCCGCAGCCACTAATAGACCTATCCCCTGCATCCGAGTGCCCGAGAACCAAATTCAATGACGATTTGTCTTGGGTCATACTTGGCGAAGATTTTTCCTGAACCAAACACACTAATTTCCTATTGTGAGTAAAACGGGCCTGCCAGCAATGCGGAGATAAAGACGAGAAAGGAATAAAGTACTGTTTCAAGCTCCCCCTGAACTTTCCATATTCTTCACCTATAAGCCCTATTCTTCTCTCAGGTTCTTAACCCAAGAACGCCGATGATCATTCCGGAGTGACATGGTTGTGCTCTCTCTGGAGGCTTGAGCCACATGACGGCTCTAGATGTGGTCTCGTGCATGTACGATGGAGGAGGAAGGTATGGGAAGTGTAGAGGAGGGTGACATGTATTTGAGGCAGGAGGGAGGATTAATAGGGAGTGGGGGGAGGGAAAAAGTAGAATAAAGGAGGGCGGGGGGAAGCTGTGGAAGAAAGGAGAGGATAGGGAGGAGGGTGAGACACATGTAAGGGGAAGACAGGAGCGCGTTCAGTCTACCCAAACACGCAAACGGGATAGCTCTACTGAACGTGATCGCCTCTGATTCGACGAATCACGTTTGTGATTGTTTGCAATCAGACGGCGATCACGCTAACATTCCCTGGAGGTGACTAGCGAAGCTATCATAACAGTAGGCCTAAATATCTCCTCTACATTATATTATCATAATTAAGCTGAATTAGCCTCCCTCCATGCTATTTATGTGTCGCAATCTCAATTATAAGGTGGCACACCTATAAAAATCATAGTTATCGTGACCATTTTGCTATATATAACATAGAACAAGCAGCTTGGAGCACAAATCTCACAGCTACTTCGTCAGGCCTTCAGTGCGGTAAGCGCAGCCTAGTTGGTAACGACTTCGCTTTTAAATCCGTAAGCCTACTCGCAAGGGTTCGAGGCTCGATGAGCTAATGTTTTTTTTTCAGTTATTATTTAATTTGTATCGTTATATATTGGTAATGTTACTATGCCAATGATGTATTGTAATGGGTTATAACTTGCTGTACAGGTTTTTGAGCGTTTGTCTATATTATTGATTGATTATTATGTTTTTTATGCGGTTTGTATTTCATTGTTATAGTTATATATCGGTAATAATAATAATAATAATAATAATGTTACAGTTGTTACTATGCCAATTGAATGATAGCCTATATTTTAACGGGTTATAGCCTAGCTTGCTTTACAGGTTTGTCGGCGCTTGTCTATTATTGATCGATTACTCTATTTACATTTGTTAAAAACTATTTCTTAGGCATAATTGCATCTAAGTATGATAGGTCAGTTAAGCTATGTTTAGTAAGGTAGCCTATCCACGCTATAGTTAAAATTTCAAAGGTAATCTAATGGTTAAAATATAATATTTATGAACCTTCCACAAATATAAGCTTGCAAATAGCCTATATACACATAGATCGTCAGGAAAAGAAAGTATGCCTATACATACATCGCCAGGAAGAGATAATATAATATAGGCTACTATTTAATTCAGCCTGGCTACATAGCCAGGGAAAGAACAATATATATAAACTATAGAATTTAGCCTATTCATAGTCCTACATCGCCAGGAAAAGAACATCTACTTTTTATTTCCCCAATAGACTAACAGAGAATTGTTTGAAAATTACACGGGGAATAAAGAGCTACCTTTGCCAGATAAGAACCGTAGTAACTTTGTCAACATTTCCTTATAAGATTATAAGATATAATAGCCTGATGGTAGCCTAGCCTACCGTCTGTATTGAGCTTGAACAAGGCTGCCGACTGTACCTGACAGTGTGACTACCTTAGCCAATAGTCTATATTGATGGATAAAAATATCCAATATTAAAATATATTGATTTGACAAAACCATTTGACTTTGACTGAAATTAATAGACCGAAGAAGCACTGTAACAGGCCTAAAGCCTGCGCAGACATCGCCAACAAGATTTTAATTTCGTGCTTATAGCCACTGACCAATCAGCGGCGAGAATCAATGTTTGCCTATCAATGTCGTTCAGTCTGCGCGATCATAAACAGGAATGCTCAAACAGAAACAGGATTGCCTGATAGGGTAGACTGAACGCGCTCCAGGTGGTGAGGAGATATGCCACCTAATCACATATTGCTTTTATTCCACCGGCACTGGAGCAATTTTGTTTGTTCTTTTTAAGTGCAATCTTCCAGAAGGAATATCGCATTCGCTTAGTTGTGCTTATAATATGGAACATAAGAAAATGGAAATCTGCAATGAGGCAGCTCCTTTTATACCTATGCTTACCTCGTGTTACTTATCTGACACTACTTACCTACTTCATCTATTTTATACTATAGCTACCCAAGAACCTCCCCCGCTACAGCCTATATTCCCTAGACTTCGTTTACCAATTGCTATGTAGTAGTCTTATTATTATATAAGTATTGTTTTGTACTCCAGCTAAATCAGATCCCACTTTATCGCTGGTGACAACAGTGAACTAGATTTGAATGTGAAAATACAAATAGACTCGTATGTGGGCAGAGAACATAATTATAGCATAATGTATGTGTATACTGTATACTCAGGCACATAATACTCAATAGCAAACAGCCTCACACAAGCCATGTCAGTTTCTTAAAATTGTGAAAACTTACATCTGTTGAGCATAATAGAGCTGATTAGGCCTACACTGGTTACTGACAACACTCGGTATAGTCACAATAGAGTCAGCTCGGTCGCAGTAGCGACCGAAGAGACAAATCAGGTCAGGAGCCTAATACCTAGCCAGGCCAGGGAGGCATTTGATATAGGTTACCGGACGACAACCGAATGGGACAGAATAAGAATAGAAGGGGAAAAACATAGAAAGAGGAAAGAAAAACTACTCAAAATTAGTCAAGCGGACGACGAAAGCTCGAGAGGAGAGGAAGGGAAATTGCCACAACCATCCCCATCAAACTCCAGTCGCCGGCCCCGAAGCCCCCAACCGCGACAAAGAGAGTAGTACCAGGGGAGGCTGGCCACCTGACCTATGTGAGAGTTTTGTATGAAAGAAACTTACAAATATAATATAATATATCTAGATTGAGAGTCAACAAGATTATAAACTATAATTTCACCATGCAAATTTTAACCAGAAGACTCGGAGGTATATAAAAGTCACAAGAACAATTAACACCAGATTTAATTTGCACGCCATGGTTACCCCCAACGCCCAAACCCTTCCTTTGTGAGTGTTGGATAAAAACTGCAAGTTGTCAACATAAATCACTTGGTCTGTACTTGTGAAGCTTTCCCTCCCCACACAAAAACAACACTAACCTTATCACACAAACAAAAATGGTCAATATCAGGGTTGCCTTTGTTATATTTTGTTTTTGTTTTCAATGTTCCAAGATGTACCTTGTTATACAATTAATACAATTAAATACAAATAACAATAAGGAAACAGCCATCGTTCATAGAACGAACTCCTGGATGGGAGAGTGCGCCAAAAACAACAATTATCCATAAATATCATTTGCTAACCAATATTTATTATCCATAAATATCATAGTCCCAAGTTACTGTATCTACATTATAGTTGTTACAGCTTTATCACTTGTGTACGTACTGTACTAACATAAATGTCGGAGTTTTCTCTAGTTACCTTGTATGCAGTAAATAAGAAATTATATGGTCATATGGTGCATCACAGATTGTCAGATTGAACTAGTACTTATGATTGAAGAAATTACCTTGCATTTCATGCATTGTCATATACATCTATTGTCCAAAACTTTCAGATTCTAACAATATTTATGAAAATACCCAAAATAATGTTAATAGTAAATACACGAGAGAGCAGACATCGCCAATCACAACTCACAAGTACATATACATTTTTAGCAAACCGTTTTATGTCCGTATATGAGCAACCAAACCCTTAAACAGCATAAAGATGGCTGAGAAAACAATCAAAGAAAGGGGATACAGCGAGAAAATTATATTATATAATGCCCACCAACAGCAGACAATGCTTGAACCACCATTTATCTATCATCCATAGAATACCATTAGCTTCACTTCACAGGTTTAAAATTTCTGCAAGACTTGATACATAATTAAAAAAAGAAGACTATATCCAAGTCACTATAATACTGCATTATGTGAAAAAATAAGTAAATTAACTTGAATAATTCAATACACTTCAAATTCCAAGAGTTTGTCTAAATAATAATTTTAATGTAAAATTAAAAACAGTGATATGATGATATAAGGTGATAAACAATGAAAGCCTTGCTCAAAAGGTAGAAGAGTACCGTACTCTTAGATGGTATGGCTACATGACTAGAATTAATGAAGACAACGTGCATACCAGGTTTGTGCCTTGGCACAAGCGGCTCGCTTGGTGTAGTGACTAGCGTCTCGGACTTCCACCCAGAAGGCCCGGGTTCGCGCCCACGCTTGGCGCATTAAAGATTTTTCACAAGCACTGAGTCGTTACCATCCCTCATGAGCAAAGGGATGGGGTAGTAGTACAGGACCCCAATGGAAATACGCCTAATCGGCCTTATTGAGCTATCCTTAGCTAGCTTGGCATGCGCTAGCTTTAAGAACTATTATTATTATTATTATTATTATTATAACTGTATGTCATGATAAAATAACTGAAGTAAGAGAGCTGGAATATGAAAATGCAAAGACGTTTTGGGTATTTTTCAATGGGGTTGCGAAGTAACTTATATTTTTTTCTTTGTTGTGCTAATGAAGAGAATAGGGAATTGATTTTGGCTGGTATAATTTGTCTTTTCTTTTTCTTATCTCGTATAGATTGCTGGTAAATTTGTCCTGCTTCAGGATATCATGATTGGCTACCCAATGACTGTAAAACCATAATAATCGATCAAGCTGTATTCAAGTAGACATTGATTAAGTGTGTGAAGTGGCAACACTTTTTTTAACCTTGAAGAATATTAAAGTATTTTTTAACTCTGATTAAACCATATATTTCATCTAATTTATGAAAAAAGGTCTGTAGTATTATTGTTCTCAGTAATGTATACCTACAAAGTTGGATATCCTAGAGTACTATCAAATATAAAGATTACATGAATGCAAAATCAGACTTTTCCACTAGGAAGATGCGAACCATGCCCTCTTGACGCTGGGTATAGGTGAACTGAGGAGTTAGTATTTACAAAGCAAGAGGTAATTTGTCTCTCTGGTGGCATTGATGTTAAGGAGCTATCTTTACCTAGCTAGTCTAGCCTAGCCTGGTAAAGTTTAGGGTTAAAAGTTTTTTCGACTCTTGCTGTATCCAATATTGTGACAACTTATACATCCTTAATTTTTGTATGTATGTATGTATATACTCAGGCACATGCCCCATTGCTGGGGGTGGCCGACACGAGACAGAGCCCGAACAGAAATAACATTTAAAATTTCTATTCTCAGGGTCCGGGACCACTTTCGCGTTCCCTTGCCCCTTTCTCTATCTCGTCGAGTAGGAGAATTATACAAGGGGAGGAGGATTCCTAGCCCCCTGCCCCAGAAAGAAATGTAGGATGGTAAAAGAGACAGACAGTAGCTATATATTCTTTAGTTACTTTTTCTTGTTATATCTATAACAAATGGGTAATGCTAGAGCACTGATTATCAATCCACAAACACATACTGCTTAATAATCCACTTGAAAATTGGTCTTCCAAGGATGACAATAAATGGCAACTTCTACCAAGTAGAGTAATTCAAGGTAATAAAACCCATGATATTCCACATACCTTGACCTCTTAAAGAACCCAACACAGTTAATGACTTAGATCACTACAGAAACAGGTGGCAACATATTATCTACAACCAGATTGTTGTACAGTAATTCCTTGGTCCACAGATCCTTTGTATCGATTTACAAGATATTATTGTAAAAGTTATTTACAAAATTAAAATGTAAAACTTGCAAACTAAAATAAGAAATAATGAGGGTCTTCCTATTTACACTATGTAACCACTGTGGGCTAAGAAATAACTTATGTATTAGGCCTATATGAGTACTTTATCAGAGAGCAATAGTTAATTTATCATTTGTAGGCTTCTGACCAATTAGATCAACCTGCTATTATTAGTAAATCACAAGCACAGGATACACTTAAGATTGATTTAGCAAAATATCGGATTCCACATTAGTAATATCAAGCAAGTAATAATTCTAGATCAGACGATTTCAACCACTGGCTAACCATCTTTTAACATTGCAAATTCAAATCATGTTCATAAAACCCCCATCAGCTACTACTCTTATTTCGTAGAGTAACAGTATGCAACAGTTTATCAGCATATAAACCCATTTTTCTTATAAAGTATTTTTGCTTTTCTATTAACATAGTTCTATGTTTATTTAAATAAATCATTGCAACTTCGTACAAAGTGTTTCTCTCTGATCTAAGTGTTTGACCGTCTGTAGTATTTATGAGAGCGCCTAAGTTAGCGGAGACCATTTTTATGATGGTGATAGTCGAGGTGCTCTCCATGGAGCTTTGCGCTGGCCAGGTGGCGGCCTGAGTTCTCTAAACTCATATATTATTTTATGATAAAAGAATTAGAATTTTTAACGTATTGCGATTCTTTTTAGTTATTTTTTTTTGTGTTGAGACTAGTTAATGTTTTGATTGCTGTATTTAGCATGCATTTAATTAAAGCTGTCAAGTTTCATAAATTTATGAAAACAAATTTGAAAGTACCACAGTGATATGATATGTTGTCTGAATATGCTTTATACTGTGAAAAAAGAAAAAACGCAAAGTATCAGAAGCCGCAAATTATAGGATATAAGAAGAGTTTGCAGCAAGAGTGCAAGAAGGCTTTGTACTTACTGTGACAATGTTATGGTGGACAAAGTAGAAGAAATAAGGAAGAAAGAAAGACAACAGTGTATACAGACTAAAAGTAGCCTGACCAAAAATGAAAACTCTGGATGACACGGATGACACCATTACGTTAATTAAACAAGTTATCTATATTTTTACTCTGATTTGACTTTTTGAAACTGTGAAATATCATTGTTCATGGAAATATTTTAATCAGCCAATAGAAGTGAGATGGTTGAGAACCCCTGATCTATATTACTACAATATCCTGAATACTCCGTAGAATCCATATAACCTCTTTTCACAAGGCGGGTGCCCAACCCCGAAAGGGGTTGAAATAGGGGAGCTATCCCCCCGCCAAAGGCAGCTTTCTAGGGCCTTTCCTAGCTGATGCGGAGAGGATTGGGTTCTAGTCATGTGGTGATGGGCTGGTCTATCAGAGTGAGAGCTGAGCAATCTCTGCCATACCCATAGCTTACTCTGACTGTTCCTTTAACTTATATATTTTCTAGATCTCAAGTGACGGCGTCTCTTCCGTGGATTGACCTCCCAATCTACCAAGATTGGAAGCCAAAGCGTCACATTTTTCCCTTGCCCCTCAACTTTCTCTTCATAATTGCTGAGGGGCACAGGGCCCTGGGTGGGGCTTTGGTTTCCCGGGCGTTTCCGCACCCTCCTCAGCTCCCCGCCATGGAGTGGCTTCGGTCACCCAGGCTTTATTGTGGTCGGCAGGGAGGGTTCTGTGGGGGCGTTCGGTTATGGCCTTGGAATTGCTCGGGGCCTTGGGGCTGTTCGGCCAGGCAGCTTGGGGAACAACAACAACAACCTATTTTCACACACACTTATTAATTTTCGATTCTTGTCAGAGAAATCAAGTTACCTTTGGAATGGACTCCTATTGCCAGGGTTAAATGCCATTGCAGGCGTTCCCTTCAATATTTAATTTCTTACATTCAAATTAGGCCAATCTAATCTATTATTACTTTGGAATGACCTTCAGTAGCATGGCATTAACATACTTTTGTATGTGGACATCATATTCTCTACTAAACATCGTAAAACGGATACAAATTCAAGTGCTAAACTGATATGTACCAAATAAACTGCTAGTATTGCAGTTTTTAAGAAAAATATCAACTTGCATATAAATTATCAGCATAAACAAGGGACTCCATTAAAAATATATGCATATCTATTTATTTCCCAGTTCAGTTACTTCCACATTATTGTACAGTACTACAAAGTACATAGGAATACTTTGAATGCAACTGCAGAGACTTTCTGATACTTTTGAAAGTTGAAACAAATACAATTTAAATAGGCATTAGTAAAAAATTATGGCTATGCAGTGCAGCAGAACTTCAATACTGACATTGTAGTTACAAAAACAAAATCTTAGAAAATACCCCTGATATGGCAATTTAATATTCAAGTGTTCTCAAGACAAGAATTCTCAGCCGCACCAAAAATTGAGGACACAATTACTTGGGATTTATGAAAAAGGGATAGAATTCCAAGCAAGCAGTCACATAAAGAAAAAAAAAGAAAAGAGAGAAAATCATGGTTATCAAGCACCGTCCCAGTTACGCTCATATAAAACTTTGACTGAAATACTATACTGTATAAAATTGAGCTACTCTTTTTAACTCTCTAAAAAGTACAGAACTAATATAGTAATTATACCTCAGGCCCCTCTATTTGGCAAATCTTTAACTTTATATATACGGACGATCCAGTGTTCCGTAGTATAGGCTTCTTCAAGGACATCCAGTTCAAAGTCCTTGTTGCCGATTTCAACATTTCGCACTCGGTCGTAGCCTGGAGGCTTGCCTGTAACCGAAATAAACAATAATTTTACGGGGTTTCATGTAGAATATATAAAATTAAATGGTATACAATATCTAAAACTAAAATTATTATATATACATGCTTTGATTTGTCAAGCATCATGTTTGTGAATTTAACCCTTATTTAGCGGCGAGCAACATAAGTCGAGTTAAATAAAGCTGGACTATGTGGCGGCGCTCGACATAACTCGAGTGGCAATTTCAGCACGTAATGTGGCTGAGAGAGAGAGACAAGTGGTGGCAGGAGACTAGCGAGCGTATGACTGCTCCAGACCACCGCGGCGAACCTACTGACACAAATCTCAGCTCCCTCCTCCCTCTCTCACTCGCTACATACTCAATTATGTACTGAAAGTACCGAATTACCTGCTTTTTGCACTCGCGTTGCACGGTTATTGCAAGAAAACTATCCATCATACAAGGATCGTTATGGTGTCATTCGAAAGCTCTGTTTATGCCCTTTCAGGGATAGGTACTTGTTTTACGTTCTGGGTCTTATTTAGGCATGAAAATGATCACGTAAACAGCCCTATTTTGGCTAAAAACACCCCGCTGTGCGGTACACATAAATAAACCGCATAGGCCGCTCGTAAGGTGTTAAAGCGGTCTCATTTCCTGTTTTCTGTCTCTAATTTTTTATGACCATATACCACTTCCCTCCCTGCAAGTACCGTACCCAAACATTCAAATTATGTAACTTATCTTGCACCCTCTATATATACCAGGGACGATATAATAAACGACATGATACGAATATAAGAAAGGTGTGACATGTAATCTGTACTTTCTTCCTTTATATAACTTCCTTCAGTGAACAGAAGAGTATCATCATCATCAAATCTGGCACCCCGCTTCCAGAGGAAGCACCCCAAAAGGGATGGCCATGGCAGAAACTGCCTCCAGGCTCCCAGACATGCCTCCACTAACCCACTCTACACAGTGCCATTTCCACTAAGTAGATTATGAGCAGACCCAGAGCAGTCCCTCACCCAGATGACAGTTCCACCACTGTTTTGCTATTTTATTTACCCCAGTGGGGCCCTGGCTGGAAGCATACCAAGCACAGGAATTTTCTGAAGATAGGAACCAGTGGTCCACTGCTCCAGAAGCTGATTGCACCACCAAAGTGGCGGGCGGTGGGGTCGCCGCACCCCTACAGCTCTTCTACAATTGTGAGAGTTCCGTATGGAGCTCAGTGGTCTGGTTGATCTGCTCTACATAACCAAACCAATCTTCTACAATTATCTATACTGCATAATAACAAAATCAACACAACGTACCTCCCTCCGTATAGACCTGGCCAAAGCGGTAGTAGCACATCTTGTACATGAGACAGTTGAGTAGTGTGGGGGAGCCTTCCTTATCCACCCTAAACTCTCCCGCGGGGGTGTAGTAGTCGTGTTCCTTGATGTGGGTACCCTTCTCTGTGCTTCCACCGATACGCACCATCCACAGGAACTTGTTGATGTCTGGTGGCAGGATTATGGGGCTATTTAATATAGATTACTAAGGTTAGTGGATGGAATAGCCAAACACTACTGTAGAAAAATTGTGCTAAAAAGATGCATAGAGGGCCTCGGGGTCAGATGGGTCCTAAATTGAGTGGTCAATCCTGTAAGTGCTTCAGTAAACTGGCATAGGTTGTCATTCTTACAGGATATAGGTCCACTTGGGGGCTTTCTGTGTATGGCCACCCTCATTAAGGGGAATAAGGTGTCCAGCAATAGATAGATAGAATAGACTAATGAATCCCAAAATTATGATAGTGGTCATAATTTTGGATGATTAATTTGACTTTCCTTCCAAGGAACTGTTTGGGGGAACTTTCCAGATTCCAAGAAACCAGCCACAGCTAATAAGTTAGTCCCAAAACTCAGCTCCTAGGAGAGAATGTCAAGACAACCTTAAACCCTCTTAGTACTTGATATTTTTCTTCCATGTATTCTAGCTATGATTAGACAATTTTATAAACATAGGAAGGCCCTCTAGGAATCAAAGAAGCATTTGGCACCCTCAGGTCCTTCCTAAACTAAATAAATTAATTTAATATGAAGAATAATGTGAAAATATGTGCTGTTGTATCCTGAAAGGGTGGTCTTATCCAAGTTCCAGGATGCAGTCCTTAGGCTGTACCCACTAGGGGAGATTGGGAGCTATATCCAGAGTCCTCTTTGGAGTTTAAATCCAAGGATTCCCACTCCAAGGGTGTCACCATGTGGGCAGGAACCCTTTGTCATCACCGTGTTGTCTGACTACCAGTTAAAGTGATCGTCCAGATCTCACATTATATCTTGGGCAAAGAGCTCAACATATGTAATCAGCTTGCCCAATGCAGATCAGATGCTAGCATATACTTGTGTACACCCATGCACAAGTCACGCGCATTACCATTCAGCCATGCAGGCTCCTGCATATATGAATTCTACAAGAAAATGTTCCTGGATTATGATAATTATGATAAACAAAAGTACAATGGCTCTTATAGTCTGGTACTTACCATCTGAAGAGTATCCTGTGAGTCCTCCGAATATAACTAAGACATAATCCACATCCAGTTCTCTCATTATCTCGTAGGCTTTGTCTTCCGTACTGGCCATAGCTTGCCCAACGCGGGATATGTGAGTGTTGTTCCAAGTGTTGTTATCCACTAATATAGTTCGATTTGCCATGGCCGTTATCTGGTAGCCGTAATCCCACCACGACATCACCTTTGCATCCTGAAATTTTGTGGAGAAGAATATAGCTACTGTCAGAATTTGCTATCAGTATAGGCAATAGGAATATTTTTTCGTCTATTTGATATTTTTTATATAATACAATCAGACATTACTGGAAATATACAACAATAATAACAACAACTGGGTACAGTATATACAAGAGTACCGGTAACAAGACATTTAAACTACAGTATAAAAAATAACTTAACAGTTTTCACATAATTTATTATTAGTAGTGCAGGGAATGGAAAACAAACTACAAGTAGCTCCATTGTCAGAACAAAAAAGAAAAAAGTTAAAGATACTCAGATTGCACAGACCTTACAAGCAATTAATCAAGAGTGTGTTTTAGATTTGAGAGAAATCTGACCAATGAATACAATGAATAAATATAAACTCGAACACACCTCTGGAGTATTGTGCCGCAACCAGTAGTAAGCCTCTCTGAAGTCGTCAAAGATGATCCTAGACCCGTCGTGGCCCCGGGCCGATAGTACAATGGAGGGGGAACTGTATGCCTCAGAAGTCACCCACGTGCAGTGTAGTGTGTACATCACCAGGAACACCGACATGATGCACACAAAGAACGTCGCAATCTGCAACACAAATGTTTTCAATAAGGTGACAATTTAAACCTTTATTTATTTTATTTGTCTCTGGAATGGCTGCTCTAGCCCTGAAGGGCTGCCTTTGGGTGGTTCAATACTTTCATGAAACTGGAAACTTATAAGTAACTTCATCCCCTTCAGAGGTGAAGGTGAGCAGGAACAGAAATCTCTAATTGACTACGCCATGATGGACTCCGGACTAAAAGGAAGAATTTTAGATTCAAAAGCTGTAAGAGGTGTGCTGACGGGATCAGACCACTATACAGTGCTGACAAAAGTGAGGATAAGGAAAGAGTGGAAATATGAGAGGAGAGAGAGAAAACTGACAGTAGAGAGAATAAATGTGAGAAAATTAAATGAAGAATGTAATGCAACAAAATACAAGGACATCCTGAAAGAGACTATAAAGGACATGGATGTTATGATAGATCTGGGAAATACTGTAGACGAAGTATGGAAAGGTACAAGAGACTCCATGATTAAAGCAGCTGAGAAAGTATGTGGGAAGAAAACCTTTAAAATGTGGAAGAAGAAAGGTAACGCATGGTTTAGTAAAGAGATAGAAGAAATAGTGAAAAAGAAGAAAGAGTTCAGAAAGAGTATGCTGCAAAAGAATATACCTAGAGAAACTAGAGATGCAAGGAAAGAAGAATATAAAAATTTGAAACAAAGAGTGAAGAGGGCGATACAAGACGCTAAAAGGAAGACAGATGAGGCATATGGGAGAAAGATTAGTGAACAGTTTCTGAAGGACAGGAAAGCATACTACAGAGCTGTGAAAGAAGCCAGAGGGAAGAAGACTGAGTGTGTCTCAGGTGGTAGGATGAGGGACATGAATGGGGAAGTGGTAGAGGGTGATGGTGTGGTGAAAGTATGGAAAGATAATTTTAGTAGCTTAGCTGTAAAGAGTAGGGGGAAGGCAAAGATCTCATCCATAGGAATGGAGAGAGGTAGAATAAACAGGGTAGTTGAAAGCCAGATAAGCAGAGAAGAAGTAAAAGAAGCAATCAATAGACTTAAAATGGGCAAAGCTGCTGGAGTAGATAACATCCCAGGTGAAATGCTGAGATATGGAGGAGAAGAAGCTGTTGACATAATGCATAGGTTATGTAAATTAGCATGGGAAAAGGAAAGTGTACCAGAGGACTGGAGGAAAGCAGTGATAGTACCCTTGTACAAAGGGAAGGGTAGTAAAGAAGAGTGTAAGAATTATAGGGGAATTAGCTTGCTTAGCATACCTGGAAAGGTACACGCAAGAGTAGTAACACAGAGGCTACAGAAGATAACGGATGACAAAATAGGCGAGGAACAGGGAGGTTTCAGAAAGGGCAGGGGCTGCGTTGACCAGATAGCCTCAATGCGATTGTTGGTAGAGAAGTATCTGGCCAAAAACAGAAAACTCTATGCAGCATTCATGGATTTGGAAAAAGCCTACGACAAAGTAGACTGGGAGGGACTGTGGGATGTGTTAACAGTATATGGTGTGGGAGGAAAGTTGCTAATGGCAGTAAAATCTTTTTATAGGAATGCAATGGCAAATGTGAAGGTAGGGGATAAGTTAAGTGAAAGTTTTGAGATCAATGTAGGTGTAAGACAGGGATGTGTCATGTCAGCTTGGTTGTTCAATATATACATGGATGGAGTGATTAGGGAATGTAGGGCTGTATCAATGGGTGTGGGAGCTAGACTGGAATCAGAGGGAAGAACATGGAAGATTTTAACATGCCTATATGCGAACGATGCAGTCCTGTTGGCAGAAAATGCTGAAGAACTTCAGAGAGTGGTCACTGACTTTGACAGGGTATGTGAAAAGAGAAAGTTAAAGGTCAATGTAGGGAAATGTAAGGTAATGGTGTTTGAGAGAAGAATGCATGAAACTATAGATTTTAAGGAAAAATATAGAATCAAGAAAGAACACAAGAAAAGTTGTAAAATAAAATTGAAAAATGAAGTACTAGAAGAGGTTGAAAGTTTCAAGTATTTGGGAGCTGTACTATGCAAATATGGTAAAATGGAGAGCGAGATAAAAGAGAGAAAAATGCAAGGGAGAAAAGTGATTGGAGAACTTGATAGTATTCTCAAAGGAAGAATGGTAAGTCAAAAAGTCACTGAGAAACAGTGTGCTGCTCCCAACACTCTCGTATGGAAGCAAGAAATGGACGGCAAGTGACGAGGACCTCTTCAAACTAAGAGCTGTGGAGATGAGCTTTTTCAGAATGGCAGCTGGCATGAATAGGCTAGATGGGCCAAGTAATAGGGAAGTGTACGAGTCCTTTGGAATGGAAGAGCAGGCTTTGGGCATTGATTGTGGTGTGGTTGAGTGGATAAAGAGAAGTACTTTGAGGTGGTATGGTCATGTTCAGAGAATGGATGAAGACAGAATGCCAAGAAAGATATATGGGAGTCAGGTGAGTGGAACCGCTAGTAGTGGAAGACCACCTATGGTATGGGAAAAGAAAGTGGAAAAATATATTGAAGAAAAACTTCCACGTAGTGGAAGGGGCATTGTGGCACGGGCAAGGGAGGCATGTCTTGACAAAGTAGCTTGGAGACGTTTCTGTCATGGCCATCCTCTAGTGGGGGTTTCCCAGGGGGAAGCAAGGCGTCGGAGATGATGATGATGATGATTCATCCCCTATCCATCATGTCTGTGTCTGTCTATCTCTCTCTCTGTACGGTAGGTATGTGTGTGCATGTGTAGACTTTATGTATGTGCATATGTATATGCATGTGTATGCGTGTGTATATGTATGTATTGGGGGGAGGGACAGATATGGATGGTTAGATCAATATAGCTGGAATAAATACCATGGATGCTTTCAAAAAGATGGAATATTAAAACTTTAAATGTCTTATTTGTAATAGTAAAACCTTTAGCAGTACCGTCATTCGGGGTGACTTCGGACCTAATTGACCTAATTTTAAGCCTAACTCAATAGGTAAAGCCTTAATAATGCAATCTTTTGCATCTATATGTATAGCTTAGAAACGTAGAATAATCTTGTGTACAGTGGAAAAATTATAGGCCTTTGGCTTAATTATAACTAATATTTATAATGGTGTCCGAAGTCATCATCGATATGAGGTGACTTCGGACTGGGGTAAGGTGACTTCGGACATTAATGGTTTTCCCCTTTAAATCTGAGTGTGTGTATTGAACGACGGCTTCGGACAATGCAGAGGCGACTTCGGACACAAGACGGAGTTTTAAAAAATAATACAAACTGAAATGCTTACATTTGTAGCCCTTAGAGTAGCATATACATTAGATTCCAAGTTTCTGTGCATTTTAGCACCTTCATATAAATTGTTATGTATTCTCAATAACAAAGCAATTATATTATTATCACTAATGCATTCAGGTACACCGTATGTATAGGCACTTTTCTAATACCAAAAAAATACAATTAATTCATTCAAATTACACATAATGACTCTTGAAAACGTATTTCACACTTGTGACCAAACTTCTAAAAAAATAATACTGATATCATTAAAGCTTAGCAATAATATCTTAATGACTGCATATTAAAGGAATACTAATGGCACACAGCCGACTAGATGCCATCTTGGCTAATTAATGGCCCGAAATACTAATTAACCCTTTCAGGGTATATACCTTAAAATAATCATAATATGAAATAAAAAGGACCTTACAAAAAATAACTTTGTATCACATTATTGCCTCTTTCCTTATTCATCCCCCTTCTCTCACTTGGCCCCGCCCTCTACCACCTCTCTCTCGATATCGATCTCTCTCCCACCCTTCTGGCCCCGCCCACTCCCACCCTCCCCTGGCCCCGCCCTCTCCCACCCTTCTCCCTGCCCCACCCTCCCCTGGCCCCGCCCTCTACCACCTCTCTCTCTCTCTCTCGCTTTCTCTCCCACCATTCTCTTGGCCCCACCCTCTCGCTTTCTCTCCCACCCCTCTCTCTCTCACTTTCTCTCCCCCTGCTCGCTCGCTTTCTCTCTCCTCTCTATAGCTCTTCAACCCTCTCTATTTCTCTCTCTCTCTATTATTTTGGCCATTTATTTACATCAACACTGAACAGCATTCTGCACTTCTTGTCTAGTATTGGTTCTGGCAGGATTTGTACTATCTCACCCTTGTCTATATCACTGTAATCATCAATAACTGGGTTAATGAAGACGTTACTTGTGCCCTTCACATGCTTTAAACGAACATGTATTTCTGGTAGAACCTTTACTATGACTGCAATATAATGTTGATGTTTCTTCTTACCATCAAACGGAACTTTAACAATAACCAGCAGGTTTACTATGTTTCCCTTTTATATAGTCATGTAAGGTGCTCTTACTTAACTTCCACTTTTTAGCAGCCTCACGTACACTCATGTTCTTCTTTTGTATATCATTTTGCTTTCTTTAATTTGTCTTGACATACATGACTGTTGTATTTCCTTTTCTCGTTGTGTGGCTTTGGTTTATATATCCGTGGCATTTTTACTCCTGTGAATGAAAAGCAATGTAATATGATACTCTTACCTAACCTTACACAGCAAACATCCACTAAATCATGTCAACATCTGACACCTTACTCAGTCTTAAGCATCCTTTAATTGGCGTTACTCAAACGGGAGCAAGATGACAGATGATAAGAACATAAGAAAATGGGAGTCTGCAAAAAGCCGATCGGCCCATACAAGGCAGATCCCTGTGATGACATGATTCGACAGATGCTCGCTATGTATGGCTAGGTAAGAGTACCATACACTTAGGTACTAATTGTTGTTCATATTGGAAGGACCTTGTAACTAATATTAGATGTCCGATGTCACCTCATGTCCGAAATAACCCCAAACTATGTCCGAAAACACCCAATAAATATGGAAAACAATAAAAGTAAATTGTTAGGGCTATAGGCTGTGTATTATGAACTTTGGGGAAAGAGTTACTGTGTGTATGGTCTCACAGATAATTGTAGAACATTCTGGTGTAGGTTAATTGTCTTCCTCACATCCCATTAATTATGCTCAGTAGAAGTTTGACACACTTACAAAAACATGTGTTTTCTTTGTTACATATTCACAAATATTTACCACAAATTAAATTAATTAATTTAAATTATTAGTTCATCCTACATATAGTTACAACATTCCTCTTGAATGCTACACATCTATTTTTCAAAACCAAACTCCTCTTCTCTCTATTTTTATTTGTTTTAATTTTTATCCAAAATGTCCGAAGTTGTCCACTTGTCCGAAGCCACCCCAGATGACGGTACTGTACAGTAAAATGAATATTGTATTTACCTAATTGTAGTTTACAGGAGTTGAGCTAAGCTTGTGCTGTCCCGTCTCTCAGTCTACTTTCATCCAATTTTTTCTTGAAAATATGGATGTTCCTTGCCCCTACCACCTCCTCCTCTAGCCTATTCCATTTGTCAATACATCTATAGGGGAAGCTAAACTTCCTGATATCGTTCTTGCAGGTAGGTCTTTTTACTTTGTAGCTGTGGCCTCTAGTTATTCCTGTATCCATAATTATTATATCCTCCCTCTCCAGCCCTCGGGTGCATTTGTATATCATTATCATGTCTCCCCTCTCTCTCCTCTCTTTTAGACTCAGTATATTTAATTTGTCTAGCCTCCCTTCATATGGCAGTTCTCTGAGACTTGGAACCAATCTAGTAACTGCTCTCTGGATTCTTTCTAACTTGTGAATATGCTTCTTAAGATGCGGGGACCACACCACTGCTGCATACTCCAATCTTGGTCTAATCATACTTTTTATAATCTTCACTAACATGTTCTCATCCAAGTAGTTCAGAGCATCTTTCATATTCCCGGCCATTGCATACATTCCGCTAAAGAGCTTGTTAATATGTTTCTCTGGCGACAAGTTATCTTGTATAATCAACCCCAAATCCTTTTCTTTTTCGGCCTTGCTAATTATATTATCTCCCATCCTGTACTCCCAATTTGGTCTAGGCCTATTCACACTTCTTCCCATATTTAACACATGACATTTACTTATATTAAATTTCATTTTCCACTTGGTGCTCCATTCGTATATTTTATCTAAATCCCCTTCGCAGCTCCTCACAACTACTTTTATTTGTTATTTGTCTCATAATTTTTGCGTCATCTGCAAACATTGACATGTAGGAGTTTATGCCTATCGGCAGGTCATTCACGTACATAAGGAACATGAGAGGTGCCAACACAGATCCCTGCGGCACACCACTCTCAACTTTCCGCCACGATGAGTAAGTTCCTCTTATGTTGGTCCTCAATTCCCTATCTGTTAAATAGCTCTCCATCCATTTCAGCAAACTCCCCCTGACACATCCTATCGTCTCAAGCTTAGATAACAATGTCTTATGTGGTACCTTATCGAATGCTTTGGAAAGGTCTAAGTAGACGCAGTCCACCCATCCGCCTCTTTCTTGCAGTACATCTATCACCCTACTGTAGTAACATAGCAGACTGGTAACACAAGATGTCCTTTCTCTAAATCCAAATTGCTTTGGGATTATTATCTTCTTTCTCCAACATTTTCATCCATCTCTTCCTAATTAGCTTTTTACAAATCTTGCATACAATACTAGTAAGTGAAACTGGTCTATAGTTTAACCCGTGGAGCCCCGGCTAGTTTTGTAATGTTTGCGCACCAGAACCCGGCCGGTTTTCAAAAAATGGTTTTATTCCAGAAACAATAGCGAATGGGTTAGGAATGAAGGAAAAACCACGAAAAACCTGCTCAAAAAGCTTAAAAAATGGTCCTACAGAGCCCCCGAAAATGGGTTTTACAAGAGTAAAAAATTGAAGGCAATTATCCCAAAAAAACAGGTTATTGAGCGCTCGCGCGCACGCACGTGGACTTTGAGAGTTTTCAACCATCTGCACGGTTGCGTGGGATACGTACACAGTTCCCATACAAATCTGAGCCCTCTTGAGTGGCTACACCTGAGGTTACGGTCGGCGCAATTAGGGTGACGCGTCAGGCGCGTCTCTGGGGCTGTACGTTACATACATCGCCGACGCGTCAGACGCGTCGCTGGGGCTGTACGGGTTAAAGGGTCCTCAGGGCTTCCATTCTTGTATATCGGAATATTAGCTCTTTTCCATTCAACAGGAACCTGTCCTTTATCTAAGGAAGCTTGAATTATGTTCCTCACTGGCTCCACTAATTGCTCTCTGCACACTCCTTTAAAACCCAGGCAGACACTTCATCCGGTCCCATAGCTTTCCTTACTTCAAGTCCTCTCATCGCAGATAACAGCTCATCTCTAGTTATTTCAATCTTGCTAAGACCACTCTCCAGTACTCCCGCCTGTGGTTCGTCAAAACTTTCATCTCTACTAAAAACCGACCCCAATTTGTTATTCATTACCTCGCACATGTCCGATACATTTTCATACGTCCTAGCATCTACTCTTAATTTAGTAATTTGTTTCTTTACCTTCAACTTACTGTTTATAAATTTATAAAACAATTTAGGGTCACTTTCACATTTATTTACTATGTTCTTCTCATAGTTCACTTTAACTTGCCTAATTATGTTAACATATCTATTCCTCTCCTGTTTACATTTATTCCAATTACTCTCAGTGTTCCTTCTTCTTAATCTAGCCCAAGCTGCATCACGCCTACCCAAAGTCCTTTTGCATTTCAAATTAAACCATTCTTTCTGCTTAGTAAAATTTCCAGTTTTATATCTATGCTCAAGGGAAGTTAATATACCGGGTACAAATACAAAGTAAATGGTATATGTTGTGACATGAAAGAGGAACAATAAAATGATGCACACAAATACGGGTACACAGAATAATCAAGATGATATCTGATCAGTCAGAAGGCATCTGGTAGTTAAATAAAAAAAAAAACTATTCCAGCCAAAAGACAGCTCTTGGCAAGAAATCTCATAATATATATTTAACATTTTTGGTAATGTACAAGTATTCTATCACCAACACATAACATACATGCCAAAACTACACTTACATCATATCAAAATTTAAGTTTCTCACAAGCAATGTCACATAACAAAAAGAACATCCTGTCATATGAAACCTACCTCGCTTCTCATGAAATAGTTGCCCTCGAACTTAGCCTTCCTCTTCTCCGTTTTAACTTCATCTATCTGTTTCATGTAGGTGGAGAGCATGGAGGACACAGCGATGCCTGAAAGGATACACATCACGGGGGCCAATACCAACATCAGACGCACCATCACACCCTGGGGAAAAAAAAAAAATCAATTTACATTATCAGGTACACTCACTAGCTATAATAAATATGCTCATTTATATTGTGTATTGAAACTCAAATGCGATGATACAGTGCAACCTAAAATTCTGTACACATCAGAGTTTGTCTTGAAAGGTATAAAGATTAAATGGGTAGGAACTTATTATGGATACCGGTACATAATAAACCTAAGTTATAATGCTCACAGCGAAGTAGATGCTGAGGACACCATATAGGATGATGAATATGTTCTCGTCTGTAAGGTTGGAGAAGCAGAAGTATAGCCCCACAGGGAACATGAACGTCAACATCTGCAGGTCAAAGTAGAAGGAGGACCAAGCAGTAGGCTGGTGCTCAGACACAGAGGCAATGATGGGGATGTTGTTCTTGGCGTAGGAGGGGTCCAGCAAGGAATAGAAGCGGCCAGTCCATGGGGCGATCTTCCCCATGGCCGTCAGTACCACTAGTACAAGGACTCCGGTCACCACTACAGTCGATATCACTGCACGGAACAGTACGTCAAATTGGACCTTATTCAAGCGGGAGCGCACATAGTCAACGAATGCATGGATCTGGCACAAACCAAACACGCCAAATGCCTGAAAGACAAAATACACAAAGATTGTAAACTTCTTTAAACAAATACTGGAACATAATTAAAAAAACATGCAATTACCCTTTCCAACTACAATGAACTAAAGGAGTAATTGGATAAATACCTTATCAACCAGAAGTTAAAGATTATATATTTCCTTAATGAAAGATTTGGAAAAAAAAAAATTATATAGGCCTACTTAAGAATTTCTAGCAGTCAATGCACTCTGACGTTAATGGATCAGTTACATACTAAACAGTTGCTAAACAAAAATCTATGGACCTATGTGCAGCTTCTTAAATATTGGACTATATGTAACATTGGAGAATGAGCGTTAGTTCCTTTCCATAATTTCTAGTCCTTTTTAGAACTTCTATAAACTTCTACCTAAGTAGAAGTCCAGACACCTGATATCTGATTCAGACTATCCAAGGCTTGGATACTCTTCCAAAAGTATACAAACAGGGTCGCTCTGATCCAATGCTACCAGTTGGTAGTTTACAATAACAATATCAACAAAACATTATAAACTTACCCCCATGTGCTCAGAGGTTGACACAGGCTGGAACCCTACAAAGGAGATCTGCATGGAGAGGATGGTGCCAATAACGTAGAGGGTGGAGTAGGCCACATACACTCGGTGGGAGAAGCGACCGGTCACCATCAGCGTCAATACATGCAGGGGGATGATGTTGATCAGGAATACATACCCTCCCCATGACGATACCTGTACAGTTAAATTATTAGTCTTTGGACGTGCTGAAGAAATAATGTAGTTGGATAATTCAACCCGTACCCACCCTACGACAACACCTGTAGGTCCTGTACAGTTAAATCATTAGCCTTTAGGATGGGTCAAAGCAATAGTCAAATAATTATACCCTAGACCAATTAAACTCTTCAATCTTATGACAAATTCAATATATATTTCTATATTTATCATAATGTAAAAACAACTTGCAAAATAAATAAAATCAAGCTTAAGGATATTATTCAATTTAGTAAAAACCTCTAGGGAAGGAGTGTTAAAAGACTATCTCAACTACACTCTATAACTCTGACAGATCCTTCTAAAGTGAATAAATATCATTTGGAAGTAGTTATCACAAAAAATATTTGTATCATTAAACTTAAAAGTTTCATCATCATCATCATCAGCCTGGATTAGTCCACTGCACAACAAATGCCTCTCCTAAACGTTTCCACTCCAACCGGTCAGATGTGGGGCTTAGGTGTCCCGGGCGTTTTCGCTCCCTCCTCAGCCCCTCGCCTGGGAGCGGCTTCGATCACCTGGACTTTCTTAGTGGTAGAGCTGGGAGGGTTCTGTGAGGGCTCTTGGTTATGGCCTTGGCCTTGCTTGGGACCTTAGGGCTGCTCGGCCAGACAGCCTAGGAGAACAACAACCAGTAGACCATTTTAAACAGTACTAAAATAGGTTTGGTTGTATTAAGCTAAGGTAGGACTATATTTACTTATGCTTTGTTGGCCCTGGTTAAGATCTATTGGTTGTTGTTGTTGTTCCACAGGCTGTCTGACCGAGCAGCCCCAAGGCCATAACCGAGTGCCCCAACAAAACCCTCCCTGCTTACCACTAATAAAGCCCAGGTGACCGAAGCCACTCCAAGGCGGGGAGCTGAGGAGGGTGTGGAAACACCCGGGAAACCAAAGCCCCACCCAAGGCCCTGTGCCCCTCAGCAATTATGAAGGGAAAGTTGAGGGGCAAAGGAAAAATGTGACACTTTGGCTCCTAATCTGCCAACCTCTAGGTTGGCAGTAGGGAGGACAACCACGGAAGAGACGCCGTCACTGGAGATCTAGAATATACTGTATATAAGTACAGTAAAAGAAAAAGAAAAAACAAATATATATATATATATACCCGGTATATACTGTATATAATAATAATAATAATAAAAAAGAAAGAAAAGTGTTACCATGTAGAAGTAGGCCAGTGAAGCCATGGTGGACCAGAAGAGTGTGCCAGTCTTGACAGCCTTGATCCACATGTAGTAAGTCAGTAACATGCAGAATATGGCAATACCCTCATTATCGTAGGAGCCGGCCACTGAGCGAGAGATGTATCCCGGCACGATGGCAATCATCACCGCTGCTACCAACCCAGCACCCGGGCTCTGGAATAATAGAAAATTCAATCAAAAGTTTATGTATTGATGGAACAGAAAAAAGTCCTATTGAATATTTTATGTACTGTATAGGTTGTTGTTGTTGTTCCCTAAGCTGCCTGGTCGAACAGCCCCGAGTCCCTGAGGAAGGCCATGGCCACGATCGGGCTTTCCCACAGAGCTCTCATTGAGTGTAGATTGTGCTGTTGGCGTAAGTGGTTGTGTGAAATGCAGTCTTCTATGATGTGTTTAATGGTATGGGGTGCTGTGTTACATCCCGGGCAGGCGTCGACAACGGAGTCATCCAGTCTCTTCTGATAGCTCAGGAGTCAGGAGAGCTGGATGGTGTCCGCATCTCAGCCTGGCCAGGTGGACTCTGTCCTCGCGAGGAAGGGAGGATTCGGAAGGATGGATTTCGGGAGGTCGTGCATGCAGCTGCGTGTTGTCTGTGAGTGAGTGGATGGATCGGCGAGAGATATGAGTATGGATGTGCTTCTGGAAGTTGGTTCGGGGTGGGCAGGGAGGGAGAGAGGACAATAATTGTGTGTGATACCGTGTGCTGGGTGTTGTTTTGATATTTCTTGGTGTCTGTGGGTGTGTTGCCATGTAGTTTAGTGGGTGGTCTTGGTTCGTGGAGGCTGCTGCCAGAAATTGAGTGCCTCTCATGTCCAGATAGTCTTTGACTTTGAGGATTTTGGTTTCTTGATGTAGGTGATCTGTGGGTGTAGTGCACTTGTGGACGTATGTGTGGGGAGGAGGCTGTGGATAGCCAACACCTTCTTCCGACACAGAATGATCCACAGGTACACGTGGAAACGGATGTTGACGATGAAGGATAAGACAGTGGTGGAACGAAAGTCATTGATTGATTATGTATGTGTGGATGAACGAATGAAGAAATCTGTGATGGATGCTAGGGTGTATAGGGGTATTGGAGGGGGTCTGTCTGATCATTATGTAGTGGTAGCCAAGGTTAGGATACAAAAGAAGTGGGTGAGGAGAGCGGGAGGGAGGCGAGAGGAGGGTGGAATGGTGAGGAGGGTGGAGAGGTTGCAGGAGGAGGAAGTCAGGGAGGAGTACAGGAGAGCAGTGGAAAGACGACTAGGTGGGTTCGACCTGGAAGTTATGGAGGAAGTGGAGGAGATGAGCAAGGTGTTTAAGGATGAGATCTGTGCAGCATGTGAGGAGGTGGTGGAGTGAGAAGAGGGAGGGGAGTGAAAGGTACAGCATGGTGGACAGAAGAGGTAAGAATAGCTGTGGAAGAAAGAAGAAAGCATATAGAGAGTGGTTGGGTAGTAGAGGGAATGAAGATTCCGAGAGACAGAAACGAGCGAGGTACGTGGAGAGTAAGAGGGTGGTGAAGAGAGTAGTGAAGGAAAGTAAGAGAAGAGTAGATGAGGAATTTGGAAGGAATCTGAGTGTAAAATGGAGGGAGAGTAAGAAACTGTTCTGGAAAGAAGTCAAGAAAGTTAGGGAAGGTAGCAAGGGAAACAGTAAGGGTGTGAAAGATAAGAAAGGGAGAATGCTAGCCGAGAAGCAAGAGAGAGTCGAAAGATGGAGGGAGTACTTCAGTGAGTTGCTAAATGAAAGGAATGAAGAGCCAGCAAACATAGCTGGATATGGTATGGGAGGGAGAAGAAGAGAAGTAGTGGAGGAGGAGGTGGGGATCAGGAGGTCAGAAGTGTGGGAAGCCATGAAAAGAGTGAAGTTGGGGAAAGCACCAGGAACAGATGGAGTGTGTGGGGAAATGTTGAGGTATGGTGGTGAGATAGTGATAGAATGGGTATGGAAAATGTGCAAACTAGCATGGGAGAAGGGGAGTGCACCCGATGACTGGGAGACTGGCATAATAGTCCCCCTATATAAGGGCAAAGGGGAAAGAGGAGTGTGTGGTAACCACCGAGGAATATGTCTTCTAAGCGTAGTAGGGAAGGTATACAGTAGGGTAGTGATTGAGAGAGTGAGAGTGAGGAGAGAACGGAGAAATGGATAGGCGACGAGCAGGGAGGTTTTAGGAAGGGAAGAGGATGTGTAGATCAGATTTTTACCCTGAATTGTGTTGTGGAGAAGTATCTGGAGAAGAAACAAAAGGTGTATGTTGCCTTTATGGACTTGGAGAAGGCCTATGACAGAGTGGATAGAGAAGGTTTGTGGAAAGTACTTAGAATATACAGAGTAGAGGGCAAGTTGCTGAAAGCAGTGAAGAGCATGTATGAGGGTGCAAAGGCGGCAGTACGTGTGGAGAGTGAGCAGAGCGAGTTCTTTGACCTGAATGTTGGTTTGAAACAGGGGTGTGTGATGTCCCCGTGGTTGTTTACTGTATATATGGATGGAGTTATGAAAGAAATACTATCAAGAGCAGTGGATGTTGGTGTATCGCTGAAAAGGGAGGGAATTGAGTGGAAGCTACCTATACTGCTGTTTGCGGATGATACAGTTCTGATGAGTGATAATGAATGGGAGTTGCAGGGTCTGGTAAATGAGTTTGGAACAGTGTGCGAAAAAACGGAATTTGAAGGTAAATACGGGGAAGAGCAAGGTTATGGTCTTCGAAAGGGGTGAAGTCACAGAGTGTGAGGTGAAGCTGAACGGTCAGGCTATGGAGATCGTCAACTCTTTTAAGTATCTGGGCAGTGTGTTGAGTAAAGATGGGACTATGGATGAAGAGGTGCGGGAGAGGGTACAACAGGGGAAGAGGGTTGTAGGAACGCTAAAAGCAGTAACAAGAAATAGGGTGGTCAGTATGGAAGTGAAGAAGTCCTTGCATGACAGTGTGGTAATCCCGACACTGACTTACGGAAGCGAAGCATGGACGTTGGTTGAGAGACTCAGACCAAGAGTGAGAGCAGTGGAAATGAATTACCTAAGGAGTGCGTGCGGAGTTACATGGAGGGATAGACAGACTAATGAGGAAGTAAGAAGGTGTGGTGTGGAGGTAGATGTGCTGGAAAGTGTGAAAAGGAACAACTTGAGATGGTTCGGCCATATGGAACGTATGGAAAGCGAGAGAATGACTAAGAGGGTGTACGAGAGCGAGGTGGAGGGACAGAGGGGGAGAGGTAGACCGAATATGAGGTGGAAGGATGGAGTGAGGAACTACATGAATGAAGGCGGTGCTGGTTGGGGGGAGGGGCGTCGACTGACTGGGGACAGAGGTGCATGGGGGCGGTTCGTTTGTGGCCACCCCTTCGGGGATCACGGCGTCAGGCAATAGATAGATAGATCTGTGGGTGCAGTAGCTGTGCAGCCTGTAATGATCTTCAGGGCTTTGTTTTGAATAGTCTGTAAGGTCTTATGATGTGTTTCAGCTAGGTTAGAAGCCCAGGCTGGGCTTGCGTATTCCATCACTGATCTTATGTATTGTTTATATACTGTGGTGGTAGTTTCTTTGTTGTGTCCAAATTTTGTGTGAGAAAGTGACCTGAGGGTGTTAAGTCCGGGTGTCAGTTTCTTTTTAATGTTTGTGGTGTGCTGTTTGAATGTCATATGAGAATCATATGTTACTCCTAGGATTTTGGGTGTGTGTGTGTGTTAGGGGTGTGTTGTTTATGGTGAGTTGAGGGATGTATTCGTGTTCTGTCCAGCTTGTGAGCAGGGTTGCGGTGGATTTGGCTGGGGCTAGATTAAGTCTGTTTGTAGTGCACCAGCCATGTAGTGTGTTGAGATAGGGTTGAAGGAGATCTGTTGCTCTTTTTGGGTCATGGTGTGTGCATGTGAGTGTTCTGTCATCTGCATAGGAAGCTAAGTTTATTTGGGGCGTATTGGGTGTAGTTATATCGTGCATGTACAGATTGAAGAGTGCGGGCGATAGGACGGATCCTTGTGGGACTCTGCTTGGAAAGTTTCTGATTTTAGATGACTGACCGGCAAAAGATACGTGTGCACATCTGCCTGCTAGGAAGTTGGCCAGCCACCTTTTTGTGTTGTTGTGCATGTTTGTGTTGTAGATTTTGTTTGTTAGGTTGTGGCGGGGGATGGCATCGAAGGCTTTACTAATGTCGAGTGTGGCTAATAGTGATCTGTGTGGTGGTCTAGCTGAGTTGATGCCGTCAAAAGCTCTTTGCGTAAGGTCTGTGAGAAGAGTGTTTGTGGAGTGCAGTGGCCTAAAGCCATGTTGTGTTGGAGCTAGGGGTAGGTCGGGTGTAATTAGTTGTAATACTAGGCGTTCCATGACTTTGGAGGGGGAGCAAAGGTGTGTGATGGGGCGGTGCGAGGAGGGTAGCGTGGGGTCTTTGTTGGGTTTGGGGAATGTGATGATGATACCATGCTTCCAAATGTCTGGTATTGTGTTGTGTGTGAATAGCTGTAGTTTGATATGTTAGTGAGTGCTTGTATGCCTTGTGGTCCCAGGTGTCTGAGGTGTATGTTGCTTATGTTGTCTAGGCCACAGGCGGGTGAGTGCTTGAGATTGTTGATGATATGCTTTGTCTGGTGATTGGTGAAGGGTGTATAGTCAGGGTCTGTGGGGAATTGTCTCTTACGTCGGATGACACGTCGGTCGTCTTTGTGAGGTTTTAGGTGGCTGACATGTGAGAAGTGATTGATGAGTGTGTTTGCTTGTTGTTTACATGAAGGAGTAGAGTCTGTTGTTGTGATTGTGTTGTTGTGTTGCTGTTGGAAAGTGTGATGCTGTTTAGTGTTTTGTAGAGTTTTTGGGGTTTGTTTTGTGATCAAGTGTTTGTAGGAAGTTATTCCAATTTAGTTTTTGTTGTTAGTTTGGGTGTTGAGTGCTTGAATTTGTTGTGTGATGTCTTGTGTGTGGGGTGCTGGGGAGTTTTTCAGTATGTCGCGTTGTCTGATGAGGTTTTGAATTTCTGGTGTGAAGTTGGGGTTGTCTTTTTCTGTTACCTCTTGGAATGTGTTTCTTGTCAGCATTTTGGATAGTTTTATTGAGTATGTGTACAGCATTGATGATGTTAGTGATGGGTGTACTGTTTAGAGTTGTGAAGTGTTGTTCTGTCTCATTTGTGAATGCTTCCCAGTTAGCTCTTTTATAATTGGTGTATGTGTGTTTGTGGCTAGGTGGGGCGAGTCTGGTTTTGGTGGTGATAATGATCGGGAGGTGGTCAGAGCCCAAGGTTCTGACCACCCTCCAGGATGTTGTGGGGGCGAGTTCTGGGGAGCAAAAGGTGATGTCTGGAGATGATGGGTTATAGAGGGCTTGGTGAGGAATATGGGCATGTTGATGGATGTCGTTAAGGATGATGAGGTTATCTGTTTGGTTTTGTAGTACCAGCCCTCTGTCTGTGTCGGGGTTGTCGACAAACCAGGCCGACGTCTTGGCGTTGAAGTCACCACCCAGGATGAGGTGTGGGGTGTTTGTGATGTGTTGTAAGTGTGGTCTGTATTCATTTGGTACTGTAGGGGATGTTTGGGGAGGGATGTATGTGTTTATGATGGTTATGTTGGAGGTGTTGCCAGTGCGTATTTTAATTGATTGTATTTCTGTTGTGTTATCATTTGGGGGGAGGAGGGATTTGGTTTGTACACTGGTTACTATGTATGATATTTCTTTGTGTACCAGGGTGATGAGTCCACCGCCCCCGCCGACAGCCCGGTCTTGTCTAATGGTGGTGAAATTATGAAATGTGGGTGTTTTTTGTGTTGTGCGGAGTTTTGTTTCTTGTAAGATGGCAATGTGCATGTTGTGTTGTTTGATGAAGTGTGAGAGTTCGTGTTTCTTTGTGTTGATGCCATCTATGTTCAATTGGAGAATATTAATGTTATGTGCACGAGGATGGGGTGGGGGTGAGGTGGGGGAGGGGGGGGGGGGGGGGGGGGGGGGGGGTGAGGGGGGGGGGTGGGGGTTGGGGATGGGTGGGGTGGGGGGGGGGATTGGGGAGCAGGAGATGGGGGTTGTACTGTATAGGTTGAACAGAATACATACATACAAGTTTAAAGACCGTTTTGTCCACAGATAACGTGGTTACAGTCTCACGTCCTAAATGGCGGCTTTCCAGGCGGCCCTGTCAAGGGCTGCCTCTGTTGTCAAGTTCTTTATTTTGAGATCTGACCGGAGTACCTGAGCCCACTTAATTCGAGCTCTACCCATGTTTACAGTCCGGCATTTCTTCACCCAGTTCTGATCATCCATTCTCTCCACGTGTCCAAACCAACCAAGTCAGCTCGTGCGCATCACTTCACTGACACTCCTAATGCCCAGACGCCTTCTCAATGAAATCAATGAAAGTAAGGAATACATGTGGTACTCCAAGGACTCGAACCTAGGATACTCACACCGAGATTCCGCACACAAAGCATTACGCTATCAAGACAGTTAAAGGTTTATGCACAAGCCTAAGATATATTATGCATTCTTGAATACTGCATATTAATCTTAGCCTGTACATCCTCCCAACTGCACTCTGATAACCTGATGCTTAGACAAATGGAAGGGGTAATTAATGGGGCACTTAACCACAAAGGAAGGCCTCACTATAAATTACTCCTGTCCTGAACCTGGATAAATTCATATTTGTTTTCACCAACCCATCAATTAATTTACAAATAAACTTAACTAATGAAATCATACCCTTGTAGACGATCCCTCAAATCCTCCCAAAAAACCCTCCACCTCTTCTAACCTCCTGGCCCAATGTATTTATAAAAACCCACCTTTCACCCATAAACTGCATTCGTACCCACATCAGCCTTGATGATGCCTCTTTCCACTCTTTAATAAACTCTCTCAACTCCTCTTTCATATAGACTCCATCTAATCCAGACTTTCTACCTTTCACATTTCCAAAATCAACTTCTCCCTCTCCTTTCATCTGGTTTCATTCAGTGCAAGCACATCATACTTCCTCCTTTCAAATAAACCTTCCAATGTCCTCTCGCCCCTCATTTGTACTACATCCACGCACATTTAAAGCTCCTATTTTTAGGGTCCGGGACCACGAACGCGCTCCCTCGCCCCTATCTATTTTGTTTTTGTTTTTTGGTACAGTATTTATTTAAGGGGAGAAGGATACCAGCCCCCCTCCCCTCTAGCCGTCTTCTACGCCTCGCAGGTAAAAGCAGTGAGGAAAATTCTCACCCCTCCACCACAGAGGAGGTTATCTTTTTAAATCATTGATTTAAATCAAACAACCCTGCTGCCTACCTTGAGTTCCTTGGCCAGGTGGTAGGTGACGATGGTGGTGAGGGAGGAGAAGAGGGGGGCCAGGAAGACACACACGTTGCGAACATCGATACTGATGTTCAGCCAGTTCAAAAAGTGGTAGATGGTGGCCGAAGTCACCATCAACCCTGGGTAAATGGTGCCTGCGAAGAGTTAAAACAAAAATAAATATAATACAAATTTTTAATAGTTAATGCATATCAATTGCTAATACAGTGCAGTCAACTTGGAATGGTACACAAAAGTAATGGGGAAATATAATATTTAGCTTACATATGAGAAACCAGATAAGTGTTATTTTTGTTTTCCTACAGTAGCCTACTGCATTACACAAAATTAATATGTGACAAATTTGATTTTACATACCTCCAATAATCCTGCCGAGGGGGTACCAAGCACGGTCATCGAACCAGTTGTGGAAATTGTAAAACCCTTTTTCGGCCAGAAACTTAGTGGTGCGGTAGTTGAAGTAGGGATCAAACTCGTGGATCACCGACTCAAACCGCAACACGGAGAACAATCGACACGAGAAGGCTGTGAACAAAGAGTAAAAAATAACAAATATATGCATCTAATAACACTAGAGAAATACAAGGGCAATTTGTTTTTCTTAATCCTAACCTCAATAAAGTATACGGTAATACTGAACAGTATATCAGAGAACAATGCAGGCATCTACAAGCCACTATATAAAAAATGGAGGTAAATGTGAAGGAGCATGTAGACATAAGTCACACAACAAGAGCTTTATGTATACAGTAGGTAGATAAGAAGGATGGCTAGAACTCCGAATGAAGCACTTGTCTTCTTTCACTGTGTCGTAAGTCTAACCTTCCTAGTCATCTTTCTACTGCTCTCTTAAACTCTTCCCCAATTCCCTCATGAAACCTTTCTATCCCCATATCACACCACCTTCCTTGCTCTACCTCTCTTCTCCACTTCTGCTTCTTATATTTAATGTCTTGTCATGTTGCAAATTTGATTTTAAATAATATTTTGACATTTAACATATAGTTTCTTTATTCATGCAGAGTTTAGTAAAATTTGCCAGAACGTCCCGGACTTCCCAAACTTGACTACTTCCTTTAACGTGACGATAGTGCGTTGTTATATGTGCGATTAGTGTGCTTGGGAAACAGATTAACTTGCTCATGTAGTAATGTACACCCTATGTGGTGGATTGTGTTCTTTTATTTAATAATTTTCATTTTAGTAAACGTTGTTTCCACATAGCGATTTTGATAATTTAATTTGACTTTATATTGTCCTTGTCCCAATTTTGGTTTGTTTAGTTTGCAAGTTTTACATTTTAATTAGCTACTACCACTTTGATCAGACAGACCCTCTCCAACTCTTCTATACACCTTAACATCTAACAATGATTTTCTCATAATAATCATCTACACACACATACTGTATTATAATCAATCAAAGCCTTTTGCTCCACCACCTCCCTCCAAGAGTATCTGTGCATCATTCTGTGCCGGAAGAAGTTTTGATCCTCCTCCTTTCCATATATACGTCCACAAGTGCACTCCTATTCCCATCCACCTTTGACTGTACACCCTACCCTTCTACCCCTCCATCTACTTTCGCACTTTAACGTTCATAGCTTCAATATAAAATACTAACTTTTTTCCAAACCTAGCCAGGCATACCAAAAACTCCCCTTTCACTCTTAACACTTTTTTTTTTTGGTGCATACACACATACTGTACACTCATTCACAGCAGTTTCCCCACTTTCATTCTTTTGCTATATTCCCATTTTCATGTTTATACCTGCACAATCCTCGAACCAAATAGATAAATCCATACAGTACCGGTACTTCCTAACATGCTCCTTCCACTTATCATTTATAAAGAAACATTCACTTTCTCAAGCTCACTCACAAACACATCTATTCCACACTTCCATTCTTTCACACATGTACAGTTTACTCACATGTTCCGTTCAATAGCTCATTAAACACTAAATTTGGCAGTGCCACTCCCACCTCCAACCTTCTACAGTAGGAGGTACACTTGGTCAAAGAATTATCTGCACCCCTACGTTGATCATCTGGTGCGTACAGCTCGGTAGAGTTAGCACCTCTGCTTGCAGCTATATCCCTGACACACAATAAACAACATATCTCCTCAAAACACATACTTATAGTCTTATACACACCAGATAATCAGCGTAAGGGTACAGATAATTCTTTGACCAAACGTACCTCCACTAGAGTTAAGAGTCTACACCTGCTTAAATTAGACCAGCCAGATAAGAACCAATAAGAAAGTTTTGGCTGAGCAAATTATCTATGGCATGTTGTTAGAACACACTGATAAATGTTCCTCAATATTTTATTCCTAAAGCCAAGCAGATCACAACGGATATTGTAAATTGTACAATGTACATGTGTCCTTGGAGTTAACTTTTTAAAATGACTTGGTGGGACAGTAACAGATTTAATTCAGCTGTAGGCATGTGGCATAAATAAGAAATGTGCCTAGTAACATCTGGTGACAAACAATGTAAGCTTATGGACCTCGACGGAGTCACAAGCTGTGGAAAAGCCTTGTCTAGCGGTTTCTACAAAAATATAGTTCTATAAAGAATATGCCATACACTGAGACAGTAATCCTTATGGATCACTAGGTCTTGGAAATGGAGGTAAAACAGAGAGTATGTGAAGGAAGGAAAGTTTTAGGAGCAATAGGAATTACAGTACCGGTAGGTGGAAGGTGAGAAATCTTGGAATGAAAGTTAAAAGTGCAATGTATCAAGGGATTGTTGTACCAACAGTGATGTATGGGGCTGAGACATGGGCTCTGAAGGCAAAGGAGAGAAGAAAACTGTCCAGGTTAAAACCATGATAGTTTTACTGTGAAGGGGACAGCATCACAGGAGCGTAGCTTGATGTCAAATTTACTGGTGTGGGGTAAAGTACTATGTACGGTAACTTACAAAGCACTGCAGCAAGGGACAAAACTGCCATCTTGAGCAGAGTGTCCTGCTTCTCTACCGACATGCGCATCCATCCTCGCGTGCGGTAACTTAGCACCGGAGCCGACATCTTGAACTGAAAAAAGAAAATAATATAAGTTAAAGAGCATACGTCACCCATAATCACTTCCTATTATATTTAACTCTGCAAAACATGTTAAAATAACAAATAATGTAGTTGTGCTTTGTTAAAACATACAAAAAGCCGAGCCAAATTTTGCCTCAATTTTGTGCGGTTTTGCTTACTTTTGGGTCTAACTGATCGATCAATTTGCCTACTATATGCTTGGGTAGTTTTGGGTATATCTAGCTGACCGCCTAGTGCCTACGGTCATGTGTTCACGCTGAGGAACAGGTGACGCTTTATCCGGATCGCCCAGCATTTATCGTATCTCGTAAGTACAAAACTTTGCTTGAGATTCCGTATTTATGTACTACAGTTATTTAATGTGTGGACAATGTTTTTTTACCCATAGCCTATTCACTCGTTAAACGTTCTTAACCCCTCATATTCCCCGCGCTTCAAAGATCAAAGCCATCTCCACTTGTGTTTTTTTGTTAATATTTCTGATGTAATGGGGCCATATATTACTGTTTAACCCTTCCTGGCCGGGTGTCCGTGTGAAAGGACACCACGAAATAAGGGCAGGAGCCCGGGTGTCCTGTTACTAGGCAGTAAGCTTTCAAGCCTATTCAGCTTGGTCTGAACGCCGTGCGTCCGACGCATGTAAACAAAGCCGGTCGTTGCGTCACCGCACCTCCGAAAACAATAAGGAGACATCGGATCAATGTTATTGTTGTGACGTCAGACGAAATTAGTGTGTGAAAAGCTCCGATATTGTCAACATCGCGGCAAAATTCACTCCACGGAAATCGTCATCACAACTGAACCAGTTGACTTAGAGAGCTCTACTCAACGCCAGTCTACAGATTGGAAACCGCACTACGTTTGTAGATGCGTGGGAAATTTTTAGCAGTTAAACTAAAAAAAAATACGGTAGCCTAGGCCTAGACGTTTTTCGGCCAGATCGCCCGGGTAGCCCACACTGTCCATTGGAGACAGCCCGGGCCCGGAGGGTTAAAAGGTTTTTGCCATACAGTAATATTCTTCTAGAAAGTATAATGAAACGCCACTTGTTTTTGTTTCTGAAAAAAAAAAAAAAAAAAAATATATATATATATATATATATATATATATACCGGGTATATATAAGGTACAGTATATCGTGAAAGGATGTAGTATCTGGGCGTATCGCCAGCCTTGTTTACAGTTACATTACTTGTATGCTCGCGGATACGTTCCCATCTAATATGACTTTTTTTTTCTGTTATTTGCCCCCAGCTGGCAATATATATGATGATGACAATAAGTCATGGGGGGATTGAGGGGCCCCCCCTCAATCTATTATTGTATCCCACGACAGTCAAAATAGATGGGAACGTGATCGCGAGTGTACGAATAATGTAACACAGCGGGCGATACACTGGGATAATACATCCTTACCAAAAAATCACCTCTCAAAATGGCTAAAGTATCCAAGATTTTTTACCCAAATCAATACCGTACTGGTGTAGCAGGATATTTTTCCACCTTGACTGAAGTTCCCCCCGGAAAAATTAGAGTAGCAATTTCACCCCAGGAAAAGTGGCCTGGGCTGTTTTTCCCCTGGGAGGAAATTTAGACCTAGGATACCCTACATAGGAATCTTTAGTTTACATAATGACTTAATTCAATATGTAGGCATGCTTAACCCTTCCAGCCCGGCTGTCCTGTTATAAGGACACTGCGGCAGATGGGCAGGACCCCGGGTGTCCTTATAACAGGCAGTAAGCTTGAAAGCCTATTCAGCTTGGTCTGAACGCTGTGCGTCCGACGCATGTAAACAAAGCCGGTCATTGCGTCCCCGCACCTCCGAAAACAAGGAGACGTCGGATCAATGTTGTTGTTGTATGGTATGACGAAATTAGTGTCTGAAAAGCTCCGATATTGTCAACATCGCGGCAAAATTCGCTCCACGGAAATCGTCATCACAACTGAACCAGTTGACTTACAGAGCTCTACTCAATGCCAGTCTACAGATTGGAAACCGCACTACGTTTAGAAATGTGTGGGAAATTTTTAGAAGTTAAAATAACAAAGATACGGTAGCCTAGGCCTAGACGTTTTTCGGCCAAATCGCCCGGGTACCCGACACTGTCCTTAGGAGGGCGACCCCGGGTCAGAAGGGTTAAACCCTTCTGTACAGTGCCCGTCACATGACGGGCGCCATTTTGAGGCTAATATGAGCCCTGAGAGAGAGAGGACAGTTGTTGCAGGGAGTGCAGGGGGCTGAGGGGGGCTTCAACCGTCGGTCACACACCGAGCTCTGAGACAGCTCACTCACTTATGTGCAGCATCACACATAGCAAAAACAGCAATTTTTTTTACCAATTTTGGCCTTCGTTTGAAAGATCATTGCAAGATAACCAGATGTCGTACAGGGATGCTTCAGGTGTCATTAGAAAGCTCTATCATTGTACTTTCACAGATATACAATTGTACTATGCTTTGGCTCTTGCTTATGCATGAAAAAGAGCAAGGAAAGAAGGTAATTTTGGGCAATTATGCCTGCACTGAAGGAGTTACCAAAAACATATGAATGGTTCTCTATTTCACTGAATGGCCTAAACAAGGGTTGTGCTAACGGGCATATTCGTCGCTTCGTTTGTGTTAAAAAAAAAAAAAAAAAATGAAAGCGGGTAATTCTTCAGAACTGCGCCTTCTCTCAACCCCCCTCCCCCCACCAACTCCCTACATTCCCCATTTTAATATTTGTATTAGACTAACTTTACTTACCTAACATAACCGAACCCAGTAGGCTAATTTATGACATCCTACTAGGCAAGAGAGACATCTCGTTACACAACTTCAAGAGAGCCCTAGATGTCGAACTGCAAAAAGTGCCAGACGAGCCCATCCTCGCAAGGGAGCGAGCTGTCGCTTCAAACAGTCTACTGCACCAAATCACCACCCATAACGAGGGGCGTCGCGCTCCTTGGTGCCGCTAGAAGAGTGGCGAACACATCAAAAGGTAAAAAGGTAAGGCCTAACCTTTACCTAACAGTTGCTAACCATTATCTAACAGCTACTAACTTTTACCAAAATTCTACTAACCTTTACCTAACAGCTATCAACCTTTACCTAACAGCTATAACCTATATAACAAACAAAAAATATACACTTATATAAAACAGCTAGCCTAGGCAGAGAACGCCGCCATTAGGACAAGAGACTGAAACTGCACTTATGTGTGGAACACTCAGTCTTAAAATTTTATGTATGTATGTATGTAGATATCACGCTCGATAGTCGATAATCAAATTGTTCTATCTGGTAAAATATAAATTTATTTCCGGTGTAATTTTAACCGTCCTGGAGGTTCTAAATATCATAAAATACAACATAGAATGGGTCACTTGGCCCCACACAAAATTTGGACACAAGGAAACCACCACAAACAATACAGAAGAACATTGATGGAATATGCAAGCCCTGCCTGGGCTTTTAGCCTTTTAACCTAGCTGAAACACATCACAAGACCTTACAGACTATACGGTACAAAATAAAGCCCTAATAATCATCACAGGCTGTACAGCTACTACACCTACATCAAGATACAAAAGTCCTCGAAGTCAAAGACCATCTGGACATGAGAGGCACTCAATTCCTGGCTGCAGCCTTCACAAACCAACACCACCCACTAGGCTACACTGTAACACTACATGGCAACACACCCACAGACACCAAGAAATATCAAAACAACACCCAGCACATGGTATCACACACAAATACTGTTTTCTCTCATTATCTCCCTCCCTGCCCACCCCAAACCAGCTTCCAGAAACACATCCATACTCTTATCTCTCGCCATTCCATCTATCTATCTATTGCCTGACGCCGTGATCCCCGAAGGGGTGGCCACGAACGAACCGCCCCCATGCACCTCTGTCCCCAGTCAGTCGACGCCCCTCCCCCAACCAGCACCGCCTTCGTTCATGTAGTTCCTCACTCCATCCTTCCACCTCATATTCGGTCTACCTCTCCCCCTCTGTCCCTCCACCTCGCTCTCGTACACCCTCTTAGTCATTCTCTCGCTTTCCATACGTTCCATATGGCCGAACCATCTCAAGTTGTTCCTTTTCACACTTTCCAGCACATCTACCTCCTTCTTACTTCCTCATTCGTCTGTCTATCCC
Organism: Paralithodes platypus; assembly: GCA_032716605.1. Lineage (NCBI taxonomy): Eukaryota > Metazoa > Arthropoda > Malacostraca > Decapoda > Lithodidae > Paralithodes > Paralithodes platypus. The sequence continues at coordinate 37,885,050 of CM064505.1, forward strand.
TCCATGCTCGAACGTCCCTTGATTTTGGCCCTGTCACTCTTTCAACTATGGGGGAGGCACTCGCTATAGGCAGTTATGCCTTTTGCCTCCCTCAATCACATAGAAAAAAAAAAAAAAAAAAAAAAAAAAAAAAAAAATGTAACTCCGCACGCACTCCTCAAGTAATTCATTTCCACTGCTCTCACTCTTGGTCTGAGTCTCTCAACCCACGTCCATGCTTCGCTTCCGTAAGTCAGTGTCGGGATTACCACACTGTCACGCCATTCCATCCAATCACTCACTCATAGACAACACACAGCTGCAGGCACGACCTCCCGAAATCCATCCTTCTGAATCCTCCCTTCCTCGTGAGGGTAGAGTCCACCTGGCCAGGCACTTCTGAGCTATCAGAAGAGACTGGATGTCTCTGTCGACGAAACCTGCCCGGGATGCAACACTGCACCTCATACCAATACATTGGACACATCCTAGAAGACTACATTTCACACAATCACTTACGCCAACAACCTAATCGACACTCCTTGAGAGCCCTGTGGAAAAACCGGCAAGAATGTAGTTACCGGGTGTACCGCCCACCTTGGAAACAGATTAACTTGCTCATGTAGTAATGTACACCCTATGTGGTGGATTGTGTTCTTTTATTTAATAATTTTCATTTTAGTAAGCGTTGTTTCCACATAGCAATTTTGATAATTTAATTTGACTTTATATTGTCCTTGTCCCAATTTTGGTTTGTTTAGTTTGCAAGTTTTAAATTTTAATTACACTATGCGGATGCCTTTGGATATAAAAATAGATTAGCCTAACCAAACAACCTAACCTAGTATGACAGGGGGCAAATAGCAGAAAATATTGCGTCGAAATAGACGGGAACGTAAGTGCGAGCCCACAACATGACAACCGTACGCCCGGAAACTACACCCTTCCCGAAAAACCTGACAGTGGCCATGGCCTTCCTTAGGGACTCGGGGCTGTTTGGCCAGGCAGCTTAGGGAACGAGAACAAGAACATAGAATGGGTTTTTATGATTAGGCTAAGGCGGAAGGTGTTGGACTGAAAAATTACGGCCGAATTTTGTGTAGATCCAAGGCAAGCAATGTGGCTGCTGTGGCACCATACGGTATATAACAAGTCAACAAGATTCAGGAAGAGTTGTGTTATCGGGCGTACCACTACCGTCATACAACATAAATCATCTATAAATACGGTTAATATACAGGAGACGCAACAATGTGTTTTTCAGGTATTTTTTTTGGTATTTTGATTTTGTTTTTGGTGTTTTAGTCGTATCTAGTGATGACATTGAATGGGAATTAAGCATTTACCCATTATCCATCAATCTAAAGACACGCCCCCCCGATAGTGGGGAGGGCTATGAAGATCAGGGAAATTGAGGGGTAAAAAGCGTATAGAACACGATAATACACATTTGTAACCCAAATTTGGCTCGGGTTTGTTCAATTTCCAGACCCATAAAACCCGATTTTTTGAAAACCCGAGCCAAGTTTTGACGAAACTTGGCTCGGATTTAACAAATGTAAAAATGAAAAAAATACAGTAACCTTGGTAAATTATTGGCTCGGGTTTTGTCAATTTCCAGACCCATAAAACCCGACTTTTTGAAAACCCGAGCCAAGTTTTGACGAAACTTGGCTCGGATTTAACTAATTTAAAAATGAAAATAACACAGTAACCTTATTAACATGTTGGCTCGGGTTTTGTAAATTTCCATACCCATATAACCCGACATTTAGAAAACACGAGCCAAGTTTTGACGAAACTTGGCTCGGATTTTACTAATGTTCATGTTAAAATTACACAGCAACCCTAATAAAATCTTTGTTTGGGTTTTCATAAGGTTAACATTAGCCTAACCTAACGAAGTAAAAATGGGGTTAACATTAGCCTAACCTAACAACCTTACCTAACCTAACCTAGTAAGAATGGGGTTAACATTAGCCTAACCTAACAACCTAACCTAACCTAGTAAGAATGGGGTTAACATTAGCCTAACCTAACAACCTTACCTAACCTAACCTAGTAAGAATGGGGTTAACATTAGCCTAACCTAACAACCTTACCTAACCTAACCTAGTAAAAATGGGGTTAACATTAGCCTAACCTAACAACCTAACCTAACCTAGTAAGAATGGGGTTAACATTAGCCTAACCTAACAACCTTACCTAACCTAACCTAGTAAGAATGGGGTTAACATTAGCCTAACCTAACAACCTTACCTAACCTAACCTAGTAAGAATGGGGTTAACATTAGCCTAACCTAACAACCTTACCTAACCTAACCTAGTAAGAATGGGGTTAACATTAGCCTAACCTAACAACCTTACCTAACCTAACCTAGTAAGAATGGGGTTAACATTAGCCTAACCTAACAACCTTACCTAACCTAGTAAGAATGGGGTTAACATTAGCCTAACCTAACAACCTTACCTAACCTAACCTAGTAAGAATGGGGTTAACATTAGCCTAACCTTACAACCTTACCTAACCTAACCTAGTATTATTGGTGGGGGCTGCCGCCCCCACACCTCCGCTGGTTGGGTACTGGCTGAAAAACTTATTGTTTTACAGTAGGCCTATATATTTATTTTATTTTTGTTCTCCCTTATAATACATTTCAGCTCTTAATGACATATATAGCAATGATGTATAGCCTATGCTCTACCGGACCTATTAGGCCTAAAAAGATCGATGGGCTAACTGTCGGTCCAAAACATCAGTATGGTAACCAACTAGCCCTTGCATGCCAGTTTAATCCTATGCGAAAAAAATCTTTTACTTTGTTACTTTGCGATGACCCATTAAGATTCCCTAGCTAGCTGTGGTCCGGCTCCTTTATGTTGTCCCAACTAACCTTAATGAACAGAGGAGGTACTGGGCTGCCTGGCTGGCCGCTGGAGGCTCGATCACCACTCATCTTGGTCAACAGCTGGTGGATTTTTGTTTCGAATTTTTCCATGTAAAACAAGTGTATGTGCATTTCAAAACCAGCTGTCCTCGCCAGCTGTATTTGGAACACTGGTTATTGCACTTTGGACAGTTTACACTTATTGGAAGGCGAAAAGGTCTTAAGCAGCCTCAGTGTTTTTAAAGACGGTGGAAAAAGCTTTGATCGGCTCACACCCTCTACACAAGCTGGCCAGAGTCAAACTGACAGCTTATATCCTGGGCCACCTGTTTTCCAAATCATGGCATCACCTGATTGGTCGATAGACATCACGTGTCAGTGAACTCGAGTACTCTTGGCATGAATTAGGTAGGGTGATTACTTTGGCTATGACGCCACCAGTATAGTTCATTGCATTCGCCACCAGATGTCTCAGTTGTTGACTGACAGTCACGAAAAAGAAGTCTCCCAGATGAAGACGAAAAAGAAGAAGTGTAAACAAACCCTTAAAACGTAAATATCCATATAATATGTATTATGTTAGTTTCCCGGGAATGACACCTACATCAACAATTTGGAGAAAAATCGCTTAATCACATGCTATTGAGCTTAATTTTTTACCAATATTGTAGCGCCTCCTGTATATTGACCATAAATACTTCTATCTAGCCTAGGCTATCTATCTATTGCCTGACGCCGTGATCCCCGAAGGGGTGGCAACGAACGAACCGCCCCCCCTCCCAACCAGCACCGCCTTCATTCATATACTTCCTCACTGACCACTCCATCCTTCCACCTCTCTCTCTCTGTCCTTCCACCTCGCTCTCGTACACCCTCTTAGTCAATCTTTCACTTTCCATACGTTCCATATGGCCAAACCATCTCAAGTTCTTAAGTTGTTCCTTTTCACACTTTCCAGCACTAACTAAAAAGCCTAACCTAACCTAGTATTCTCATTACTCACAGATACTCACAGAGTAGGCCTACTACTGTTGAATACTAGGCTAGGTTAGGTTAATGGTTTAGAAAGGTCGAGTTATGCTGTAGCCTATGTCGGTGGTCACGTACTGGTACGCCCGAGCGGCCCGATTACACAACTCTTACCCAAGATTCACATGGTGAACCGTCCTAACCTAAGCTAATCTAATTGGGGGGAATTTTGGTCAAGAGGAAGAGATATAGCCTAGCCTAGGGCCCTAGGCTAATCCTGGGCCACAATTCCCCCATAGAGAATATCGGACAGGGGGAAATGCAGACTGGTACATTGGTACTAATAAATTATGTAACAAATAATGCATAGCAACTCATATGCATAAAAACTCAAATAAAATCAAAACTGTGGTCGAGGGAGAACATCTTCCGCCTCGTAAACCTAGTCACAACTGTTGATTGCTGCAACAAATTAATTGAAAATTACTACCACTCATCAATCACAATCAGACCCTTCTCCTGCGTAGATTTTCCCTTCTTGACACAGTGCCGTACACATAATACTGAAATCACTCTCAACAGACCCAAGCAACTCCCGCAGGTGTCGGCCTCTCATTGGTCGCTGGGGCCGGCGTCTCCCACGCGTTTATAGGGAGCCTTAGCTAATGGCCATTACAGTAGCTGCCATACTGTGTGCCGTGCCTTGTGATGCACGGTGTATGTAAAGCATATTATAACTTTTAGTTGTTGTTTGTGATAGTTAATGTCATTAATTCATGGCTTATAGCAGTTTGAACTCTTGAATAAACCTTTGGATGTAACATAATACACAAGATGTACACAACATGGCGACTGTGGTAACCAGTGGTGGAATTCTTGCCATGGATGATCCTCCCACCACGATGTAAACAAACCTCGGAAAAACATTATTTTGGGTTGAATAGGGCGTTAATCATTAATTAAACATCGCAGGTCTTTGCAGTGACCTATTAGGAGACATTAGTAAGTTAATATAACAAAATAGATACGCTGTACCTACGTCAAGTGATGTTTATCAGCTGTTGGTTTGACAGCTGATACAACCCGTTCCTGCGTGGCTCCCCAACTGTGAAGTTTGCTGTTTGTGAAACAACAGACTGGGATGAAGCGCGAATGTCAGATTGGTTATTAGGGACACGAATTTCGTTTATTCCTCGATTTTTAAGTGCAATTTCTACATACGTGAACACCGGCATACATCATAATCAAACTATTACCTGGTAGAAATTACTCTTAATTCATATCAACACAAATAAGTGTGCTCAGTAGAGATATATGATATATCTCTGCCATTGCGTCAGTAGCTAGGCCGCTAAGGGATCCACAGAAGGCTGCTCTTGGGTAGACTATGGGCCATTTTATTAAACCATGGTAAGAGCTTTCCCTACGACCTTTCCCGACCCAGATTGACCCTTATCGCATAGCCTATCTGTGTAAGGGTCAATCTGGGTCGGGAAAGCTCTTACCATGGTTTAATAAAATGGCCCTATAGTGCCGCAGTGCGTGGGCTGTATGGGGTATTGGGAACACCTAATGTATGCAAGCCATCCAAATCCTTCTCTCCCATAGAACATACTGATTAAATGCATTCCTTGGTGTGTCCTCCAATGAACTATATATATATATAGCTCATCTACAGTAGGCTACTTATCTATTGTCAGACGCCTCAATCCCCGCGGGGGTAATAATAATAATAATAATAATAATAATAACCACAAATTAATCGCCTTCATGTGCTTCTGTCGTCCGTCAGCCGTATTACACTTTATATAAGTATATTTATAAGACAAGTGACACGAAAGACATGTAACGTAACAATTAATAGGCTACAATCAGTTGGCAATGTGACAACACTATAATTATATATATATATATATATATATATATATATATATATATATATATATGGGTATTGGGGGGGGGGTCTGCCTGACCATTATGTAGTAGTAGCTAATATTAGGATAAAAAAGAAGTGGGTGAGGAGAGCTGGAGGGAGGCGAGAGGAAAGTGGAATGGCTAGGTGGGTGGAGAGGTTGCAGGAGGAGGAGATCAAGGAAGAGTTCAGGAGAGCAGTAGAAAGACGACTAGGTAGGTTTGACTTGGAAGATATGGAGGAAGTGGAGGGGGTGAGCAAAGTGTTTAAGGAAGAGATCTGTGCAGCATGTGAGGAGGAGTGTGGAGTAAGGAGAAGAGGGAGGGGAGTGAAGGGTACAGTATGGTGAACGAAATAGGTAAAAATTGCTGTGGAAGACAAGAAGAAAGCGTATAGAGAGTGGTTGGGTAGTAGAGGGAATGAAGATTTGGAGAGACAGAAAACAGCGAGGTACTTGGAGAAAAAGAGAGTGGTGAAGGAAAGTAAGAGAAGAGTAGATGAGGAATTTGGAAGGAATTTGAGTGTAAAATGGAGAAAGTGTAAGAAACTGTTCTGAAAAGAAGTCAAGCAAGTTAATAATAATAATAATAATAATAATATTTATTCAGTTAGCAATTTACAGAATTGGTACCACATAGTTTGTTACAAATATGACATGTACCAGCCTTGCATAATTCCAACTAAGGATAGCCCAATAAGGCCGTTAGGCGTATTTCCATTGGGGTCCTTGTGGGATTAGGTTAGCTGGGGAAAAATGGGGAGGATAAAGAAATGGATACTTTAGAAAAAGTATTTCTAGGGGGTTATTTTAAGATACCTTACATCCTATAGTAAATATCAGTAATCCGTAATCAGTAATCATTTCAGTTTGGTTTGTCTATCTCTTATGTCGCATTTAGTAGTAGACATAAGCTTGGTGCTCCGTTCTCGCAGCTGTCCGGTTCAGGTGTTCCTTCAGGCTACGTCTGAAGGAATAGTGTTCTCTTTTCACGGACTGACTGGGGTAGGTCGTTCCAGTCTTTGATGGCGGTGAAGAAGAATGTTTGCTTACCCTGTCCTTGGATTCTCGGGACCTTAAAATTAAACATCCTGTTTCTTGTATTATGTCCACTCCTCTCATTTGCTTTAACAAAATCATTCTTTAGGTACTCTGGAGCTCTGTCATAGAAAATTTTGAAGGCATTAGTGAGCCTGATTTTTTTGGCCCTGTCAGCGACATTGAGCATACCTAGTGACTGAAGTTGTTCCTGGCCAACATGTGATCTGGGTCCTAGGTTCAGCATGAACCTAACCATTTTATTTTGAGTGACCTGAAGTTTGTGCTGTGCTGATTTAGATGATGCAGAGTACCAGGATGACACAGAATAGTCAAAATGACATTGAACAAGCGCTTGGCAGAGGGTCTTTTTGGTCGCCGCGGGCAAGCATCCCACCTGTCTATACAGGTATTTTATACGTGCTCTACACTTACTCAGGATAGATTCCAAAATTGTTTCACCTGACAAACTCGCGTCCAGTTTTAGTCCGAGATATTTAACTTGTGACACTGTTGTTATAGGAATATCATTACAGTTGACCGAGAAGCCCACAATGTCTTTCAGTTTGCGTTTTGTTCCACATAAGATGGCTTCCGTCTTGCCCAGGTGAAGAGATAGTCTATTGTCCACTAGCCATTCACTACATGATTCTAGTTCTTTGGAAAGTGAAGCGGCAATACTTATTGGGTCTTTTCCTGAAACCAGGAGCACGCTGTCGTCTGCATACAGTAATAATTTACATGAGACGCTCAGTTCCATGTCGTTCACATAACAGAGAAAGAGTAAGGGACCAAGGATGCTTCCCTGCGGGACCCCACAGTTAATTGGCATAGGATCAGATATATTATCATCAATTTTGACTCTTTGGGTTCTACCACTAAGATAAGATTTAAACCAGTTCACAGATCCTATGCCCATTGCTTGTAGTTTATTACATAGGATATCATGGTCTACTGTGTCAAACGCTTTTTGTAGATCAAGAAGAACCATACCGGTGTAGTTACCTTTAGACATTTCTTTACGAATGTGATCCGTTAAGTGGATGAGACAGGAGTCTGTCGAGTACATGCATCTGAAACCTGATTGAAACTTATAGAATAGATCATTTTGTTTGAGGTAGTGTTCAATTTGGGTGTATACCGCTCTTTCAAGGATTTTAGAAACAATACATAATATGCTAACTGGTCTGTAGTTACCAACTTCTAGTTTATTTCCTTTCTTGAATAGAGGGGTTACAATAGCTTCCTTCAGTTCAGCAGGTACAGTGTTGGTGTTAATTGACAAGTTGATGATGTGAGTTAGGGGGCCTGCTATACCAATAGTTAGGGAGGGTGGTGAGGGAAGTAGTAAGGGAGTGAAAAATAAGAATGGGCAAGTGCTAGCAGAGAAGTAAGAGAGAGTCGAGAGATGGAGGGAGCACTTCAATGACTTGTTGAATGTAGGGAATGAAATGCCAGCAAACAGTTGGATGGGGTATGGGATAGAGAAGAAGTTAAGTAGTGGAGGAAAAGGTGGGGATCAGGTCAGAAATGCATGAGGCCTAGAAAAGTGTGAAAAGTGTGTGGAGAAATGCTGAGGTATAGTGGTGAGATAGTGATTGAATGGGTATGGAAAATGTGTAGATTAGCATGGGAGAAAGGAAGTGTGCCTGAAGACTGGAAGATAAACATAATAGTGACTCTGTATAAGGATAAAGGGGAGAGAGCAGTGTGTGGCAATCACATGGGGATATGTCTCCTCCCTCTCCACCCTCCTCTCTCCTACTTATGCCTAATATTCTAATCTCTTCTAAAGATTTACTTTCTACCCTCTCTGGGTTTAATACTAAGAAGGCGTACGGTCCAGACGGTGTTCCTTCTGTTGTACTAAAAAACTGTGCTTCCGTGCTGACTCCCTGCCTAGGCAAACTCTTTCGTCTCTGTCTCTCCTCTAACATCTTCCCTTCTTGCTGGAAGTTTGCTCTCATTCAGCCTGTCCCAAAGAAGGGTGACCGCTCTCAACCCTCCAACTATCGTCCAATTACTCTCATCTCTTGTATTTCTAAAGTTTTTGAAACTATTCTTGCTTCCAAATTTCTTAAGCATTTCTCTTCCCATAATCTACTCTCACATTGCCAGTATGGCTTCCTTAAGGGTTGCTCTACTGATGATCTTCTTTCATATCTTACTAACTCTTGGTCATCCTCCTTTCGGGACTTCGGTGAGACCCTTTATATTGCGCTAGACATATCGAAGGCCTTCGATAGAGTCTGGCACAAATCTTTAATTTCTAAACTCCCCTCCTTCGGCTTCTATCTCTCCATCTGTGCCTTTGTCTCTAATTTCCTTTCCGGCCGTTCCATAGCTGCAGTTGTGGATGGACACCGCTCACTTCCTCATCTCATCAACTCCGGTGTTCCTCAGGGCTCTGTCCCATCTCCCATTCTCTTTCTAATTTTCATAAATGATATTCTCAACTGTACCTCCAGTCCCATTCATTCATACGCAGACAACTCTACCTTACACTACACAATTAGTTTTCCAGAACGCCCCAGCCAGCAATCCCTCAAAAACAAAGTAATGAAGCCATACAACACTTATCTTCTGATCTAACTACTATTTCCTATTGGGACAGAGAAAACCTTGTTACCTTTAATGCTTCCAAAACCCAATTTCTTCATCTTCATCTGCTGCTCTCACTTGGAAGGACCATATTACCAGTCTTGCTAAAGCAGCCTCCCAGAAGCTGGGTGTGCTCAACCGCCTCAAGGGGTTCTTTACCCCTGCACAGCTTCTTGCTCTGTACAGGGGCACAGTGCGTCCTTGTATTGAGTATTGTTCACATGTGTGGGGAGGATCCTCTCACACCGCACTCCTAGACAGAGTAGAAAGGAAAGCCTTTCGTATCATTAACTCCCGTCCACTCACCAAATCTCTGCAATCTCTCTCTCTTCACCGCAATGGTTCATCTCTCTCGCTATTCTATCGCTACTACAATAATCAATGTTCCTCAGAGCTTTCCCAGTGTATACCACCTCCTCTACGTAGGGTACATAGTACCCGTCTTGCAACATAATCCCACCCCTGCTCTGTGCAACTCTCCAACCCAAGAGTGAAGCGTTATTATCAGTCTTTCTTCTATTCAACTGTTGAGCTCTGGAACTCTCTCCCAGAATCAGTCTTTCGGCACTCTTTCCCTCTTCCTATGACTTAAATTGCTTCAAACTCTGTGTGTCCAGGCATTTTGGCTCGAACGTCCCTTGATTTTGGCCCTGTCACTCTTTCAACTCTGGGGGAGGTACTCAATACTGGCAGTTCTGCCTTTTGTCTGCCTCAATCACATAGATTTTTTTTTTTATATATATATATATCCTTGTTCTCACCCTACCCTTTCACTGTAAAACAAAAATATGAGTATACAAACGGTAATTAAAGGTCCATAATAGTATGCCATTGTGCCCCTATTAAGGTATATTTGTGGTAATATACTCATCTAATAAAAGGATAAAAAGGTAAATCTCTATCAATCTATTCAATAACTATATATACCTTTATCGAATTTAACATAGGCCTGTTACAAGTGTTAAAATTTACAACCAATAATGCTCTTGTTTCAGCTCTCAGAAGCCCTTATGGGGATATGGAAAGACATACACTTGTATTATTAAATAATAATTTCTCTTCGCACCGTCTGATTCAGAACGAATACAGTGGAAAGGAATATTGTTTACATCAGTGGTTCTTAAAGTTTTTCAGCCCCGATACTCCAAAGTTCAACTCCAAGTCAACCTGATACCCCCTCTCCAATATTAGCCTACTACTCCCGACTTTTATAGTCATAGTCACCATTCTGTGCACGAAATTATTAATTTAATATTTTCCAGGATGCCTTTTTGGATACCCCCAAGAACCGGTTTCGATACCCCCTGGGGGTATTGAGGCACTACTTTAAGAACACCTGGTTTACAGAGAATACACGGATTAGCATACCCATTTTTAAAGGTAAGGTAATTTTTCAATTATTTCGGACATTACGGGCGCTGCAAAGGGAAAGGATTGTGTAGGAAGTTAGGAACACAAACAATAAGACCATAGTCCTATTAGCACACATATTGTATAAAAGAGTCCATGCTCGATCTCAAGCAGAAACACATATTGTTTCTTGATCAATGTATCGACTGTCCATGTTATTACATACGTCTACATACAGTGTGTTTATGTCCTGTATTTGTATTGATCAATGTATCGACTGACCATGCTATTACATACGTCTACATACAGTGTGTTTATGTCCTGTATTTGTATTGATCAATGTATCGACTGTCCATGCTATTACTTACGTCTACATACAGTGTGTTTATGTCCTGTATTTGTATTGATCAATGTATCGACTGTCCATGCTATTACATACGTCTACATGCAGTGTGTTTATGTCCTGTATTTGTATTGATCAATGTATCGACTGTCCATGCTATTACATACGTCTACATGCAGTGTGTTTATGTCCTGTATTTGTATTAATCAATGTATCGACTGTCCATGCTATTACATACGTCTACATACAGTGTGTTTATGTCCTGTATTTGTATTGATCAATGTATCGACTGTCCATGCTATTACATACGTCTACATGCAGTGTGTTTATGTCCTGTATTTGTATTGATCAATGTATCGACTGTCCATGCTATTACATACGTCTACATGCAGTGTGTTTATGTCCTGTATTTGTATTGATCAATGTATCGACTGTCCATGCTATTACATACGTCTACATGCAGTGTGTTTATGTCCTGTATTTGTATTGATCAATGTATCGACTGTCCATGCTATTACATACGTCTACATACAGTGTTTATGTCCTGTATTTGTATTGATCAATGTATCGACTGTCCATGCTATTACATACGTCTACATGCAGTGTGTTTATGTCCTGTATTTGTATTGATCAATGTATCGACTGTCCATGCTATTACATACGTCTACATGCAGTGTGTTTATGTCCTGTATTTGTATTGATCAATGTATCGACTGTCCATGCTATTACATACGTCTACATACAGTGTGTTTATGTCCTGTATTTGTATTGATCAATGCATCGACTGTCCATGCTATTACATACGTCTACATGCAGTGTGTTTATGTCCTGTATTTGTATTGATCAATGCATCGACTGTCCATGCTATTACATACGTCTACAGTCATGCAGTGTGTTTATGTCCTGTATTTGTATTGATCAATGTATCGACTGTCCATGCTATTACATACGTCTACATGCAGTGTGTTTATGTCCTGTATTTGTATTGATCAATGTATCGACTGTCCATGCTATTACATAGGTCTACATACAGTGTGTTTATGTCCTGTATTTGTATTGATCAATGTATCGACTGTCCATGCTAATACATACGTCTACATACAGTGTGTTTATGTCCTGTATTTGTGTTGATCAATGTATCGACTGTCCATGCTATTACATACGTCTACATACAGTGTGTTTATGTCCTGTATTTGTATTGATCAATGCATCGACTGTCCATGCTATTACATACGTCTACATACAGTGTGTTTATGTTCTGTATTTGTATTGATCAATGCATCACTGTCCATGCTATTACATACGTCTACATACAGTGTGTTTATGTCCTGTATTTGTATTGATCAATGTATCGACTGTCCATGCTATTACATACGTCTACATGCAGTGTGTTTATGTCCTGTATTTGTATTGATCAATGTATCGACTGTCCATGCTATTACATACGTCTACATACAGTGTGTTTATGTCCTGTATTTGTATTGATCAATGTATCGACTGTCCATGCTATTACATACGTCTACATGCAGTGTGTTTATGTCCTGTATTTGTATTGATCAATGTATCGACTGTCCATGCTATTACATACGTCTACATGCAGTGTGTTTATGTCCTGTATTTGTATTGATCAATGTATCGACTGTCCATGCTATTACATACGTCTACATACAGTGTGTTTATGTCCTGTATTTGTATTGATCAATGCATCGACTGTCCATGCTATTACATACGTCTACATGCAGTGTGTTTATGTCCTGTATTTGTATTGATCAATGTATCGACTGTCCATGCTATTACATACGTCTACATGCAGTGTGTTTATGTCCTGTATTAAAATGTTGTATTGATCAATGTATCGACTGTCCATGCTATTACATACGTCTACATGCAGTGTGTTTATGTCCTGTATTTGTATTGATCAATGTATCGACTGTCCATGCTATTACATACGTCTACATGCAGTGTGTTTATGTCCTGTATTTGTATTGATCAATGTATCGACTGTCCATGCTATTACATACGACTACATGCAGTGTGTTTATGTCCTGTATTTGTATTGATCAATGTATCGACTGTCCATGCTATTACATACGTCTACATGCAGTGTGTTTATGTCCTGTATTTGTATTGATCAATGTATCGACTGTCCATGCTATTACATACGTCTACATACAGTGTGTTTATGTCCTGTATTTGTATTGATCAATGTATCGACTGTCCATGCTATTACATACGTCTACATGCAGTGTGTTTATGTCCTGTATTTGTATTTGGGAAGAAAATAATGATGCAATTGTATCCCCCCCCCCCCCCTCAGCCTATATTCTGGCAAATATTAGACGGTTTTATTCAGCTTAGGAAGGACGTTTACTCATTAAAAGATTACAGACTTTATGTAGATGCTATTATTAACCTACTATATGAAGAATAATGATAGCAATAATTAAAAACAATATTTTTTTTAGATACCATACACCCTTTCTATGCTTCATAAAATTGTCTAAATGCAGCTGAAATAAAAACAAAAAGACGTCGCCGGTACGGTTAGGGTTAAGCTTATGAATCATAAAGGATGTTTAGGTTTTATAGGTTGGTGGTATAGTGTTTAGAAGCTGGAAAAGACCTTCATGTTGCCCAGGTATCGATCCCATGTAATGTTCCCCGAGCAATTTAACGGTGTTCCATGCCGATATTTATAGACAGCTGGTAGCTAAGATGACACCTGCCTAATTAAAAAATATATATGAATAAAATACAATAAAAACAATTAGAGAGAGAAGAGAAGAGAAGAGAAGAGAAGAGAAGAGAAGAGAAGAGAAGAGAAGAGAAGAGAAGCAAGAAACAGATTTTTCTCCAATGCTATTCAACCAAATCAACATCACAGCGTTCCAATTCTCCGAGCCGTCCAATCCGGCTGTGGCCTCGTCTTCCCGTAACTTGTTAGTGAATATGATGTGGATCCCGCCTCTCGTTGTCTCTGTCCGAACACTGTCGATAAAACTCCACGGGCGCTTCAAGACTACAATGAGTGGCTGTCAGGGCAATTCAAAAGCCCTCTCTCTCTCTCTCTCATTCTTTTATTCTCTTCGCCATTCTTCTCACTATCTATGTATCTATCTACCGGCCTGAGTGTCTATTTTTTGTTTTATATATACACATTAGCGTCTTGCCACCCAGAGTGGGGCCTTTTCTGGGTTGTAAGTTTTTTTGTCTTTCTATGTGAGGGAGACAAAAGGCAGAACTGCCTGTAACGAGTGCCTCTCCCATAGATGAAAGAGGAGGAGGGATAGACTGATTCTAGGAGAGAGTTCCAGAGCTCAGCTGTTGAATAGAAGAAAGACTGAGAGTAACGTTTCACTCATGGGTTGGAGAGTTGCACAGAGTAGGGATGGGATTGTGTTGCAAGACGGGTATCACGTACCCTACGTAGAGGAGGTGGTATACACTGGGAGAGCTCTAATGAGCACTGATTATTGTAGCAGCGATAGAATAGCGAGAGAGATGCAACATTGCGGCAAAGAGAGAGAGAGAGAGTTTGCAGAGAGTTGGTGAGTGGGCAGGAATTAATGATATGAAAGGCTTTCCTTTCTACTCTGTCTAGCAGTGCGGTGTGAAAGGATCCTTCCCATACATGTGAATACTCAATACAAGGATGCACTGTGCAGCTGTACAGAGTAAGAAGCTGTGCAGGGGTAAAGAACCCCTTGAGGCGGTTGAGCACACCCAGCTTCTGGGAGGCTGCCTTAGCAAGACTGGTAATATGGTCCTTCCAAGTGAGAGCAGAAGAAAAAGAGACACCGAGAATATTGAGAGAAGATGAAAGATTGATTTTTGTATTGTTGAAGAAAAAGGGATAGTCCGCTGGGAGTTCCGGACGGGTAGATAGATGGAGAAATTGGGTTTTGGAAGCATTAAAGGTAACAAGGTTTTCTCTGCCCCAATTGAAAATAGTAGTTAGATCAGAAGATAGTGTTCTATGGCTTCATTACGTTTGTCTTTGAGGGATTGCTGGCTTGGGCGTTCTGGAAAACTAATTGAGTAGTGTAAGGTAGAGTCGTCTGGTATGAATGGATGGGACTGGAGGTACAGTTGAGAAGATCATTTATGAAAATTAGAAAGAGAATAGGAGATGGGACAGAGCCCTGAGGAACATCGGAGTTGATAGGATGAGGAAGTGAGTGATGGCCGTCCACAACCACAGCTATGGAATGGTCGGAAAGGAAATTAGAGACAAAGGCACAGATGGAGGGATAGAAACCGAAGGAGGGTAGTTTAGAAATTAAAGATTTGTGCCAGACTCTATCGAAGGCCTTTGATATGCAATAGAAAAAGTCTCACCGAAGTCCCGAAAGGAGGATGACCAAGAGTTAGTAAGATATGAAAGAAGATCACCAGCAGAGCGACCCTTAAGGAAGCCATACTGGTGATCTGAGAGTAGATTATGAGAAGAGAAATGCTTAAGAAATTTGGAAGCAAGAATAGTTTCAAAAACTTTGGAGATGCAAGAGATGAGAGCAATTGGACGATAGCTGGAGGGTTGAGAGCGGTCACTCTTCTTTGGGACAGGTTGAATGAGAGCAAGCTTCCAGCATGAAGGGAATACGTTAGAGGAGAGACAGAGACGGAGAGACAGAGACGAAAGGGTTTGCCTAGGCAGGGAGTCGGCACGAAGCACAGTTTTTGAGTACAACAGGAGGAACGCCGTCCGGACCGTACGCCTTCTTAGTATTAACGCCCAGAGAGGGTAGAAAGTACATCTTTAGAAGAGATTAGGATATTAGGCATAAGTAGGAGAGAGAGGGGCGGGTGGAGGGGGGGGGGGGAGGAGAGAAGGAGGAATAGCACCGGAATCATCCAAGGTGGAGTTTCTAGCAAAAGTTTGAGCAAAGAGTTCAACTTTGTCAGAGGAAGAAGTCATGGTTGTGCCATCAGAGTGGAAAAGGGGAGGGAAAGATGGGGAAGAAAACTTGTTGGAGAGGTTTTTGGCTAGATGACAGAAAGATTGGGAAGAGCTAGAGTTGGATAGTTCAGTGCATTTATTATTGATGAAAGAGTGTTTGGCAAGTCGAAGAACAGATTTGGCTTGATTCCGGGCAGAAACATAGGAAGAATGAGATTCTTGAGTTTTAAGGCGTTGGTACCATTTGAATGATTCCTCCTTGTTGCGGACAGCAGTAGAACAAGCGTGAGTAAACCAAGATAGAAAGAAAATGGAATGTTCGCTTCCATGCCCGAGAGGATTACCTCGGTAATGTGTTCAGCACTCTCCGATTGTCCTCGTCCACGGAAGCAGAAGTCATTCCATGGGAAATCAAAGAAGTAAGCCTACTGCCGAAGAGCCTTCCAGTCGGCAGCGCCAAAGTGCCACAAACGCCGCCGGCTGGGCTATTGCTCGCCAGGAAATAATCGACACCTAAATAGCACGAAAGGTCTGAATATTGGCAAAGAAATTGGGCGAAAGGTTTTAGAATAGCCAAACTAATAGATCGAACGGCTTAATAATATGAACACTATTGGGGCTAAACATGAGGGAGAAGGGGGACCAGAAAAAATATATAATTACCTCCCCCTAAATCTGTAGACAAGGCGAACATCTTACATATATACCACTGTGTTTATTAGACAATTTTATCTAGATTAGGAAGGGCATGTGAAAGTCAAAGGGTTAATCGAGATAATCTTTACCCTAATAATATCCACAGACCCTTCCTAAGCTGTATAGAATCGTCTAATGGTAGCCAGAATAAACTGTAAAAATGCGTCATAATCTTCATGTGAAAGTCTAGAGCAGTGTTTCTCAACCTTTTTCTGGTCGTGGCCCCCTTCAATCCAATGCAAGTTCTTGTGGCCCATCCATGCCAACTTTGAGTTCTTATCCCCCCCTCCCCCTCATCCGTCCCTCACCTTAATACGCCTAGGGAAGTAGGTATATTAATGGTTCTAGTTTGAATAGTACCATGTACTCAAAACACTAACTTCAGGCATAAATCAAATAACAATATTAATTGGATAAATATTTTATTTGAATACTTATTTATTTACAAAAGGAATACAAAACAAGAAATACATGTAGGTACAATTGGCTCTATCTTGAAAGGTTTCAGTGGGATCCCTGTGACTGGTGCAGGGCTGCCAACTTGTCAATGTTTGGCTTGAAAGCTGTCAGAGAGAGACGTAAATCGCCTCTTTTTCTATGTCAAGGCGATTTCGAGTCTTTGACAGCAGGTACATCACCCGATTGAAACCAGTCTCAACCAAGTAAGACGTGGGAAAAGCAAGTAAGAGCAACTTCACATCTTTCCAGAGTAGTGGGTACTTCTTATACACATCTTGATTCATCCACAGCTTCTGGTGTCCTCCACGCTTGAACCTTGCTTGAGCTGTTGTGTTATTCTGAAGTTCAATGAAACTTTCTTGTATTTCTTGAATATTACATATTCTGCAGACAGTTACCTGGTAGTCTGATGTGGCGAAGTGGAGTGATACCTGTCCCTCACACACTCCCATTTATATTAATTTTCTGTGGCCCCCCGTGGCCCCCCATTTTTCAAATTTGGCCTTGTGGCCCCTGAAAAAATCTCATGGCCCACGTTGAGAAACACTGGTCTAGAGGGTTAATCAAGATAGTTTTTACCCTTATAATTCCCACAGATCCTTCCTAAACTGTTGTATACAATCGTCTAATGATAGCCAGAATAAACTGTCAAAATGCGTCATCATCTTCAAAGGGTTAAGGGGGCCCACCTCGCTTTTTTCTTTTTCTCTCCCTCTCTCTTTGGCTTGTATCCATTCGGCCCCATTCAACCTACTGTTTTAAGACGTTTACCCCATCCAGGTGTCAATAGTTTCCTGGCGAGCGGTAGCGAGCCAGCATATACAGAATATATATTTGTTTTGACAGCAAGCTAAATTTGTACATTTTTCGATGGCAAAATTTCTCCGGCGAAGCCGGATTTCTCCATACAATGCTGGCTCGCTATCGCTCGCCAGGAAGAAATTGTCACCTGGATGGGGATAAACGTCTAAAACAGTTGGCTGAATGGGGCCGAATGGATATAAGCCAGGGAAAGAGAGAAAGGAGAGAAAGACAAAAAAAAGCCTGCGGCGACGTCTTTTCTATTATATTCTTGCTATAGTTAGTTAAAATAGGACTTCAGAGGCTATCAACCCTTCTGGAGTTTGAAGGTGTTTGGTGTTGTGGTGAAATTAATAAAAATATAGATTATTAAGCCAGCACACTGTAAGTACTGGTTACGTCAATGTTATAGGGTAATAAGAGGGGGGGAGGGGGGGGGGGATGGAAGAGGGTGTTATAGTTAAGGGGGGTAGTGCTGGATTTTATGGACTCCTTTCTCCCTCGTGTTTAGCCCCATTTGTTTTGAGGTTTTAAGACGTTCGTTCCGTTAGTTTGGCGATTTTGAGACCCCCACATATATTTATCAATATTAAGACCTTTCGTGCCCTTTAGGAGTCGATTTTTTCCTGGCGAGCGAAAGCGAGCCTCTAATTTTAGAAGGAACCGGCCTTTGGCCGGGAAATTTTTCTACCAAAAAATGTACAAATTTATCGTGAAAGGGGGTCTAGGGGGTGTTTTTCTAAGCTTGATGGAGGTCTAGCGACGAAACTAAAACATACAGTATTTTAATAAATTAATTAATAGACTAAAAATCCAGTCACTACCTCCTTAATGTGATCTGGTTAGTTCCGTATTCATCTTTTGAGGATCGATGATGACGCTTTTCTTTTCTGTTAGTCTTTTCTAGTTACCCCTTCTGTTCCGGCGACGTTTTTTGTATTTTATTCTGGTTATATTTAGACAATCTTGTGCAGTTTAAGAAGGATCTGTGGTAGTCTAAAGGGTGGAGAGGGAAAGTTTGAAGCCTGTTAAGAAGGATCTGTGGTAGTCTAAAGGGTTGAGAGGGATAGTTTGAAGCCTGTTAAGAAGGATCTGTGGTAGTCTAAAGGGTGGAGAGGGATAGTTTGAAGCCTGTTAAGAAGGATCTGTGGTAGTCTAAAGGGTGGAGAGGGATAGTTTGAAGCCTGTTAAGAAGGATCTGTGGTAGTCTAAAGGGTGGAGAGGGATAGTTTGAAGCCTGTTAAGAAGGATCTGTGGTAGTCTAAAGGGTGGAGAGGGATAGTTTGAAGCCTGTTAAGAAGGATCTGTGGTAGACTAAAGGGTGGAGAGGGATAGTTTGAAGCCTGTTAAGAAGGATCTGTGGTAGTCTAAAGGGTGGAGAGGATAGTTTGAAGCCTGTTAAGAAGGATCTGTGGTAGTCTAAAGGGTGGAGAGGGATAGTTTGAAGCCTGTTAAGAAGGATCTGTGGTAGACTAAAGGGTGGAGAGGGATAGTTTGAAGCCTGTTAAGAAGGATCTTTGGTAGACTAAAGGGTGGAGAGGGATAGTTTGAAGCCTGTTAAGAAGGATCTGTGGTAGACTAAAGGGTGGAGAGGGATAGTTTGAAGCCTGTTAAGAAGGATCTGTGGTAGTCTAAAGGGTGGAGAGGGATAGTTTGAAGCCTGTTAAGAAGGATCTGTGGTAGTCTAAAGGGTGGAGAGGGATAGTTTGAAGCCTGTTAAGAAGGATCTGTGGTAGACTAAAGGGTGGAGAGGGATAGTTTGAAGCCTGTTAAGAAGGATCTGTGGTAGTCTAAAGGGTGGAGAGGGATAGTTTGAAGCCTGTTAAGAAGGATCTGTGGTAGTCTAAAGGGTGGAGAGGGATAGTTTGAAGCCTGTTAAGAAGGATCTGTGGTAGTCTAAAGGGTGGAGAGGGATAGTTTGAAGCCTGTTAAGAAGGATCTGTGGTAGACTAAAGGGTGGAGAGGGATAGTTTGAAGCCTGTTAAGAAGGATCTGTGGTAGACTAAAGGGTGGAGAGGGATAGTTTGAAGCCTGTTAAGAAGGATCTGTGGTAGACTAAAGGGTGGAGAGGGATAGTTTGAAGCCTGTTAAGAAGGATCTGTGGTAGTCTAAAGGGTGGAGAGGGATAGTTTGAAGCCTGTTAAGAAGGATCTGTGGTAGTCTAAAGGGTGGAGAGGGATAGTTTGAAGCCTGTTAAGAAGGATCTGTGGTAGACTAAAGGGTGGAGAGGGATAGTTTGAAGCCTGTTAAGAAGGATCTGTGGTAGTCTAAAGGGTGGAGAGGGATAGTTTGAAGCCTGTTAAGAAGGATCTGTGGTAGACTAAAGGGTGGAGAGGGATAGTTTGAAGCCTGTTAAGAAGGATCTGTGGTAGACTAAAGGGTGGAGAGGGATAGTTTGAAGCCTGTTAAGAAGGATCTGTGGTAGTCTAAAGGGTGGAGAGGGATAGTTTGAAGCCTGTTAATTGCTGGAGGCCCTTTATAAACTGAATAAAATTATCTAATAGTAGCCAGAATGAAGTTACAAGGACGGCGCCGGTACAGAAGGGGTTAATGCTATTGAAAACTGTAAAACCGGTATCACACAAAAGCTTTTATAGTCAACATTCGATGATCAAAAAATTTCTGGCAACATTTCAGGACTATTTTGCACTGGAATCGGAAACTAGACTGTTGGTAGATGCATTTAGGTAACCGAAATATTGTAAATGTTGACCTCATAAGCTGCCAGACCAGTGTTGAGGATAAATGTTGAGGGAAAAAGCGCTCGTGTGATACCGGCGTTAAGACAAGTTGAATTATTCGGCCCCAAACCTTCAGCCGGGGATTTGTGACGAAATATTCATCAAGGTGACCTTACAAAAGTTTGGACAGTGAAACAGTTCGTGAAAACATTTGATAGCTTAAGGGGAGGTTTTTAGTTTGTTTCCTACTCCTCCAGCAATCTTAAAATTTCACCCCCTTGACCCCCTTTCAAGATAAATTTGTACATTTTTCGGTAGAAAAATCTCCCGGCCGAAGGCCGGTTACTCTTAAATTACAGGCTCGCTATCGCTCGCCAGGATAACATCGACACCTAAATGCCACGAAAGGTCTTAAAATTGACAGAATGGGGCGGAAATTCTTAAAATCACCAAACTAATGGGGCAAGCGTCTTAAAATCTCAAAAGCAATGGGGCTAGACATGAGAGAAAGGGGTCAAGAAAAAAGTCCCTCAAGTGGAAATCTCCCCTTAAGCCGATATCACACGAACACTTTTTCCCTCAACATTTATCCTTGACACTGGTCTGGCAGCTGATGAGGTCAACATTTATAATATTTCGGTAACCTAATTTCACCTAGCATATCGGTCTCTACTTTCCGATACCGCTGCCAAATATTCCGGAAAAGTTGCCAGAAAAATGTTGATCATCAAAAAAGCTCTCGTGTGATACCGGCTTTACGTGACAAGTTTACTACTCTGTTGACAAAGACACCTTCCTCTTCGGTCAAGTTAACCCCTTCTGTACCGGCGACGTATTTTCTATTATATTCTTGCTATAGTTAGTTAAAATAGGACTTCAGAGGCTATCAACCCTTCTGGATTATTAAGCCAGCACACTGCAAGTCAAGAATAACGTTAGGACTGGAGCCCCTTTTCGAGAACTCCAGCCCCTTGTCTTGCTATATCTAGACGATTTTGTGCAGTTTAGGAAGGATCTGTGGTAGTAAAAAGGGTTAAGTGATATGGTTCGAAGCCTGTTAATTGCTGGTGGCCCTTTTTAAACTGAAGACAATCGTTTAATAGCATAGCCAGCGTAAAGTTAAAAGAACGTCGCTGGTACAGAAGGGGTTAAGGGGGTAGTATTCGCTTTTGATGGACCCCCTTCTCCCTCATGTTTAGCATATTAGTTATGAGGTTTTAAGACGTTCGACCGTTAGTTTGGCGATT
This sequence comes from Paralithodes platypus, assembly GCA_032716605.1. Taxonomy (NCBI): domain Eukaryota; kingdom Metazoa; phylum Arthropoda; class Malacostraca; order Decapoda; family Lithodidae; genus Paralithodes; species Paralithodes platypus. Next base: position 37,906,912 of record CM064505.1, read on the forward strand.
TTGAAACCTTTCGCCTCTTTTTTTTTTTTATCAATATTTAGACCTTTCGTGCCCTTCAGGTGTCGACATTTTCCTAGCGAGCGATAGCGAGCCTCTAATTTTAGAAGGACATAATTTTAGAAGGACATAATTTTAGGACATAATTTTAGAAGGACATAATTTTAGGACATAATTTTAGAAGGACATAATTTTAGAAGGACATAATTTTAGAAGGACATAATTTTAGAAGGACATAATTTTAGGACATAATTTTAGAAGGACATAATTTTAGAAGGACATAATTTTAGAAGGACATAATTTTAGAAGGACATAATTTTAGGACATAATTTTAGAAGGACATAATTTTAGAAGGACATAATTTTAGAAGGACATAATTTTAGGACATAATTTTAGAAGGACATAATTTTAGGACATAATTTTAGAAGGACATAATTTTAGGACATTTAGAGCCCATATATTCTATAATCTATTCGCTGTAAGTAGGCGAGAAATCATAACCTCTATCCTCTGTAACTCAAAAAGGGCTAGAGCAAATTGGCTGTAAATCTCCATCCACATCTATTCCTTGACTGACTCTTCCCAAATGGTAGATATATTAGCTCGATTACTTTAGTCGTTATTTTAGTTACAGAGGTTAGATAGAGGTCATGATTACTCGCCTACTTACAGCGAATAGCCTATAGCCATTTTTTGAGTTACAGAGGATATAAAGGTCACGATTTGTTTTGAGTTACATCGGATATAGAGGTCACGATTTTTTTTGAGTTACAGAGGATATAGAGGTCACGATTGTTTTTTGAGTTACAGAGGATATAGAGGTCACGATTGTTTTTTGAGTTACAGAGGATATAGAGGTTACGATTTTTCTTGAGTTACAGAGGATATAGAGGTCACGATTTTTCTTGAGTTACAGAGGATATAGAGGTCACGATTGTTTTTTGAGTTACAGAGGATATAGAGGTTACGATTTTTCTTGAGTTACAGAGGATATAGAGGTCACGATTTTTCTTGAGTTACAGAGGATATAGAGGTCACGATTGTTTTTTGAGTTACAGAGGATATAGAGGTCACGATTTCTAGCCTACTTATATTTGAACGGACTCTAGTATAGCCTAATCTTTTATTTGGGCTGCCTATAGGAAACATGTTATATATATTTGGGCTGCCTATAGGAAACATGTTATATATATTTGGGCTGCCTATAGGAAACATGTTATATATATTAATCTACAGTACTTGAAGGGGGGTGACCTGCTTTTTGTTCTGTCCTTTTCTATCTTTCTCTGGCTTGTATCCATTTGGCCCCATTCAGCCTACTGTTTTAAGATGTTTATCCCCATCCAGGTGTCAATTTTTACTGGTGAGCGGTAGCGAGCCAGCATATTTTTAATTTTTGTTTGACAGCAGGCTAAATTTGTACATTTTTCGATAGAAAAATGTCTCCGGCAAAGCCGGATTTCTTCATATAATGCTGGCTGGCTATCGCTCGCCAGGAAGAAATCGACACCTAGATGGGGATAAACGTCTTAAAATAGTTGGCTGAATGGGGCCGAATGGATACAAGCCAGAGAAAGAGAGAAAAGGACAGAAATAACAAAAAGCAGGTCACCCCCCTTAAGGTGGTGGTACTCGCTTTTTCTGCGCCCCCCCCCCCTTCTCCCTCATGTTTAGCATATTAGTTTTGAGATTCTAAGACGTTCGTTCCGTTATTTTTTTTATTTTGAGACCTTTCACCTCATTTCTTTGTCAATATTAAGACATTTCGTGCCATTTAGGTGTCTAATAGCAGATCAAAGAGAAATGGGAAAGACAAATGGGCAAGATAAATGGGAAACAACATCAGAAAATAAAGCTATATGAGAAAGCTATATGAGAAACAACATCAGCAAATAAAGCTATATGAAAATAAAGCTATATGGGAAACAACATCAGAAAATAAAGCTATATGAGAAACAACATCAGAAAATAAAGCTATATGAGAAAGCTATATGAGAAACAACATCAGAAAATAAAGCTATATGAGAAAGCTATATGAGAAACAACATCAGAAAATAAAGCTATATGAGAAACAACATCAGAAAATAAAGCTATATGAGAAACATCAGCAAATAAAGCGATATGAGAAAGCTATATGAGAAACAAAATTAGAAAATAAAGCGATATGAGAAAGCTTATGAGAAACAACTTCAGAAAATTAAGCTATATGAGAAACAACATCCGAAAATAAAGCTATATGAGAAACAACATCAGAAAATAAAGCTATATGAGAAACAACATCAGAAAATAAAGCTATATGAGAAACAACATCAGAAAATAAAGCTATATGATAAACATCCGAAAATAAAGCTATATGAGAAACAACATCAGAAAATAAAGCTATATGAGAAACAACATCCGAAAATAAAGCTATATGAGAAACAACATCAGAAAATAAAGCTATATGAGAAACAACATCCGAAAATAAAGCTATATGAGAAAACAACATCAGAAAATAAAGCTATATGAGAAACAACATCCGAAAATAAAGCTATATGAGAAACAACATCAGAAAATAAAGCTATATGAGAAACAACATCCGAAAATAAAGCTATATGAGAAACATCCGAAAATAAAGCTATATGAGAAACAACATCCGAAAATAAAGCTATATGAGAAACAACATCCGAAAATAAAGCTATATGAGAAACAACATCCGAAAATAAAGCTATATGAGAAACAACATCCGAAAGCTATATGAGAAACAACATCAGAAAATAAAGCTATATGAGAAACAACATCCGAAAATTAAGCTATATGAGAAACAACATCCGAAAATTAAGCTATATGAGAAACAACATCCGAAAATAAAGCTATATGAGAAACAACATCCGAAAATAAAGCTATATGAGAAACAACATCCGAAAATAAAGCTATATGAGAAACAACATCCGAAAATAAAGCTATATGAGAAACAACATCAGAAAATAAAGCTATATGAGAAACAACATCAGAAAATAAAGCTATATGAGAAAGCGCAGCCGAGGAGGGAGGTAAATGAAAAACAGCAGCCAATAATATATAACCCTTCCTGTACCAGCGACGTCTGTTATATAGTACTCTAGACATATTTAGATGATTTTATGCCGCTTAGAAAAGATCTGTGGTACACTCGGATACCATAGTCTCTAGCCCACTCATATAAATCAACTATAAAACTATATATATACTATTTATTGAAATGCAAGTTCTATCCAATAATTAATCCAGATAGTTATAATTGCATACAGAAAAACATATGAGGTCCACGAATTCTCCTGAGTGGGCTGGAGACTATGGTATCCGAGCGTACCTAAAAGGATTGATTGATTTAGTTCGAAGCCTTATAATTGCTATAGACATCCTTCCTAAACTGAATAAAATCGATTCGCAATAGCCATAATAAAGTAAGAACGACGTCGCCGGTACAGAAGGGGACAATAATCAAATATACAAGCTGGTATTAAAAGGGAAGAGAGAGAGAGAGAGAGAGTGAAGGGTCTGCTGTTGTGACGTACGGGGGTTTGGGGGGTGAAGGGGGCGGGGGGGGGGCGGTAATTATATGCCGCCCCGGACAACAAAAGAGCATCGCGGCTAATGAGCAGATCCCCCACCCAAGTGAAATATTGTATCCCTTTTTATCGGCTTCTCTCCCTCTTGAGCCGGTATCACACGAGAGCTTTTATAGTCAACATTCGATGATCAACATTTTTCTGGCAACATTTCTGGAATATGTTGCACTGGTATCGGAACCTAGACTAATGGTAGATGCATTTAGATGACAGAAATATTATAAAAGTTGACCTCATAAGCTGCCAGACCAGTATTAACGATAAATGTTGAAGGAAAAAGCGCTCGTGTGATACCGGTTTTAACCCCCCCCCCCCCCCCCCCCCCGAGTAAAACGAAACACCAACTTTTAGCTTGTTACGCTTGCCCCGGGGCCTCACATGTTGTCCCGCGGAACCCTTTGTTGGTACACTGTAAAATGTGTGTGGGTACGGTTGGCCACATGATATTGAGTCCACCCGGTAAATGTGTGTGTGTGTGTGTGTATTGTGTAAATGTGTTTGTGTGTATTGTGTAAATGTGTGTGTGTGTGTGTAAATGTGTGTATGTAAATGTGTGTGTATAGTTGGCCACATTATATTGAGTCCACCAGGTATTCAGTTTAAAAAAGGGCGTTCAGCAATTAAAAGGCTTTGAAACTATCTCACTTACCCTTTTTTCTACCATACATCCTTCTTAAACTGCACACAATCGTCAAAATATAGCTAGAATACAATGAAAAGAGACGTCGCCGGTACAGATGGGGTTAATATACCAGCTTCCCTAGAGGCTATCGGGAAAGCGCATACAGTCGAGCTAATAAGTTATGTCTCGGCACCAATTATGTTTTGATCAATAATTGGTATCAGCAATATCTAAGCTTCATTTCTTCATATTGAGTGAAATATACAAACACTTACCCACTCTGTTCAACATCTGACAGACATAAATAACACTGAGAAAGCCAAACGTAAGGACAGCTGGACCGTGACTTATTAGCGCGACCGTACCTCCGCCTACGCTGGCGGAGGTATGCGTTTTCCCGATCACCTCCTTCATGGAACCCCTTTTTCCTTGGCGCATATCCTAATTGTCCACCAAATTTCGTGTTTATCTCCATTACTTTTGAGAGTTCAAGATGTTGGTCCCATCAGTTAGGCGATTTTAAGATCTTTTGCCCCCAACCCAAGAGTGAAACGTTATTCTTAGTATTTCTTCTACTCTACACCTGAGCTCTGGAACTCTCTCCCAGAATCAGTCTTTCCCTCTTCCTATGACTTAAATTGCTTCAAACTCCGTGTGTCCAGGCATTTGGGATCGAACGTCCCTTGATTTTGGCCCTGTCACTCTTTCGACTCTGGGGGAGGCACTCGCTACAGGAAGTTCTGCATTTTGTCTCCCTCACTCACATGTATATATATATATTTGTTTTTTTTCAATTTTAAGACCTTTCCTGAAGACAGACAGACAGACAAACGGAGGCAAAAAACATTACCTCCTCCAACTTCACTGGCGAAGGTAATTAGCATTAAGGATTTACATGTTTTTCCCACAACTTTTTACGCAACTATGATCTGTCAGATTCCGAAATATATAGTTTTAACATTAATCATCAATTGCAAACCCCAATGTACTTGAAAAAACTAATGAAAGCATATGGTCCTCCCGGGATTCGAACTCGGGACACCACACCCAGAACATAAGCATCTATTCCTTACAACAAGTCTACAAATCCCGAACCCAACCAACCGTAACTTAAGGGGAGAATTTGTTATCATTATTTATTTTTCCTCTCCCTAGACCTCTGTCAAGCTTTAAAAAATACCTTCAAGACCCCATAGGCATCTATCTATCTACATCTATCTATGAGCCAGCCGTCCGGCTGGCTCAGTTGATAGCGTGCCTGATTCCCACCTTGAAGGTCTCGCGTTCAATCCCCGCTCAGATTGAAAAAGATTTTCTGGGATACAGCCGGCGGTTACCATCTCACCATGAGCAAGGGGGATGGGTAATGGTATCTGGTAGACTAAAGAAAGCCAAGCGCTTGCGAATCCTCGAAGGAGGAGAGACGGGCGCTATATAAGTAACCAGAAGATTAATATTATTATTATAATGTATAATATATATATATATATATATATATATATAATATATATACCCTGTATATATATTATATATACAGGGTGTCCCAGGAGGAAAGGGCATAACTTTGGGAAATGGTAAAACAAAATATTTTAAGCCTAAAATGTTCTATAAGAAATATTCCAAATCTCAACCAGTAATTAAAGAGATATTGCATGTTGAAAATGGCATTTTCTTAAGTAATTCCCCATAAGGGTGGCCTAGCTGTCCTACTAGTACCTACCACACCTCCATCGAACTGCAATTATTCTACCATGTTATTGTAAAGATATTATAATTCTATAAGTTGCAAAATTATTATAGATATATTAGCTCACTTTGGACCAGTTGAAAACTATCTGACATGGAAGCGTCCATTACAGTGAGGCGGGGGAGGACACTACACAAAACCTTCAATACTTTGTTAAGGTTGATATGTGGACTTTTTGTTATAGAACATTTTAGGTTTAGAATACCCTGTTATAATTTCCCAAAGCTATGCCCTTTCCTCCTGGGACACCCTGTATATATATAATATATATATATATATATAGATCCACTCAGATTTGCCTGTAAGCCTGATGGATGTGTGTATGCCCAAGAAGAAAAAAAACAAAAAAAAACAAAAAAAAAAACAGTGTGGCGAGGAAGGAGAATATCGGGGGCAGCCAAAAAACCTGGATAATCTGTCAGGTAACGCTTAATTAGTCTTACCTGCCCGCCTTCATTACCGCCCTAACTAATTAACTACACACATTTTTCAAGCATTTTTACATGTCTCTGAGGGGCGGGGAAGAAAGCCGAAGGGTACGAGAGAAAAAATAGTGAAAAAAAGAAAGAAAAATAATAACCAGGTGAAAAGAAAAGGAGGAGACGGAAAGAGAAAGTTTATGCGGATTTTTTTTTTTTTTTTTTTTTTTTAATATCTCGCATTACAATTTTTGCGTATAACAAGATGATCGATATTGTGTTCGTCTTTCCTTCCCTCCCCTCCCCTTGGCCTCTCTCCCTCTCTCACACCTCACTCCCTCCCTCTCCCTCTCTCACACCTCCTCCCTCCCTCTCTCACACATCTCTCCCTCCGTCTCTCTCTCTCACACCTCCTCCCTCCCTCTCTCACACTTCACTCCTTTCCTCTCCCTCTCTCAACCTCCCTCTCCTTCTCTCACACCTCACTCCCTCCCTCTCTCACACCTCACTTCCCTCATCTCTCACACCTCCCTCTCCCTCTCTCACACAACACTCCCTCCCTCTCTCACACAACACTCCCTCCCTCTCTCACACCTCACTCCCTCCCTCTCCCACACCTCACTCCCTCCCTCTCTCACACATCACTCCCTCCCTCTCTCACACAACACTCCCTCCCTCTCTCACACAACACACCCTCCCTCTCTCACACCTCACTCCCTCCCTCTCTCACACATCACTCCCTCCCTCTCTCACACATCACTCCCTCCCTCTCTCACACATCACTCCCTCCCTCTCTCACACAACACTCCCTCCCTCTCTCACACAACACTCCCTCCCTCTCACACCCCACTCCCTCTCTCTCTCACACCTCACTCCCTTCCTCTCTCACACATCACTCCCTTTCTCTCTCACACCTCACTCCCTCCCTCTCCGTCTCTCAAACCTCACTCCCTCTCTCTCTCACACATCACTCCCTCCCTCTCTCACACCTCACTCCCTCCCTCTCTCACACCACACTCCCTCCCTCTCTCACACCTAACTCCCTCCCTCACTCTCATTATGTCCCTCTCTCACACTTCACTCTATCCCCCTTCCTCTCTCACACTTCACTCTCTCACACCTCCTTCTCTCTCCCACCTCCCTCCCTCATAACTCCTCTCTCCTTGACCTCGCTCACACCTCCCTCTCCCTCCTCTTCAACCTCGCTCCCTCTCTTACACCTCCTATATCCTATAACTTCTCTCGTATGTCCCTCCCTCCCTCTCTCACACACCCTTCCCCTCCCACATTCACAATCGTATTCCATCCCTCCCTCTCCCTACTTCACACCTTCCTTCCTTCTTTCCTTCCCCGCTCTCTCTCACACCTCCATCATCACCCCCCTCTCTCTCACATTTGCTCCCCCCATCTCCGTCCCCCACCCCTCCCCTCCTCAGCCCTCTCTGTCTTCCATGAACCCTTTGTCTCTTAGTTGACAGTTTTCTGTGTAAATCTTGCATATTTGAACACAATCCCACGTTGTATACACCATATAAATAAATAAATAAATTATATATATACGGTACTGTATAAAATTATATATATATATACTTGGTGGTGTTCAACAACATTTCCAAATTGAGATCTGAATATTAAAACAATCTACAAATCCTTAAAACATCAATTAACATAATTACCTATTAATTAAGGATGGCGAGGGAAGGACAGGGAGGCCGACAGGTAAAACGTATATAGCACATTCTGTCAACCTATCAGCACCGGTGCCGACGTCCTCTAATCTTTATTCTGGCTACTTAACACTTTAATTCAAACAAATATCTCAAAAGGGCCTAGAGCAAACTGGCTGTAAATATCTACACTTATTTCCTGGTGGACTCTTCCCAAATGATAGAAACGTCAGTCCGATTGCTATCATTCATTTCGAGTGATAATAAGTTAAGGGGTCAAGATTATTGCCAAGTTCGTTGACGCTACCTATAGTGTATAGTGGGCTAACAATGGCCAGAGACAGAAGTATGAAGTATAAACAGGTTTGTGGTGGTGTCGACATAGGTTTCAATTTAAGGGGGTACTACTCGCATTTTCTGGACCCCCTTCTCCCTCATGTCCAGCATATTACTTTTGAGTCTTTAAGACGTTCGTTCCATTACTTTGGCGATTTTGAGACCTTTCGCCTCATTTATTTATCAATATTAGGATCTTTCGTGCCCTTTAGGTGTCATTTTCCCTAGCGAGCCTCTAATTCTAGAAGAAACCGCCCTTCGGCCGGGACATTTTCTACCGAAAATGTACACATTTATCTTGAAAGGGGGTCTAGGGAGTGTTTTTTTGTTTAAGCTTGATGGAGGTCTAGCGAGGAAACTAAAACATACACAAATAATTAAATATATAGACCAATAACCAAGCACTAAGGGGAGATTTCCACTTGAGGGACTTTTTTCTTTACCCCTTTCTCCCTCATGTTTAGCCCCATTGCGTTTGAGATTTTAAGAGGTTTGTCCCATTAGTTTGGCGATTTTAAAAACTTTCACCCCATTTATGTCACTTTTAAGACCTTGCGTGCCATTTAGGTGTCGAGTTTTTCCTGGCGAGCGATAGCGAGCCTGTAATTTAAGAAGAACCGGCCTTCGGCCGGGAAATTTTTCTACCGAAAAATGTACAAATTTATCTTGAAATGGGGTCAAGGGGGTGTAATTTCAAGCTTGATGGAAGTCTAGGAAACACACTAAAAACCTCCCCTTAATGTGTTGTTAACTAGGAAAACTTAGCATTTATATGATGCAGACACACAGTATAGTTTATATGATGCAGACACACAGTATAGTTTATATGATGCAGACACACAGTATAGTTTATATGATGCAGACACACAGTATAGTTTATATGATGCAGACACACAGTATAGTTTATATGATGCAGACACACAGTATAGTTTATATGATGCAGACACACAGTATAGTTTATATGATGCAGACACAGCAGTTGTATATTTATATGATGCAGACACAGCAGTTGTATATTTGTATGATGCAGACACAGCAGTTGTATATTTATATGATGCAGACACAGCAGTTGTATATGATGCAGACACAGCAGTTGTATATGATGCAGACACACAGTATAGTTTATATGATGCAGACACACAGTATAGTTTATATGATGCAGACACACAGTATAGTTTATATGATGCAGACACACAGTATAGTTTACATGATGCAGACACACAGTATAGTTTATATGATGCAGACACACAGTATAGTTTATATGATGCAGACACACAGTATAGTTTATATGATGCAGACACACAGTATAGTTTATATGATGCAGACACAGTATAGTTTATATGATGCAGACACACAGTATAGTTTATATGATGCAGACACACAGTATAGTTTCATACTTTTCCACTAAGGGGGGACGGATTGGTTTATTGGTTGATTTATTTATTGATTTATTATTTTTTTTTTTTTTTTTTTTTTTTTAGTTTCCACCTTAGACTTCCATCAAGTTTAAAATAACATCTCCAAGATCCCCCTCTAGATAATTTTGTACATTTTGCGGTAGAAGTTTGAGAAGTTTGCGGTAGAAGTGATGTGTATACTCTGTAGAGTGTAGAGGAACACCGTCCGGACCGTACGCCTTCTTAGTATTAAGCCCAGAGGGGGTAGAAAGTACATCTTTAGAAGAGATTAGGATATTAGGCATAACTAGGAGAGAGCGGGGGTGGAGAGGGAGGAATAGCACCGGAATCATCTAAGGTGGAGTTTCTAGCAAAAGTTTGAGCGAAAAGTTCAGCTTTGTCAAAGGAAGAAGTCATGGTTGTGTCATCAGACTGGAAAAGGGGAAGGAAAGATGAGGAAGAAAAATTGTTGGAGAGGTTTTTGGCTAGATGCCAGAAAGCTTGGGAAGAGCTAGAGTTGGATAGTTCAGTGCATTTATTATTGATGAAAGAGTGTTTGGCAAGTCGAAGAACAGACTTGGCTTGATTCCGGGCAGAAACATAGGAAGAATGAGAGTCTTGAGTTTTAAGGCGTCGGTACCGTTTGAATGCTTCCTCCTTGTTATGGACAGCAGTAGAACAAGCGGGAGTAAACCAAGATTGATTTGCATTAGACTGAGAGAAAGAAAATGGAATGTATGCTTCCATACACGAGAGGATTACCTCGGTAATGCGTTCAGCACTCTCCGAGGGTACGAGGGGCCGCTTGGGAGTGTGGCCGTTCTGACCCGCTCCCTCTCCGCCAGAAGTGGGGAGGACCATTAAGTGACTGGTAGCAAAGTTAGTGATGTACAGTGGGACTCTATAATTCAAGGCACCGTCACTCGAAACCCGGACGGCGCCCCTCGTCCCACCCAGAGACCATGGAGAGAGAGAGAGAGAGAGAGAGAGAGAGAGAGAGAGAGAGAGAGAGAGGCCAAATTCTCCTTAGGACGCCATTTTTGAGGCCGTAATTATCAAAAGACTGGGTGATTTTAAAAAATTAACCCATTCAGTATCGGTGACGTCATTTTCATCATATTCCGGCTACCATGAGACAATATCCTCTAGCTTATAATCTACTTTCAGGACTCAAAGGGGTAATTAAAAAAAAAAAAAAAAAAAAAAAAAAAAAAAAAAACATACCCCCTTAACCCATTCAGTACCGGTGACGTCCTTTTCATTATATGCTGGCAACTATTAGACGGTTTTATCCAGCGTAGGAAAGATGTCTGCCCGTTAAAAGATTATAGGTTATCTCAATTCATCCTCTTAGCTATCATACATACCTCCTAAGCTTTATAAAATCATCTAAATATAACTGAATTAAAAAAACAAAAAACAAAAACAGTTTATTCTGGCTATCCTTAGGTGATTTTCTTCAGTTTAGGAAGGGCCTCTAGCAGTTAAATGGGTAAAACAAAAACTATCTCATTCATCCCTCGGACTCCCTCAATTCCTCCTAAACTGAATAAAATCGTCTACTGAAAACCAGAATATATTGGCTAAAAAAAAAAAAAAAAAAAAAAAAATACGTATCCTGTACCAGTCTTGACGATTTTGTATTAACCCTTTCAAGACCCAAGACGCATATGTGTTTTTGTTTTCTGGTAATTATTAGACGACTTTATTCAGATTAGGGAGGGTATATTATGGAAGTCAGAGGGTTGATTGAGATAGCCTTTAACCCTATTAATACCCCCTGATCCTTCCTAAGCTGCATACAATCGACTGATGATAGCCAAAATATAAGGCTGAAACGCGTCAACGCTTCAAGGGGTTAAGGGGGGGATCGGCGTATTTGTTTCCTCATTTATAATATAGCTTTTTATCATGTTTTTAGTTTCCTCCCTTATAGATCTATATCAAGCTAAACAAATAAACACCCCCAAGACCCTCCTTCAAGAAAAATGTGATAATTTTGTTTTTTATAGGAAAATGTCTCGCCGGTTCCTCTTAAATTCCATTCTCGCTATCGCTTGCCACGAAAAAATTGACACCTACATGACAGTAAGTCTTAATATTGACAACTAAATGGGGCGAAAGGTCTTAAAATCGCCAAACTAAAGGGCCAAACGTCATAAAATCTGAAAACTAATGGGGTTAAACATGAGGAAGAAGGGGGACCAGAAAAACGGCCCCTCTCCCCTTAAGGGGGGTAACCTGTTTTTGTTCTGTCCTTTTCTATCTTTCTCTGGCTTGTATCCATTTGGCCCCATTCAGCCTACTGTTTTGCAGTAACAAGAAATAGGGTGGTCAGTATGGAAGTGAAGAAGTCCTTGCATGACAGTGTGGTAATCCCGACACTGACTTACGGAAGCGAAGCGTGGACGTTGGTTGAGAGACTCAGACCAAGAGTGAGAGCAGTGGAAATGAATTACTTAAGGAGTGCGTGCGGAGTTACATGGAGGGATAGACAGACTAATGAGGAAGTAAGAAGGAGGTGTGGTGTGGAGGTAGATGTGCTGGAAAGTGTGAAAAGGAACAACTTGAGATGGTTCGGCCATATGGAACGTATGGAAAGCGAGAGAATGACTAAGAGGGTGTACGAGAGCGAGGTGGAGGGACAGAGGGGGAGAGGTAGACCGAATATGAGGTGGAAGGATGGAGTGAGGAAGTACATGAACGAAGGCGGTGCTGGTTGGGGGGAGGGGCGTCGACTGACTGGGGACAGAGGTGCATGGGGGCGGTTCGTTCGTGGCCACCCCTTCGGGGATCACGGCGTCAGGCAATAGATAGATAGATAGAAGAACCCTCGCCCCATTTATGTCAATTTTAAGACCATTCGTGCCATTTAGGTGTCGATTTTTTCCTGGCGAGCGATAGCGAGCCTGTAATTTAAGGGGAACCGGCCTACGGCCGGGAAATGTTTCTACCGAAAAATGTACAAATTTATCTTGAAAGGGGGTCTCGGGGGAGTAATTTTAAGCTTGATGGAAGTCTAGGGAATCAACTAAAAACCTCCCCTTAAGACGCATTTTAACAGTATATTTTGGCTCTCATTAGACGATATTATTCAGTTTAAGGTGGCCCACCTCGTTCATCTCCTCTCTCTCCCTCTCTGGGTAGTATCCATTCGGCCCCATTCAGCCTACTGTTTTAAGACGTTTATCCCCATCCAGGTGTCGATTTTTTCCTGGCGAGCGGTAGCCAGCCAGCATATTTTTTTTTTTGTCAGCAGGCTAAATTTGTAAATTTTTCAATAGAAACATATCTCCGTCGAAGCCTGATTTCTCCATACAATGCTAACTCGCTATCGCTCGCCAGGAACATATTGATACCTGGATGGGAGTAAATGTCTTAAAGCAGTAGGCTGAATGGGGCCGAATGGATACAAGACAGAGAAAGAGAGAAAAGGAGAGAACAAAAGCAGGTGTCGCCCCTTAAGAAAGAATTTTAGAAGTCGGAAGTTTATTTACGACAGTGTTTACCCTTTGATACCTAGAGATCCTTCCCAAACTGCATAAAGTCATCTAATGATAGCCAGCATAAACCGTCAAACCGCGTCATGGTCCTCAAGGGGTTTTATATCTGGTACAGTCGCGCTAATAAGTGATGTCTCGGCACCAATTATGTTTTGATCAATAATTGGTATCAGCAATATCTAAGAATCATTTCTTCATATCGAGTGAAATATACAAACATGTTCCTACACTTACCCACCCTATTCACCATCTGACAGACAGTAATACAGCACAGAGCAAGCCAAACGTAATGGCAGCTGGGACATGACACATTATTAGGGCGACCGTACGAGTGAAGGCAGTGACCAAGTTTCGTATAAATCCTTTCATTTTTTGTTGTATATATAAATTGTGCATAAACAGACACACAAACAGCGACGATCACACAAATCCCTGTTAACCCCTTCACACCCATTACGTAATTTGCATCCTATTCTGGTTACCATTAGACGATTTTCTTAAGGGGAGGTATTTAGTTTGTTCCCTACTTTTTCATCAAGCTTAAAATTACACCCCCTAGACCCCTTTCAAGATAAATTTGTAAATTTTTCGGTAGAAAAATGTCCCGGCCGGAGGCCGGTTGCTCTTAAATTACAGGCTCGCTATCGCTCGCCAGGAAAAAATCGACACCTTAACGGCACGAAAGGTCTTAAAATTGACAGAAATGGGGCAAAATGTCTTAAAATATCCAAACTACTAGGGCGAAGGTCTTAAAATCTCAAAAGCAATGGGGCTAAACATGAGGGAGAAAGGGGTCCAGAAAAAAATCCCTCAAGTGGAAATCTCCCCTTAAGTTTGTAATCTACCTATACGACTCATATGGGTAAATACGATCTCAATAAACCCCTTTTAGTACCACAGGTCTTTCTTAAACTGCATAAAATCATCTACTATGCCTAGGCTTAAGGGGAGGTATTTAGTTTATTCCCTAGACACCCATCAAGCTTAAAATGACACCCCGTAGACCCCCATTCAAGATAAATGTGTACATTTTTCGGTAGAAAAATGTCCAGGCCGAAGGCCGGTTCCTCTTAAATTACAAGCTCGCTATCGCTCGCCAGGACAAAATCGACACCTAAATGGCACGAAAGGTCTTAAACTTGACAGAAATGGGGCGAAAGTTCTTAAAATCACCAAACTAGAGGGGGCGTGCGTCTTAAAATCTAAAAAGCAATGGGGTTAAACATGAGAGAGAAAGGGGTCCAGAAAAAAAATCCTCTAGTGGAAATCTCCCCTTAATTCCATCCATCCTATCCCTCATCGTCCACCGCCATAATTCATTACTATAGTCTATTGGCTGTAAGTAAGCCAGACATCGTGACCTCTATCCTCTGTAACTCAAAAAGGGCTAGAGCAAATTGGCTGTAAATTTCCACATCTATTCCTTGGCTGACTCTTCCCAAATGGTAGAAATATTAGCTCGATTACTCTAGTCGTTTCCGAGTTACAGAGGTTAGAGGTCATGATTTCTCGCCTACTTACAGCGAATAGACTATAGCCACCATATACTGTATAACCTTCCCATTAACCCTTTCTGTACCGACGACCTCTTTTTAACTATATTCTGGCTACTATTAGACGATTATATTCAGTTTCAAAAGGGTCTCCAGCAATTAACAGGCTTCGAACCCATTTTACTACCTTAGATCCTTCTTAAACAGCAACAAATTGTATAACTATAGCTATCTATCTATCTATCTATATGCTCAGGCCCAATCCCCACTTACCCATTATTATTTTTTAGTGTTTTTTTCTATTTCATATTATTTTGTTTTGTTTTTCTTGGGGGTGGCCGACTCAAGACAGAGCAAGAACAGGGAAAACACAAAACACAACATAAAACAATAGACAGTTAAAACCTAAACTCAGACACATCTAAATATAGCTAGAATAAAATATAACATACGTCGCTAGTACACGAAGGGTTAAACCTACACTCTCCTCATCATCCGTCATAACATAATTCATCACCAGCCATAAAATACAACCTTAAAATATAATTATATATAACTGTGTAAGTTTATTCCATGCCTTGTCTTTCCCATCCATCAGAACACACATCACTCTCCTCATCACCCATCACCATAATTCATCACTCTCCTCATCACCTATCACCATAATTCATCACAACACCGCCACCATTGTCCCACAGATGACGCTACAACGAAATTGGTGTCACAAATTTACTACTTGGCGGCCAATGGCGTAACACAGAGAGGGGTGGAAGGACCGTCGCGAAAGCTGATTGGTCTTAGCATACACAGCATCAAGACTCGCGATTGGCCGAGGCGGGTGGAGCATAAAGGAGCGCGATTGGTTAGCGCGGACAGGTGGACCTTTTCATCTAGAGAATGGGCGGAGCTTCTGGGTCTTCTGCGCTTTCTATTGGATGAGAGGGACAAGTTGGATGCTGTGGGATAATCCGTATCCTGTGTTTTCGGCGGGATTAATTCACGTTATTTAAATCTTTCTATGGCTGGCGAGATCGAAAGTCTATTATTAAGGTCTCTTCACCCACATATCCTGAGACTATGGGCAACCGGACATTTGAATCATAGCTTAACATCAATAACCAAAGGAGTTAATGTGCTGTTCACCTGTGCAGCGGCAATACCGATATTTGTTTTCATCTCAAAACGCCGCCCTTCTGTTCAGCATCTACACCTTCCCCCCTCTCATACACCTCTCCCTCTCTTCCCCACTTCCTCACCCTCCCTTCTCCCTTGTCTCCCAACCTCACCTTCTCTATCCCTCATCCCTCCCTATACATCTCCACATTCCTCTCCCTCTCTTGCCCACTACTTCACCCTCCCTTCCCTTCAACCCCCTCCATATATATATATCCAGCATCCCATCCCCCATCCCATATGTCTCTCCCCCGTCCCTCTCCCTACCATTCTAGCATCCCAAACCCATTCCCCCATCCCTCTCCAACATCCCCCACGGCCTCACCCTCCTCTCTGTCTTCCCTCCTTCCCCCACACGTCCCTTCCCATACCTATCTAGTACCATCCCTCTCTCCTCCCCCAACGTCCCTCCCCATTACCCACCCTCCCTCTCTCTCTCCTCCCACCATCTCCCTCTAGCTCCTCCCACCCTGCCACCGAATACGCGTGGTGTAGCGAAGACCCAAATGTGAGACCCCGGGCAGACCAGGCAGGGACCGGTAGTGCGGGTGTGTTTATCACCAGACATCACTCGTGCTAGACTACGGACGGACCTAGACTTGAACCACGCCGCGGGAAAAAGAGCGAGAGAAAACAAGAAGAAAGATACAGTTTCATTTTACAGTGATAATCAAAATAATAGCCAAGGGATTTTTGTTACTTGATACTATACTTGTTTATTTTTTATTTTCGAGCCGTTGAAGTATTTACGGTTGTATGTAAATCACGCCATCACCAGAGCGATACAAAACAACTGAGAAGTTAGACACATCCATTAAAAAGTGATATTCGAGATAAAGTAGCGATGGATATATATTTAACGACTGCTTAATATGTTTTCGAATTGTGTAATTAAACCACTGGAACATTTTCGGGAGTACTAAATACACCAAGAGCGAATAGAAGAAGACAAATACATTCTACAGTGATTTTAAAGATACTAGTAAAACATAGCATTATCTCTCCATTACTGTAATGTATTTTCAGATCTGTAATTAAAACGAAAGCATTTACAGACGAACTCAAAGCACATCGGGAGAGACAAAGAGGCGCGTTTTTACGAAACGGAAATTCTACAATGAAACGCCGAGAGTAACTGCTTTAATTTTGCTTCGACTCGACTGACACTCTAAAGCAATAATTAACCCTCTTAAAATACAAGGATGGATTTCTCTCTTGTTGTCTGACTCTTAGTAGATGATTTAATTCAGCTTAAGAAGAATTTGTGGTAGTCAGGAGGTTAATGGAGATTCACTTTACCCCTTTGATTAATAGAGGACCTTCCAAAGCTAAAATAATCAAGCCACATCCAGAAGAAACTGCAATAAACGCGTCATAACCCTAAAATTCCACCTAAGTACAAATATTCGTGGATCCATATAATTTTTGTCTCGATATTAAGAGTGGACACATGGCCCTTTTATCGGGAAAATGCGGGGGGCAAGGCGGCCAGGGATCACCGCCCCCCGCTTCCCTGCCATCCGTACGGGCAATGGGCGGCGGGGGCGTTGGTATGGGGGGCGTAGCGGGTATGGGTATTGGCGGTGGTTTGGGGGTCGGCGCTCCCCTGCTGCCCCCAGGCCTCTATTGCCCTGTGCTACCCCCTTGGCACCTCGCACTACTCACACATCACGCACTCCACGCCAGAGGTTAGTCAATAAAGTATTAACACCCTTCAGCAACATGAAGCATATTTACCTTTAATTCTGGTTAAAATTAGACTGTTTCATGCAGATAAAGAAGGACCTATGTTATTAAGAGGTTTGATTTAGATCGTATTTACCAATTTGAGTCGTAGAGGTAGAATACAAACTAAGAAAATCGTCTAAAGGTAACCAGAATATGATGAAAGTTACGTCATGGTGGTGAAGGGTTAATTGATAAAGTATTAATTGACCATTTACGAGTTTCAGCCTATAAGGAAGTTGGAGTTGTAGACATCAATATTTAGCAGAGTTACCAGCTAAAATACAGTTGTAATGCCTTTATAAATACAGTTGTAATGCCTTTATAAATACAGTTGTAATGCCTTTATAAATACAGTTGTAATGCCTTTATAAATACAGTTGTAATGCCTTTATAAATACAGTTGTAATGCCTTTATAAATACAGTTGTAATGCCTTTATAAATACAGTTGTAATGCCTTTATAAATACAGTTGTAATGCCTTTATAAATACAGTTGTAATGCCTTTATAAATACACCAAATAAAATTAAACATACTTTCTATCCATCAGAAACCTACATTATTATTGCATTTATGTTTAATATCGTTGTTTACGGCTCCAACTTCCTTACAGCCGGAAACTTGCAGGTGATTAATTACATTTAAATAGTGGACATGAAAAGAGTTATTACAGTGTCCATAATAACCTAGCCATTTAAAGGTGAGGAAGGTAAATCACGTTCAGTATTACCAAGAATATTATATAACTTTTTCAAACCCTTTGTATAACCTATATTTGTCCTAGTGTTATTATATATTATAGTGTTATTATATATTATAGTGTTATTATATATTATAGTGTTATTATATATTATAGTGTTATTATATATATTATAGTGTTATTATATATATTATAGTGTTATTATATATTATAGTGTTATTATATATTATAGTGTTATTATATATTATAGTGTTATTATATATTATAGTGTTATTATATATTATAGTGTTATTATATATTAGCGTTCGTATATATTATAGTGTTATTATATTATAGTGTTATTATATATTATAGTGTTATTATATATTATAGTGTTATTATATTAGTGTTATATATATTATAGTGTTATTATATATTATAGTGTTATTATATATATTATAGTGTTATTATATATTATAGTGTTATTATATATTATAGTGTTATTATATATTATAGTGTTATTATATATTATAGTGTTATTATATATATTATAGTGTTATTATATATTATAGTGTTATTATATATTATAGTGTTATTATATATATTATAGTGTTATTATATATTATAGTGTTATTATATATATTATAGTGTTATTATATATTATAGTGTTATTATATATTATAGTGTTATTATATATTATAGTGTTATTATATATATTATAGTGTTATTATATATTATAGTCTTATTATGTTTCTTAGTGTTATTATATATATTATAGTGTTATTATATTTTATAGTGTTATTATATATATTATAGTGTTATATATATTATAGGTGTTATTATATATTATAGTGTTATTATATATTATAGTGTTATTATATATATTATAGTGTTATTATATATTATAGTGTTATTATATATTATAGTGTTATTATATATATTATAGTGTTATTATATATTATAGTGTTATTATATATTATAGTGTTATTATATATTATAGTGTTATTATATATTATAGTGTTATTATATATTATAGTGTTATTATATTATAGTGTTATTATATATTATAGTGTTATTATATATTATAGTGTTATTATATATATTATAGTGTTATTATATATTATAGTGTTATTATATATATTATAGTGTTATTATATATTATAGTGTTATTATATATTATAGTGTTTATTATATTATAGTGTTTATTATATTATAGTGTTTATTATATTATAGTGTTTATTATATTATAGTGTTTATTATATTATAGTGTTTATTATATTATAGTGTTTATTATATATTATAGTGTTATTATATATTATAGTGTTATTATATATATTATAGTGTTATTATATATTATAGTGTTATTATATATTATAGTGTTATTATATATTATAGTGTTATTATATTATAGTTATGTTGTCATTTGATTCGTAAAGGTTCTTCAGTTGAATAAATCGTCTGGAGGTAGGCTTCCTAAACTAAATTAAGCTAAATTAAGACAAGCAATACATTCCCAATATGCGCATGAGGTGATATGTAATATATATATATATATACTGTATATATATATATACTGTATATGAATTAAACAAAATAACAATAAAACAATAGATAATTAAATGCTAATCTCCCCTTAATTCTGACGACCATCTGGTAAATTTGAAATACAACAATAATTCTATAGTCAAATGTTCAAATTTCATAATTTTTGTTCTCTCTAAGACTATCTGATAAAACTAACAGATATTTTGCAAATTAAGTATAGCATGATGCCAATTTCTGCAATACAATTACTAAACAATATGTATAAATTGTGTTATAAAAAGGTTTTAAAATGATACAATAGGAACACGAAAGATAGACGTGTTAAAATAACATTAAATCAGCAATAAAATCCAATTTTTCACATGAATAAAATTAAAATTACCTTCACATTCTTTTAATTATTCTGTAAGTAGAATTCATGGCGAGAAATATTACAAGTAATCGCTACCATATCAAACATTTCCACAAATATATATAAAACTAAATTGTACACGATAAAAGTAGACTAAATGTTTGTAATGTAACAGACATAGACAGTGCAGTAGTTGACCAAAGAAAAAGAAAAAAACAACTATCTAACCACAAATACAAATTTAAGCAATCACTATATATATATATATATATATATATATATATATATATATATATATATATATATATAGGTTCATTGCTAAATTTTGCATTTGTATTTTTGGTTAGATAGTTGTTTTTACATGAATAACCTATTGCAGCCCATACACAGCAGTTATCACAAAATACTATGTCGAATAAGAAACAATATTAATATATACCGGTAGGCCTATGTATACAAAAATATGCCTATGTAACATATAAACAGTTTTGATAATGTATGAAAATATAATCCCGAAACAATGCAATAAATAAATAAATAAATATATATATACTGTTTATATATGTATATATATGAAAACATTTATATATATTTACAAAAAAATACATACAGGCGTGCATAATAACGTAACTAAACCCATACAAATATTACTTATTACATCATTTAGTAACGATGGTATCCTTTATAACAACAAATCCTGACAACTATTAGATTATTTTCAGGTTAGGAAGAACATCTACCCGTTAAAATATTACAGACTATATCAATTAATCCTTTTAGTTGCCATATATCGTTCCGAAGTTCTAGAAAATCGTCTAAATTTCGCTGAAACCCAATACAAAGACGTCACCACTTAAGGGGAGGTTTCTAGTTTGTTTCCTACTCCTCCAGCAATCTTAAAATTTCACCCCCTTGACCCCCTTTCAAGATAAATTTGTACATTTTTCGGTAGAAAAATGTCCCGGCCGAAGGCCGATAACTCTTAAATTACAGGCTCGCTATCGCTCGCCAGGATAAAATCGACACCTAAATGGCACGAAAGTTCTTAAAATTGACAGAATGGGGTGGAAATTCTTAAAAATCACCAAACTAATGGGACAAACGTCTTAAAATCTCAAAAGCAATGGGGCTAACCATGAGGGAGAAAGGGGTTAAGAAAAAAGTCCCTCAAGTGGAAATCTCCCCTTAACATAGGCAATTAAGAACAACGCATGGTTAATCGTTTTTTTACAAGAACAAATAAGTCTACGGTGGAAACGCATTAGATTGGAACGCAATATTAAGGGTATATTTTCACTTAAGGGGGTGTTTTTTTCTGGACCCCCTTGTCCCTCATGTTTTCCTTAGTTTTGATATTTTAAGAAATTCGCCCCATAGTTTGGCGATCTTAAGACCTTTCGCCCCATTTCATTGTCAAATTTAAGACGTTTCATGCCATTTAGGTGTCGATTTGTCCTGGCGAGCGGTAGTAAGCCTGCAAATTAGGAGGAACTGCCAGCAAATTTTTCTACCGAAAAAAAAAAAAAAAAAAAAAAAAAAAAAAAAAATATATATATATATATATATATATATATATACAAATTGATCTCGATGGGGTATTTTTGTAAAGCTTGATGGAGGTCTAGGGAGGTGAGTAAATGAAAATAATAATAATAATAAAATAAAATAAAATAAAAAATAAAAAAATAATGACAATACTAATGCTCCTAAGGGGAGATTTCCACTTGAGGGATTTTTTTCTTGACCCCTTTCTCCCTCATGGTTAGCCCCATTGCTTTTGATATTATAAGACGTTCGCCCCATTAGTTTGGCGATTTTAAGAACTTTCGCCCCATTTGTCAATTTTAAGACTTTTCGTGCCATTTAGGTGTCGATTTTCTCCTGGCGAGCGATAGCGAGCCTGTAATTTAAGAGGAACCGGCCTTCGGCCTGGACATTTTTCTACCGAAAAATGCACAAATTTATCTTGAAAGGGGTCAAGGGGGTGTAATTTTAAGATTGATGGAGGTCTAGGGAACAAATTGAATACCTCCCCTTAAGTGTTGTCATAGATTCCAGTGGTTTTCGCTCAACAAGTGTTATCGGTATCTTTATAGTTACTGGGAAAAGTGCTTATCCCTCAAGAGTTATTAGTCAGTGTCCGAAACTTTGTGAAATATCTGACAACACTTATTAACCTCAACTGTACAACATATGATCTCAGTAAGCCCTCTGCATAACACAGGTCCTTCGTAAACTGCATAAAATCGTCACATTTTAGCCAGAATTAAAGGTAAGAAGTCGTCCTGGTGCTGAAGGGGTTAAGGGGAGATCTCCACTTGAGGAATTTTTTTCTTGACCCCTTTCTCCCTCATGTTTAGCCCCATTGCTTTTGATATTATAAAACGTTTGCCCCATTAGTTTAGCGATGTTAAGAACTTTCACCCCATATTAAGACCTTTCGTGCAATTCAGGTGTCGATTTTATCGTGGCGAGCGGTAGCGAGCCTGTAATTTAAGAGGAACCGGCCTTCGGCCGGGAAATTTTTCTACCGAAAAATGTACAAATTTATCTTGAAAAGGGCTCAAGGGGGTGTAATTTTAAGCTTGATGGTGGTCTAGGAAACAAACTAAATACCTCCTCTTAAATTACTCCTATAATATACCTTGGGATAACAATAATTAATACACTATATTTACACGGTGCTTAAGGGAGCCCACCTCGCTTTTTTTTTGTATCTTTCTCTCCCTCTCTCTTTCATGGCTTGTATCCATCCGGCCCCATTCAGGCTACTGCTTTAAGACGTTTACCCCCATCCAGGTGTCAATATTTTCCTGGCGAGCGGTAGCGTGCCAGCATATATACATTTTTGTTTTACAGCAAGCTAAATTTGTACATTTTTCGATAGAAAAATGTCTCCGGCGAAGCCGGATTTCTCCATACAATGCTGGCTCGTTATCGCTCGCCAGGAAGAAATCGACACCTGGATGGGGATAAACGTCTTAAAACAGTTGGATGAATGGGGCAAAATGGATACAAGTCAGAGAAAGAGAGAAAAGGATAGAACGAGAAAAAAAGCAGGTGTCCCCCCTTTAAGGGAGGACTTTAAATTTGTTCCTTACACCAAAGACATTATACATTATATTGACTACCCTTGCTTACACCTCCTCTTTAAAATTTGTTCCTTACACCAGACATTATACATATATTGACTACCCTTGCTTACACCTTCTCTTTAAATTTGTTCCTTACACCAAAGACATTATACATATATTGACTATCCTTCCTTACACCTCCTCTATCAAGATTACAAAAAAAGACTCTCCCCATCGAGATAAATGTGTAAGTGTGTTGGTAGTTCCTATCAAAATTACAGGCTCGCTATCGATCGAAGTCTGCTAATTGCTGGATTTTTTTGTTTTGAATCTGAATAAAATCGTCTAATAGTAACCATAATAAAGTTAAAAAGACGTCGCCGGTACAGTAGCGGTATAATATCACGACGAACGTTAACAGATTCTGGTTCGCAACTATTAATCTTTTTCTGTGACTGAAGCCCGAGTGATTTTTTCAGGCCTTTAAGGGAGCCCACTTCGCTTTTTTTCTCTTTCTCTCGCTCTCTCTTTGGTTTTTATCCATTCGGCCCCATTCAGCCTAAGACGTTTACTCCCATCCAGGTGCCAATATTTTCCTGGCGAGCGGTAGCGAGCCAGCATATATATAATTTTGTTTTGAAAGCAAGCTAAATTTGTACATTTTTCGATAGAAACATTTCTCCGGCGAAGCCGGATTTCTCCATACAATGCTGGCTCGCTATCGCTCGCCAAGAAGAAATCGACACCTGAATAGGGATAAACGTCTTAAAACAGTTGACTGAATGGGGCCGAATGGATATAAGCCAGAGAAAGAGAGAACAGGAGAGACAGATAAAAACAAACGGTGACCCCTCTTAAGTGTCCCAAGTTTTAAGGGATTCTCTCCTGTCCGTCTCGAGACTACCTTAAAGACACCAGAACTTCGCTAACGACCCCACAGAGAGCGAACCATTACCCGCTAACACCGATCATTTAACCCCGATCGGAATCTTCTGTTCGTTCCAAAATGTTCTTAACAGTCCCGTAACTTCGCTAACAACTTTCAAGAAAGAACAATTACTCGGGAACAACGCTAATTCCCGACGATTGGTGTCTTCTGTCCGTCTAGCAATTTCCGAAACTACGCTAACAATTCCCCAAATACGAACTATTACTCAGAAACGCCGATAATTTACGTCGATCGGAGTGTCCGTAGCGTTCCGGAGTGTCACATTAGCGATACGAAATTCCCGCGTCGAAGTTCCACAAATGCCGAAAACTCCCGGGAAACTGCTTACTTATGGACGCCGAAATTGCAGTTCGGGATGTGTTAGATGGTCGCCTCTGAAATGTAACCCCGATCAAAATTGCTACCTCTGGCAAATAATGATCGTTCGACATTGCTGCCTGTCCAGCAAACGTAGCCCCGACTGCCACTTCGGAAATGTGTTGGTGGTGTAATGGTTTAGATGATTATGTTCTGGGAGTGGTGTTCCGAGTTCGAATCCCGGGAGGACCATATGCTTTCATTAGTTTATTCAAGTGTATTGGGGTTTGTAATTGATGATTAATGTTAAGAACGGGGTGTTACTTAAGGAAGCCCACCTCGCTTGTTTTCTCTTTCTCTCCCTCTCTCTTTGGCTTGTATCCATTCGGCCCCATTCAGCTTACTGTTTTAAGACGTTTGCCCACATCCAGGTGTCAATATTTTCTTGGCGAGCGGGTGCGAGGCAGCATATATATATATATATATATATATATATATATACAGTATATATTTATACTGTATATATATATATATATATATATATATATATATATATATATATAAAATTGTTTACAACAAGCTAAATTTGTACATTTTTCGATAGAAAAATGTCTCCGGCGAAGCCGGATTTCTCCATACAATGCTGGCTCGCTATCGCTCGCCAGGAAGAAATCGATACCTGGATGGAGATAAACGTCTTAAAACAGTTGGCTGAATGAGGCCGAATGGATACAAGCCAGAGAAAGAGAGAAAAGGAGAGAAAGAGAACAAAAAGCAGGTGACCCCCCCTTAATGTTCCCCTGTTCAGTACGCACCACTGAATGTAACCTCGTGGAATAAATAACACCCCGTTCTTAATTAACAGTAATCATCAATTGCAAACCCCGATGTACTTGAATAAACTAATGAAAGCATATATGGTCCTCCCGGGATTCGAACTCGAGACACCACACCCAGAACATACAATCATCTAAACCATTACACCACCAACACAGTTAATACATGTCGCTACTACGTACATTATAATAAGCTCTGGTATTTTATTAAGAGGGGTCACCGGCTTTTTGTTATCTTTCTCACCTTTTCTCTCTTTCCGTGGCTTGTATCCATTTGGCCCCATTCAGCCAACTGTTTTAAGACGTTTATCGCCATTCAGGTGTCGATTTATTCCCGGCGAGCGATAGCGAGCCAGCATTGTATGAAGAAATCCGGCTTCGCCGGAAAAAAATTTCTATCGAAAAATTTAAAAATTTAGCTTGCTGTCAAAACAAAAATATGTATATGCTGGCTCGCTACCACTCGCCAGGAAAATATTGACACCTGGATGGGGGTAAACGTCTTAAAACAGTAGGCTGAATGGGGCCGAATGGATACAAGCCAAAGAGAGAGGGAGAGAAAGAGAAAACAGCGAGGTGGGCTCCCTTAAGCGCCGATTCATGGACGCCAAAAAAATATAAATTCCGTTCAAGATTGTCATTACGGATATACACGCCCCTGTCAACATGGTCAAATCTGAAATGTAACCCAGTTCAAGGTTGCCAATAGTGAAATGCAACCCGGTTCATAAGGGTGAAATAGATCCCCGTTAATGAATGTTGCTTCCGAATTGTATACCCGGTCAAGATTAGAAGTTATAATGTACCGTATAATAATAACCACCCTTAGTTCATGACTGACGCTACATACGTCATAATTATTGTCCCCTCTGAAAATTAACCCTATTCACGATTGCTAACTCGAAATGCATAGGCGTTCAAGGAAAACAATAAAATAAAATAAAATATATATACTGTACAATATATACTGTATATATATATATATATATATATATATATATATATATATATATATATATATCAGAGAGAGAGAGAGGAGAGGAGAGAGAGAGAGGAGAGAGTTGTAAGACAAACCCCCAGGTGGGAAGAGGAAAGTGAATAACGTACAACGGAATCATGAAAAAACCGTTTTGTATTAGTGAATTTTCAATTATAAGATAGGGTATAGTTACATCTAAGTAGTTTATTTCGGGGTTTATTTTTAATTTTAATCTTAATTTGTTTCTGGTTTCAATTATGTTTGTATGTTATGCTTAATTACATACACGTAATATCTTAGCAATTAATTAAATTATCTCTAATAGAATGATGACATAAGGAATGTCGAAACTGTCACTGAAAAAAAAAAATATGTTTTTCATCATTATGTTGGTGTTACTTGCCTTTAAAAAATAAAATAAAAAATAAAAATAATAATAATAATAATAATAATATATATATATATATATATATATATATATACAGTATACTGTATATGAAATTATCTTCACCAATTTTGCCACCAAAACTATCATGAAAAGCGTTCTGATGTGTTTATCCTTTCAAGATAATAGGACGCGTGTCTTCATTATATTCTGGGTATTACTAGACGATTTTATTCAGCTTAGGAAGGTATTGTGGGAGTCAGAGGGTTAATTGAGATAGGCTTGTACCCCTTTGATTCTTAGGGGACTTCCAAAACTGAGAAAAATCGTCTAATGTTATGACAAATTAGAAGACAAGGCGTTAAGAGGGGGTCACCGGTTTTTTTCTTTCTCTCCTTTTCTCTCTTTCCCTGGCATGTATCCATTCGACCCCATTCAGCCAACTGTTTTAAGACGTTTATCCCCATCCAGGTTTCGATTTCTTCCTGGCGAGCGAAAGCGAGCCAGCATTGTATAGAGAAATCCGGCTTTGCCGGAAAAATATATATATGCTGTCTCGCTACCGCTAGCCAGGAAAATATTGACACCTGGCTGGGGCTAAACGTCTTAAAACAGTAGGTTGAATGAGGCCAAATGGATAAAAGCCAAAGAGAGAGGGAGAGAAAGATAAAACAAGCTGGTGACTCCCCTTAACTGTGAAACGTATCCCCGCTCGACACTGCCCGCTCTGAATTGTCACACCGTTGAAGAAGTGGTAGTCGGTCGGTTCAATCACTTCGCGCGGTAAAGAGAGAGAGAGAGAGAGAGAGAGAGAGAGAGAGAGAGAGAGAGAGAGAGAGAGCGAGAGAGCGAGAGCGAGAGAGAGAGAGAGAGAGAGAGAGAGAGAGAGAGAGAGAGAGAGAGAGAATTGCGGGAGGGACTATATTTTGTCAAGTCAGTTTGTCACCGACAGATTTCACGGGTAATTGTCGGGAATTTGTAGCCGTGTTTCGCTCACTCTGTTCTCAACATTTAGATTTGTTTTCGGTGACAATATGGCATTCACGCTCTTTACTTGTCTTTCGGTTTGTGACTAGATACGAGGTGCCGATGTACACACACACACACACACACACGCACACACACACACACATACATAATTATACACACACACACACACACACACTACCAAACCAATTTCTTACCCTCTCTCCTTCGTTATCTATAGCTTCCTCTCTCCTTAACCCTTTCAGTACCGGTGCTATCCCTTTAACATTATTATGGCTACTATTAAACGATTTTGTTCAGTTTATAAAGGTCCTCCAGCAATGATCAAGGCTCGAACTATTTCGCTTAACCCTTTTTACTACCTCAGATCCTTCTTCAACTGCATAACATCGTCTAAATATAGCTAAACTAAGATTACAAAGACGTCGCCGGTACGGAAGGGGTTAACACACACATACACACACGCACCCACAACACATACACAAGTAACCCAAATATAGCCCTACATACACGCACGCACACACTACACACTCTCTCTCTCTCTCACACACACACAACGCACAATACACACACACACATAAATCTCTCTCTCTCTCTCGCACACACACAAGTATTCTTACCCACTCTCTAGCTATCTATCTTACACACACACACACACACACACACACACACTCACACACACACACACACACGGTATATACACAATGAGACCCAAACTCTCTTACTTTCTTTGCCAACACAGCACTTGACCTTTGAATATATACACACTAACACACAACAGTTTACCACACCACACACACACACACACACACAACTCATACACACCCACACACACACAAACTCTCTCTCTCTCGCACACACACAAACATTCTTACCCACTCTCTAGCTATCTATCTTTCACACACACTCACACTCTTTAAGACACACACATACACACATTCACACTTTCTCCCTCTCTCTCTCTCTCTCGCACACACACAAACATTTTTACCCACTCTCTAGCTATCTATCTTTCACACACACACTCACACTCTCTCACAGATACACACCCACACACACAAACATTCTTACCCACTCTCTAGCTATCTATCTTTCACACATACACTCACACTCTCTCACAGACACACACACACACACACACACACATACCCTCTCCCTCCCTCCCTCCATCCAGGCCTTGAATTAATAGCACCCGCCCTTTGCAACTCTAGCGTGTTGAACTTTAAGGGGGGTCACCTGTTTTTGTTTTGTTTTATCTTTCTCTCCTTTTCTCTCTTTCCCTTGCTTGTATCCATTCAGCCCCATTTCAGCCAACTGTTTTAAGACGTTTATCCCCATCCAGGTGTCGATTTCTTCCGGGCGAGCGATAGCGAGCCAGCATTGTATGGAGCAATCCGAACATTTTCTATCGAATAATATACAAATTTAGTTTGCTCTCAAAAACAAAAATATATATATGCTGGCTCGCTACCGCTCGCCAGGAAAATATTGACACCTGGATGGGGGTAAACGTCTTAAAATAGTAGGGTGAATGGGGCCGAATGGATACAAGCCAAAGAGAGAGGGAGAGAAAGATAAAACAAAAAAGCGAGGTGGTGTTCAACGCGACGCATGGCATTCAACTCCCGAGGTTCAGGTTCAGGCTCAGTAATGGCCCGAACGTCTTAAAATCTGAAAACTAATGGGGCTAAAATATGAGGGAGAAAGGGGGTCGAGAAAAAGAAAAAAAACATTCCCCTTAAGTGTTCATAATAGGTGACTAATGCAAACAATTATAGTAAATACTCTAGGTTTTAGGAAGGGGTGAGGGGGGCCAATGTAAACAATTATAGTAAATACTGTAGGTTTTAGGAAGGGGTGAGGGGGGCCAATGTAAACAATTATAGTAAATACTGTAGGTTTTAGGAAGGGGGTGAGGGGGGCCAATGTAAACAATTATAGTAAATACTGTAGGTTTTAGGAAGGGGGTGAGGGGGGCCAATGTAAACAATTATAGTAAATACTGTAGGTTTTAGGAAGGGGGTGAGGGGGGCCAATGTAAACAATTATAGTAAATACTGTAGGTTTTAGGAAGGGGGTGAGGGGGGCCAATGTAAACAATTATAGTAAATACTGTAGGTTTTAGGAAGGGGGTGAGGGGGGCCAATGTAAACAATTATAGTAAATACTCTATAGGTTTTAGGAAGGGGGTGAGGGGGGCCAATGCAAACAATTATAGCAAATACTCTAGGTTTTAGGAAAGGGGGTGAGGGGGGCCAATGTAAACAATTATAGTAAATATTTTATAGGTTTTAGGAAGGGGTCAGGGGGGCCAATGCAATCAATTCTAGAAAATAGTAAGTTATAGGAAGGGGGAGGGGGGGGGGGGGTGTTAGGGGGAGCTAATGCAAACAATTCTAAAAAAATAGTAGGTTATAGGAGAGGTTGGGGGGGGGGGGGGTGTTAGGGGGGCCAATGCAAACAATTCTAGAAAATAGTAGGTTATAGGAAGGGGGAGGGGGGGGGGGGCTAGAGGGGCCAATGCAAACAATTATAACAAATACTCAAGGTTATAGGAAGGGGGAGGGGGAAGGGGAGGCTAGGAGACGGGGGCCAAGGGGGGGATAGATCAGTTGTGGCCCCTGTGACAATTGATAAAACCCAAGTAGCCATTAGCGTAAAGACCCCTACATAAATAAAGGCATAATCCCATCACAGCATAGTCCAGGACGATATAATTATACCGTATACCTAATGTCGTAGATTGGTAGCTGGGAAACCACGATATATATATACAGGGTGTCCCAGGAGGAAAGAGCATAACTTTGGGAAATTATAAAAAAAACTATTCTAAGCATAAAATGTTCTATAACAAAAATTCCAAATCTAAACCGTTAAATAGATATTGCAGGTTTAATGTAGTGTCCTCCCCGGCGTCACTGTAATGGACTCTTCCATGTCAAATAGTTTCCAACTGGTCCAAAGTTAGCTAATATATCTATAATCATTTTGCAACTTACAGAGTTATAGTATCTTTATAACATGGAAAAATAATTACAGAAAGATGGAGGTGTGGTAGGCACTAGGACAACTAGGCCACCCTTATGGGAAATTACTGAAGAAAATACCATTTTCAACATGCAATATCTCTATACCGGTCGAGATTTGGAATATTTCTTATAGAACATTTTACGCTTAGAATACCTTGTTCTATCACTTCCCAAAGTTATACCCTTTCCTCCTGGGACACCCTGTATATACCGGTAGATATATATATATATATATATATATATATATATATATATATATATATATATATATATATATAGAGAGAGAGAGAGAGAGAGAGAGAGAGAAGGGGAGGGGGGCATGCGTAAATATGTGTGGATGGGTTTTGGTCAAGACTTTGTTATGAGACTTAGGTGGGGACATTCATACATATACGAAACTCGCAAGTCGGCCATTGGTCATATTATTTAACTATTGCACAAGATAATACACTTCTAATGCCACCATACTCATTTCCTTCCATACATATAAACATGCAGTGTATGCAAATGTATATAGTCAACTTTATCCGCACCCTGACCGAATTTTAGATGGTAATTCTGCTAAATATCGATATCCACAGCTCCAACTTCCTTATAGCCTGAAACTCGCACGTGATCACTTGACATGTCCTCCTCATGATTATTCGGCTATTATGGAGATTTTGTACCGACACATGTTGTTAATAATAAATGTTTGATATTTATATGACGCAGAGACATAATAGTTACCATAAATATTACCATTAAGGGGAGATCTCCACTTGAGGGATTTTGTTCTGGACCCCTTTCTCCCTCATCTTTAGCCCCATTGCTTTTGATACTATAAAACGTTTGCCCCATTAGTTTAGCAATTTTAAGAACTTTCACCCCATATTAAGACCTTTCATGCCATTCAGGTGTCGATTTTATCCTGGCGAGCGATAGCGAGCCTGTAATTTAAGAGGAACCGGCCTTCGGCCGGGACATTTTTCTACCGAAAAATGTACAAATTTATCTTGAAAGGGACTCAAGGGGGTGTAATTTTAAGCTTGATGGAGGTCTAGGGAACAAACTAAATACCTCCCTTTAAGAAGTTTCAAGAGATCAGTTACCTAGGTGTGTAACCCCTTATGTACCGGCAACGTCTTTTAAATTCTATTCAAGCTATATTTAGACGATTTTGTGCAGTTTAAGAAGGATCTGTGGTAGTAAATAGGGTTAAGTGAGATAGTCCGAAGCCTGTTGATTGCTGGAGGCCCTTTATTTAAGCTTGATAAAATCGTCTATTAGTAGCCCCACTAAAGTTAAAAGGACGGCACTGGTAATGAAAGGGTTATTTTACCATCAGCTTGAACACCAAATGACTATAGTGGGACAAAAACACATAATGACTATAGTGGGACAAAAACACATAATGACTATAGTGGGACAAAAACACATAATGACTATAGTGGGACAAAAACACATAATGACTATAGTGGGACAAAAATACATAATTACTATAGTGGGACAAAAACACATAATGACTATAGTGGGACAAAAACACATAATGACTATAGTGGGACAAAAACACATAATGACTATAGTGAGATAAAAACACATAATGACTATAGTGGGACAAAAACACATAATGACTATAGTGGGACAAAAACACATAATGACTATAGTGGGACAAAAACACATAATGACTATAGTGGGACAAACACACATAATTACTATAGTGGGACAAAAACACATAATGACTATAGTGGGACAAAAACACATAATGACTATAGTGGGACAAAAACACATAATGACTATAGTGGGACAAAAACACATAATGACTATAGTGGGACAAAAACACATAATGACTATAGTGGGACAAAAACACATAATGACTATAGTGGGACAAAAACACATAATGACTATAGTGGGACAAAAACACATAATGACTATAGTGAGATAAAAACACATAATGACTATAGTGGGACAAAAACACATAATGACTATAGTGGGACAAAAACACATAATTACTATAGTGGGACAAAAACACATAATCTTACCCTAGAACTTTACATTATATATGGGTTTAGATGAGTTGGATCATAGGTAATAATATTGATCCCTGACCTCTCTGTAATTCAAAAGGTCCTGGAGCAAACTGGCTGTAAATATCCACACTTATTTTCTGGTGGACTCTTCCCAAATGATAGAAACGTCAGCCCGATTGCTTTCATTAATTTCGAGTTATAAGAAGTTAACGGGTCATAACAATTGTCAAGTTCGCTGGCGCAACCTATAGTGTTGTCATTGATCAGCTACGAAATCAATGGAGTACATAGGAAAGCAAACATCAACAGCTTTATTGATTCCTACGAGTTTGCTTGTAATCAAAGGCATAGGCTTATTCATTAGAATATTTGCAGCATCAGTTCTCTCTCTCTCTCTCTCTCTCTCTCTCTCAATCTTAGCAATCTTAGCACTAATTTACGCTATTGTCAACCTCTCTCCCTCTCACACACACTCACATACTCTCTCTCAATCTTAGCAATCGTAGCACTAATTTACGCTATTGTCAATCTCCCTCCCTCTCTCTATCTAACACACACTCACTCACTCACTCTCTCTCTCACACACACTTCTCTTACTCTCGATACTCTTACTTCACACTCCGGACATGACTTGTATACGAACTTGCAAGAGAGTTCGCTTTATCAATTTGTTCGAACGCCGACCCGTGGTAATATCGTTCTTGACATTGTACTTGCAACAAAAGAAGAATTAATAGAGAATTTGAATGTTGGTGATGAATTCAGTAACAGCGACCATCGTACGATAACTTTCACTTTAAAGTTTACTAGTAACGAACCAAATAGTAGCATCGAAAAAGTCCCTAATTTCAAGAAAGCAAACTTCCATAAACTTAGAGCTATGTTTAAAGAAACTGACTGGAGCTTTTTAATTAACAATAACGACATTAATACATCTTGGAAGTTATTCGAAACCACTTACCTAAAAGCAGTGCAAGACTGCATACCATCGAAAATAAGGCGTCCAGGCCATAATAATAAGCCCAAATGGTGGAATAAAGATATTTCAAACTGCCTGCTTGCTAACAAAAATTTGCTAATGATAGATTAAAATCCTCACAAAATGACGAAGAACGGGTGAAATTTGTAGAGCTGACGCAAAGCCAAAAAGTTAATTAAGCAAAGTAAAAAGACCTTAGAGTTACATATTGCGAATCAAAGTAAAACAAACCCGAAAAAATTCTATAGTTATATCAGAAAGAAAAGAGTAGTTACTTCAACTGTTGGACCGTTAGTCGATGAAAATGGAGAATACACCAAAGACGAAGTACAAATGAGTAATGCCCTCAATACCTTCTTTGCATCAGTTTTTACAACAGAAGACCTCAGTGATATCCCTACACCATCGCCGATTCAGATTGATAATTCAGAAGTTCTAAGCAATATCACCGTTACAGAGAGAGAAGTATTGAATTGTTTAGATAAACTCAAGGTAAATAAAACGCCTGGATCTGATACAATCTCGCCTAGAGTTCTAAAGGAAGCTAAGGATGAGCCTCTCCAACCACTGACATTACTATTCAATAAATCCTTGCAGTCTGGAACTATGCCTGATCAGTGGAAGCTAGCCAACGTAACACCGATATTAAAAAAAGGCAGCAAATCCCTACCCAGTAACTATCGTCCAATTAGCTTAACCTCAGTTGTATGTAAAATGCTAGAAACGGTCATACGAGACAGACTCGTAAATCACTTAGAGGAAAATAACATACTTAAAGATACTCAACACGGCTTTCGTAAAAAAACGTTCCTGTTTAACAAACCTCTTAGACTTCTTCCATGATATCCTCACCTCTACGATGAGAGTAAAGCTGTAGATATTATATACCTTGATTTTCAAAAGGCCTTTGACAAAGTTCCCCACAAACGTTTACTGCTAAAACTAAAAGCGCATGGAATACAAGACGGTGTGTTGAAATGGATAGAAAATTGGCTCAGCGACAGAAAGCAAAGAGTAGTCATAAACGGTAAGGCATCTAAATGGACCAATGTAAGTAGCGGGGTACCCCAGGGATCGGTACTAGGACCAATTCTCTTTCTAATTTACATCAACGACATAGATGAGGGTCTCACCTGTACAATCTCAAAATTTGCTGACGATACAAAAATTGCAAATAGCGTACTCTCAAAAGAACAAGTTGACGATATGCAACACAATCTAGATAAATTGTCATGTTGGGCCCAAATTTGGCAAATGAGTTCCAATGCGGATAAATGTAAGTACTACATATCGGATACCTAGAAGAAAGCAAACTATTCGATGAATGGCACTCAGCTTAAGAATGTAAACAGAGAAACTGATCTGGGAGTAACAATATCGAGTAACCTAAAACCGAGTCAATAATGTTCAGAAGTTGTTAAGAAGGCAAACAAAATAATTGGCTTTATAGGCAGGTCATTTGAGCATAAATCCAAAGAAGTTATCCTAACCCTTTACAATTCCTAGTCCGCCCTCTTCTGGAATACTGCGTTCAATCCTGGTGCCCTTATTACCAAAAAGATATAAACAAGCTAGAACGAGTTCAACGTAGAGTTACCAAAATGCTACCTAGCCTAAAGAACAAACCATACGAAGAGCGTCTTAGAGAATTAAATCTATTTCCTTTAACCAAGCACAGATTAAGAGGTGACTTAATTCAAGTGTTCAAAATCATCAAAGGCATCGACAATATGAACTGTAGTAAGTACTTCACTATCGACCAATCTAATTACACGCGGGGAAACGGTTGCAAAATTATTGGTAAATCTTTTAACTCGCACTAATCTAAGAATTTCTTCTTCAATCGAGTTGTCAACTTGTGGAATGGGCTTCCCCGAAACTTTATAGACTGCATCACCGTTGATTCATTTAAACTCCGCCTAGACAAATATCTCGCATCAAACCCGCGACTGACTGCGTTTGTAAATGAATAACTTTATTTTATCCCCCCCTCAGTTACTAACCCATCTGTCCTCTACTAACTTC
Source organism: Paralithodes platypus (assembly GCA_032716605.1). NCBI lineage: Eukaryota > Metazoa > Arthropoda > Malacostraca > Decapoda > Lithodidae > Paralithodes > Paralithodes platypus. The sequence continues at coordinate 37,942,707 of CM064505.1, forward strand.
CTAATCCTGCCACGGACATTAGTTCCAGGGCAGTAATTCCCTTTCCAATGTTCCCTTACCCCCTCTAAACCACTGTTTGGACACTTGATCCTCAGTGTTTTGGAGGACAAGCAACCTAGAAGGGTCACTAGATCTGTTGTTGCTTGATTTCCTTTGTACTCCCTAGTACTTTGTACACTCTCCTTCTCTCTCTCTCTCTCTCTCTC
>CM064505.1:37943012-38010512 GCA_032716605.1 Paralithodes platypus
AAACATAGCAGGCTAGTTGGATATAAAGAAATACAAAAGGAAAGCAAGGAACAACATATCTGATGATCACTGCTTAGTAATTTATCGAGAGTTAGTGACAGGGAAAGTATGGACTGCCACATAAATATATTGGAGGACGCCAACTCCAGTGACCTGTGGAAAACTATGTAGCACTTGGGCAGAAATGCTTTAGTCGGGGAATCCAGGCTAAATATTTATCTAAGTGCCATTTGAGTGCTTGGATAATGCCGCGCTCGGTCACATTATTCGATCATTTGGCTGTCATCATCCTCACCGTGATAGGATATTGTAGTTTATTAATGGGCTTTAGTTATGATGATGATGATGATGATGATGATTAGCTCTAGGTTTTTTAATGGACTACCCTTTTCCCTTCTCCCTCTGCAACTCATTCACTTTTACACAAACACACACACACAGCATAAACATGCACACACACACACACACATACCACCATAAACTCACACTCACTCACTTTCTCTCTCTCTGTTTGTGTCAATTATATAACAAAAAAAAACCCACTATGATACTATTATTACATTATTATACTCTCTCTCTCTCTCTCTTACACACACACACACACACACACACTCTCTCTCTCTCTCTCTCTCAGCCACACACACTCCTTCCCCAACCCCCGTATCCGAACCCGAACCAAAAATATACCCCCCCACCCCCCCCCCCACCGCCAAATCCCCACTTAACCCCCCCAGACATATCACTTAAACCTGTATCTGTCTGTCCGTGTGTCTCGCCCGCAAACTTTACTCTTTGAACAGTAATGAGAAAATGACTTTGATCTTATATCGGGGGGGAGTAGAGGGGGGGAGATTTGCTGAGTATGTATTAATTCCTCTCTCACTCCGTTTACTCCGCCTCTCTGTCTTTTTTTCTATTTTGCATGTCTCTCTCTCTCTCTCCTTCTTTGCTATCCTTTCCTTCCACTTTCGCTTACTATCGCTGTATCTATCCCTACTAGAACTAAGTCCTGTCCACCTCGCTGGGATCGTAAGGTCTGTGTGGCCAGTGTATCCATGCCAATCTATGTAAGCAAATATTTCATGATGCTTAAGTATATTTTAATTATACATGTGTTTCGCAATTGTTTTATTTGTACAATACATTTTCTTGTGTTTTTACCATCATATATTATATAATTTTTCATCTTATTACATACTTTTGTGTTTTTTATTATTTTCAAACATTCTACTTAAGTTTCCTGCGTAAGACCTTTGCCTTCCATTGATTTACAATATTATATAATTTAGTACCGGTAGTCTATACATTATCGAGAGAGAGAGAGAGAGTACAAAGGAGTACAATAGAGAGATCAAAGCAACAACAGATCTAGTGACCCTTCTAGGTTGCTTGTCCTACAAAACGGCTGAGGGATCAAGTGTCCAAACAGTGGTTTCGAGTGGGTCAGGGAACATTGGAAAGAGAACTACTTGCCCCTGCCACTAACGTGGCAGGACTAGGAAATTAGTAAGGGGCCATATGGGTTAGTAACTGAGGGGAGGATAAAGTTTTTCATTTGAACAAACGCCGTCAGTCGCGGGTTTTGATGCGAGAATATTTGTACTTAGGCGGACTTTAAATGAATCAAACGGTGCGGCAGTCTATAACGTCGCGGGGAAGCCCATTCCACAAGTTGACAACTCGATTGATAGAAATTCTTAGATTCGTGCGAGTTACAAGATCTACCACTAATTTTGCAACCGTTTCCTCCCCGGTTAATTATATTGGTCGATCGTGAAGTACGTTACTACCGTTCATATTGTTCGATGCCTTTGATGATTTTGAACACTTGAATTAAGTCGCCCTCTTAATCTGCGCTGGGTTAAAGGGACAAGATTTAAATTTCTAAGGACAGCTCTTGCGTAGGGTTTGTTCTTTTAAGCTAGGTATCATTTTGGTAACTCTAACGGGGTGGTGAAACTCGTTCTAGCTTGTTTTTTATCTTTTTGGTAATAAAGGCACCATAGATTGAACGCAGTATTCCAGAATATGCGGACTAAGGAATTGTAAAGGGTTATGTATAACTCTTTTTCTTTTGGGACTGTTATGGCTCAAATGACCTGCCTATAACGCCAATTATTTTGTTTGCCTTCTTAACCCCTGTCTGAACATTGTTGGCCCTTGTCGTATTTAGGTTTACTCGATATTGTTACTTCTCCCAAGATCATTTTTCTCTGTTGTCATTCTTAAGCTGAGTGCCATTCATCGAATAGTTTGCTTTCCTCCCATCATTTAAGGTATCCGACATGTAGTACTTTACATTTATTATCCGCATTTGAAACTCCTTTGCCAAATTTTTGGGCCCCAACATGACAATTTATCTAGATTTGTGTTGCATATCGTTCAACTTGTGTCTTTTGAGAGTACTCTATTTGCAATTTTTGGATCGTCAGCAAATTTGGAGATTGTGCAGGTTAGACCCTCATCTATGTCGTTGATGTTAATTAGAAAGAGAATTGGTCCTAGTACCGATCCCCGGGGTACCCCGCTAGTTACATTGGTCCATTTAGATGCCTTTAGCCGTTTATGAACTAACCCTTTGCTTATCTGTTGCTGAGCCAATTTTCTAATCCTTTCAACACACCGTCTTTTGGGGTATTCCATGCGCTTTAAGTTTTAGAGCAGATAAACTTTTGTGGGGAACTTTGTCAAAGGCCTTTTGAAAATCAAGGTATAATAATAATCTTACTAATATAATTTACTATCATCGTAATATAAAGAGAGGGAGATAGAGAAGAGAGAAGAGAGGAGAAGAGGAAGAGAGTAAGAGAAGAGAGGAGAGAGAGAGAGAGAGAGAGAGAGAGAGAGAGACGAGGAGTGAGAGCTGAGGAGAGAAGCAATTGGAAGAGATAGAGAAGGGAGAGAGAGAGAGAGAGAGAGAGCTTGGCTTACTATTGTACACAACACCAATGCAGCAAACATACAAATCAGAGGTAGATGGATATTTACGAGGAAACACTTGGAGAATGAAGTGAGAGAAATATTTGCCTTTATAATCCCCACAGATCCTTCCTAAGCTGTATAAAATCGTCTACTGAGAGCCAGAATAAGCTATCAGAGCGCTTCATGATCCCCAAGGGGTTACTGACGCTTTTTCTGGACCCCCTTCTCCCTCATGGTTCTGTATTAGTTTTTAAGACGTTCGTTCTATTAGTTTGGTGAGTTTGAGACCTTTCGCCACATTTCTTTGTCAATATAAAAACCTTTCGTGTCATTTAGGTGTCGATTTTTTCTTGGCGAGCGATAGCGAGCCTCTAATTTTGGAAGGAACCGGCCTTCGGTCAGAAAATTTTTCTACCGAAAAATTTACAAATTTATCTTGAAAGGGAGTCTAGGGGTTGTTTTTCTAAGTTTGATGGAGGTCTAGCGAGGAAACTCAAGAATAAATAAATAAATAAATACATAGACCAAAAACCCAAGTACTACCCCCTTAACCCTTCCTGTACCAGCGACGTCGGTTATATTTGATTATCTAGCCATATTTACACGATTGTATGCAGATGAGGAGGGATCTGTGGTATAGTTATATGGGTCGATTGTATGCAGCTGAGGAGGGATCTGTGGTATAGTTATATGGGTCGATTGTATACAGCTGAGGAGGGATCTGTGGTATAGTTATATGGGTTGATTGTATACAGCTGAGGAGGGATCTGTGGTATAGTTATATGGGTCGATTGTATACAGCTGAGGAGGGATCTGTGGTATAGTTATATGGGTCGATTGTATGCAGCTGAGGAGGGATCTGTGGTATAGTTATATGGGTCGATTGTATACAGCTGAGGAGGGATCTGTGGTATAGTTATATAGGTCGATTGTATACAGCTGAGGAGGGATCTGTGGTATAGTTATATGGGTCGATTGTATACAGCTGAGGAGGGATCTGTGGTATAGTTATATGGGTCGATTGTATGCAGCTGAGGAGGGATCTGTGGTATAGTTATATGGGTCGATTGTATACAGCTGAGGAGGGATCTGTGGTATAGTTATATGGGTTGATTGTATACAGCTGAGGAGGGATCTGTGGTATAGTTATATGGGTCAATTGAGAAAGTTTGATGAAGCTTTATTATAGCTACAAGTCCTTCCTAAGCTGAATAAAAATCGCCTAATAGTTGCCAGAATATGATGACAAGACCGTCCCTCCCTGGTACTGAACGGGGTAACCCCTTCTTTACCGGTGACGCCTTTTTCGTTGTATTCTGGACACTATTAGACGATGTTCGTTGTATTCTGGACACTATTAGACGATTTTCGTTGTATTCTGGACACTATTAGACGATTTTCGTTGTATTCTGGACACTATTAGACGATTTGCGTTGTATTCTGGACACTATTAGACGATTTTCGTTGTATTCTTGGCATTATTAGACGATTTTCGTTGTATTCTGGACACTATTAGACGATTTTCGTTGTATTCTGGACACTATTAGACGATTTTCGTTGTATTCTGGACACTATTAGACGATTTCATTCAGCTTAGGAACGATGTATGCCAAATATAAGGCTACAGACTATCTCAATTCATCCTTATAGCTACCATATATCCCTTCTAAGCGACATAAAATCGTCTAAATGTAGCTAGAATAAAATACAAAAGACGTCCTCGGCACAGAAGGGGTTAAGAAAGCAGTGGGCACAATAATCAATCTTGAATGACAAATATTTATGATCTATTTAATCCTTTCCATCCATTGACGACATATTATTCAAGATTTAATACTTTACAAAATACCTTTACTTTTCGGTACAACCTCTCGAACTGTATTTAAGTCCTTCAGGATACGGTGACGCGCTTATAATTATTATGTTTTTGTTTTTTTCCTATGTGATTGAGGGAGGCAAAAGGCATAACTGCCTATAGCGAGTGCCTCCCCCATAGTTGAAAGAGTGACAGGGCCAAAATCAAGGGACGTTCGAGCCAAAATGCCTGGACACACGGAGTTTGAAGCAATTTAAGTCATAGGAAGCGGGAAAAACTTATTCTGGGAGAGAATTCCAGAGCTCAGCTGTTGAGTAGAAGAAAGTTTGAGAGTAACGTTTCACTCTTGGGTTGGAGAGTTGCACAGAGTAGGGGTGGGATTGAGTTGCAAGACGGGTACCACGTGCCCTACGTAAAGGAGGTGACTACTGGCTTCTGTCAGACGATTTAATTCAGTTTCGAAAAGCCTTCTACGAATCAAAGGGGTATATTCGATTTAATTCAACCGGACTCCCACAATTTCTTCCTAAACTGAATAAAATCGTCTGTTAATCGGCCAAAAAAAAAAAAAAAAAGAGAGACGTCCTCGTATTTTCAAAGGGTTAAGAAAGAACATCACAACCTCTCCAAGCCAACGACGAGGATTTTGTTCTAAGTTAATGACCGTATAACACACCTTGGAACATTCACCTTGGGAAGCATGTTTGGCTGTCACAAAGTTAAGGGGAGATGGCCGTTTTTCTGGTCTATTAATTAATCTATTTCTTAGTTTCCTTGCTAGACCTTCATCAAGCTTAGAAAAACACCCCCTATACCCCCCTTTAAGATAGATTTGTACATTTTTTGGTAGAAAAATTTACCGGCCGAAGGCCGGTTACTCTTAAAATTACAGGTTCGCTATCGCTCGCCATGAAAAAAAATGACACCTAAATGGCACGAAAGGTCTTAAAATTGACAACGAAATGGGGCGAAAGGTGTTAAAATAACCAAACAAATGGGCCGAACGTCTTATAATCTTAAAGCCAATGGGACTAAACACGAGGAGGTAGAAGGGGACCAGAAAAACCAGCCCATCCCCCCTTAATCCCTAATTCTTGGTGGGTGGGGGGGGGGGGGGGGGGGGGTACACAGTATATCTTCTAATTTGGTATTTACGCTGCCATTACCTTCCCTGACGGTCGGGTCTTAAATTGCAGCCCTTTACTTGACAACACATTTTACGTGCAAGATTTCTTTCTTTCTGGATTATCTGCCCTATATAATTATATATATCTACAGTATCTATCTCTATCTATCTATCTATCTATACATATATATATATATATATATATATATATATATATATATATATATATATATATATATATATATAATCTTAACGTCTACTCTATCAGTCGATAAGCTCTTTTGCGATTTCGCGTTTTCTTATATTTCTCTTCCTCCTCCATTTTCCCTCCGTCTACCCCCTTTTTCTTCCTTTCTTACCTCTCCTTCTTCCGCTACCCCCCCCCCCCCCCCACCCCCCCCCCCCCCCCCCCCCCCCTCCCCCCCCCCCCGTTACACCAAACCAATCAGTCACACCCACCCAGCCAGGCACCCATTTCTCTCTCTCTCCCGATTCCCTGAATAACCCAAGCTAAATAACGGGTGTCTCGGATCAAAGCAGCGTCACACCCGTTCTTACCTGTCTCACCCAACTACCAATTCCTGATTCCAGTACAGGCTAGCTCAAAAGTCATGGGCTCCTAAATTATTCACAAGCTTAAACCTGTTTTTTTTCTTTCTCTCATTTCCTCTCCCACCGCTCTCCTAGACAAAGTTGAAAGGAAGGCCTTTCGTATCATTAACTCCCGTCCACTCACCAACTCTCTGCAATCTCTCTCTCCCTGCCGCAATGTTGCATCTTTCTCGCTATTCTATCGCTACTATAATAATCAGTGTTCCTCAGAGCTTTCCCAGTGTATACCACCTCCTTTACGTAGGGCACGTGGTACCCGTCTTGCAACTCAATCCCACCCCTACTCTGTGCAACTCTCCAACCCGAGAGTAAAACGTTACTCTCAGTCTTTCTTCTACTCCACAGCTGAGCTCTGGAACTCTCTCCCAGAATCAGTCTTTCCCTCTTCCTATGACTTAAATTGCTTCAAACTCCGTGTGTCCAGGCATTTTGGCTCGAGCGTCCCTTGATTTTGGCCCTGTCACTCTTTCAACTATGGGGGAGGCACTCGCTATAGGCAGTTCTGCCTTTTGCCTCCCTCAATCACATAGAAAAAAAAACACAAACAAAAATCTCCTTCTTTGGCTTGTATCCATTCGACCCCATTCAGTCAACTGTTTTAAGACGTTTATCCCCATTCAGGTGTCGATTTATTCCTGGCGAGCGATAGTGAGCCAGCATTGTATGGAAAAATCCGGCTTCGCCGGAGAAATTTTTCTATCGAAAAATGTACAAATTTAGGCTGCTGTCCATTTTAAAAAAGATGCTGGCGAGCGGTAGCGAGCCAGGAAAACCCGACACCTGGATGAGAGAGAGAGAGAGAGAGAGAACAAAAACGAGGTGGGCCCCCTTAACTGTCTCACCCAACTACCAATTGATTCCTCTCCATTCAAGTACAGGCTAACCCAAAAGTCATGTGCTTCTGAATTATTTACAAGCTTAAGGGGGGGGGGGGTTACCTGCCTTTTTTTCTCTCCGTTTCTTTTACTCTCCTTCTTTGGCTTGTATCCATTCGGCCCCATTCAGCCAACTGTTTTAAGACGTTTATCCCCATCCAGTTGTCGATTTCTTCCTGGCGAGCGACAGCGAGCCAGCATTGTATGGAGAAATCCGGCTTCGCCGGAGAAATGTTTCTATCAAAAAATTTACAAATTTAGCCTGTTGTCAAAAAAACATTGAAAAAGATACTGGCTCGCTACCGCTCGCCACGAAAAACCGACTCCTGGATGTGGATAAACGTCTTAAAACAGTAGGCTGAATGGGGCCAAATGGATACAACCCAGAGAGAGAGAGAGAGAAAAAAAAAAGGTTTGTCCCCTTAACTGTCTCACCCAACTACCAATTGATTCCTCTCGATTCAAGTACAGGGTAACTCAAAAGTCGTGTGCTTCTTGAATATTTATTATCTTGCCTGCCTCACCCAACTACCAATTGAAGCATCGTATATTCCAGGTACGCCCAGCCTAAACATGTCTTCCCCACTTTCAATATTTACATTCTATAAGGAAGTTGGAGCTGTGGCCATCAATATTTAGCTGAATGATCAGCTATAATACGGTCATAGTACATTTATAAATACGGTCATAGTACATTTATAAATACGGTCATAGTACATTTATAAATACATAAAACCAAATTGATCATACTATTTATCCAGCAGAAACCCACATTATTAATTACATTTATCTTTAATATTGATGTTCACGGCTCCAACTTCCTTATAGCCTGAAACTCGCAAGTGGTCAATTGAATCCTCGTGCTTCCAGCCACAGACTAGCTCAAAAGTTCTTCCCCACTTTCACCACCACACACTTTTGCCTCGATTATTCTACGTACGGCCACTCACAAAAATCCTTGCTCAGTATTTACATTCTTAACCCCTTCTTTACCGGCGACGTCTTTTTAATTATATTCTAGCTATATTTAGACGATGTTATCAGCTTCGAAAGGATAATATGGGAGCTAAAAGGAATAATTGAGATCATTTGCAACGTTTTAATGTGTAGACGTCCTTCCTAAGCTGCATCAAATCGCCTAATAGTAGCCAAAATATAATGAAAAGGACGTCCCTGGTACTGAAATGGGGAGATTTCCACTCGAGGGATTTTTTTCTGGACCCCTTTCTCCCTAATACTTAGCCCTATTGCTTTTGAGATTTTAAGACGTTTGCCCTATTAGTTTGGTGATATGCAAAACTTTCACACAATGTATGTCAATTTTAAGACCTTTCATGCCATTTAGGTGTCATTTTTGTTTTTTCTTGGCGAGCGATTGATAGCGAGCCTGTAATTTAAGAGGAACCGGCCTTCGGCCGAGACAGGTATATAAAAGTCGGAGGGTTAATTGAAATAGTATTTAACCTTTTGATGCCCACAGATCCTGCCTAAGTTGTATAAAATCATCCAATGATAGCCAGAATATACTGACAAAATGCGCCATGATCCTCACGGGGTTTAGGACTCGGATTTTCTATTGACTTGATAGATAACTGAAGATGAAATTATGAAGATAGCACGGAACTTATGACCGCGATTGTACTGGACTGGTAGGGGAGAGGAGTGGAGAGGAGTGGAGAGGGAGGAGAGGGGGGTGGAAGGAGGGGGGAAGGAGGAAGGGGTAGATTAACTTACAAGACGTGCGGCTGACACAAGTTTTTATCCCGCTTTACTGAGTAGCCAAATGTGAAGTGGGGAGGATTTTATGTGTGTGTGTGTGTGTGTGTGTGTGTGTGTGTGTGTGTGTGTGTGTGTGTGTGTGTGTGTGTGTGTGTGTGTGTGTGTGTGTGTGTGTGTGTGTGTGTGTGTGTGTGTGTGTGAAGGCTTTGGGAGTCACTGGACGCGGTGAAATTGGCGGCTGCGACTTGACTGATGGTCCGAATTGGGTTTGGGAATATGGGTCAACATGTAAGATCTAGAGCTCGGGTGGTTGGAGAGTAAATATTTAAGGGGAGATGGGTCGTTTTTCTGGTCCCCCTTCTTCCTCATGTTTAACCCCCTTCGTTTTGAGATTTTAAAACGTTCGGCCCATTAGTTTGGCAATTTTAACACCTTTCGCCCCATTTCGTTGTCAATTTCAAGACCTTTCGTGCTATTTAGGTATCGATTTTTCCTGGAGAGCGATAGCGAACCTGTAATTTTAAGAGTAACCGGCCTTTGGCCGGGAAATTTTTCTACCGAAAAATGTACAAATTCATGTTTTTCTAAGCTTGATGGAGGTCTAGCGAGGAAACTAAAAAAATAAATGAATAAAATTAATAGATCCAAAAACCAGCCACTATCCCCTTCAAGTTTAAGGGAAGATTTTCCACTTAACGGATTTGTTTTTGTCGAACCTCCTTCTCCCAAATGTTTAGCACCATTAGTTTTTGAGGTTTTAAGATGTTCACCTCGCTTGTTTGTTGTTTTTAAGACATTTCGCCCAATTTCTGGCAATTATAATTTAGGTGTCGATTTTTTCCTGGCGAGCGATAGCGATGCTGTAACTTAGGGGGTCTGGGGGTGTGTGTGTGTTTTTTTTTAAAGCTTGATGGAGGTCTAGGGAGGAAACTAAACAAAATATTCTATAAAGCTATATAAATGAGGACATAAATACGCCCATCCCCCCTTACAAGTATAGCCTATTGGCTACGGCTTTTTTTTTTCTTTCTCTCCCTTTCTCTCGATCCCTGGCTTTTATCCATTCGGCCCCATTCAGACAACTGTTTTAAGACGTTTATCCCCATCTAGGTGTCGATTTCTTCCTGGCGAGCGATAGCGAGCCAGCATTGTATGGAGAAATCCGGCTTCGCCGGAGAAATTTGTCTATCGAAAAATGCGCAAATTTAGCTTGCTGTCAAAACAAAAATATATATATGCTGCCTCGCTACCGCTCGCCAGGAAAATATTGACACCTGGATGGGGGTAAACGTCTTAAAACAGTAGGCTGAATGGGGTCGAATGGATACAAACCAAAGAGAGAGGGGGAGAAAGATAAAAAAAGCGAGGTGGGCTCCCTTAAAAGTACATTATCTACGGCTTCTACTTGTGCGGGCGTGTGTGTGTGTGCGTGGGTGACCTTTAGCGGGCGTGTTGAATAATATACCATGGCCAGGGTATAATTTGAGAAGGGTTGTCTCTCCTGTTCTTACACCGGATAACATTACATCTCTATGGACGTTTCCGCGCCCTCCTCGGCTCCCTGCCAAGTGGCTTCGGTCACCCAGGCTTTATTAGTGGTAAGCAGGGAGGGTTTTGTGGGGGCGCTCGTTTATGGCCTTGGCCTTGCTCAGGACCTTGGGGCTGTTCGGCCAGGCAGCCTGGGGAACAACAACAACATCTCTATGGTGTGTTTTCTTGGGTGTCGGAGGGTGGTGGATGTGGTGGTGGTGTTGGTGGTGGTGGTGGTGGTGGTGTTGGTGGTGGGTGATGGTGGTGGGTGTGGTGGTAGTGGTAGTTGGTGGTGGTATAATTTTGAGAAGGGTTGTCTCTCCTGTTCTTACACCGGATAACATTACATCTCTATGGTGTGTTTTCTGGGGTGTCGGAGGCTGGTGGGTAAGTGTGTTGGGGTGGTGTTGGTGGTGGGTGGGGTAGTGGTACTGGTGGTGGTGGTGAGGGTGGTAGTGGTAATGGTGGTGGTGTTGGTGGTGGTAGTGGTGAGGGGGGTAGTGGCAGTGGTGGTGGTGGTGAGGGTGGTAGTGGTAGTAGTGGTGGGTGGGTAGTGGTAGTGGTGTTGGTGGTGGTAGTGGTGAGGGGGGTGGTGGGTGTGGTGGTAGTGATAGTTGGTGGTGGTATAATTTGAGAAGGGTTGTCTCTCCTGTTCTTACTCCGGATAACATTACATCTCTATGGTGTGTTTTCTGGGGTGTCAGTGCATGGTGGGTGGGAGGGTGCCTGTGGGTGGGTGGGTGTGGTGGTGATGGTGGTAGTAGTGGTGGTAGTGGTGGTTATTTTGGTGGAGGGCTACAAGGTGGAGGAGTACATTTTTCTACCGAAAAATTTACAAATTTGTCTTGAAGGGGGTCTAGGGGGTATTTGTTTTAAAGTTTGATGGAGATCTAGCGATGAAAAGATAAAATAAAAATAAATATATAAATATATAAATACTATATAGGCTATACTGTGTGTGTATATATATATAAAATTAATAAATAAATAGACCAAACAATATCTTTACCCCTTTAACATTGCGTCTCTATGTTGTATTTTCAGGATTGTCTGTTGCTGCTGCTGCTGCTGCTGCTGGTGGAGGAGGGGGTGGTGTTGGGGGGGCTTACCACCTCCCTCTGCCCCCCATGCTAGCCCCCCACCACCACCACCACCACCACCTGCCCCCCAACGCCCCCCTGCCCCCCAGAACCCCCCCTACCCACTTACTGCATCACCCGTCGCTCTCTCAGGTAGGAACTCTTAATATTGTAATTCGATTGTTTTCGTATAAGGATTTCGGGGGCCTGCATATTTGACGGTCATTGTTGTGAAAGAAAGTGCCTATATTATTCTTTAAGCATCTTTTTTACATACACACACACACACACACACACACACACACACACACACACACACACACAAACAAACTCCCACACACACTTTTTAATCCCTTCACCACCACTACGTAATTTTCATTATAATCTGGTTACCATTAGACGATTGTTATTTAAGCTTATAATCAACCTCTACGACTCAAATGGGTAAAAGGGATCTCAAGTAACCCTCTTAGTAACATAGGTCATTCTTAAACTGCATAACATCATCTAATTTTAGCCACAATCAAAGGCAAAAAGGCGTCATGGTGCTCGCTTTTTTGTTTACCTTTCTCTCCCTCTCTCTTAGGGTTGTATCCATTCGGCCCCATTCAGCCTACTGTTTTAAGACGTTTACCCCCACCCAGGTGTCAATGTTTTCCTGGTGAGCGGTAGCGAGCAAGCATATATATATTTTTGAGCAAGCTAAATTTGTAAATGTTTCGATAGAAAAATGTTTCCGGCGAAGCCGGATTTCTCCATACAATGCTGGATCGCTATCGCTCGCCAGGAAGATATCGACACCTGGATGGGGATAGACGTCTTGAAACAGTTGGCTGAATGGGGCCGAATGGATACAAGCCAGAGAAAGAGAGCAAAGGAGATAAAGAGAACAAAAGCAGGTGACCCCCCTTAAGTGTATATTTTTGTGCTACATTTGAACACGCATTATATACAACGTAGGCCATTTACTGTTCCCAGCTAAGAACTGCACATTTAATAATACATCCCATTCTCTATTTCAAAGGGATACATCACTATAATAAATGTGGGTTCAAATGTAACACAAAGTTGAGACATAATAAGGGCTCCAATCGTTTACGTGTTACCAATTTGAACAGATAAACCGATCATTATATACTCATGGATGCGTACCATATGTTACATTGGAACGTACCATTTGCACAGTGGAGTTACAAGCCCAATGTATTTCGAGCAGTGACATAATAAGGGCTTCCATCGTTTACGTGTTACTAATTTGAACAGCTAAACCGATCATTACTCATGGATGCGTACCATTTTTGTTACATTTGAACGTACCATTTTCACAGTGGAGTACAAGCCCAATGTATTTCGAGCAGTGTCTCCAGGCTACACATTAAGCTGTCATTTCTGGCTAGCACTATGTAATTCTGATTGTTTGTCTTCAATTTCTTAGGGGGTAGTACTCGCTTTTTCTGGACCCCCTTCTCCCTCATGTTTAGCATATTTGTTTTGAGATTTTAAGACGTTTGTTCCGTTAGTTTGGCAATTTTGAGATCTTTCGCCTCATTACTTTGTCAATATTAAGACCTTTCGTGCCATTTAGGTGTCGATTTTATCCTGGCGAGCAATAGCGAGCCTGTCATTTTATCAGGAACCGGCCTTTGGCCGGTAAATTTTTCTACCGAAAAATGTACAAATTTATCTTGAAAGGGGATCTAGGGGGTGTTCTTTTAAGCTCCATAGAGGTCTAGGGAGGACACGAAAACTATTCAAAAATATATATAAATGAGCTATCGCTCGCCAGGAAAATTAATCGACCCCCCAATGATGATGGAGGTCTAGGGAGGAAAATACTAAAAATAGTAAATATAGCCGTGTTTTTGAGACTAGCCTTTTATACCCCGTCACACCCAGATCACCTCATATCATTCTCGGCCCTCGTATCGGTATTATATATAACTTCTCTCGGGGCTGTCCGTTATTCCTCGTCCAGGTGCCTCATTCTATTCCGCCCGTAACCCGTGATTTAAGGCCAGGCTGGAATATATACGAACTGTCGTCAGTCAGCTATTAGCCATTATACACTTTAAGGGGGAAGGGTTTATTTATTGGTCTATTTATGGATTTATTTGATTTACTAAAATTTGCGTTTTAGACCTCCATAAAAAAAAAAAAAAAAAAAAAAAAAAAAACACTCACACTCACACACATCACCAAGCTCCCCCTTCTAGATATATTTGTAAATGTTTCGGTAGACAAATTTCCCGGCCGAAGGCCTGTCCCTCCTTTTCGGTGTGAGCGTCCTGGGTTCGAATCCCCGGACTGCCACATGTGTTTGTTATTTTCATTAATCGAGTTTAGGAGTAAAGTTGGTTAGTGGAGAGAACATAATAATTACAGGCTTGCTATCGCTCGGTAGAAACAAAATGACACCTACATGGCACGAAAGATCTTAATGTTGACTAAGAAATGGGGCGAAATATCTTCAAATCGTCAAAATATTGGGCCAGACGTCTTAAAATCTGAAAACCAATAGGGCTAAACATGAGGGAGAAGAGGGACCAGAAAAAAACAACCATCCCCCCCCCCCCCCCCCTTAACGATTAAGAGCTCAAATGTTGCGATAAATATATACGAAAATGGATGATACTAGGTTTGTTTGTTGCAAGTAGAGCGTGTGATTTAAATATTAACCCTTTCAAGATCGAATACCGTTGATAGTTAAACCGGTATCACACGACCGCTCTTCCCCTCAACATTTATCCTTAACACTGGTCTGGCAGCTTATGAAGTAAGCATTCAGATGATTCGGGTTACCTAAATTCATCCCCAATTTGTCTTAACGTTTCCGATACCAGAGCATAATACTCCATAAATGTTGCCAGAAAAATGTTGATCATCGAATGTTGACTATAAAAGCTCTCGTGTGATACCGGCTTTAGATATACTATTCTTCTCTTATCTATCTATCTATCTATCTATATGCTCAGGCCCAATCCCCATTTTGGGGGTAGCCGACTCAAGACAGAGCAAGAACAGGGAAAACACAAAAACAACATAAAACAACGAATACACACAGATAAAAAGCACAAACTCACACACATCTAGGTCACCCAGGAGAAGACCCAGAGACCAGGGTCACCAAGGTCGCTCCAGCACTCCCCCGGCCCCCGACGTCTTTTTAAATACAGGTGACGTCTTTTTAAATACAGGTGACGTCTTTTTTTTTTGGATTTCAGCTACATTTAGAGTTAGAAATAGCTTAGGAAAGACATATGGTAGCTAAAAGGAGTGATATAGCTAGTCTGTAACCTTTTAACGGGTAGAAGTCCTTCCTAACTTGAATAAAATCGGCTAACAGTGGCCAGAATATAAGGGAAAGCACGGCACCGGTACTGAATGGGTTAAGAGGAATGGGTTAAGATGAAAGGGTTTATGGGGGAAGGTTTATTTTTTAGTGGATTATTACATTTATTTATTGTCTTCTTAGTTTCCTCCCTAGACCTTCATCAAGCTTTAAAAAAACATCCATTAGAGCCCTCTTCTAGATTAATTTGTACATTTTGCCGGTTCTTCCAAAAGTACAGGCTCACTATCGTTCGCCAGGAAAAAAATCGATACCTAAATAGCACGAAAGGTCTTAATATTGCCAAAGAAATGGGGCGAAAGGTCTTAAAATCGACAAACTAATGTGACAAACATCTTAGAATCTAAAAACTGATGGGGCTAAACACGAGGGAGAAGGAGGACCCGAAAAACGACCCAATTCCCCTTAATTAATGGGTATATCACTACCAATATACTGTACTTGTAAATTCCGAACTGTTATTACGGACGCTGTAATTTCTTGTCCAGGTATCTCGTACCGGTAATTTATGTATTGTCCAGGTATCTCGTACCGGTAATTTATGTATTGTCCAGGTATCTCGTATTTTATGTATTGTTTGTCCGTAACCCATGATTCATGCGAGACTTGCAGATACAAACTATGTGATCAGTCAGCCATTACCCTTTGAAGATTGATTACTCAGATGTAGCAATAGTTTATAGGCTAGAATGGGTAATAATGGGTTAGTTTGATAGCTCAGATATAGGCTAGAATGGGTAATAATGGGTTAGTTTGATAGCTCAGATATAGTAATAGTTATAGGCTAGAATGGGTAATAATGGGTTAGTTTGATAGCTCAGATATAGGCTAGAATGGGTAATAATGGGTTAGTTTGATAGCTCAGATATAGGCTAGAATGGGTAATAATGGGTTAGTTTGATAGCTCAGATATAGCAATAGTTTATAGGCAAGAACGGGTAATAGTAGGTTAAGGAGAGGCAGACCGTTTTTCTGGACCCCCTTCTCCATAATGTTTAGCCCCACTAGTTTTGAGATTATAAGACGTTCGGCCCATTAGTTTGGCGATTTTAACACATTTCGCCCGATTTCGTTGCCAATGTTAAGACCTTTCGTGCCATTTAGGTGTCGATATTTTTCTGACGAGCGATAGCGAGCCTGCAATTTTAAAAGGAACCGGCCTTTGGCCGGGAAATTTTTCTACCGAAAAATGTACAAATTTATCTTGAAGGGGGGTCTGGGGGCTGTTTTTCTAAGATTGATGGAGGTCTAGGGAGGAAACTAAACAAAATATATGAATAAATGAATTAATAGAAAAAAAAAAAAAACCGGTCTGCCTCCCCTTAATTTGATAGCTCAGATATAGGCAAGAATGGGTAATAGTAGCTTAGATTGATAGCTCAGATATAGCAATAGTTATAGACAAGAATGGGTAATAGTAGCTCAGATTAATAGCTCAGATATAGCAATAGTGATACGCTAGAATGGGTAATAGTAGCTTAGATTGATAGCTCAGATATAGCAATAGTTATACGCAAGAATGGGTAATAGTAGGTTAGATTGATAGCTCAGATATAGCAATAGTTATACGCAAGAATGGGTAATAGTAGCTTAGATTGATAGCTCAGATATAGCAATAGTTATACGCAAGAATGGGTAATAGTAGGTTAGATTGATAGCTCAGATATAGCAATAGTTATACGCAAGAATGGGTAATAGTAGGTTAGATTGATAGCTCAGATATAGCAATAGTTATACGCAAGAATGGGTAATAGTAGCTTAGATTGATAGCTCAGATATAGCAATAGTTATACGCAAGAATGGGTAATAGTAGCTTAGATTGATAGCTCAGATATAGCAATAGTTATACGCAAGAATGGGTAATAGTAGCTTAGATTGATAGCTCAGATATAGCAATAGTTATACGCAAGAATGGGTAATAGTAGCTTAGATTGATAGCTCAGATATAGCAATAGTTATACGCAAGAATGGGTAATAGTAGCTTAGATTGATAGCTCAGATATAGCAATAGTTATACGCAAGAATGGGTAATAGTAGCTTAGATTGATAGCTCAGATATAGCAATAGTTATACGCAAGAATGGGTAATAGTAGCTCAGATTGATAGCTCAGATATAGCAATAGTGATACGCTAGAATGGGTAATAGTAGCTTAGTTTGATAGCTCAGATATAGCAATAGTGATACGCTAGAATGGGTAATAGTAGCTTAGTTTGATAACTCAGATATAGCAATAGTGATACGCTAGAATGGGTAATAGTAGCTTAGTTTGATAGCTCAGATATAGCAATAGTGATACGCTAGAATGGGTAATAGTAGCTTAGTTTGATAGCTCAGATATAGCAATAGTGATACGCTAGAATGGGTAATAGTAGCTTAGTTTGATAGCTCAGATATAGCAATAGTGATACGCTAGAATGGGTAATAGTAGCTTAGTTTGATAGCTCAGATATAGCAATAGTGATACGCTAGAATGGGTAATAGTAGCTTAGTTTGATAGCTCAGATATAGCAATAGTGATACGCTAGAATGGGTAATAGTAGCTTAGTTTGATAGCTCAGATATAGCAATAGTGATACGCTAGAATGGGTAATAGTAGCTTAGTTTGATAGCTCAGATATAGCAATAGTTATACGCAAGAATGGGTAATAGTAGCTTAGTTTGATTGCGTGTTCAAATGTGGCAATCATGTTATACACAGGGATGGGTAATAGTAGGTTGGTTTGTTCGAAGCAAAGCGTATGATTTAAGCATTTAAGGGGGTAGTACTTGTTTTTTGGGCTACATATTTATATATTTAATTATTTTTGAGTTTCCTCGCTAGACCTCCAACAAACTTAGAAAAACATCCCCTAGACCCCCTTTCAAGATAAATGTGTACATTTTTCTGTAGAAAAATGTCCGGCCAAAGGCCGATTCCTTCTAAGAATAGACGCTCGCTATCGCTCGCCAGGAAAAAATCGACACCTAAAGGACACGAAAGGTCTTAATGTTGAATACAAAATTAAGCGAAATGTCTCAAAATCGCCAAACTAACGGAACGAACGTCTTAAAACCTCAAAACTAATATGCTAAACATGAGGGAGAAGGGGGTACAGAAAAAACGAGTATACTACCCCCTTAAAGGTACACAAAGGTTAATGCAATCAAGCCGAGAATATATTGATAGCGATATACCTTTGATTTGTATTATACCATTCTTCTCTTATTAATATTTTTATTAATTTCACCACAACACCAAACACCTCCAACGAAATTAATGAAAACATATACTAGATGGGCTTATCACTAGAAGGGGGTCTTGCAGGTATTATTGTAAGCTTGATGGAAGAAAAAAAAAAAAAAAAAAAAAAAAAAATATATATATATATATATATATATATATATATATATATTATATATATATATATATATATATATATATATATATATATATATATATATATACCGTATATAAACAAATCCAATACAGTACATGAAATAAAAAAATCCTAAAGCAAGAACTAATTTTAGAATCCCTCATAACAGTAAGTATTGTAATAAATATATAAATAAATAAATAAATACAAAATAAATATATAGATAGAATAAAACATAAAATAAATATCTTAAAGCAAGAAATAATTTTAGAATCCCTCGTAACAGTAAATATTGTAATAAATAAATAAATAAATAAATAGATAAAATGCATAAAATAAAAATCCTAGAGCAAGAAATAATGTTAGAATCCCTCACAACATTAAGTATTATAAACCCATGCTAGAACAACCACACCACACCCATTGTTATTGTTCATTAAGTATTATAAACCCATGCTAGAACAACCACACCACACCCATTGTTATTGTTCATTAAGTATTATAAACCCATGCTAGAACAACCACACCACACCCATTGTTATTGTTCATTAAGTATTATAAACCCATGCTAGAACAACCACACCACACCCATTGTTATTGTTTCATTAAGTATTATAAACCCATGCTAGAACAACCACACCACACCCATTGTTATTGTTCATTAAGTATTATAAACCCATGCTAGAACAACCACACCACACCCATTGTTATTGCTCATTTAGAATCTACATTATTTCCCAAAGCCAAAACACCTATACCTGTTTAATATCAAGCTTCTTCATCAGTTAGTAGCCTTATTCTTGATTTTTGTTTTCGAAACTAGGGCCAATCACTATATCCTCAATCCTAATTGTTTACCCTATACTATTACCAACCTGTAATTACCCTGCACATTATGCTTTAAATAATGTTCTCACCAAAAAAAAACTCCCACTATCAATTACTGAACAAGAGTCACTACACATTAAGGTGGGTTGGGCCGGTTTTCTGGACCACTTTCTCCCTCATGTTTAGCCCCATTAGTTTTCAGATGTTAAGATGTTTTCCCCATTAGTTAGATGATTTCAAGACCTGTCGCTCCATTTCTTCGTCAATATTTACACCTTTCGTGCTATTTAGGTGTCGAGTTTTTTCCCTGGCAAACGATAGTGAGCCTGTAATGTTGGAAGAACCGGCCTTCGGTCGGGACATTTTTCTGCCGAAAAATGAACAAATTAATCTAAAAGGGGGATCTAATGGATGTTTTTTTTTTAAATTTGATGGAGGTCTAGGGAAGAAACTAGAAAAATAATGAATACATGCAAAAATCGCCCAAAAAGTGAACCATCTCCCCTTAACCGATTATATAGCTAACTAGATTCCCCTCCTTCCCCAGAGTCCAGGAGAGGTCATAGGCATACGAAGACACCGTGACCTGACCTCGCCCACGCCCTTAGGAGCCACTTCGCCCCTCCTGCCGCCCCGCCCGAGTCACCAGCGCCTCCGACGAAGCTTCACCATCGCTGATCTACTAGGGGGCGGCGACGATCGAGAAGACCCCCCTGACGAAGCCCCCAGTACCTCCCCTTCCAGCTCCCAGGGACATCAGGACCTAGTAGGGGGGGCACTAACGGAGGGAAGGGGGCTAAGAGGGGGCACACCGGGTATCTACGACGACCCAAACGACCTACCGAGCGATGACTCCTTCATAACGACCCCTAACAACAACAACAACAACGACCCGGGCTGCAGGTTCGAGTGGCTGCAGTGTACGAGATACCACCCACCCAAACTGCCGCGTGAGTACAATTATCAGCATTTACTGTATTTTTGGTTCTATGTGGATGAGGGAGACAAAAGGCAAAACAGCATTTATGAGTGTCTGTATCAAGCCGTCTATTGGCCTTGGACTGTATGCTGTGTAACTTATGGGGAGATGGGCCGATTTTCAGTAGCTCTTTTCATCCCTCCACATCCTTTCCCACCAACCCAATCCTCCTTCCTCCATTTCCTTCCTTTCTAAACTTCTCTTTTCGCCCTTTCCCACCACCCAACTTCCATCGATGTTTTCCTCTCCTCTCAGTTTTTCTCGCCACCTTCGCGATTCCTCTCTTCCACATACACACCTCCCTCTCACCCCACTCCTCTTCCTGGACACCTCTCGCTTGGATTGTAAGGTCGGTGTGGTCAGTGTACGCTCTCTTAGTTTTCCATTACGTCTCTTCGTTTGTCTATTCCATTCCCCATCCTTCTACCGCCCCATTATTATTTGTATATTTCACCCATCATTCACTCCTCTATCCCCCCATCATCACCCTAGTATCACCCCTCTAAGTGTCTCCCCTCACTCCAGTTCACCCTCCACTTACAGCCCTATTCACTCCTCTCTCCCCTCTAAGTGTCTCCCCTCACCCCACTTCACCCTCCACTCACAGCCCTATTCACCCCTCTATCCCCCCACCCCTCTAAGTGTCTCCTCTCACCCCACTTCACCCTCCACTCATAGGCCTATTCACCCCTCTATCCCCCCACCCCACTTCACCCTCCACTTACAGCCCTATTCACTCCTCTCCCCCCCTCACCCCTCTAAGTGTCTTCCCTCACCCCACTTCACCATCCACTCACAGCCCTATTCACCCCTCTCCCCCTCCTCACCCGACTTCACTCTCCACTCCCAGCCCTATTCACCCCTCTCCAAACCCCCCTCACCCCACTTCACCCTACACTCACAACCCTATTCACCCCTGTATCCCCATCACCCCTGTAAGTGTCTCCCCTCACCCCACTTCACCCTCCACTCACAGCCCTATTCACCCCCCACCCCTAAGATCACCCCTCTAAGTGTCTCCCCTCACCCCACTTCACCCTACACTCACAACCCCTCCAAAGTAAATGATGGCTATGAGGTGGGGTGGGGGGAGGGGGGGGGGGGGGAATTGTCGGGCGTTATAAAGGCACTTCAAAACAGTAGCTCGTGACGTCATGCGGGAGTGACAAAGGGGAGGAGTGAGAGGAGGAGGAGGAGGAGGAGGAGGAGGTGGAGGAGGAGGAGGAAGGGAAGCAACATTCCGTGTCGTGCTTATATGCAGGAGGGTAGATGGGGGTTGAAAGGGAAATACAAAGAGTTCTATGATCCACTGGGAAAAAGAAAAAAGAAAATATATACCGTACTGTATAATAATATATTGTACAGTGCAACACAATCACTTCATAGTGTGCAGAATATATACTGTATTGAGATGTTATCGCTGTCTACGAACATTTAATGTGAGAGATAGCGAGAGAGAAAGTTAGAGTTGGTACCTCAATGAACTTGCGGTCCATTCTAAGGTGATATTTTAAGTGGAACGAGAGAAACTTAAATTGCTTCAAACTCGTGTGTCCAGGCATTTTGGCTCGAACGTCCCTTGATTTTGGCCCTGTCACTCTTTCAACTATGGGGGAGGCACTCGCTATAGGCAGTTCTGCCTTTTGCCTCCCTCACTCACATAGAAACAAAAAAATAAAAAAAAATGCAGTGTGCACAGCTCTGTGTACTCCTTTTCTGGAATTTTTTACTGAAGAACTATCTAGATATGTTAATGGAAGTTTATCTTAGGTAGAACATATCATACATGTGAAAAAGTTTCCACTAGTGGTGAACCTCTTCAATTTTAATTTCCTACCATGGTTGTGTGTTGTATTCCTACTGAAGGTAAACATTTTGTTATAATCCACGTTTTCAAACCCATTAAGTATTTTAAAGACTTCAATGAGTTGACATCGAAAACAGACCAAGAATTCTGAACCGGTCCTCATAGTCGATCTATAACTTTCCTGAGTGCTGGAGACCAAAACCGAACAACATATTCAGCATTGTGAAGCGTGACGACTATCTCCTTATATTGATACTGAAAACTGTCTCTTAAGGGGAGGTATTTAGTTTGTTCCCTAGACCTCCATCAAGCTTAAAATTACACCCCCTTGAGTCCCTTTCAAGATAAATTTGTACATTTTTCGGTAGAAAAATTTCCCGGCCAAAGGCCGGTTCCTCTTAAATTACAGGCTCGCTATCGCTCGCCAGGATAAAATCGACACCTGAATTGCACGAAAGGTCTTAATATGGGGTGAAAGTTCTTAAAATCGCTAAACTAATGGGGCAAACGTTTTATAATATCAAAAGCAATGGGGCTAAACATGAGGGAGAAAGGGGTCAAGCAAAAAAATCCCTCAAGTGGAGACCTCCCCTTAATTTACCCTAATAATATATAATCTGTTGTCTCTACTTCAATGCACTGGTTGGACAAATGTTGGTTACATCTAATTAAAACAAATAAGTTGTTTTCCAAGTCAGTTACTTTTAGAGTCTTTCCTAATAGCAAATAGTGTATTGGGATCTGCCATATCTCAGACCGTTCACCCAGTCTGTTATTAAGGGAGCCCACCTCGCTTTTTTTATCTTTCTCTCTTTGTTTTTTATTCATTCGGCCCCATTCAGCCTACTGTTTTAAGACGTTTACCCCCCATCCAGGTGTCAATATTTTCCTGGCGAGCGGCAGCGAGCCAGCATATATATATTTCTGTTTTGACAGCCAGCTAAATTTGTACATTTTTTGATAGAAAAAAAATGTGAAGCCGGATTTCTCCATATAATGCTGGCTCGCTATCGCTCGCCAGGAAAAAATCTACACCTGGATGGGGATAAACGTCTTACAACAGTTGGCTGAATGGAGCCGAATGGATGCAAGCCAGGGAAAGAGAGAAAAGGAGAGAAAGATAAAAACAACCGGTGCTTGCTCAAATTAATTAGGATTATTAACATTCACTCCAAGTTTAATGTTACCTGCGCACTTGGAAATCACATCCAACAGACCAATATCGATGTCATTGATATACATGATAATCACTAGTTCCACGGATTTCTGTGGAACTCCAGAAGTGACAGGAGTGTCCTCAAAAGAAACACCATTGATAACGACTCGCTGTTATCTATACTGTCTATCCAATGCGTTACCTTGGTACTGATGCGTAGTGTATACTGTCTATCCAATGCGTTACCTTGGTATGTCTATCCAATGCGTTACCTTGGTACTGATGCGTAGTGTATACTGTCTATCCAATGCGTTACCTTGGTACTGATGCGTAGTGTATACTGTCTATCCAATGCGTTACCTTGGTACTGATGCGTAGTGTGTACTCACTTAGCTTACAGTACAATGAGGCACTTTGTCAGAAGCTACTTGAAATTTTAAGTAAAGAATGTGTATTACCTTACTTTTGTCATATCCATTGGACATTTCTTGATAAAATTCCAGGAAATTGGTAAGACGAGAGAGAGAGAGAGAGAGAGAATGTGTGTGAGTGACAGAGAGAGTGAAACGAAGATAGATAGCGAGAGAGAGAGAGAGAGAGAGAGAGAGAGAGAGAGAGAGAGAGAGAGAGATAATCGGAGCGAGAGAGTGAGAAACAAAGAAAGAGAGAGAGAGAGAGAAAGAGAGAGTGAGAGCGAGCGAGAACGAGAGAGAGCTAGCTAGAGCGAGAGCGAGAAGAGAGAGAGGGAGAGTGAGAGAGGAAAAATATGTTGAGAGGGTCATCTTGCCGCTGACCACTTCTTTACACCGGCCCCTCCACATACTCGGACTTTATATAGCCATTGTCATTTTATCAACAGCTGCCATCTTGCCTACTCCTCCTCGCTCTGCCTCAGCCTTCTTTCCATCGTGATTGGAAGTTTTAGTATGGAGAGATGTATATACGTGAGAATATTTTTAAGTCACACACATTTTCTCTCGAGCTACCTACCTCTCTCTCTCTCTCTCTCTCTCTCTCTCTCTCTCTCTCTCTCTCTCTCTCTCTCTCTCTCTCTCTCTCTCTCTCTCTCTCACATACACACACCTGCACAAAATACCTACTGTATGCTGTACATCTCTACACACGTATACATATGCTACCTCTCTTATACACAAACACATGCTTGCACACCACACATACAATACACAGTCACACAACTGCACAACATACCACCACTGTACACCTCCACATGCTACCTCTCTCTCACCCAAACACACTCTTACACACCTACCCACACATACAAACCTACATACACACACACACCCACCCATACACACACACACACACACACCTGCACACACTCACACACACCCACCTAGACACCTACACACACACACACACCTGCACACACTCACACACACCCACCCATACACCTACACACACACACACCTGCACACACTCACACACACCCACCTAGACACACACACCCACCTAGACACACACACCCACCCATACACCTACACACACACACACACCTGCACACACTCACACACACCCACCCATACACCTACACACACACACACACACCTGCACACACTCACACACACCCACCCATACACCTACACACACACACACACCTGCACACACTCACACACACCCACCTAGACACACACACCCTGCAGGTATACAGGTAACCCAGGGACCAGATATCAGTTAACGCCTTCCACACACTAATTGGGATATTGTGACAGTCTCTCCTTCCCTCTCTCTCTCTCTCTCTCTCCAGCTTCCCTTCTTTTTCCTTTCTTAATCTTCTTTCTGCATTCATTAAAACAAAAACATATATAACGTATCCATCTATCTATCTATCTATCTATACCACATGGCTTATAATCCATGTGATTGCTATTAATTGCGTGATGAATTATAGTGTATAGCAAATATTTAATACAGTTTACCTACAGTATATCCGTTGTCATAGTAAGTCATAAACAAAATGTACTTGTTACAAATATATGATACATTTTAGTACGTGTAAATATGACCGTATCGACCCTATTTCAATGACAACAAAATATAATTGATAAGATCTACTAAAATAGGCTATTCGGGTAAACAGTCAAATCATCTCAAATTTGAACAGACACCTAAATTACCCTACAATTATCGTATATTTACCATTTTACTGTACAAGGTATACAACTGACAGTAGATAAACACACACAATGCTCACACTAGAAAACAAAGATAATATGTCCCCCTTCGCACTCTTCTTTGGCCCCATTAGTTTTGACATTTTAAGACATTAGCCCCATTAATTTGGCAAGTTTAATACCTTTCGTGCTATCTATTAGGGGACGATATTTGTAATGGCGATCGATTGCAAGCCTGTAATTAAGGAGGAACCGGGTTTCGGCTGGGCATTTTCATACCGATACCGATAATGCACAAATTTATCTCGAAGGGTGGTGGTTATGGGGTATTTGTTTATGCTTGATGGAGGTCTAGGGAGGAATATATATATATATATAATAGTAGTAGGCCTAATACATAAATAAAGAAATATATATATATACTGTATATATATATACTGTATATATATATATATATATATATATATATATATATATATATATATATATATATATATATATATAAACACATACATACATAAACAATTTAATAAAAACTTCACCTAATACCTTATCATTATCTAGACCCTGTTCACTATAGGTGGGCCAGAACCAACACCTTCAACCTCTCATAACTCAAAAGGGAGTTCAGTAATCGAGCTTTTATTTCTACCATTTGGGAAGAGTCAACCAGGGAATAAGTGTGGGAATTTACAGCCTATTTGCTCTAGCCCCCTTTTACGGAGGTTATGAGTCACGATTTCGGTCCTACTTATAACGGATGGCCTATACTTCCCACTAAATTTAAACTTACCTCAAGCTAAAGAGTTTTTACCTGGCGAGCGATAGCGACCCTGTAATTCAGGAGGAAACATCCTTCGGGCGGATTTTTTTTTTTTTCTACCGATGTTTTTTTTATAAACCTGATCTCGACAGTAGGTCTTGGGGGTGCGTTTTATTTTTATTTTTGTTTAAGCTCGACGGATGTCTAGGGAGGAAACTGGGGAACACAAATATAATAACAAAATACTCACAAGACCCCCCTTCGAGATAAATGTGTACATTTTTCGGTTGAACAATGCCCAAGCCTAAGGCCGGATCCTCCGAATTGCAGACTTGATGTCGCTCGCCAGGAAAATATCGACACCTAAATGGCACGAAAGGTCTTGAAATTGACAAACTAATGGGGCGAATGTCTTAAGATTTCAAAACTAATGGAGCTAAAAATGAGGGAGGAGAGGATCCAACAACCCCCCCCCCCCTTACCTAATCACCGTCTTATCCTTCTCTAATCAGACCTGCATGTCCTATTTAATCAACCACCAGCTCTCTCTCTCTCTCTCTCTCTCCAATCCCACGAGACAGTTACACACACAGCCCCTAGGCCCCCCCCCCCCTCTCTCCCCCTACCCCATCCTTCTAGCATATATTTGACACCATAGTTCTGTCCGTGTCGTATATAAGGCAACATCTCTTTTGGACCTTTCCCATCTTATCCTAATGAACCTATAGTCTATTCGCTGTAAGTAGGCGAGAAATCATGACCTCTATCTGACCTCTGTAACTCAAAAAGGGCTTGAGCAAATTGGCTGTAAATGCCCACATATATTCCTTGACTGACTCTTCCTAAATGGTAGAAATATTAGCTTGATTACTCTAGTCGTTTTTGAGTTACAAAGGATAAAGTTCATGATTTCTCGCCTACTTACAGCGAATAGACTATAGTATGCTCTAACCTGCTCCATGTATATTATGTAAATGTAATAAACCGGCGTGGTATTACATGTATAAAGAGCGTCAATAAGACAAGACGTGGTTCTGTCATAGGTACGAATCTTCAGTTTCAGAATATATATATTTCATACAAAATTCGTTGACGTGAATTTAGACTTAGTTAAGAGGAGACAGACCCTTTTTTTTTCTATTAATTTATTTATTCCTTTATTTCTTAGTTTCCTCACTAGACCTCCATCAAGCTTAGAAAAGCACCCCCTAGACCCCCTTCAAGATAAATTTGTATATTTTTCGATAGAAAAATGTCCAGGCCGAAGGCCGGTTCCTCTTAAAATCTCAGGCTCGCTTTCGCTCGCCAGGATATAATCAACACCTAAATGGCACGAAAGGTCTTAAAATTGACAACGAAATGGGGCGAAAGGTGTTAAAATCGCCAAAGTAATGGGCCGAACGTCTTATAATCTCAAAACAAATGGGGCTTAACACGAGGGAGAAAGGGGTCCCGAAAAACGACTCCCCTCCCTTTAACCTCAACAGTCCATCAGGTTAGATAGATATACGTGCTATCATAATATGTAATAATAGTAAGAAGTGGGTTGAAGACAATGACGTGGTCCCCCAGCAGGCCATCACAGTGGACGAGGTTAGGGCGGGGTAGGACTCCACTTGGAACTAAAAAATCGGGATGGGACGGGGATACGGTTTCGCGCGCTAATCTGGAGCCAGCTGATCCTCTAGTTTCGCACCAAACCTGGGAAGCCCGCCAAGTGCAATGGCCGTCCATGGGAAGAATTTTCACAGGAGTTTTGTACAGTACCCGCCATGTTGCAAACTGGACATTTGAAATCATCCTGGGTTTTTATCAGTAGAAATTGCAATAATGCGAGCGACACTACACTCACCACTCTACGGTATTGACATTTCTATTACTACACAATCACCAGCATTGTTGTGTCTTCTGAAGCGATACGATTTTCAGAGAATTTCCAATAGATTACAAGTATCTAGCAAGTAGATTTTTATTTGTTGCATTATTGTAGTGGCAACTTTAATGTTGTATATCTCCCTCTTTAATGTTGTATATCTCCCTCTTTAATGTTGTATATCTCCCTCTTTAATGTTGTATATCTCCCTCTTTAATGTTGTATATCTCCCTCTTTCCTTGCGCACGCCATCGCTCGTGCCTCAAGTTTACTACAGGGAACGTAGATGCAACACAGAAATGCACACACACCATGATTGTATCTAACTGGCCTTAAATTGTCGGATCTTCATCTTGAATTACTCAGCTATTACCAAGAACTGTAGCAAAGTGTGTTGTTAAATTGGATAACATGGTATTTATATAGTCAGAGCCATAGTAGTATCATATTTTCCCATTAAGTATCAACATATTTGTTGTTACCCCCTTCTGTACCAGAGACGTCTTTTTAATTATATTGTATGCAGTGTAAGACGGATAAGTGGTAGTAAAAGGAGTTAAGCGAGATAGTTCGAAGCCTGTTAATTGCGGGAGGCTCTTATTAAACTGAATTAGAGCGTCTAATAGTAACCACAGGAAAATTAATAGGACGTCACAAACGCTGAATAGGTTATGGGAATCGCTTTGACGTCAGCTGGAAATAAAGAGACTAAGGCATAAGACATGGCCTCCGTATATAACCAGGTCTCTCGGCATCTCACTATAGACGATCTCAGAGAAGTGAACCGCGGGAGAGAGTGACGTCACGGCTGAAGGATCATTGGTCGCAGGAAGCCGCAAGGAGGACTCCGGACAATTAATGCAGGGCTGGTATCACGTGGTGGGGGCTTCACATACAAGCCTGCTAATTTATTGTGTTTAATCTGTTGGAGTCGTTATAAAACTGACTATATTTTGAGTATTAAGAGACTATTTTATTAAAGTCGAGTCGAAAGGCCTCTTGTACTCAAAAGATTAATGGAGGATTGGGAACATGTAGTATCTTCGAAAACCTCTTGTGGAAACAGATTGAATTTTAGTTTAATGAAGTGATTATCAAATATCAAGTTGGCTGATAAAAGTATTACCAAAAAAAAAAAAAAAAAATACAGGACTCTGATCACATGGGATCTCTTGAAGTACTTCTGGGATAACGGTTTGTGATTAGGCCTACCTAATTTACCTCCACCAACGAAATTGCACGAAGGTTATGTTTTTGCTTGGGTTGTTTGTTTGTCTATAAACAAGATATCTAAAAATTAATATGAATAAATGTTCACGAAATTTGGTGGGCAGATAGGATATAGGCCAAGTAAGAAGTGAGTCAATATTGGGGTCGATCGTTAGGGCGCATACCTCCGCCAGCGAAGGTGAAGGTATTATGCTCTCCCAAGTGCCCCTTTAGTTTACATATTTATTAAGATTTTTTTTTCTTCAGTAAAATCGTGTACCGTTAGCACCCCCCCCCCCCCCAGAAAAACAAACAAACAAACAAACAAACAAAGAAGATAACTACAGTATAATAAATGGCGTCAACGTAATGAGCAAATTATTAAAGATGGCCTTTACTCACTTAATGATGCGGTTTCCTTTGACCCTATTTGGTCCGAGGGAGGTCTTTTTGGAGCTCTTCTATTTCGCTTCAATAGCCTGGAGATTTGAAGACATTCCACTCCATTAATTTGGCACTAATAAGACGCTTCGCCCCATTCAAGTGTCGATTTTCTTCTGGGCAAGCGATAACGAGCCTGTACCTTAGAAGAATTCGGCCTTGGGAACAAACTAAAATATATTGCTTGCAAATGACAATAACAACCAAAATCCTCAATACAAATAATTATACTGTAAATAAATATGGAACAAATAAATATATAAATATATAAATAAATAAATATATAAATACATTTTATATATATATATATATATATATATATATATATATATATATATATATATATATATATATATATATATATATATATATATATACAGTATATAATCATAGTATTCAACACGACGCTGGGCCAGAGAGTGCTAACACTCAATTCTGATATCCATATTATCATACCGGATTGTATATTGTTCCTGACCCTTGAAGTTATGAATTACGTTCATTATACCTTACCATGATCGTTCTGCATCGTTCTTGATCTTATAAATACTCTGGGACTATGGGTGATAATGTGATAGAAATTAAAATGAAGAGAATGTGTATACCTTGAATTAAAATGAATACACGTAACTTCTATATCTTAAATTAGAATGAACACAATAGGACCACAACGTTTATGTTTTAAGGGGGGTGACCTGCTTTTTGTTATTTCTGTCCTTTTCTCTCTTTCTCTGGCTTGTATCCATTCGGCCCCATTCAGCCAACTATTTTAAGACGTTTATCCCCATCTAGGTGTCGATTTCTTCCTGGCGAGCGATAGCCAGCCAGCATTATATGAAGAAATCCGGCTTCGCCGGAGACATTTTTCTATCGAAAAAATTACAAATTTAGCCTGCTGTCAAACAAAAATAAAAAATATGCTGGCTCGCTTCCGCTCACCAGTAAAAAATTGACACCTGGATGGGGATAAACGTCTCAAAACAATAGGCTGAATGGGGCCGAATGGATACAAGCCAGAGACAGAGAGAAAAGGAGAGAACAAAAAGCAGGTCACCCCCCTTAAGTTAAAATGAATACAATAGGACGAATACTTGTATATCTTAAATTAAAATGAATACAATATGATTACAACTTTCATATCTTAAATGAATACAATATGATTACAACTTTCATATCTTAAATGAAAATGCATTTTATACCTTAATTAATATAAATATAATAAGACAAAACTTGTATATCTTAAGACGTTCGCCCCATTAGTTTGGCGATTTTAAGACATATTCCTATTTCCTTATCAATTTTAAGAAAGATGGAGAGAGAGAGAGAGAGAGAGAGAGAGAGAGAGAGAGGGAGAGAGAGAGAGAGAGAGAGAGAGAGAGAGAGAGAGAGAGAGAGAGAGAGAGAGAGAGAGAGAGAGAGAGAGAGAGAGAGAGAGAGAGAGAGAGAGAGAGAGAGAGAGAGTGTAGTGGAGACAGGTAATTAGGATATTGTGTCACCTGCACGCTCACACACCTTCGCGCACACACACATACACACATGTAAGTACACAGATAGACACACGCTGGCTAACGCACACACACGCAATCTCTCTCTCTCTCTCTTAATACTACCTCAGTTGGAACTCATATATATCTATATAATTATATATATATATATATATAGTTTATGAGAGAGAGAGAGAGAGAGAGAGAGAGAGAGAGAGAGAGAGAGAGAGAGAGAGAGAGAGAGAGTAAAACAAAACAAAACTATCCATCGCGAGTGTGTCAACCTTTTAGGAGAGCGGTCGGGCTGGAGAAGAGTTTGAGACGCGCCATCAATTATTGGAACCCCCGCGACTCTCCCTGTGTTCTACCCAAGTGACATATTCAGTCTCCGGAAAAGTTCAAGCGTCCCCACAACCGCCAATCACGAAGTATGTTGTTGGCACCGGTTTAAGGGGGGATTTCCACTTGAGGGACTTTTTTCTAGACTCCTTTCTCCCTCATGTTTAGCCCCATTGCTTTTCTAATTTTAAGGCGTTCGCCCCATTATTTTGACGATTTTAAGAACCTTCGACCCATTTCTGTCAATTTTAAGACCATTTGTACCATTTAGGTATCGATTTTTTCCTGGCGAGCGATAGCGAGCCTGTAATTTAAGGGGAACCGGCCTTCGGCCGGGAAATTTTTCTACCGAAAAATGTACAAATTTATCTTGAAAGGGGGTCTAGGGGGAGTAATTTTAAGTTTGATGGAAGTCTAGGGAATCAACTAAAAACCTCCCCTTAATGTCTGTGGAGATGGCTGGTACGGCTGACATTATAAGTTTGGAGAGAGTTTGGGGTGCATAATTACCTAGTCCACTTTATTTGATGGCTTGGATGCTGCTTCTCATTCTGGAGTGTTTAATTATGTGATAGCATACTTTACCATCAGTCAACTAATCTTCGTTGTAATAATGAGACGACCATATTATTAACCCTCTCAAGATCCGATACGCATGTCTTATCTGTTCTCTGGCTGTGATTCAACGATTGTATTCAGATAAGGAAGGGTATATGGAAGTCAGAGGGTTACTTGGGATAGTCTTTACCCTTTTAATTGAGATAGTCTTTACCCTTTTAATTGAGATAGTCTTTACCCTTTTAATTGAGATAGTCTTTACCCTTTTAATTGAGATAGTCTTTACCCTTTTAATTCCCACAGATCCTTCTTAATTTAGGGGAGATTTTCACCTGGAGGATTTTTTTCTCAACCTCTTTCTCCCTCATGTTTAGCCCCATTGCTTGTGAGATTTAAAGATGCTTGCCTCATTAGTTTGGCGATTTTAAGAACCCTCGCCCCATTTCTGTCAATTTTAAGACCATTCGTGCCATTTAGGTGTCGATTTTTTCCTGGCGAGCGATAGCGAGCCTGTAATTTAAGGGGAACCGGCCTTCGGCCGGGACATTTTTCTACCTACAAATGTACAAATTTATCTTGAAAGGGGGTCTAGGGGGAGTAATTTTAAGCTTGATGAAAGTCTAGGGAATCAACTAAAAACCTCCCCCTAAACTGTACACCATCGTCTCATGATAGCCATAGCCTAGTAAACTGTCAAACATCGTCACAATCTTCAAAGGGTTAACTATGATTATTAGCATTGAAATTGTAATTGTTAATGTCAATTTTATCTCGGGTGGATGGGACTCGTCAGCCTTGGTCGGCAACCCGTCTATGGGAATAAGCCTTATACAAATCTTTACTACTCAGCAAAGGGTGAAGCAGGTTAAGGGGAGGTATTTAGTTTGTTCCTTACGTTTTCATCAAGCTTAAAATTACACCCCCTAGACCCCCTTTCAAGATAAATTTGTACACCGAAAAATGTCCCGGCCGGAGGCCGGTTGCTCTTAAATTACAGGTTCGCTATCGCTCGCCAGGAAAAAATCGACACCTTAATGGCACGAAAGGTCTTAAAATTTACAGAAATGGGGCCACCCATTATTAGCCACCCATCACTGTAGAAAAAAACAGTGCTAACAACATACATAGAGGGCCTCGGAGTCGGACAGACCCTACGTTGAGTGGTCAATCTTGTAAACCCTTGAACAAACTGGTACAGGTTGTCCTTCTCACAGGGTCAGGTCCGCATGGGGGCGTTTTGTGTATGGCCACCCTCATAAAGAGAAATAAGGCGTCCGGCAATAGATTGATAGATTTCCTTAAGTGGTCATAGTTTTACAATCAATAAAATTACAGGTATCAAAATGTGTGCTAGATATAGTTAATGTCTGTTAAATAGATCATGAAATTCAATACACCTAGGCAAGGATTAGGATTGGATGTACCGGTGGACTACATAATAACACACAAGGAAAATATATAAGATTGTTCGAGGGGAGGTGTGGTGGAGTGGTCTTGCCACTGGCCTGGTAATCCAAAGGTCCCGGGTTCAAATCCCGATGTATCAATGGGAAGATATTATTGGGATGGAATTTGTGCTGTACCTAGTATCAGTGCATTACCACAAGCCCACCGAAACGTCAATAAAATACCCTCATTGTTCCCTGATTAAATAGCACTGTATGAATATTCCCATATTCAAAATATGCTATAGGGGTGCAATGCCTGGTGAGTTATCTGCTCAACAGGTGGCGTTGTGTGTGTGTAAGTGTGAGAGTCCGAGTGTAGGGGTTGAGACAGTGAAGAACGGGAACGAGGTGGCTTCAGAGATGGGGTCGTTTCGGGCCATGAGTGAGCACCGTGCCTCATGTGAAGGCAAGATGGCAGGTGCTCGTTGTACAGGTACTCTACGTGCTTCACATGTCTCACTCCCTAGACTGGAACAAGACCTCACGGGCTTCACTGTTCATTGTAAAGCGGTGAATGTTAAGGCTCTCAGCCTATGCCCGAGAGGAAGTAAGTTGGAATATAGAAAAAAAAAAAAAAAAAAAAAAAAAACGGTGGGTGGAAAATTATATTGTTTGCACAGCGAAAAACAAAGGAAGAGAGAGAGAGAGAGAGAGAGAGAGAGAGAGAGAGAGAGAGAGAGAGAGAGAGAGAGAGAGAGAGAGAGAGAGAGAGAGAGAGAGCGAGAGCGAGAGCGAGAGCGAGAGAGAGAGAGAGAGAGAGAGAAGAAAATTAAAATACAAATAACAATGAAATATGAGAAAACAATAAGACAACAAATCTAAATTCAATATTATTACTATATAAATTGTATATATGCACTAAAACACAGAACTGTAGCAAACTAATAAGCATTAATTGTTCTACGTACGGTAAGAATTCCAAACACTTTACCAGTCTTTATTTAACATTTCCGATGCCTATTAATTATATAAACAAACTTTAATGAATCTAATTTTGGCGAAGCTGGCTAAAGGGTGTCCAAATTAAGGGGGGGTCACCGTTATTTTTTTTCTTTCTCTCCTTTTCACTCTTTCCCTGGCTTGTATCCATTCGAGCCCATTCAACAAACTGTTTTAAGACGTTTATCCCTATCCAGGTGTCGATTACTCCCTGGCGAGCGATAGCGAGTCAGCATTGTATGGAGAAATCCGGCTTCGCCGGAGAAAAACTTCTATCGATAAATGTACAAATTTAGCTTGCTGTCAAAACAAAAATATATATATGCTGGTTCGCTACCGCTCGCCAGGAAAATATTGACACCTGGATGAGGGTAAACGTCTTAAAATAGTAGGCTGAATGGGGCTGAATCGATACAAGCCAAAGAGAGACGGAGAGAAAGAGAAAAAAAAAGCGAGGTGGGCTCCCTTAAGGGGGTGGGGTTTATTTCCTGACCTATTTATTTATACATATATGTTTTTAGTTTCCTCGCTAGACCTCCAGCAAGCTTCAGAAAACACCCCCAAGATCCCGCTTCTAGATAAATTTGTAAATTTTTCGGTAGAAAAGCCTTAACCCCTTCTTTACCAGCAACGTCTGTTTCATTTGTCCTCGCTATAATTAGACGGTTTTGTGGAGTATAAGAAGGACCTGGGGTAGTAAAGAGAGTTAGGTGAGGTAGCTCCTATATTGTATCTACTTTGAAAACACTAAACCCCAACTGTATATAATTATAATTGTAAATACTATGTAAGAAGAATATATGGAAATAAACTTTATTATTATTATTATTATT
Organism: Paralithodes platypus; assembly: GCA_032716605.1. Classification (NCBI taxonomy): domain Eukaryota; kingdom Metazoa; phylum Arthropoda; class Malacostraca; order Decapoda; family Lithodidae; genus Paralithodes; species Paralithodes platypus. The sequence goes on from CM064505.1 coordinate 37,978,187, forward strand.
ATTATTATTATTATTATATTATTTGCTGGAAACCCTTTTTAAACTCAGTACAATCGTCTAGCAGTAACCAGAATAAAGGCAAAAAACGGCACTGGTACAGAAAGGGTTAAGAGCTCAGAACATGGCGACAGTAGCTCAGGGGTTTGGAGTTCTTAAAAGCCAAAACGAAAATCAGCGGTAACACCCTGCTGAGCTCTCTTCAGAAATGACCAGGGTTCGAGTTTTGTCTATCGCTTGGACCTTCCCTCCCCCCCCCCACCCCCCCCCCCACCCCCGGAGTCGGTTCCCCTTCCCAGCCTCCCCAAGACCTTCTGTTTCCACCCCAGCAGTTCCCTATATATATATATATTTTTTTTTTAGTTTCCTCCCTAGACCTCCATCAAGATTAAAAAAATACCCCCAAGACCCCCCTCTAAGATAAATATGTAGGCTACATTTTTCGATAGAAAAATGTCCCAGCCGACGGCCGATTCCTCTTAAATTACAAGCTCGCTATCGCTTGCCAAGAAAGAGATCGACACCTAAATTGCATGAAAGGTCTTATTATTGGCAAAAACAAATGGACCGAAGGACCTCAAAATCACCCAACTAATGGAACAAACGTCTTAGCATATCAAAACTAATGGGGCTAAGCATGAGAGAGAAGGGAGTCCATAAAAACCAACCATACCCCCCCCCCCCCTTAAGGGTAAAGCTGGGATGGTAATATTAGTGTTAACGCGGGGACATCCTAATTACCTGCCTATAACCTGTTTCACCTGGACTCCTTCTCACCTGCTGCTGCTGCTGCTCTCTCTCTCTCTCTCTCTCTCTCTCTCTCTCTCTCTCTCTCTCTCTCTCATTCTCTTACTCTCTCTTTCTCTCACTCTCTCTTTCTCTCTCACTTTCTCTTTCTCTTTCTCTCACTCTCTCTTTCTCTCTCACTCTCTATTTCCCTCTCTTGCCCACGCCCCTTTTCTCTCTCTCTCTCTCTCTCTCTCTCTCTCTCTCTTTATATATATATATACTTAAACCATTCCCCTCCCTCCCTAGTCTGTTCCACTCCCCACTCTCTCCAACACCTTCTCTTCCCCCTCCACCCATTCCTTCAGAGTGCTAGGGGTATAATTATCTACTATAATACACAATACATTACTGTTAATATACCCAGCGTCATTTGCTTTACATGCATCATAACCTTTGTATTGTAATAGTGTGCTTTACCTTCATGTGTCCAGCTACTCCTTCTCCTCTCCCCTTCCTCCTCCCCCTCCCCCAACCTTTTCCTCCTCTACCCCCCCCCCCCACCACCACCTCCTCCCTACCCCTCTTACTTATCTGATCTCCCATCTAGGTCTCTCTCCCTCTCTTTATAATTAAAATCGTCTCTTTGTCCAACTACTGTCCTCCTGTGGAATTTTTCTGACGTGCTTCTGACCAGTTCTTTTCGTTCTGAGGCATTTTCGTTCACACACCATTATTCCCACGCTTCGAGGCCAGTTAGGTTAGCTTGATGTTAGGTTAGGTTAGGTTCAGGCATGGATACGGATAAGTTAGGGTTGTTTAGGTTAGGATAGGTTAGGGTTGGATAGGTAGTGTTAGGTTAGACTAGCCTAGGTTCGTGTAAGGATAGGTTGTTCCTAAGTTAAGTTACGCTAAGTTAAGTTAGTTTCGCTAAGGGTATAGTTTAGGGCTGGTTATGTTAAGGGGAGATTTCCACTTGAGGGATTTTTTTCTTGACCCCTTTATCTCTCATGTTTAGCCCCATTGCTTTTGATATTTTAAGACGTTCGCCCCATTAGTTTGGCGATTTTAAGAACTTTCGCCCCATTTGTGTCAATTTTAAGACTTTTCGTGCCATTTAGGTGTCGACTTTTTCCTGGCGAGCGATAGCGAGCCTGTAATTTAAGAGGAACCGGCCTTCGGCCGAGACATTTTTCTACCGAAAAATGTACAAATTTATCTTGAAAGGGGGTCTAGGGGGTGTAATTATAAGCTTGATGGAAGTCTAGGGAACAAACTAAATACCTACCCTTAAGTAAAGTTGTGGTTAAGCTTATGTTGGTTGATATCAAGTTGAGATTGATTAAAGTAGGCAAAGGTTTAGCTGAGATTTGGTTAGATTTAGTCAGGCAGGAGGCTAGGAATCCTCCTCCTACTCGACGAGACAGAGAAACGGGCGAGGGAATGCGAAAGTGGTCCCGGACCCTGAGAATAGAAACTTTAAATGTTGTTCCTGTTCGGGCTCTGTCTTGTGATAGCCACCTCCAACAATGGGGTATGTGCTTGAATATATACATACATACAATACATACAGCTTAAGGGGAGGTTTTTAGTTTGGTCCCAAGATATCCATCAAGCTTAAGATTACACCCCCTTCAGCCCCTTTCAAGATAAATGTGTACATTTTTCGGTAGAAAAATGTCCCGGCTGAAAGCCGGTTCCTTTTAAATTACAGGCTCGCTATCGCTCGCCAGGATAAAATCGACACCTAAATGGCACGAAAGATCTAAAAATTGACAGAAATGGGTCAAAGGTTCTTAAAATCGTCAAAATAATGGGGCGAACGTCTTAAAATTAGAAAAGCAATGGAGCTAAACATGAGGGAGAAAGGAGTCATCAAGAAAAAAAATCCCTCAAGTGGAAATCTCCCCTTAAAGTTGACGCAGGATAGATAAGGCTAGGTAGGGGTGTCGGTGAATAACTATGACTTTATTATATTTATCGTCGTGGGGAGATTTCCACTTGAGGGACTTTTTTCTTGAGGACTCCTTTCTCCCTCCCTCATGTTTAGCCCCATTGGTTTTCTAATTTTAAGACGTTCGCCCCATTATTTTGACGATTTTAAGAACTTTCGACCCATTTCTGTGTCAATTTTAAGACCTTTCGTGCCATTTAGGTGTCGATTTTATCCTGGCGAGCGATAGCGAGCCTGTAATATAAGAGAAACCGGCTTTCAGCCGGGACATTTTTCTACCGAAAAATGTACAAATTTATCTTGAAAGAGGGTCAAGGGGGTTTAATTTTAAGCTTGATGGAGGTCTAGGGAATAAACTAAATACCTCCCCTTAACACCAATATCCCCCCAAATTGAAAGCAATGAATACATGTGATTCGAACCCAGGATATCACATACATAACTTACACGCTCTAACCATTACACCATCAAGACAGTAATTAAAAGTACAGTACAATCCCGCTAATAAGTCATATCTCGGCACCAAGTATGTTTTGATCAATAATTGGTATCAGCAATATCTAAGTTTCATTTCTTCATATCGAGTGAACTATACAAACACGTTCCTACACTAACCCAACAATATACTCAACATCTGACAGACATTAATACAGCACAGAGCAAGCCAAACGTAATGACAGCTGGGACATGACTTATTAGCGCCACCGTACATGACCACGATTAATATATCCATTTATTGAGTACTGGATATCAATCTAATCATGTACTGGCCCCAACTGCACCATGAATAGCCTAAGGGGAGATGGGTCGTTTTTCGGGACCCCTTTCTCCCTCGTGTTTAGCTCCATTAGTTTTGAAATTTTGAGACGTTTGGCCCATTAATTTGGCGATTTTAACACATTCAGCTCCATTTCGTTGTCAATTTTAAGATCTATCGTGCCATTTAGGTGTCGATGTTTTCCTGGCGAGCGATAGCGAGCCTGTAATTATAAGAGGAACAGGCCTTCGGCCAGGAATGTTTTTTTTACCGAAAATTTAAATGTACAAATTTATTTTGAGGGGGGGGGGGTTCTAGTTTTGTTTTCTAAGTGTGAGGGAGGTCTAGCGAGGTATCTAAAAACTAAATGAAAAAAAAAAAAAAAAAAAAAAAAAAAAAAACTAGCCCCTGTATGTGAGAGCAGTAACTGTAGGAACAAAATATATGTGGGCGAAGAAGAAGGTAAAACGGCCTTCCTCTTGGGTGGGTGGGTGGGTGGTTGGGTGGTTGGCTGGGTGGGTGGGTGGTTGGCTGTCACACTTGTCCCTCCGTTCATTGTCTAGACGAGATTGTCAGTGACGAGGTTCACATATTTGGATAGTATTTGGGAATGTATTTACTTGTCATTATGTACCATGGTCATTCCCTATTTTTACCTCGCTCTCGGTCTCGCTCTAGCTGTCTGTCTGTCTGTCTGTCTGTCTGTCTGTCTCTCTCTTAAACATAAATAACACTAATAAAGTTCTCATGCATCATCGTCGTATATACATCACACATGCACATATTAGTTGGTATAGGCCTATTATTACATTTTACTATTATTTTTGAACACTTCTATTGTATTTTTGGATGCTAATTATTACACAGTTCTGCATTTACGGCCATTGGCTTTTGTTATTTATTTCACAATTACTTATTGGCTCATTAAAAGACGTATGGACACTAAATTACATATAGTCATTATAGAAGCTTACAGATATACAGTATATATATTGAAACGCAACTATATATTGTATTGTGCATAATAATTAAGTTTAACACATACACAAACACACGCACACACACACACACCTAGGGGCAGTGTCAAAAGCACTCAACCCCATGACGTCTATTCTCAGGATGGCTAACATTTTCTACATGGTCAACAAAAGAAAGGTAATATGATAATTCCATAACTCCCCCCCATAAACAAGAGCCCCCCACTTAGCCCTGGTACAACACACACACACATTCCCACCCAAGAACCCAACCCAAGACATTCCCATTCCCCGTCGCCACATTCCCAACTTTATAGCTTGTGTCCCACTAGCGATTTTCCGCCAATTTTCGATGAGCAAGTTTGTTTTCGTTATACTTTGAGGCTCTTTTTCATTGACATCGGAAAGTATATTTTAGGTAGATTATGCTAGGTGGCTGAATTGTGATATAACTGAGATTTTGAAGATGGGAGACTACAATTTTTCGTTCGAATTGTCGGAAAAAGGGCTCGTGTGACACCACCTTCACCCCCGCAGAGTTGCATTGACCACTTGCGAGTTTCGAGGTAATATGGAAGTTGGAGCTGTTATGTAGACATCGATAGCTTTAGCTGTGTGCGATGATGAATGCAAATTATGTTGATTATGAGTTAACCCCTTGAGGATTATGACGCCTTTAACCCCTTCTGTACCCGCGACGTCTCTTTAGTTATATTCTAGCTATATTTAGACGATTTTGTGCAGTTTAAGAAGGATCTGTGGTAGGAGAAAGGGTTAAGTGATATAGTTCTAAGCTTGATGGAGGTCTAGCGAGGAAACTCAACAATTAATTGATAAATAAATATATATAGACCAAAAACCAAGCACTATCCCCTTAAAAGGAAAGGTAATTTTGTTTTCTATGTGTAGGAAGGAGACAAAAGGCAGGCTGCTTGTAACGAGTGTCTCCCCCAAAGCCAAAAGAGTGTCAGAGAGCCAAATTCAAGGGACGTTGGAGTCAAAGTGCCTGGACACACGAAGTTTCAATCAATCTAAGTCATAGGATGAAGGAAAGTATGTATGTATCGGTGGGCCTTCTGTACATTACCGTATTCTTATGTGTCAAGTCCGTTCGATAGTAAATACATGCTGAAAATAGCTAGAATACCGGCACAATCTCTACAATATATCTCTAAAATGGCTTAAGGGGGGGTGACCTGCTTTTTATATTTTTCTCCTTTTCTCTCTTTCTCTGGCTTGTATCCATTCGGCCCCATTCAGCCAACTATTTTAAGACGTTTATCCCCATCTAGGTGTCGATTTCTTCCTGGCGAGCGATAGCGAGCCAGCATTATATGAAGAAATCCGGCTTCGCCGGAGAAATTTTTCTACCGAAAAATTTACAAATTTAGCCTGCTGTCAATTTTTTTTTTTTAAATATGCTGGCTCGCTACCGCTCACCAGTAAAAAATTGACACCTGGATGAGGATAAACGTCTTAAAACAGTAGGCTGAATGGGGCCGAATGGATACAAGCCAGAGAAAGAGAGAAAAGGAGAGAACAAAAACAGGTCACCCCCCTTAAATCTACAGAATGCCGCTAGATGTAAACATTTGTCTCTCGATCGAAGTGAATACCTCTAGATTTAGTGGGAAAGTAGTTAAATTAGCCACTTGCGAGTTTTGGTGCATAAGGAAGTTGGAGCTGTAGACACTGTTATTAACCCTTTCACGCACATATGACGCAGAGGTTGCCAGATTAGCAATAAGAAATAGAGTTCTCTCACTCTTATAATTACCTCTCCAAAATTAGTTTTCTGCCCACAGCTAACTCAAAGACAACTGCAGAGGTTAAAGTAACTAAACTAAAGGTTTATAAATACCCCTGATGGTAACAAAGGCTTTAAAGTATCCCTAATAGGCTCAAAATTGCGTCAAGAACGTGAGCGGGATAAACAGAATCACCAGCTAAAATACGGTTGGACTGCATTAATAAATACAGCAAATCAAATTCAACATACTTATCATCCATCAGCAACTTGCATTATTATGGCTTTTCTGTTTTATATCGATGTGTTTGGCTCCAACTTCCTTATAGAACGAAACGTGCAAGTGGTGAATTGGCAACACTAAGTATACGCTTACGAGGCAGTTACTTATCTCAAAAAAACATAATATAATAATCCCAATCTGGCCACCGTGAGTAAATACAAAGACGGTGTTATAAGCCCCCCCCCCCCCCCCCCCCTTCCGGTGTTGTTATTATGACGGGGGAGGGGGGGGGGGGGGGGGTTAAGGGGCGAGGGTTGGTTTTTTATTTCTGGACCCCCTTCCCCCTCATATTTAGCCCCTTCTTAGTTTTCAGATTTTAAGACGTTTGGTCCATTAGTTTGGCGATTCTAAGGCCTTTCACCCCTTTTCTTTTTCAATATTAAGACCTTTCATGCCATTTAGGTGTCGTTTTTTTCCTGGCGAGCGATATCGAGTCTGTAATTTAGGAGGCCGCGAAATTTGTTCTACCGAAAAATGTACACATTTATCTAGAAGAAGGGTCTTTGGGATGTTTGTATAAGCTTGATGGAGGTCTAGGGAGGACACTAATAGAAATGCTTAATAAATATGTTACCGACCAATAAATAAAACCTTCCCTCCTTAAGGGGGGTCACCTCGCTTTTTTTTTTCTCTCTCACTCGCTCTCTCTTTGGCTTTTATCCATTCGGCCCTAATCAGCCTACTGTTTTAAGACGTTTACCCCCATCCAGGTGTCAATATTTTCCTGACGAGCGGTAGCAAGCCAGCACATATATATTTTTGTTTTGACAGCAAGCTTAATTTGTACATTATACGATAGAACAATGTCTCCAGCGAAGCCGGATTTCTCCATACAATGCTGGCTCGCTATCGCTCGCCAGGAAGAAATCGACACCTGGGAGGGATAAACGTCTTAAAACAGTTGGCTGAATGGGGCCGAATGGATACAAGCCAGGGAAAGAGAGGAACGGAGAGAAAGATAAAAAAAGCCAGTGACCCCCCTTAAGCTGGTTGGGTGGGATGGTATGGGTGGTGGTGGGTTGTCGGGAGGTGAGGGTGGGCGGTGTGGTTTAAGTGGGAATTGTGATTTAAGTGGGCAATGTGGTTTAAGTGGGAAGTGTGGTTTAAGTGGACAGTGTGGTTTAAGTGGACAGTGTGGTTTAATTAAGTGGGCAGTGTGGTTTTAGTGGGCAGTGTTGTTTAAGTGGAGTGTGGTTTAATTAAGTGGGCAGTGTGGTTTAATTAAGTGGGCAGTGTGGTTTAATTAAGTGGGCAGTGTGGTTTAAGTGGGCAGTGTGGTTTAAGTGGAGAGTGTGGTTTAAGTGGACAGTGTGGTTTAATTGGACAGTGTGGTTTAAGTGGGCAGTGTGGTTGTTGTTGTTGTTGCTGTTGCTGTTCCCCAGGCTGCCTGGCCGAACAGCCCCAAGGTCCCGAGCAAGGCCAAGGCCATAGAGCGCCCCCACAAAACCCTCCCTGCTTACCACTAACAAAACCCAGGTGACCGAAGCCACTCCAAGGCAGGGAGCTGAGGAGGGCGCGGAAACGACCGGGAAACCAAAGCCAGTGTGGTTTAAGTGGACAGTGTGGTTTAAGTGGGCAGTGTGGTTTAAGTGGGCAATGTGGTTTAAGTGGGCAGTGTGGTTTAAGTGGGTGGTGATATTTAAGTGGGTAGTGTGGTTTAAGTGGGCAGTGTGGTTTAAGTGGGCAGTGTGGTTTAAGTGGGCAGTGTGGTTTAAGTGGGCAGTGTGGTTTAAGTGGGCAATGTGGTTTAAGTGGACAGTTTTATTTAAGTGGGCAGCGTGATTTAAGTCTATAACGTGATTTAAGTGGAGTGTGATTTAAGTAGACAGTGGTTTAAGTGGAGATTGTGGTTTAAGTGGGCAGTGTGATTTACGTGGACAGCGTGGTTTAAGTGGTGAACATGATTTAAGTGGACAGTGTCGTTGAAGTGGGCAGTGTCGTTGTAGTGGGCAGTGTCGTTGAAGTGGGCAGTGTCGTTTAAGTGGACAGCGTGATATAAGTAGGCAGTGTGGTTTAAGTCTATAGCGTGATTTAAGTGAGCAGTGTGATTTAAGTGGAGAGTGTAGTTTAAGTGGGCAACATGATTAAAGTGGTCAGTGTGATTTGAGGTAGTAGGGTGGTGGGTGGTCGAAAGGTGATGGTGAGGGTGATGGGTGATGGGTGAAGGTAGGCAGTGTGGTGACAGGTGAGACAGTAAGGTGATCATGGTGGTGACAGGGCGTGGTGACCTGGGTTTGGGTGGGTATGGTGAGAGTCTTGAGGGTAGAAAATTATTGGTTTGGTGGTAGGGGTGATTTTGGTAGAGTTGGAGGGTAGATCATTTTTGGTTTGGTGGTTGTGGTGATGATTTTGGTAGTGGTGATGCTCTCTGGGTATGGTGCGAGGGTAGAATATAGAATACTGATTGGTTTGGTGGTAGTGGTGACTTGGCAGGGTTTGGGTGCTCTCTGGGTATGGTGCAAGTCTTGAAGGTAGAAAATGGTTGGTTTGGTGGTAGTGGTGGTGATTTTGGTAGTGATTGTGCTGCCTGGGTACGGTGTGAAAATTGAACGTTTAATTGGAAATGGCAAAATTACATACAAGCCTTGAAATGGCCCAAGCTTAATCCTCTAAAATTAAGATCGAACCTTCATTATCTTCGTTTATTTGCCTGTTTGTCTGTCTGTAAACAAGATATCTCAAAAAGTTATGAACCGATTTCCACGAAAGTTGGTTGGCAGATAGTGTATGCGCCAAGGAAGAAGTGATTCATATCGGAGGTGATCAGGAGAGCTCATACCTCCGCCAGCGTAGGAGGTAAGCGCTAACCCGAGTGCCTTTTAGTTAATGATATATTATACTTCGCCTATTGCTGTGTTGTCTTGTATGTGTGTGTGTGACAGAGAGAGAGAGAGAGAGAGAGAGAGAGAGAGAGAGAGAGAGAGAGAGAGTGTGTGTGCGTGTGTGTGTCTTCCAGTGTGTCCCTATGAGTGTAGTGAAGTGTGTGTACTTGTGTGGTGACCCTGCTGTTATTGTTCTCACCAGGTATTGTTTGTCCGCGCTATTGTGAACGGGTCATCATATCATATCCCACCCTGAGAAACTGACCACCCAGACAGACAGACAGAGAAAGAGACGGAGATACCCCAGACAGATATAGAAAGAGACAGAGATAATATGAGTGTGCAAAGAATAAAATACTTTGGTCTTTGTTGTGGTCATTATTGTATCTCTTCGGTCACTCCATAGTTATGAACAATGTGATATAACAAAAGGGAGAGGGAGTTTATCGCGTAATAAAAACATCGTGCTGTTGTAATAAAAACATCGTGCTGTTGTAATAAAAACATCGTGCTGTTGTAAAGAAAATATGCACTTGTTGTGGCCATTCTTGTATCGCTTCGTATGGCCATTATTGTATCTCTTTGTATGGCCATTCTTATACATATTTTGTTGTGTATGGCCATTCCCACAGCTTAGAGCAGACTGGAGAGATAATTCCACGTGTTATCTACCTCGCCTTATAACAACTGGCTCATTGTGAAGGTAATATGCACTGTTATATCTCTTTATATGGTACTTACCCCTTTAACACCCACAGATCCTTCCTAAGCTGCATAAAATCGTCTAATGATAGCCAAAATAAACTGCTAAAACGCGTCAGAGCTTGAAAGGGTTAAGGGGAGATATCCACTTGAGATATTTTTTCTTGACTCCTTTCTCCCTCGTGTTTAGCCCCATTGCTTTTCTAATTTTAAGACGTTCGCCCCATTATTTTGACGATTTTAAGAACTTTCGACCCATTTCTGTCAATTTTAAGACCTTTCGTGCCATGCAGGTGTCGATTTTATCCTGGCGAGCGATAGCGAGCCTGTAATATAAGAGGAACCGGCTTTCAGCCGGGACATTTTTCTACCGAAAAATGTACAAATTTATCTTGAAAGAGGGTCTAGGGGGAGTAATTTTAAGCTTGATGGAAGTCTAGGGAATCAACTAAAAACCTCCCCATAAGGGCGTGTGACCTGCTTTTGTTATATCATGTTCTCTCTTTCTCTGGCTTGTATCCAGTCGGTTATAATGCTTGCCTATCAGCAGTACTCTCCCTTGTCGACACCAAGTAGTAGTAGGGACATTTATACCGTTAAGGGGAGATTTCCACTGGAGGGATTTTTTTTTCTGGACCCCTTTCTCCCTCGTGTTTAGCCCCATTGCTTTTGAGATTTTAAGACGTTCGTCCCATTATTTTGACGATTTTAAGAACTTGCGACCCATTTCTGTCAATTTTAAGACCTTTCGTGCCATTTACTGTAGGTGTCGATTTTATCCTGGCGAGCGATAGCGAGCCTGAAATATAAGAGGAACCGGCTTTCAGCCGGGACATTTTTCTACCGAAAAATGTACAAATTTATCTTGAAAGAGGGTCAAGGGGGTGAAATTTTAAGATTGCTGGAGGAGTAGAAAACAAACTAAAAACCTCCCCTTAACCTTTACAATACCGGTGACATCCTTTTCATTATATTCTGGAAACTATTAAGATACTTTGTTCAGCTTAAGAAGGACGTCTATCCATTAAAAGACTACAGACTATCTAAATTTACCCTTAGAGCTACCATACATCCTTCCCAAGCTTCATAAAATCGTCTAAATGCTGTTGAAAATAATAACAAAAAGACGTCGCCATTACCGTAAGGGTTAAAAATGTGTCTGTTATTATGTTTTCTCCCCCCTTACCACTGTCCTCTTCTTCCCCCCCAGCAGGAGCCAAGCGACGGGAGGGGGGCCAGAAGAGAAAGTTGGGGCGGAACCCCCGGGTACCCTTCTCCTCCACCCAGCTGGCGGCACTGGAGGCCCGCTTCAGACAGTCCCAGTACCTATCCTCCTGTGACGTGGCTGACCTGTCGGCGCTTCTCAACCTCACAGAAACTAGGGTCAGTGGATTGGTTTCTACAGTATCATTGAAGTTTCCAGATATACTAATAATAATAACAATAATGATAATAATGATAATAATAATAATAATAATAATAATAATGATAATAATAATCCAGACATAATAATAATAAAACAAATAAAATAAAATATTAATAATCACAATAATAACAATAATTAAAAAAAATAAAAAAATAAAAATATAGGGTGTACAATCGGGGGTATTAAGTGTTGTCATAGATTCCAGTAGTTTTCGCTCAAAAAGTGTTATTGGTATCTGTATAGTTACTGGGAAAAGTGCTTGTCCCTCAGAGTATTAGTCAGTGTCCGAAACTTTGTGAAATATCTGACAACACTTATCAACCTCGACTGTACATTTTGATATCTGGTGGGCAGAGAAATCCGGAGGGTAATCTGCAAGTGGCGCTGTTATTAAGGGGAGGTTTTTAGTTAGTTCGCTAGACTTCCATCAAGCTTAACATTACAGCCCCTAGACCCTCTTTCAAGATAAATGTGTACATTTTTCGGTAGAAAAATGTCCCGGCCGTAGGCCGGTTCCTCTTAAATTACAGGCTCGCTATCGCTCGCCAGGAAAAAATCGACACCTAAATGGCACGAAAAGTCTTAAAGCTGACAGACATGGGGCGAAAGTTCTTAAAATCGACAAACTAATGGGGCGAACGTCTTATAATATCAAAAGCAATGGGGCTAACCATGAGGGAGAAAGGGGTCAAGAAAAAAATCCCTCAAGTGGAAATCTCCCCTTAAGGCCACTCGCCACCCCCATAGAAGCATACAAGATCGAGAACGAGGTCTTTTACGGCGTCACAGAGTTTAAATTCACAACTTACATGATTTTTCTTTTCTCATTGTATACGTGTGTGTGTGTGATAGAGAAACATAGATAGATAGATAGATAGAGAGCAAGAGAGAGAGATTTGATTTTGCCCCGAGGGATAGATAGAGAGAGAGAGAGAGATTTGATTTTGCCCCGAGGGGCGAGTTTATTGAGCAGCGCAGGGGGATCCTGTGAGGGGACAACCACTAGTAAGGCGATACATACTGCTCAAAGAGCCATTATTCCACTGAAACAACAGCATCGTCGTCTGGTTACATTCATATTTGTGTTTATAAGTCAGGTTGGCATAATTCAGATGTGTTATTGTAGTTTCCTCATTTAATTGTCACATGGTCTGTATATACAGTACGTATCTCATTTAACAAAAAAAAAAAAAAAAAAAAAAAAAAAAAGCAAGCAAGCTTGTAGTGACTGAATTATTAATTGACAGGTTGTAAATAATAGCACTACAGAACTAGTGCAATCGTATGAGGAGACTATTCATATTTTCATTACATCAATGGTTATTGAGATCATAGTTAGCTGAATACAATTATTACAAAAATAGGCAATGGTATAAATCAACATAATACATAATTTAATACAGGCGGACATAATCATGATCCGCTTCGTTGTGCACTGGGAGCTAAGGTGTCTTGTGATCGCCTCGTACCCATACACAACGAACGTATTATAGTCTGCATGGTTGGTATCTAATTTGTTTGTTTTCCTCTTTCTTCCTCCCCTTTTCCTTTTTTTATTTTTTATTTTTTTTATTTTTTGACCCTAGGTGGGTCTAAGGGGGGAAAGGAGACGGGGAAAGGAGAGAGAGAGAGAGAGAGAGAGAGAGAGAGAGAGAGAGAGAGAGAGAGAGAGAGAGAGAGAGAGAGAGAGAGAGAGAGAGAGAGAGAGAGAGAGCAAGAACGAGAGCAAGAACACAATCACAACTTTAGTATGAATGGGAGCACGAGAAGGAAGGAGGGGGGAGGGGGGAGGGCAGACTAGATCACAACACCCCTCTATAGACCTAATTCAATACCTTCCCCCACCCCTACTGTGGACACGAGTGGCTCCTATATGGCCCCCACTATTTAACCTATATCAACTTTATCACCACTAATAGGACTAAACGTCTGATAATCCTCTCTCCATTGACGCATTCTACTCAACACCAAGACAAAAATCGACAACTAAATGGCACGAAAGTTCTTAAATTTGACGAAGAAATGGGGCGAAAGGTCTTAAAATCGCCAAACTAATGGGTCGAATGTCCTAAAATCTGGAAACGAATGGGGCTAAACATGAGGGAGAAGGGGGTCCAGAAAAACCCACCATTCCTCCCGCTCCCTATGCGATCTTAATAATCCCCTGGTATCGGTCTGGGCATCTGGGAGTGAGGTGCGGGGGTACACAACTACACATGTCCTATACGTGTCCTAGACCACCATTATCTTGGCTTACTTAGTAATGATCGCACCTTCCTCCCTCGCAGTTGTTTGATGGGTGGATTGGTAGGTGGAAGTGTGGAGGTGTGGGGAGATGGAGGGATTGGTGGTGGTGTGGAGGGGTAGGCGGATGTGTGGAGGGATGGGTGGAGGTGTGGAGGGGTACGTGGAGGTGTGGAGAGATGGAGGGATGGGTGGAAGAGAGCAGAGTGGATTGATGGGTGGAGGTGTGGGGAGATGGAGGGATTGGTGGGGAGATGGAGGGATTGGTGGATAGATTGGTGGCAAGATGGAGGGATGGATGTGTGGAGAGATGGAGGGATGGGTGGAGGTGTGGAGAGATGGAGGGATGGGTGGAGGTGTGAAGGGATGGGTGGAGGTGTGAAGGGATGGGTGGAGAGATGGAGGGATGGGTGGAGGTGTGGAGGGATGGGTGGAGGTGTGGAGGGATGGGTGGAGGTGTGGAGAGATGGAGATGGAGGAATGGGTGGAGAGATGGAGGGATGGGTGGAGAGATGGAGGGATGGGTGGAGGTGTGGAGGGATGGGTGGAGGTGTGGAGAGATGGAGGGATGGGTGGAGAGATGGAGGGATGGGTGGAGAGATGGAGGGATGGGTGGAGAGATGGAGGGATGGGTGGAGGTGTAGAGTTATGGAGGGATGGGGAGAGGTGTGGAGAGATGGAGGGATGGGTGGAGGTGTTGAGGGATGGATGGAGGGAGGGATGGGTGGCGGGATGGAGGGATGGGTGGAGGGAGGGATGGAGGTATGGAGAGAGGGATGGTTGGATACACAGCGGTATACATACCGGTACCACCATATTTATCAGCTAGACAGATGGATACACAATACATTAAACCGATTTATATTAATACAATCATCACCAAATCGGTACACAAAACAAGAAAGAGTGCGATGTGTAGACAAATATTATGGCTAATCCCACACACACACACACACACACACATATATATATATATACACACACACACACACACACACACACACACACACACACATACACACCTACACACAGTCATTATCACCCCTACTACCTTAATCCGTAAACAACCATGTATAGACAATAGGTACAGGAGCCTCAATTAATCCACACACTCGACTATCTACCCCTGGATCTACGAACTAATCCACCCAAAAGGAGTTCAATCCAATACCAACTCTATGGGGAGATTTAAGGGGAGATTTGTTTTGTTCTGGAGTCCCTCGTCTCTAATGTTTATCCCCATTAGTTTTTATATTTTGAGACGCTCGCTCCAGTAGTTTGGCAATTTTATGACCTTTTGTGCCATTCAGGTGTCGATTTTTTCCTGGCAAGCGATATCAAGCCTGTAATTTAGGGGGACAGTTTTCTGCGGAAAAATTTATAAATTTATCTAAAAGGGGGTTCTTGGGGACATTTCTTTAAGCTTGATGGAGGTCTAGGGAGGAAACATCCCATGGCATCTCAGACCTTATTACACCCACAATTCCTACATACCCAATCCCAACTCTCCTTTCCTCACCCTTCAACATCCCAAACCCTCTAACATCCCCAATCCCTAACCCTACCCATAATCCCCCAATCTCAACTTTCCATGCCCCTGCCCTTTAACATCCCATAGCATCCCAGACTAGTTTAACAACCCCAATCCTTACATCCCCAATCCCTACATCCCCATGCCTCTCCAACTCCTACATTCCCATCCTAACTCCCCAATCCCCATCCTAACTCCCAATCCGTACATCCCCAATCACAACTCCACAACCCTTACATTACCAATCCTCCCAATCCCAACTCGCCAATCCCCATATCCCTACATTCCCAATCCCAACTCCCCATCCCCAAACCCTACATCCCATCCCCATTCCCAACTCCCCAAACCCTACCCCCATCCCAACTCCCCAAACCCTACTCCCCATCCCTACATCCCCAATCCCAACTCCCCAATCCCTACATCCCCAATCCCCCAATTCCAACTCCCCAATCCCTACATCCTCAATCACAACTCCCCAATCTCCGACCCCAACTCTCCATACCCTACCCCTCACCCATACATCGCCAACCTACAATCCCCCCAACCCCAACTCCCAAATCCCCAATCCCCCAACCCCAATCCTCCCCAATCCCAACTCCCCGGCTACCTACCAAATTAGATCCGATAATTCCCGGTGCCGCTCTGAATCCCGTCTTATGATCGCTATCGTCGGGATCAGCCCCAGAGGTATCCGAACATCTGTCTCATCCGGACCCGGCCTTCTGTTTGTTTATGTACGGAGGTTGACAGTGGGCTCTGATTGGCATGTTTGGAAGTGTGTCTGTCTATGTAAATGTCTCTACTTATCTGTCTTCTGTTTGTTTTTGTACGGAGGTTGACAGTGGATTCTGATTGGCATGTTTGGAAGCGTGTCTGTCTGTCTATCTGTCTATGTAAATGTCTACTTGGCTATCTCTGTCTTCTGTGTGTTAATCTGTCTACGTACATGGCTACTTATCTGTCTGTTTGCATATACAGAGGTTGACTGTGGGTTCTGATTGGCATGTTTGGAAGTGTGTCTGTCTGTCTATCTGTCTACGTATATATCTACTCATCTGTCCATTTGTTTATGTACTGAGGTTGACAATGTGTTCTGATTGGCATGTTTGGAAGTGTGTCTGTCTGTCTGTATATTTATTGATCTACTTGTCTGTCTCTGTCTGTCTTCTGTTTGTATTTATATGGAGGTTGACAGTGGGTTCTTCTGATTGGCATGATTGGAAGTGTGTCTGTCTGTTTATCTGTCTATGTAAATGGCTCTACTCATCTGTCTTCTGTTTGTTCACATATATGGAGGGTGACAGTGGGTTCTGATTGGCATGATTGGAAGTGTGTCTGTCTGGATGGGGATAAACATCTTAAAACAGTTGGCTGAATGGGGCCGAATGGATACAAGCCAGGGAAAGACAGAAAAGGAGAGAAAATAAAAAAAAAGCCGGTGACCCCCCTTAAATAAATGTTTACCAATACATGTAATCATCAAGACATTAAGAGGAGGTTTCTGGTTTGTTCCCTAGACCTCCATCAAGCTTAAAATTACACCCTCTAGACCCTCTTTCAAGCTAAATTTGTAAATTTTTCGGTAGAAAAATTTCCCGGCCGAAGGCCGGTTCCTCTTAAATTACAGGCTCGCTATCGCTCGCCAGGAAACAAATCGACCCCTAAATGACACGAAATGTCTTAAAAGTGACATAAATGGGGTGAAAGTTCCAAGCTAATGGGGCGAACGTCTTAAAATCTCAAAAGCAACGGGGCTAAACATGAGGGAGAAAGGGATAAAGAGAAAAATCCCTCAAGTGGATATCTCCCCTTAAGGCTTGGCAAACGGACACGTACTATACATGCAACCATACACAACATGCAACCATACACAACATGCAACCATACACAACATGCAACCATACACAACATGCAACCATACACAACATGCAACCATACACATGCAACCATACACAACATGCAATCATACACAACATGCAACCATACACATGCAACCATACACAACATGCAACCATACACAACATGCAACCATACACAACATGCAACCATACACAACATGCAACCATACACAACATGCAACCATACACAACATGCAACCATACACAACATGCAACCATACACAACATGCAACCATACACAACATGCAACCATACACATGCAACCATACACAACATGCAACCATAAACAACATGCAACCATACACAACATGTAACCATACGCAACATGCAACCATACACAACATGCAACCATACACAACATGCAACCATACACAACATGCAACCATACGCAACATGCAACCATACACAACATGCAACCATACACAACATGCAACCATACACAACATGCAACCATACACAACATGCAACCATACACAACATG
Organism: Paralithodes platypus; assembly: GCA_032716605.1. NCBI lineage: Eukaryota > Metazoa > Arthropoda > Malacostraca > Decapoda > Lithodidae > Paralithodes > Paralithodes platypus. Next base: position 37,995,732 of record CM064505.1, read on the forward strand.
CAACCATACACAACATGCAACCATACACAACATGCAACCATACACAACATGCAACCATACACATGCAACCATACACAACATGCAACCATACACATGCAACCATACACAACATGCAACCATACACAACATGCAACCATACACAACATGCAACCATACACAACATGCAACCATACACAACATACTTACGGGCAGACAAGCACATAGATCAGTCAAGACGGATAGATAAATATATATTGAGAGTGAGCCCGTCAGATGATATGAGAAGAGAGCCCCACACCTGAACAAAAGATGTGTGTAAAATTGAGTTGACATATACATACAGTACAGACGAGCAGGCGGATAGATGGACATATAGATATAGATACATAATTATAGAGAGCGAGGCCGTCAGATGATACACAAAGAGAGACCCCACACACATGAGATAAAGTGTATAATAATAATAATACAGACACACAGGCAGATAGACAGGCATACAGATAGATAGATAGATAAAGACAGATAGATAGATAGATAAATAAATACATATAGATATAGATACATACATAGAGAGAGCGAGGCCGTCAGATGATACACAAAGAGAGACCCCACACACATGAGATAAAGTGTAGATAAATACATATAGATATAGATACATACATAGAGAGAGCGAGGCCGTCAGATGAACGAGAACAGAGCCCCCACACACCTGAGAAAAAACGTGTATAAATGAGTTTCCACATACATACATATACGAACAAACAGGCAGATAGATATATAAATAGATAGATATATAAAGACAGACAGACAGATAGATAGAAGACATACAGATAGCCATAGATAAATATATATAGAGAGAGCGAGGCCGTCAGATGATACGAGAACAGAGCCCCCACACACCTGAGAAAAAGTGTGTATAAAAATGAGTTGACAGTAGTAATTGGAGCCGACCTGCAGCCCCACCACTCCTCCACCCCCATTATCTCGATTGCTACTTTAATTGGGAACACTAATTAGGTTCATAATTTCGCTATATTACTATCTTGATTGATATGCATAATTAGGTTGTTTGTATTGGGATTAGCTGAGCTGTTACCTTAGTTTATAAATATATTTATTTTTATTTTTTATTTTTTATTTTGTTTTGCTCCCTAGACCTCTACCATTTGGTTAGAGTCAATCAGAAAATAAGCATGGACATTTACAGCCCGTTTGCTCCAGCACTCCCTGAGGTGCAAGAGGCCAAGGGTCACATTTGTTAGACTATACTGATTATAATAAAAAAAAAAAAAAAAAAAAAATTGGATTCGAGACCGATTCAAATGGGTGCTATTAACCCTTTGAAGACTATGACCAATTTTGATAGTTTATTATGGTTATCATTAGACGATTTTACTGTATACATTTTAGGAAGGATCTGTGGGAATCTCTTCCACCTACTATAATGACGCCTTGAATTGCATATCGTACGTAACAAATTGAAAGGAAGATTCGATTCAACCCGAGATAGCTTCGGAAATGTACAGTATGTCCACCATTTGTGTCTGTTATAGCTCACCAGTATCACGTTTGGAATCAAAATATCCTCATTAGTGCTCCCAGACTACTAATCGCGACAGTGCATTAACAATTTGTCATCTGCCTCTGTGTGTGTGTGTGTGTGTGTGTGTGTGTGTGTATTCTAAGAGGATTAACCGTGTAGATACCAGATGCCCCCACACTCGGCTAATCTTGGGAGCATCGGCAGGGGGCAGGCCTAGTAGGATGTAAGGGGGTGGGGTGGCAGAATGGAGGAGAAGAAATATAATGGGAAACGATCCGTTTTGGAGCTAGTTAATTCAGAAATCCTTCAACGGAATACTACAAGAGCCGCTGACGATCAATGATAATAGATAGATAGTGAGTACATTATGATTCTGTATAATGCCAAGGTAGCATAAACGTAGAGAGGGAGGTCTGCATTGGACTAAACAATACAATGGTTAGGTAGATTGGTTTATTATGAATATGAGAGAAATTTAGTTATTGTATATATTGGGTGAACAGTTCAACAATTGGTCTCCAAATAGGGCTCCCGAGTCACTCCGCATTCACTTTTGGTGGGGAGGTGATGGTTCGAGACTCTTGCGTCTCGTCTCGGGTGAAAACGGTGGAGAAGGATCTTGCCAGCTGACATCAGTATGTAGACTGGGCGTGGATAGTCTGGTACTCCAGGTCTCTACAACAATCCTTCTGTGGAGTAGTCAGTTTCATCCTCTTCTCCTATAGGAGTGACACGACTGGTAACTGGTCTGGGAGGAGGATGTCGGATACTACCGGCGTCTCATAGCTGTCTATGCCCACTGCCTGTGTTGTTCAGCTTTCGGCCACTTTGTGTGTCCTACTATTCTTGCGCAGGTTGGCTTTTGGAGGGTACTATTCTGCACTGGTGCTGGGTGAAAAATAGGCGGCTGCAAATGGGAGATTGAAGAGTTTGAGGTGCCCTTCTCACCTTGAGTGGCTATTAGGGTGTGAACGAAGATCTCAGGGCAGGTGGTGACGCTTCTGTAGTGTGTTGCCCATCTCTATTGGTAATGCTGTTTTCAGGAATCCCATTGTATTTGATACTGTTGGTGTCACAGGTTTCTTTGTTGAAGGGAAGTGAGGGGACTCTTGAAGATGTTTCGCTTTATGTCTTTGTAGCTCAGAGTGCAATTCCAAGTGCATTTTAAAATGTGTGAATTTTGTAAATGTCAAAGGGTAATAGCTTAGGTGTTCCAAATTCTCAATATAAACCTCTTTAACCCCTTCACCACTATTACGTAATGTTCATCATATTCTGGTTAACGTTATACGAATATCTTTAGTTTGCAATCTATCTATACGACTCAAATGGGTACATACGATCGCGATAAACCCTCTTAGTAACATACAGTAGGTCCTTCTTAAACTGCATACAATCATCACATGTTTGCAAACATCAAAGGTAAAAAGTCGTCATGGTGCTAAAGGGCTAACAATATTACTTTTGCTCGGATTCAACTTACATTAACAGTGATTCACGAGTAACTGAAACACAATATTACCCTTGGTGTGAGTTAAGATAAAGTAATATTACGCAATTTAGTACAACTCGCAGGAATAATGAAACAATGGAACACCAAGCTTTCGTCTATTCTCCCAAGGTATCTTCAGGGTAATACAAGAAAACAGGGCAAGACGGAGGCTTAAATATCCCTCCTATATCACCTGTGAGATGCTAACTACCATATATATATATAGTATATATATATATATATATATATATATATTATATATATATATATAGTATATATATATACTCTTACTACCTTTTCCGATTTTGACATTACATTTTGTATTTAACAAACCATTATATTTATACAATTAGGCAATATATTTCAAACTAGAATCATTTGCATAACCACGAGTTTGTAGAGGAAATTAAGAGTTACGTCTGATTGGGAAGAACATTGATGGTACAGTAAACCTAAATTACAATTAAACTGAATAGGGAAGGGTACGAGGAAAAGATGAAAAGTATGGAATAAAAGAAGTGAGAGAGAGAGAGAGAGAGAGAGAGAGAGAGAGAGAGAGAGAGAGAGAGAGAGAGAGAGAGAGAGAGAGAGAGAGAGAGATCAGAGAGAGAGAGAGAGAAAGAGAGATCAGAGAGAGAGAGAGAGAGAGAGAGAGAGAGACCCGCACAGAGAGAGAGAGACACACACACACACACACACATGTAGAAACTAAAGCGTGCACATGGAAGCACACAGGTAACAAAGCATTCATATGTAGATGTTTAAGGGGGGTTGGTTCACTTTTTGGTCGATTTTTTAATTTATTCATTATTTTCTAGTTTTCTCCCTAGACCTCCATCAAGTTTAAATAAAATATCCATTAGATCCCCCTTGTAGATTAATTTGTACATTTTTCGGTAGAAAAATGTCCCGGCCAAAGGCCGGTTCTCATTACAGGCTCACTATCGTTCGCCAGGAAAATAATCTACACCTAAATAGCACGAAAGGTCTTAATATTGACAAAGAAATGGGACGAAAGGTCTTAAAATCGACAAACAAATGAGGCAAACATCTTAAAATCTAAAAACTAATGGGGCTAAACATGAGGGAGAAGAGGGTCTAGACAAACGACGCATTTCCCCTTAAATACTCTTACATGTAAACACACTTGCATAGTCACAAATATACAGATACGCAGGTGTGCAAATCTGGTTCCATAGGGATTGGGCCCATACGGCATTGGGCCCATACGGCATTGGGCCCATACGGAATATACGGCATTGGGCCCATACGGCATTGGGCCCATACGGAATATACGGAATTGGGCCCATACGGCATTGGACCCATACGGAATATACGGAATTGGGCCCATACGGCATTGGGCCCATACGGAATATACGGAATTGGGCCCATACGGCATTGGGCCCATACGGAATATACGGAATTGGGCCCATACGGGATTGGGCCCACGGGATTGGAACCTAACCTAACCTAACCTAACCTAACCTAAGTGGCCCCAATCCCGTGGTCACCGTACAGATCTACATTCACGTACAGTCAAGCGAATATGTATTAGTGAGTTGGGCCTTGTCATTGGGGTTGGGTGTGAGAGGGATCTGCCTTGTGTGGGCCGATCGGCTTTCTGCTGACTCCAATTTTCTATATGGAGTGAGTGAGTGAGTGCGATGGCTATATTGAGAGAGTGAGTGAGTGCGTGTGAGAGTGAGTGTGGCGTTGCGTGTTGTGGTGGTTGATTGTGGCCGGTTGCAAGGGGGGTAGGGGGTGACAAGAGGGGGTAGGGGGTGACCACAAGACATCCCATCCCCCCCCCCCCCCTCTCTTACCATACACCCGCTACATCTCGGCGACCGGACATTTCAACCAGTAGACCATCTCAATCAGTAGACCTACTCAACCAGTAAACCATCTCGACCAGTAGGCCATTTCACCTAGTAGACCATTTCGACCAGTATACCATTTCGACCAGTAGACCATTTCGACCAGTTGACCACCTCAACCATTAGACCATATTTACCAGTAGACCATCTCACCCAGTAGACCATTGCAACCAGTAGACCATTTCGACCAGTAGACCATTTCAACCAGTTGACCACCTCAACCATTAGACCATATTCACCAGTAGACCATCTCACCCAGTAGACCATTGCAACCAGTAGACCATTTCAACCAGTAGACCATTTCTATCAGTAGACCATCTCAACCAGTGGACCATTTCAACCAGTGGATCATATCAACCAGTGGACCATATCAACCAGTGGACCATTTCAACCAGTAGACCATTTCAACTAGTGCACCATTTCAACCAGTAGACCATTTCAACCAGTAGACCATTTCAACCAGTAGACCATTTCAACCAGTAGACCATTTCAACTAGTGCACCATTTCAACCAGTAGACCATTTCGACCAGTAGACCATTTCAACCAGTAGACCATTTCAACCAGTAGACCATTTAAACCAGTAGATCATTTCAACCAGTAGACCATTTCAACCAGTAGACCATTTCAACCAGTAGACCATTTCAACCAGTAGACCATATCAATCAGCAGTTTCCTTCCATCCACCTATCCCCTTTCCACACTCTCTTCATAATTTCCACAATATATCTGATGTCATTAAGTTCTTCCACATTCATTGTCTTCTTTCAAATTATCTCTCTCTCTCTCTCTCTCTCTCTGTATATTTCTTTATGTGTCTCTGCCTCTCTCTCTTTGTCTCTGCCCCCCCCCCTCTCTCTCTCTCTCTCTCTCTCTCTCTCTCTCTCTCTCTCTCTCTCTCTCTCTCTCTCACTTTGCTGCCGCCTTGTCCTATAAACCAATGCTTAAGGGGGGGGGGGGGGAGGGTAGTTTTTCTGGACCCCCCTCTCCCTCGTGTTTAGCTCCAATAGTTTTGATATTTTATGACGCTCATTAGTTTTGCGATGTTAACACCTTTCGCCCCATTTCGTTGTAATTTTTAAGGCCTTTCGTGCCAATTAGGTGTCGATTTTTTTCCTGACGCGCGATAGCGAGCCTGTGATTTTAAGAGGAACAGGCCTTCGGCCGGGACATTTTTATATCGAAAAATTTACAAATTTACCTTGAAGGGGGGGTCTAGGGAGTGTTTTTCTAAGTTTGATGGGGGTCTAGCGAGGAAACGAAAAGATAAATTAATACATGAATTAATAGACTAAAATAACAGCCGGTGTCACACGAGCCCTTTAGCGGAGGATGTATCGGAGTCACAGTATCCGAGTCAAAGAGTAGCTCAAACAAATTCTACGAGCTGATAATTCTTGGTATTCTGACCAGGATTCGAACCCACTCACTCAGGTATGGTTGTGAGATTTGGGCACCGTATCCACTCGACCATGAGCGGATATAAGGGAAGCAATCTCTCTCTCTCTCTCTCTTTGCCTATCTCTCTTTCTCTCTGTCTCTGCCTCTCTCTCTTCGTCTTTCTCTCTCTCTCTCTCTCGCTCTCTCTGCTTCTCTCTCTCTGCCTCTCTCTCTCTCTCTCTGTCTCTGCCTCTCTCTCTCTCTCTGCCTCTCTCTCTCTCTGTCTCTGCCTCTCTCTCTCTCTCTCTCTCTCTCTCTTTGTTCCTATTTGAAGAACCAGGTTATAGTCTCGTGGAGGACTATGCCTTCATAATAACGTGGCGAGTTTTTTTTAGACTTCAACCAGACTTTAACCATGACTATTTTACACATTACCCTCACCAACTCGGCTAAATTATACGATTTTAATCATCCTGGTACAGTCGCGCTAATAAGACATGTCCCGGCACCACTTATGTGTTGATCAATAATTGGTATCAGCAATATCTAAGCTTCATTTCTTCATATTGAGTGAAATATAAAAACATGTTCCTACACTTACCCACCCTATTCAACATCTGACAGACATTAATACAGCACAGAGCAAGCCAAACGTAATGACAGCTGGGACATGACTTATTGGCGCAACCGTACATTTATGGAACCTCTCCGATGACAAATCTATTGAAAACTTCGAACAGGTTGGGAGATTATCATTACATTTTGCTACAATTAAGGGTGGGGCAGGGGGCGTTTTGTTTTCCTCCCTAGACCTCCATCAAGCGCATACAAAAACATCCTAAAACAAACCTTCTAGATATTTTTTTTACATTTTTCACTAGGAAAATAGCTTACAGACCCGTCATCGCTCGCCAGGAAAAGACGACACCCACCGTAATTGGCACGAATGGTCTTAATATTGACAGAGTAATGGGGCGAGAGGTGTTAGCAAGAAAATATTAATATATGATAAATAAAAACTAACCACTTCTACCCTATTTTATCCAGTCATGTTCTTTAAGCCTGTTCCATATATATTGTTATCCATGACAAGTATTTTGTATTTTCAATATTTATACTACGTTTATTTCAAGCCACCCGAAAGTAATCTATAACTCATCATGCTTGAAGTAAACCCAATCATCAGGAAAAAGAGAGAGAGAGATAGAGAGAGAGAGAGAGAGAGAGAGAGAGAGAGAGAGAGAGAGAGAGAGAGAGAGAGAGAGAGAGAGAGAGAGAGAGAGAGAGAGAGAACGAATAACTAAATAATAATTATTGAGGGTACAGTATTATAATAATTCGGTGACTAAGGATAGGCGCCCATAGTATCGATTGACCACCTGCGAATTTCATGCTATGAGGAAGTTGGAGCTGTAGACATCAACATTTACCTGAATTACTGGCTAAAATACGGTCGTAGTACATATGTAACGACATTAAGCCAAATTCAACATACTATCTGTCTATCAGAAACATACATTAGTATTGCATTTCCGTTTAATATCGATCTTATCGGTTCCAACTTCCTTATAGCCTGAAACTCCCAATTAAGTGGTCAATTGTGTAACTGAATTCTGAGCCACCCTATAAATATACAGTATATACAGGCATATATATATATATACAGTATATATATATATATATATATATATATATATAATATATATATATATATATATATATATATATATTATATATATATATATATATATATATATATACAGTATATATATATATATATATATATATATATTTTTTTTTTTTTTTTTTTATATTAGTGTAGCCAGGGAGGATATTTTCTTTCAGGCAGGTGAGATTAAAATAATAGGCACAGTTTGCATTATTGAGTTTTTTATTGATACTCTCAATTTTTCGTATAGATTTTCTGGTATATTTCTGAAAATACCAGAAAAACTATACGAAAAATTGAGAGTATCAATAAAAAACTCAATAATGCAAACTGTGCCTATTATTTTAATCTCGCCTGCCTGAAAGAAAAAAATATATATATACCGGTATATATATATATATATATATATATATATATATATATATATATATATATATATATATATATATATATATATATCGCATTTAATGTACATATAATTATAAGCAATATTTAACAAACTAATAATAAGTAAGTAAAAAACTACTTGTCATCGGATAATTATGGTGTCATTAAAACGTTTACACCCATGGAAAAACAAACGAACAACATAATTACTGTATTAAGAAAACGTTGTAAATTTCGTAACGGTTATAATATACAATAAATTAATCATATAAATGGATCTCATATATATATATATATATATATATATATATATATATATATATATATATATATATATTATATATATATATCAGAAATATTTATCTTGAACAGGTAGTATATTATATGACCAGGCAATATCGATTATGTCGAGGATTAAGGAGCTAAAAAAAAAAAAAGAAAGGCTCTACCTGAATAACCGGAGGCGGAAATTGATTTAGGCTCGTCTATAGGGCAGGTAGACAATGGAGAGGCTGGTTCCCACAGTGCGTTTTTTTTGTGTGTGTGTGTGTTTTTTTGTTTTCTTTTACTGATGCTCATCATTATTTTTTTCCTGTCTTCTTGATTTCCCCCTCCCCCCCTCACTTCCCTCTGTTCCTCCACCCCCCACGTCTCTCTCTCTCTCTCTCTATATATATATATTATATATATATATATATATATATATATATATATAAATATCTATATATATATATATATATATATATATATATATATATATACCGGTATATATAAAACATGAAAAATATTGATTCTTGTGGTAAAAATATATGCGAATATGCTTCCACACTAAAGGTGTGTAGAAAAGGGTAGGTTCACTGCACAAAGTTTAAAAAAAATTAGTGCTAAAATTAAATTGCATCTAAAATATATTCCATGCACAAAATAAGGGTTTACAAAGTATGTCCGAGTATCTTATTAGAAGGCTCGGACTGTTGTGTACATATTAAAATAATGTTTATGTAAAAGTGTTAATGATTACTTCTAAATTATTATTATTACTTCTAAATCATCGAGCCTGTAATTTAAGGATGAATCGGCCTTTGGCCGGGACATTTTTCTACCGAAAAATGTACAAATCTATCTTGAAGGGGGGGCTAGGGGGTGTTTTTCTAAGCTTGATGGAGGTCTAGGGAGGAAACTAAAAAAAATATATATATATAAATACATTAATTAAGAGACCAAACAAACAACCAATGTCCCCTTAAAGGTGCATGAAGCATTGTCCGTGGCTGGTGGTGGATAAAGAGGTGTGGTGGATAGGATGGATAGAGAGGTGGTGGGGTGGATAGGATGGACTATAAGTGACGCCACAATCTACATGAGTGATGGATGTGTTGTCAGAGTGGACTGAAGGGAGTGATAACGGACCCACAGATGTGGAGTGTGCAGGAGGAGAAGGAATAGATAATGTTCATCTTAATTTGAGCTCGATATACTGACACCAAACACTATTCCTTTTGACCATTAGGAGAGTGAATAATTATGAGTGTGTCTATACATAATTATGAGTGTGTCTATACATAATTATGAGTGTGTCTATACATAATTATGAGTGTGTCTATACATAATTATGAGTGTGTCTATACATAATTATGAGTGTCTATACATAATTATGAGTGTGTCTATACATAATTATGAGTGTGTCTATACATAATTATCAAATCAAATGTAGAAAGGCGTATTTAAGTTTTAAGAGGGGGCAGTGGTTAGTTTTATAGTCTATTTTCGTATTCATTCATATACTGTATATACAGTATATATATATAAAAAAGAAAAAAAATTATATATACCGGTATATATATATATATATATATATATTTAGTGTCCTCGCTAGCCCTCCATCAAGCTTAAAAAAACACTCCCTTGACCGATAAATGTTTACATTTTTCGATAGAAAAATATCCCGTCCGAAGGCCGGGTCTTCTTAAAAATACAGGCTCGCTATCGCTCGCCATGAAAAAATCGACACTTATAAATGGCACAAAAGTTCTTAAAATTGACAAGGAAATGGGACGAAAGTGGTAAAATAGCCACACTCATAGTCGGAACGCCTTCAAATCTCAAAACTAATGAGGATAAACATGAGGGAGAAGGGGGTCGAGAAAAAACCTCTGCCTCCCCTTAATAACCACGTCTATCTTATCGCTTAATTCAAGGTAATAACAAATATTATAATAGGCCTATGATCAAATATTTCTTGCCGATGAAAACATGCCTATGATAAAATATTTCTTGTCGGTGAAAACATATGTGCAATATGGTCCCTGCGACAATATAGAATTTACAGTCAGAGATTTAAGACATGATAGGCATATGGACGAGATGGGTTGGGTGTGAGGGGGATCTGCCAGGTATGGGCCAATCGGCGCTCTACAGACCCCCATTGTGTGTCCTCTGACCGTTTTGGTGAGGTCGGTCCTTATGGTATTAGTGAGCTGGGCCTATAATTAGGCCTTGTAATTGGGGTTGGGTGTGAGAGGGATCTGCCTTGTGTGGACCAATCGGCTTTTTGCAGACTCCCATTTTCTTATGTTCTTATGTTAACATATTTTACGTGTCATTTCCATCCCTGTCATTGCGATCACAATTACATCTACCAGTTCACATATTTATCTTCTACTCCGGCACAGTGGATAGCGTGGTGGACTACAAACCAAATTAACCTCAGATCGAGTCCACGCCAAGCGTCAAGAGTTTTTCTGAGGTGATCTGATCGTTCCCGCTGTTCTACAAATATCCTGGTCAAGAAAATACCCCCTATATCGTCACCAACTTATAGCATAGAAGAAACCCGTCCATATTCGAAGATGTTGTGAACGACGGTATAGCTGCTCTCTCCAAATATGTGACGTGTATAATATTATTTTTATTAATCTCACCACCACACCCCCAATGAAATTAATTAAAGTATATATGATCCACCGGGATTCGAACCTGGGTTATCACACACATATTTTTGCCACCTTAACCATTACACCACCAGGACGGTTAAAGGTTAAATAAGGTGTCGTGTTCTAGCCAGCAGAGAGGAAGCAACCAACACCCTGATCTACAGTCATTCGCATCTATATTTACACAACTAAATCTACCTAACTAACCCATTCAATCTACCTAACTAACCCCTTCAATGTACCTAACTAACCAATTCAATCTACCTAACTAACCCCTTCAATGTACCTAACTAACCCCTTCAATCTACCTAACTAACCCATTCAATCTACCTAACTAACCCCTTCAATGTACCTAACTAACCCATTCAATCTACCTAACTAACCCATTCAATCTACCTAACTAACCCTTTCAATCTACCTAACTAACCCCTTCAATCTACCTAACTAACCCCTTCAATGTACCTAACTAACCCATTCAATCTACCTAACTAACCCCTTCAATCTACCTAACTAATCCATTTAATCTACCTAACTAACCCATTCAATCTACCTAACTAACCCATTCAATCTACCTAACTAACCCATTCAATCTACCTAACTAACCCATTCAATCTACCTAACTAACCCCTTCAATCTACCTAACTACAGTATATACCCCTTCAATCTACCTAACTACAGTATATACCCCTTCAATCTACCTAACTAACCCATTCAATGTACCTAACTAACCCCTTCAATGTACCTAACTAACCCATTCAATCTACCTAACTAACCCCTTCAATCTACCTAACTAATCCATTCAATCTACCTAACTAACCCATTCAATCTACCTAACTAACCCATTCAATCTACCTAACTAACCCCTTCAATCTACCTAACTAACCCATTCAATCTACCTAACTAACCCATTCAATCTACCTAACTAACCCATTCAATCTACCTAACTAACCCATTCAATCTACCTAACTAACCCATTCAATCTACCTAACTAATCCATTCAATCTACCTAACTAACCCATTCAATCTACCTAACTAACCCATTCAATCTACCTAACTAACCCATTCAATCTACCTAACTAACCCATTCAATCTACCTAACTAACCCATTCAATCTACCTAACTAACCCATTCAATCTACCTAACTAACCCATTCAATCTACCTAACTAACCCATTCAATCTACCTAACTAACCCATTCAATCTACCTAACTAACCCATTCAATCTACCTAACTAACCCATTCAATCTACCTAACTAACCCATTCAATCTACCTATCTAACCCATTCAATCTACCTAACTAATCCATTCAATCTACCTAACTAACCCATTCAATCTACCTAACTAACCCATTCAATCTACCTAACTAACCCAGTCAATCTACCTAACTAACCCATTCAATCTACCTAACTAACCCATTCAATCTACCTAACTAACCCATTCAATCTACCTAACTAACCCATTCAATCTACCTAACTAACCCATTCAATCTACCTAACTAACCCATTCAATCTACCTAACTAACCCATTCAATCTACCTATCTAACCCATTCAATCTACCTAACTAATCCATTCAATCTACCTAACTAACCCCTTCAATCTACCTAACTAACCCATTCAATCTACCTAACTAACCCAGTCAATCTACCTAACTAACCCATTCAATCTACCTAACTAACCCATTCAATCTACCTAACTAACCCATTCAATCTACCTAACTAACCCATTCAATCTACCTAACTAACCCATTCAATCTACCTAACTAACCCATTCAATCTACCTAACTAACCCATTCAATCTACCTAACTAACCCATTCAATCTAACACATACACTACCACCCACCTATCGATCACTTACTGTACTTAAGGGGAGACGGAACGTTTTTTTTTTTTTCTATTAATACATTTATTCCTTTATCAACTCTGCGTAAGCAGAGTGGTATCGCCCCCCGTATAGTGGTACATGCCGGCCGAAATGTCTGTCTGTCTGTCTGTCCGTCCGAGAACTCCTCCTACACCGTTTGACGGATTTTCACCAAACTTCACACGAACCTTCGGTGCGTGAATTCGACGGTAATTAAATTTGTTGTTTGAATTTGTGCAGTAGTTATGATTTTAGGTCCAAAATATGGACCTTGTCGGACACCCTCCATTTGACACCATAACCCCAGCGGCCCTTATTACACAGTCCACAGATACCAGGTCGTGACGGGCGTATGGCAATGTGGTTTGGGGTGTGACGGCGAAAATAATTGGGGTATTTTTTTTTTTTTATGAAGGAGACAAAAGCCATACCTGGGTGTAACGAGTCTCCCCTCCCCCATGGTAATGTTGTTTTGGGTGACGGCGAAAATAATTAGGGCTTTTTCTGCATGAAGGAGACAAAAGTAAACAAAACTTATGGACTCTCGAAACCAGCCAAAGGGCAGAGACGGGCGCAAACGTGGGGGCGGGGGGTATAGCAACAACGGGTTTAATCCGGCTGCCAATAATCTTATGGCACCGGTTGTGGCAGAGGATTTTGCTCCTGGCGCCAATTACGAGGCCTATGATGCGGGCCTAGGTTATCCAGTTGGCATCAGTGCGCCAGCCGTTGACTCCGGAGCACAGGCTCTCGGTCCTAACATGCAGCATCGAAACAGTAAGGTGTATCTCCAGAGTATAATCGAAGGAGAGGACGGGGAGCCGGACCTCTACTTTTATTCCGACGGATCTGTTACAGAAGTAATGCCCGAGCCTAGGCCATCGAACCTTGATTATGGTGTTGAATGTCCGGAGCCAAATGTCGTTGAATCAGGTCCGGCGCCTTACTTTGATGATGAATATCCCCACCCAAATTTAGTTGGTAAATGTCCCGAGCTTGTAAGAGTAACTGAATTTCCCGAGTCTGAGCATGTTGATGGATGCCCAAGGGAGATCGAGTCGTTCATCGAAGGTGAGGATGGGGAGCCTGACATAATTTTCTATTCTGATGGCACCACGGAAGAAGTATGGGGAACGGCTGCACCTAGTTTGGCGCTTGGAGGAGAGTTGGATGCGATGCCAGGCTCACAGGATTACGAGAATGACCCGCCAGCCAATGCTCCCGTTCCGGTTATTGAAAGTGTCTCCCAGAATGGTGACAGCATTCTGGAGTGCGACGGAAAATATATGGACTGTGAGGGAAAGGGTGAAGTGTGTGGGGAAAAAAATATGATGGAGTGTGAGGGGAAGGGCGAAGAAGAGTGTGGTGGAGAAAATGTGGAGTGTGGGGAAAAATATGTGGAGTGTGAGGGGAAGGGCGAAGAAGAGTGTGGGGGAGAAAATGTGGAGTGTGGGGAAAAATATGTGGAGTGTGAGGGAAAATACGAAGTGTGTGAGGGAAAAGGCGAGTCGTGCCAGGAAAAGGGTGATCAGGGAGAGGAAAAAGGCGAGGAAAGTAGTCCGACCATCCTTAAGGACAACAAGAAGAAAATGGGTAAAGGGAAACGTCTGCAGCGCAAACTGAAGAAAATGGTACGAGCCGTGGTATCCGTGCTGTGTTGTAG
>CM064505.1:38015512-38140512 GCA_032716605.1 Paralithodes platypus
CTTCTATATCTCCTCCTCAACTATGGCCTCTAATTCCACAACCAATCAACTAATCCTCCTCCTCCTCTTCCACATTCTCTGTCTCTCTCTCCCCCCCCCCCTATCTCTCTCTCCCTCCGTTGCCATTGTGATGCGGCAACCGTGAGATCGGACGCGACACTCAGCCGATTGAGACCCTCCTGGAATAACAAACCGCACCGCCTTTTCTGCCCCTCCCCTTTCAGCCCCCATTCTCGCCCTTATATCCCCCGTAGATAAGACCTAATTCGGTGTCTATTTGCCATGGAGGGGTGCGTCTAATCGGCTGGTGGTCCAGGGGCAGTAATTTGTAACATACCTCTTGTTTACGTATCATAACACTGGCCCTCTGGCGGCAAACAGGGTTACCAAGTCAAAATCGCATTTACCGCTACTTTAGCTCTTAACAGTTGCTAGAATATTGCTAGATAGTAGATTTCTTTCCGTAGTAGAATGAAAGAATGGAACCAAAATCAATGGAAATGAAAGTCAATGCATCAAATTACGTCTTCCATTCATGATTTTTTTTAACAATTGCTTTTGACTGCGGCGGGTTGAAGGTTGATCAAATGATACAATAGGCCGCTAGATGAAACCAACCAATTCGAGTTAGCAAGAACCCGCTAAACTGGCAACGCTGGCTGGAGGGAGAGGGGGGGGGGGGGACACGCGGGCACAGCTGGAGTTCTCCTTTGGAAATCGGTCCATTATTATTTTCCTCCACTTACATACTGTACTTTATAGGAGGAGCCATTTTTCGGTATACAAACTGTCAACCTTGTGCGTTCGTATGTAATGAATTAAACCCATACAGTACCAGGGGCATACTTGTCATTACACTCTGGCAACTATTGCACGATTTTAATTAGTCATCTTAGGAAGGACGTCTAGTCATAAAAAGGCTACAGAGTATCTCAATTCATCGTTTTAGCTACCCTATACCCCTCCTAAGCTTCATAAAATCGTCTAAATGTTACTAGAATACATAATAACACACGTCGCTGGTACTCAAAGGGTTAATAAATATTGCAAAACCCCTTCTGTACCGGGACACTGGTTCTATTGTTTTCTTCTGACTTTGCTTAACGATTTTATTCAACTGGGACAAAGAAATGGGGCGAAAGGTCTAAAAAACGCCAAACTAATTGGCCGAATGTCTTGAAATCTCAATACTACTGGGGCTACCTTTGTGAAGGGTCAGCCATGGAATAGGTGTGGAAATGTACAACCCATTTGCTCCAGCCCTTTTTGAGTTATAGAGATCAGGCTTCACAATGTCTGGACTACCTAGTTGGACCAGGGTATAGTCTGTAGGTTTTCGATAAATTCATTTTTTTTAGCGGTTCATTTTTAGTTGCGTACTGGAAAGAATATGCAACAAATCTCGGTCTCTGCAACGTACTAGATATAATATGCAACATTACTCTGTCTCTGCAACGTACTGAGAATAATATGCATCAATACTCTGTCTGCAACGTACTAGATATAATATGGACAAATACTCTGTCTCTGCAACGTACTAGATATAATATGCAACAAAAATCTGTCTCTGCAACGTACTAGATATAATATGCAACATTACTCTGTCTCTGCAACGTACTGAGAATAATATGCATCAATACTCTGTCTGCAACGTACTAGATATAATGGACAAATACTCTGTCTCTGCAACGTACTAGATATAATATGCAACAAAAATCTGTCTCTGCAACGTACTTGATATAATATGCAACATTACTCTGTCTCTGCAACGTACTGAGAATAATATGCATCAATACTCTGTCTGCAACGTACTAGATATAATATGGACAAATACTCTGTCTCTGCAACGTACTAGATATAATATGCAACAAAAATCTGTCTCTGCAACGTACTTGATATAATATGCAACATTACTCTGTCTCTGCAACGTACTAGATATAATATGGACAAATAATCTGTCTGCAACGTACTGGGAATAATATGAACCGATATTCTGTTTCTGCAACGTACTGAGAATAATATGCAACAATAATCTGTCTCTGCAACGTACTGATAAATAATATGAACCGATATTCTGTCTCTGCAACGTACTGAGAATAATATGCAACAATAATCTGTCTCTGCAACGTACTGATAAATAATATGAAACAATACTCGGTCTCTGCAACGTACTGTGAATAATATGCAACAATAATCTGTATCTGCAACGTACTGATAAATAATATGAAACAATACTCGGTCTCTGCAACGTACTGTGAATAATATGCAACAATACTCTGTCTCTGCAACGTTCTTGATATAATATGGACAAATACTCTGTGTCTGCGTCATATGTAGGCCAAGTTTTCAAAAATAACAACCTATTTCGTTACAACACCTTCGCAATGGCTAAATAATCATGACAATTTACCATCGCCTGGATACAAATATATACTTTAGCCCTGAGTATTGTTATGGAGATTATATAAATATATACATTTATAAATAAATAAATAAGTAAATAAAATAAGTAAATAAAATAAATAAATATATAAATACATTTATAAATAAGTAAATACAATAAATTAAATAAATATAATAAATAAATAAGTAAATAAAATAAATAAATATATAAATACATTTATAAATAAGTAAATACAATAAATAAAATAAATATAATAAATAAATAAGTAGATTAAATAAAAACAAGTAAATAAATCAATAATATGAATGGAATAACTAAATAATTCACATAAATAAATAAATCCAACAAATTAATAAATGAGGCTCGTGTGACTTTCTTCTCATGCATTACGTAAGATCGTAATTTAAGGGGAGATTTCCACTTGAGGGATTTTTTTCTTTACCTCTTTCTTCCTCATGTTTAGCCCCATTGCTTTTGAGTTTTTAAGATGTTCACCCCATTAGTTTGGCGATTTTAAGAACGTTCGCCCGATTTCTGTCAATTTTAAGACCTTTCGTACCATTTAGGTGTCGATTTTTTCCTGGCGAGCGATAGCTACCCTGTAATTTAAGAGGAACCGGCCTTCGGCCGGGAATTTGTTTCTACCGAAAAATATACAAATTTATCTTGAAAGGGGGTCAAGGGGGTGACATTTTTAGATTGCTGGAGGAGTAGGAAACAAACTAAAAACCTCCCCTTAAGATCGTATTTACCCATTTGAGTCGTAGAGGTAGATTATAAACAAAAGAAAATCATCGATGGGTAACCAGAATATGATGACAATTACGTAATGGGTGGTGACGGGGTTGAAATGGGTAGATTATTTTATTATTTAGTATTTAGTATTAATCTTTGTATTATTATTTATGTAATGAACTCCATTCTTCCTCATGTTTAGCCCCAATAGCTCTCAAGACCCCCCCCCTCTCTCTCTCTCTCTCCCCCCCCCCCCCCCTCCCTTCGAAATAAATTCTTGCATTTTTCGGTAGACAAATGTTCCGGCCTAAGGACGGTTCCTCCTAAATTGCAGGATCGCTATAACTTGTCAGGAAAAATGGCACGAAACGTCATTACATTGGCAAATAAATGGGGGTTATTATGTAACGGCTGTGGTGGTAGTTAATGGGGGTTATTATGTAACGGCTGTGGTGGTAGTTAATGGGGGTTATTATGTAACGGCTGTGGTTGTAGTTAATGGGGGTTATTATGTAACGGCTGTGGTTGTAGTTAATGGGGGTTATTATGTAACGGCTGTGGTGGTAGTTAATGGGGGTTATTATGTAACGGCTGTGGTTGTAGTTAATGGGGGTTATTATGTAACGGCTGTGGTTGTAGTTAATGGAGGTTATTATGTAACGGCTGTGGTTGTAGTTAATGGGGGTTATTATGTAACGGCTGTGGTTGTAGTTAATGGAGGTTATTATGTAACGGCTGTGGTTGTAGTTAATGGGGGTTATTATGTAACGGCTGTGGTTGTAGTTAATGGAGGTTATTATGTAACGGCTGTGGTTGTAGTTAATGGGGGTTATTATGTAACAGCTGTGGTGGTAGTTAATGGGGGTTATTATGTAACGGCTGTGGTTGTAGTTAATGGAGGTTATTATGTAACGGCTGTGGTTGTAGTTAATGGGGGTTATTATGTAACGGCTGTGGTTGTAGTTAATGGGGGTTAATATGTAACGGCTGTGGTTGTAGTTAATGGGGGTTATTATGTAACGGCTGTGGTGGTAGTTAATGGGGGTTATTATGTAACGGCTGTGGTGGTAGTTAGGCTATCTAATTAGTTATGTTAAGGGGAGGTCTCCAATTTAGGGATTTATTGCTTGACTCCTTTCTCCCTCATGTTTAGCCCCATTGCTTTTGATATTATAAAACTTTTGCCCCATTAGTTTAGCGATTTTAAGAACTTTCACCCCATATTAAGACCTTTCGTGCAATTCAGGTGTCGATTTTATCCTGGCGAGCGATAGCGAGCCTGTAATTTAAGAGGAACCGGCCTTTGGCCGGGACATTTTTCTACCGAAAAATATACAAATTTATCTTGAAAGGGACTCAAGGGGGTGTAATTTTAAGCTTGATGGAGGTCTAGGGAACAAACTAAATACCTCCCCTTAACGCAGATACAAGTCGGTCTATATAACTAGATTAATAAGGAATGATTCACACCTACATTACTACGCAATAACAACCAAGACCACTATACCTACCACTCCATCAATCACTACACCTACACCATCAATCACTACAACTACACCATCAATCACCACAACCACCTGCCACACCATCAATCACCACAACAACCACCACACCATCAATCACTGCAACTACACCATCAATCACCACAACCACCTGCCACACCATCAATCACCACACCATCAATCACTGCAACTACCGGTACCACCACACCATCAATCACTGCAACTACACCATCAATCACCACAACAACCACCACACCATCAATCACCACAACCACCACCACACCATCAATCACCACAACCACCACCACACCATCAATCACCACAACCACCACCACATCATCAATCACCACAACCACCACCACACCATCAATCACCACAACCACCACACCATCAATCACTGCAACTACACCATCAATCACCACAACAACCACCACACCATCAATCACTGCAACTACACCATCAATCACCACAACAACCACCACACCATCAATCACCACAACAACCACCACACCATCAATCACTGCAACTACACCATCGATCACCACAACAACCACCACACCATCAATCACTGCAACTACACCATCAATCACTACAACAACCACCACACTATCAATCACCACAACAACAACCACACCATCAATCACCACACCAATAATCACTGCAACTACACCATCAATCACCACAACAACCACCACACCATCAATCACTGCAACTACACCATCAATCACTACAACAACCACCACACCATCAACAACCACACCATCAATCACTGCAACTACACCATCAATTACTACAACAACCACCACACCATCAATCACCACACCATCAATCACTGCAACTACACCATCAATCACTGCAACTACACCATCAATCACTACAACAACCACCACACCATCAATCACTGAAACTACATCATCAATCACCACAACTACCACACCATCAATCACCACAACAACCACCACACCATCAATCACTGCAACTACACCATCAATCACCACACCATCAATCACCACAACCACCACACCATCAATCACTACAACCACCACACCATCAATCACTAAAACAACCACCACACCATCAATCACCACCACACCATCAATCACTAAAACTACAACACCACAACTACAACATCAATCACTACAACAACCACACCATCAATCACCACACCACCAATCACTAAAACTACAACACCATCAATCACCACAACACCAACCACCACCAACAACAACAGAGGCAGCAGACCAAGCCGTACCATGTCCTCGAAGCTCCCATGTTTTATTCTGTTCCACTCCAAAGACAGTTTCAAAAGGAGGACCAACTACATTCCTCGGATGTCTCGGGTCTGGAGTGGTCTGAGGTGCGATAGTCCGTTCATTCTAGGTTGGGCAGAAATCGTAACCCCTAACCTCTGTAACTAAAAACAGACTAGAGTAATCGAGCTAATATGTCTACCAAATAGGAAGACTTGGCTAGGGAATAGGTGCATAAATTGACAACTCATTTGTTCTAGCCTTTTTTGAGTTACAGAGGTTACAGGTTACGATTTCTGCCTAACCTAGATTAAACGGACTATAGCCTAGAGTAATCGAGCTAATATTTCTACCAAATAGGGAGACTTGGCTAGGGAATATGTTTATAAATTGACGGCTCATATGTTCTAGCCCTTTTTGAGTACCGTAACATAGGTTAGAGGTTACGATTTCTGCCCAACCTAGATTGAACGGACTATAGGCAATGTTTGGGAGGTTTTATACTATCACTATTATTACTATCATCAATGCAGGTGCTTGGAACGGATATGATTGCAATAGTTGTGGTATGTACAGTCGCCCAAATAAGTGATGTCTCAGCACCAAGTATGTTTTGATCAATAATTGGTATCAGCAATATCTAAACTAGATTTATTCACTTCGAGTGAGCTATACAAACATGTACCTACACTTACCCACCCTATTCAACATCTGGCAGACATTAAGGGGAGATATCCACTTGAGGGACTTTTTTCTGGACCTCATTCTCTCTCATGTCTAGCTCCATTGCTTTTGAGATTTTAAGATGTTTGCCCCATTAGTTTGGCGATTTTAAGAAGTTTCACCCCATTTATGTCACTTTTAAGACCTTTCCTCCCATTTAGGTGTCATTTTTTCCTGGCGAGCGATAGCGAGCCTCTAATTTAAGAGGAACCGGCCTTCGGCCGGGACATTTTTCTACCGAAAAATGTACAAATTTATCTTGAAAAGGGGTCAAGGGGGTGTAATTTCAAGCTTGATGGAAGTCTAGGAAACACACTAAAAACCTCCCCTTAATACAGCACTTAGTGAGCTAAATGTAATGACAGCTGAGACATAACTTATTAGCGCTACTGCATAATATCAGTACTGGCAAGATTCACTTATACCGCTATGATTACAACTACTCGAATCATTAACACAACCACTATTACCATAACAATAAGGCCGACCCCAGCAACCACAACAACAACAACCTCAACAATAACTACCAACACTACCACTCGACAACCAGCCAAGCCCTATCTCCTCGAAGCTCCTCATTTTTAAAACTGGTCCACTCCTGAGACAGTATCAAGCAGGGGACCAAATTCCCAGGATGCCTCTGATCTGGAGTGGTCTGGGCTGCAAGACAATGTTGGAAGTAGTAGACCATCACTGTTATTACCATCAGCATTTTTGTTCTATGTGCAAGAAGGAGACAAAATGCAAAGCTGTCTGTAACAAGTGCCCCCCCCCCCCCACACCTATTTCCGAGTGTATCCACCACGAATATCCTCCTCAGACAATGGAAATTCATTCATAACACTATGATGATAACTACCACAACAGCACCACCAAAACAACAACCACACCCACTAAAACCACAACCACAAAAAAACAACCACAACCACTACAACCATAACCATAACCACTACCACAACCACAACCACAGCAACTACGAAGACAGCCACAACTGAATTCAACAATAGATCAGCCTTTCCCTCCTCTAAGTTCCCCATTTTTAAAACTGGTCCATTAACAAGAGACAGTATCAAGCACCAGACCGGCAGACCCCCAAAACTACATTCCGTGGATACCCCTGTTGTGGAGTGGCCATGGTGGTGGTGCAAGACAAAGTTGGGGAGGTTGTTGTAGTAGGTGACCGTAGTAGTAGTAGAGGGGGGGGGTATTGTCTGACATTCCTAGAGCCCAATTCGTTAGTATTTATTTCAAATTTTTTCTTTCGTCGCTCTTATCCGATCGGTTTTGCTGTCTCGATTTATTTGTTTGTCTTTCTGTCTTTCTTTCTTCATTCCCAATGTTTTCATTGTTTTCTTTTCAAATTATCGCATTTATTTGTACATATACTATATTTAATTTTTGCTTAACAACCACATATCTCTCTTTAATACCTTTGAGAGCTTCTTTCCTTTTCGTCTTTACTTCCTGCAATGCATTTCCTGTTCCTTAATTTCCTAAAATGTGTCAATAATGAACCATTATTAGCTTCAGTTAATGGCTTAATAGTATAGAACAATCTTACGCATTCCATGTTTCATTAACCCTTTCTGTACCGCCGACGTCTTTTTCATGTTATTTTAGCTATGTTTAGATGTTTTTGTGCAGTTTTAGAAGGATTTATGATAATAAAAAGGGTTAACTGAGATAGTTCGAAGCCTGTTAATTGCTAGAGGCCCTTTAAGAAACTTAATAAAATCGTCTGAGAGTTGCCAGAATAAAGTTAAAAGGACGTCGCCGGTACAGAAGGGGTTAATCCTATTTCATCTTTAACATTAGCATTTATCCATCAAAGAAAAATCATCTTATTCCATCATTAGCAATAACATTCTTTTCAGCCATCACAAAGCGATGGACTATGAAGAGACGTCGCCCCCATCGAATTACTCAACCCCCATTCAGATCCCCATGTTGTTAGCAAATTGAAAGATAATGGAACAAAATGGAAGGCCCCGTCCCTGCCTTCTGCCCCTTGTCACCCCACGCCCCTTAGCCCAGCCCCCCCTCCCCCCCCCCCCATTATCCGCCATCTATACCCTTAGATAAACTCCACCTGCCCCTTCGAACACGCCAATTTCAACCTTAGGCAACGAGGGAATAGAGCTCATATTTCAGTGCGGGTCCCTTACTTCTACCTCCAAATCCTAGACTACACGGATTTCAACCTTATGGAACGGGGGTATAAAGCTCAAAATCTAACGCACGGGAAACAGGTCAAAACGGCCACATTCCTAAACGGCCAAAATCCTAAACAGTGTACGTTAAGTTGGATTAAGCTAGATTTGGTTAGGTATAATTGCTGTTGTTTAGCTTAGGTTAGGGGATAGGTTAGGTAAGGCTTAGTTATGATAATTTGCATAAGGGTAGGTTAGGGCACTATATAGACGGTCTTGTGGAAGGGGTCGTTTTGACTTTAAGGGGGGTCACCGACATTTTTTTTTTATCTTTCTCTCCTTTTCTCTCTTTCCCTGGCTTGTATCCATTCGGCCCCATTCAGCCAACTGTTTTAAAACGTGTATCCCCATCCAGGTATCAATTTCTTCCTGGCGAGCGATAGCGAGCCAGCATTGTATGGAGAAATCCGGCTTCGCCGGAAACATTTTTCTATCGAAAAATGTACAAATTTAGGTTGCTATCCAAACAAACAAAAATATATATGCTGGCTAGCTATCGCTCGCCAGGAAAATATTGACACCTGGATGGGGTAAACGTCTTAAAACAGTAGGCTGAATGGGGCCGAATGGATACAAGCTAAAGCGAGAGGGAGAGAAAGATAAAAGAAAAGTAGGTGGGCTCCCTTAAACCCACGCCTTGTAGTTCTACCCCCAATCCCTTTAAACCTCAGGATATCCGCCCCTGGGTCAGCTGTTCACTAAAGCCGGTATCACACGAGAGCTTTTATAGTCAGCATTCGATGATCAAAAAACTTCTGGCAACATTTCTGGAATATTTGACACTGTTATCGGAAACTAGACTGATGATACATGAATTTAGGCAACCGAAATATTTTAAATGTTGACCAAATAAGCTGCCAGACCAGTATTGAGCATAAATGTTGGGTGAAAAAGTGCTCGTGTGATACCGGCGTAAGTCCATATCCCGCTGTCATATCCATCTTTATCCGACCATGATACCGACAGCGCTTGATGGGGAGAGAGAGAGAAAAAAAAAAAAAAATCCGTGTTGTGCAAAGCTACAATAGAGTCGAATGTTCTCAAGGCATCACATCATTTTCCCCTCCTCTCTCTATCAGCGGATCGGTGGGGAATATTAGCCTCTGTGGTCGGGGAGCTTAGGGGATGTTTTTAGTGCGGTTCCTAGACTTCCATCAAGCTTGAAATTACACCCCCTTGACCCCCTTTCAAGATAAATTTGTAAATTTTTCGGTAGAAAAATGTCCCGGCCAAAGGCCGGTTCCTCTTAAATTACAGGCTCGCTATCGCTCGCCAGGAAAAAATCGACACCTAAATGGCACGAAAGGTCTTAAAAGTGACATAAATGGGGCGAAAGTTCTTAAAATCGCCAAACTAATTGGACGAACGTCTTAAAATCTCACAAGCAATCGGGCTAAACACGAGGGAGAAAGGGGTAAAGAAAATAATCCCTCAAGTGGAAATCTCCCCTTAAGGTCGAATATTGTTTGAGTTTACCGGACACAACCGAACCGAGCTTTCATGGGATCAAATACTGTTCCCATCCTCCCCTATAAGATGACCGGCAAGACATTTTCGCCTTTGTGGTCTAAGTGCATAGGGTCGAATACATGAATTTCACTTTCCATGAGGATTATCGCCTCTATGATAAAGTGGAATAAAGTCGATCATATTAATTTTGTTAAGGGGGGTCACCTGCCTTTTTTAATCTTTCTCTCTTTCCCTGGCTTGTATCCATTCGGCCCCATTCAGCCAACTGTTTTAAGACGTTTATCCCCATTCAGGTGCCAATTTATTCCTGGCGATCGATAGTGAGCCAGCATTGTATGGAGAAATTCGGCTTCGCAGGAGACATTTTTCTATCGAAAAATGTACAAATTTAGCTTGCTGTCCAAACAAAAAATATATATATGCTGGTTCGCTACCGCTCGCCAGGAAAATATTGACACCTGGATGGGGGTAAACGTCTTAAAACAGTAGGCTGAATGGGGCCGAATGGATACAATCCAAAGAGAGAGGGAGAGAAAGAGAAAAAAAGCGAGGTGGGCTCCCTTAATGTCTTTTCCTTGCACACATACCCAGGTCATATCATCCTATTTACGGAAATTTCGCCTCTGTGGTCCACCTGCATAAGGTCGATTACATAGATATACTTTCCCTGTTCCCATGTCTTGCTTTTTGTTTTATCTTTCTCTCCTTTTCTTTCTTTCCCTGGCTTGTATCCATTCGGCCCCATTCAGCCAACTGTTTTAAGACGTTTATCCCCATCCAGGTGTCAATTTCTTGTGTGCGAGATTGTCGTCTCTGTGATCTAGGGATATAAGGTCGAATATATGATTTATATGTCCACAGCACGCATCCCAAGGTCGTGAAAACAAATGTGTGGTTATTTTCGCCTCTATGATCTAGTTGAATAAGGTCGATTGTTGAAGTTTCCCGTCCCCTTGTGAACCTCCTCTTGCCCCTCCTATTATATTGAGTAAATAGTTTATGTATCACGTCCTGGTGAGATAACCCGGAGCCACTCGGTGATCACTGGACCAATCACGAGTGGCCGGACCCCTGTTCACCAATCACTCTTCAGATTCTCATTCTATTCTCCCTCCCTCCCTCCCTCCACCCTTCTTCTCTGTGTGTTTCCAGGCTCTTTTATTCAACTCTCCTCTTTGCTACTCTTTCTCTCTTGTACTCTCTCTCTCTCTCTCTATATATATATATATATATATATATATATATATATATATATATATATATATATATATATATATATATATATATATATATATATATATATATATGTATATACTGTATATATATATATATATACCAGATTAGCTTTATCCCTAACTACCTATCAATCTACTGTAACTGTATCTATGTCTGTGAATGCTAATAGCATAATATTATTCAATTACACTTTATTTCCAGCCAAATATATTAATCTGATTTATAATATCCTCATCTCCTCTCCTCCATTTTCTATTCATCCATTTATCTCCAAACCCCTCTACTTCAAAACCCCTCAACCACCCCTCCACTCCCCTCCCTGCTCGAACCACCTCCTCTTTCCCATGCCCCCCTCCCCCCCCCCCTCCCTGCTCGAACCACCTCCTCTTTCCCATGCCCCCCCCCCCCCCCCCTCCCCCCCCTTTTTTGTTAGTAGTAGGGGTATATCTGGGATTAAAGACCGGACCCATTCTCCCCCCTCCCAAATCGATATTATTAGAGGTAGAATGTGATAGGTTTGGGTTACTTTACACAAGGGAGGGGTTAGCGACGCCAAATAGAGGCCTTACAATACAAACACCATCAATTTGTTACACTGACTTGATGACACAGATATCTAGATTTCAAGGATCTAGACTGTCAGTTTAAGGGGAGATTTCCACTTGAGGGACTTTTTTCTTGACCCCTTTCTCCCTCATGTCAAGCCCCATTGTTTTTGAGATTTTAAGACGTTTGCCCCATTAGTTTGGTGATTTTAAGAATTTCCGCCCCATTCTGTCAATTTTAAGACCTTTCGTGCCATTTAGGTGTCGATGTTATCCTGGCGAGCGATAGCGAGCCTGTAATTTAAGAGTAACCGGCCTTCGGCCGGGAAATTTTTCTACCGAAAAATGTACAAATTTATCTTGAAAGGGGGTCAAGGGGGTGACATTTTAAGATTGCTGGAAGAGTAGGAAACAAACTAAAAACCTCCCCTTATAAATTCGATTATATATTACCCATTAAAACGACAGGATAAAGGGTGTAACAAGCTCAATTTGTCACTGAAAAAAAAGAAAGAAAGAGACGGTGTTCAAATTTGGCAAACATTATAAACATAATAAGCGTTTCAATCGTTTATTACGTGATTTAGTATGAATAGATAAACGGACATCAATGTTTATGTTTTCCATTTTCGTTTCAATTAGATGACCGAATTATTTTTAAAGTAGTGTCTTGATGAAGGAAGCGTACAGTATTTCAGAGTTATTAGCCATTTTAGATATCCACTTGAGGGATTTGTTTCTGGACCCCTTTCTCCCTCATGTTTAGCCCCATTGCTTTTGAGATTTTAAGGCCTTCGTCCTAGTAGTTTGGATATTTTAAGATATTTTGCCCCATTTCTGTCAATTTTAAGACCTTTCGTGCCATTAAGGTGTCGATTTTTTCCTGGCGAGCGATAGCGAGCCTGTAATTTAAGAGCAACCGGCCTCTGGCCGGGACATTTTCTACCGAAAAATGTACAAATTTATCTTGAAAGGGGGTCTACGGGGTGTAATTTTAAGCTTGATGAAAACGTAGGGAACAAACTAAATACCTCCCCTTAACCCCTACTGTACCGGAGACGTCTTTTTAATTGTATTCTGGCTACTATTAACGATTTCATTCAGTTTCAAAAGGGTTTCTATCAATTCAGTGGCTTCGAACTATCTCGCTTTACCCTTCTTACTACAACAGAGCCTTCTTAAATTGCAAAAAATTGTCTAAATGTAGGTAATATGAGACTTAAAAGACGTCGCCGGTACAGAAGGGGTTAACAAGATATATTAGCCACTTTCGCCATTAACAAGATATATTAGCCACTTTCCCCATTAACAAGATATATTAGCCACTTTCCCCATTAACAAGATATATTAGCCACTTTCCCCATTAACAAGATATATTAGCCACTTTCCCCATTAACAAGATATATTAGCCACTTTCCCCATTAACAGATATATTAGCCACTTTCCCCATTAACAAGATATATTAGCCACTTCCCCCATTAACAAGATATATTAGCCACTTTCCCCATTAACAAGATATATTAGCCACTTTCCCCATTAACAAGATATATTAGCCACTTTCCCCATTAACAAGATATATTAGCCACTTTCCCCATTAACAAGATATATTAGCCACTTTCCCCATTAACAAGATATATTAGCCACTTTCCCCATTAACAAGATATATTAGCCACTTTCCCCATTAACAAGATATATTAGCCACTTTCCCCATTAACAAGATATATTAGCCACTTTCCCCATTAACAAGATATATTAGCCACTTTCCCCATTAACAAGATATATTAGCCACTTTCCCCATTAACAAGATATATTAGCCACTTTCCCCATTAACAAGATATTAGCCACTTTCCCCCCCCATTACAGATATATTAGCCACTTTCCCCATTAACAAGATATATTAGCCACTTTATTAACAAGATATATTAGCCACTTTCCCCATTAACAAGATATATTAGCCACTTTCCCCATTAACAAGATATATTAGCCACTTTCCCCATTAACAAGATATATTAGCCACTTTCCCCATTAACAAGATATATTAGCCACTTTCCCCATTAACAAGATATATTAGCCACTTTCCCCATTAACAAGATATATTAGCCACTTTCCCCATTAACAAGATATATTAGCCACTTTCCCCATTAACAGATATATTAGCCACTTTCCCCATTAACAAGATATATTAGCCACTTTCCCCATTAACAAGATATTAGCCACTTTCCCCCATTAACAAGATATATTAGCCACTTTCCCCATTAACAAGATATATTAGCCACTTTCCCCATTAACAAGATATATTAGCCACTTTCCCCATTAACAAGATATATTAGCCACTTTCCCCCATTAACAAGAGATTAGTATATTAGCCACTTTCCCCCTACAAGAGATATTGCACTTTCCCCATTAACAAGATATATTAGCCACTTTTCCCCATTAACAAGATATATTAGCCACTTTCCCCATTACAAGAAGATATTAGCCACTTTTCCCATTAACAAGATATATTAGCCACTTTCCCCATTAACAAGATATATTAGCCACTTTCCCCATTAACAAGATATATTAGCCACTTTCCCCATTAACAAGATATATTAGCCACTTTCCCCCATTAACAAGAGAATTAGCCACTTCCCCCATTAACAAGATATATTCGCCACTTCCCATTAACAAGATATATTAGCCACTTTCCCCATTAACAAGATATATTAGCCACTTTCCCCATTAACAAGATATATTAGCCACTTTCCCCATTAACAAGATATATAAGCCACTTTCCCCATTAACCAAGATATATTAGCCACTTTCCCCATTAACAAGATATATTAGCCACTTTCCCCATTAACAAGATATATTAGCCACTTTCCCCCCATTAACAAGATATATTAGCCACTTTCCCCCATTAAAAGATATTAGCCACTTTCCCCATTAACAAGATATTAGCCACTTTCCCCATTAACAAGATATATTAGCCACTTTCCCCATTAACAAGATATATTAGCCACTTTCCCCATTAACAAGATATTAGCCACTTTCCCCATTAACAAGATAATTAGCCACTTTCCCCATTAACAAGATATATTAGCCACTTTCCCCATTACCAAGATATATTTAGCCACTTTCCCCCATTTAACAAGATATATTAGCCACTTTCCCCATTAACAAGATATATTAGCCACTTTCCCCATTAACAAGATATATTAGCCACTTTCCCCATTAACAAGATATATTAGCCACTTTCCCCATTAACAAGATATATTAGCCACTTTCCCCATTAACAAGAGAGTGCCACTTTCCCCATTAACAAGATATATTAGCCACTTTCCCCATTAACAAGATATTATTAGCCACTTTCCCCATTAACAAGATATATTAGCCACTTTCCCCAATAACAAGATATATTAGCCACTTTCCCCATTAGGTTAGTTTTTGTGGCCACCTTCTTCCTCATGTTTAGCCTCATTAGAATTCAGATTATAAGACGTTCGCCCCATTCTTTTGACAATTTTAAAACATTTCGTCCCATTTATATATCAATGTCAAGATCTTTCGTGCCATTTAGGTGTCGAGTTTTTTCCTGGCGAGCGAAAGCGAGCCTGTAATTGTAAGAGAAACCGGCCTTCATCCGGGAAATTTTTCTATCGAAAAATGTACAAATTTATCCTAAAGGGGGGTCTAGGGAGTTTTCAAACTTGATGAAGGTCTAGCGAGGACACTAATATACTGTATATATATATATATATAGACTCCAAAAAATAACCACTGTCCCCTTAACAAGATAAACATGATAACGTTATTCGTACCTAATCTCTTGTGCCAACCGTATTGTCTGTACACGTCCAGAGATGACAATGTCGTTTATCATCGACTTCATTTGTTTTATAATTTTGTTTTAGCTCTCGTCCTCCCCCCTCTTCCCCCCCCCCCCCCAAACCCCACCTCATAATATATCCAGCCAAATATTTGTAGACATATATTTTAACATTTGAATAATCTTTGAAGGGCTCTTATAAGACAATTATTTTTTGTCAAAGAACTTAGTCTGTCGGCCAGATTATAAACTTTATGTTTTCGTAATAACAAATATCTCCAATCAATCAATTAACGAACCTCTTTCTCACGTATACACACACTCATTCATTCTCTTTCTCTCTCTCTCTCGCTCTCTCACACACACACACTCTCTCTCCCTCTGAAGTGTGTCGAACAGCTTGCCCCTTACCCATCTGGTATATCTCTGTCAGCATCACATTAACTCCACCTCTGTCACAAAGGGAGGGCGGGAGGGAAGAAGCCAGGGAGGGAGGGAGGGAGGGAAGAATCCAGGAAGGGAGGAAGGGAGGGAGGGAGGGAGGGGGAGGGGGAGGGAGGGAAGAAGGAAGGGAGGGAAGAAGGGAGGGAGGGAAGAAGCCAGGGAGGGAGAGAAGAAGCCAGGGAAAGAGGGAGGGAGGCAGAGAGGGAGGGAGGGAAGAAGCCAGGGAGGGAGGGGGGAAGCCAGGGAGGGAGGGGGGAAGCCAGGGAGGGAGGGAGGGCCACGGGGTTATCAAGTCCGCTAGATAGTAAATAAAAGCCGAAAATCGCTAGAATAATGCCACAATCTCTACAATATCGCTCTATAAATCGCTAGAATAATGCCACGATCTCTACAATATCGCTCTATAAATCGCTAGAATAATGCCACGATCTCTACAATATCGCTCTATAAATCGCTAGAATAATGCCACAATCACTACAATATCGCTCTATAAATCGCTAGAATAATGCCACGATCTCTACAATATCGCTCTATAAATCGCTAGAAGAATGCCACGATCTCTACAATATTGCTCTAAGAATTGCTAGAATAACGCCACAATTTCTACAATATCGCTCTAAAAATCGCTAGAATAACGCCACGATCTCTACAATATTGCTCTAAGAATCGCTAGAATAACGCCACAAAGAATAACGCCACAATTTCTACAATATCGCTCTAAAAATCGCTAGAATAACGCCACAATTTCTACAATATCGCTCTAAAAATCGCTAGAATAATGCCACAATCTCTAGAATATCGCTAGAATAATGCCACGATATCTAGAATATCACTCTCAAATGGCTCAAAACTCCAGCATATTGCTAGAATTCATGTTGCTAGATATTTAGATGACAAAAATTGTCTTTAGATCGAAGTAAATACCTCTAGATCTAGCGGAAAAGTAGCTAAATTGGCAACACTTGAGGGCCACCAGCAGCTTATAACGGACCGGACCAGACCAGACCAGATGGCTGGAGTAAAATAGGAAAGAAGAGTAATTGGACAGAGGAAGAAAAAGCTGAGAAGTGAGAAGTACAGTAGAAGACTGAAAGTTCTTGGGCTCAACCAAGTTATACCGGTACCAAGCCATCATTATTATGTAAGAGAAGTACTGACGACTCGCAGTTAAACTGATTTGATTTCAACAAATACTTCACAATTTATCGTTCAAGTTACACTAGAGGAAATGGTTGTAAGATAACTGGAAAGCCTTTTAAACTTGATAGAGGTCTAGGGAGGAAACACCCACCCCCTTTATGTATTATAACTGGTTCATTGTGATAAGGGGAAAAGAAAGATTATTATTTTCGATATGCATAGAAAAAGACAAACATACAAATATTTCCAATACAACCATGCTCTCTCCCCCCCCCCACCTCTCTCTCTCTCTCTCTATATATATATACTGTATATCTGTCTGTCTGTCTGTTTCTTTCTCTCACTCTCTCTAACATATATCTCAGTCAAACATCTACCCAACTCTTCACTAATTGACTAATCCACTAATATCCCTCTACCCCACCTCTCCCCCCCCCCGCCCCCAACACATCCTTCCCAACCCCCATTACCATCGACCATGTAACAGTTCCACCAAGGCAAGCAAACCGGTTCACAAATACTCTTAAAACATACAAATAAACTAAAAAAAAAAAAAAAAGTACAATAGACATCTTCAGGTTCTGGGCTCGTGGCCAAGATGGACGGTGTTTTCGCCATCGTGCACTTTCGCCTACAATTCCTTGGTCCACATTGAGATTATTTTGTCCACACCTAATGTAGCCTCATCTATTTAACGTCTAGATACCGTACCGTGATATTATAATATTAACTGAACCTAACTAACCTAAGCTAGCTTCACCCTAGCCCTGACTTAACCTAATTAATTTAACTTACATTAGCTTAACCTAACCCTAACCTAATATATCTAACCTAAGTCTGCTTAACTTACTTAACGATACTTTACTTAATGCAACATATCCTAAACTTTAAATAAATTTAGCGTAGCCTAAATAAAATCAAGACGTGAGCGCAGCCATTCAAGGAGGGCCCAGAATGGACTTCAGGGCGAAATGACTTGAAGGCAAAAAGACCAACAAACGCGGCTAAGGGGGCATTAGTAAACAAATAATAATGGTAAGTGTCTCGAGAAGGAGAATCCCCTAAGGAGCCTTCTTTCTCTTTGTTTAGGTGGAATGCGCTCGTTTTCTATGCGTTGCTCGAGGGGAGGGAGGAGGCACTTGGCTGAATTGGACATATTTGTGTTGGTGTTTTTTAAGTGACTCAGTGTACGGATGGCTGATTGGGAGGATTGGTGATGAGAGAGAGAGAGAGAGAGAGAGAGAGAGAGAGAGAGAGAGAGAGAGAGAGAGAGAGAGAGAGAGAGAGAGAGAGAGAGAGAGAGAGAGAGAGAGAGAGAGAGAGAGAGCGAGAGCGAGAGCGAGAGAGAGAGAGAGGAGAGAGAGAGAGAGAGAGAGAGAGAGAGAGAGAGAGAGAGAGAGAGAGAGAGAGAGAGAGAGAGAGAATTGAGAGATCAAGGTTGGGAGGGAATGTATGAAGACTGACTAGGAACGGAATCTTTAGCATTTGGATCTATCCCTCTATCTAGCTAGGCATATACCTATCCATCTCTATTCTCTATATTGGCTGGCATGTTCTTACACTTTCTATTAACCCCATCTATACCGGTGACGTATTTTGTATTTGATTTCAGCTACATTCAAACAGCTTTATTCAGCTTAGGAAGGACGTCCACCAATTTAAAGGCTACAAACCATCTCAATTAATCCTTTTAGATTCCACATATCCTTCCTAAGCTTTACAAAATCGTCTGAATGTAGCTGAATTCAAATACAAAATATGTCGCCGGAATAGAAGAGGTCAATGCAAGCCTACCTATGCAACAATTAGTAGGGTGTGGACGAAACTAAAATTCAGATATGTTACTGCTGACAATAAAGATTCCAAAATACACTTCCAGTCAATTATAGCATTAGGTAAACAAATTTATCATCGATCATTACTTAGAGGAATTACAAATGCGAATACTAATTTCAATTTTAAATATAACAATATTATATATATATATATATATATATATGGCAGCTTTGCATTTGTCTCTTTCATGGATTTTCTTGAGAGAGTGAACATTGACTAGTGGAAAATACTGACTCGGGCACGTGATTAAAGGGAATTTTTCATATTTCATCAGCGTGTCAGAATTGCTCAATATAATTTGCAGCAAATTTTTCTGCTGGCGATTGTACACTATATTACCTACATTATTTGTTAATGAATTATTAAACACATACATACGTATATACCAACACGATGCACAAAACAAACATTGCATTTAAAACATACTTAATCAAACTTGCAACATTTGGGGTAACTGAACTTTTCCTGACCATGTGGTCGTGCGTGTTCATTAACCATTCAGGAGCGCTATAGTTCAGCCCGTCATACACCCAACCCACCAATCATCCGACAGACACCCACTCTCACCCAGAATAGATCATTACACAGCTTTCTATGGGGAGAATACTGACTTCTTCTCTTGTTCTAGGCGCCCTTTTGTTGACCTAGTCGAGGGTGGTAGTTGATATTTTTTATTATTATTTTTTTTAAGGAGACAACAGAGGAAGAAAAAACAAAGACAAAACATAACAGTCCATGTCTACCTTTCAGTGTTAACTCTTTCGACATCCGATTCCGCATATATTTTTGTTTGATGGCTATTATTAGACGATTTTATTCAGATTAAGATATGGAAGTCAGAGGGTTAAAATGAGATAGGCTT
This sequence comes from Paralithodes platypus, assembly GCA_032716605.1. Lineage (NCBI taxonomy): Eukaryota > Metazoa > Arthropoda > Malacostraca > Decapoda > Lithodidae > Paralithodes > Paralithodes platypus. The sequence goes on from CM064505.1 coordinate 38,035,678, forward strand.
TACCCATATACTGTAGTTTCCACGTATTCTTCCTAAACTGTATAAAGTCGTTTAATGATAGTCAAAATAAACGGTCAAAATGCGGCATTATCATCAAAAGGTAAAATATGTGTTCCGTTTTAGGGGGCATAATATAAGAAACACGGCATCTCGCATGGACAAGAGCGTCTCAAAGGGGGTAGAGTTAGTTTATTTATTATTGTTTTAGCTTCCTCCCTACACCTCCATCTAACATAAAAACAAAACATCCCCAAGATCCCCCTTCGAGTTGAATTTGTAAAAAAAAAATCGTTAGAAAAGTTTCCCGGCCATTGGCCGATTCCTCCAAAATGATAGGGTCACTATCGCTCGCCAGGAAAGATTCGACAGCTAAATGGCACAAAAGGTCTTAATATTGACTAAGAAATGGGGCGAATTCGTTAAAAGTCGACAAACTAATGGGGCAAAAGTATTAAAATCTAAAACATAATGGGGCTTTAACATAAGGGAAAGGGGGTCCAGAAAAATAGCAAATACCTCCCCTTCAGGTATTTGAAGTAGGCGTGCCAAAAAAAAAAAAAAAAAAAAAAAAAAAAAAAATAAAATAAATAAATAAAACAATAACCTGCGTTAGACGGCCTAGGACTATTACAGAGTGCAAACAGTGCAACAATAATCCTCTCCTTCCAAGACATTACCTTAACCCTTTCAGCACAATGACGTAATTTTCCTCTTTTTCTAGTTAACATTAAACGATTTGTTTTAGCTTATAATCTAACGGGAGGCCTCAAACGGGTGACTACGATCTTAATAAACTCTCTGGTTGGTACAGGTCCTTCATAAACTGCATAAAATCATCTAGGGTTAGCCATCATATATGTAAAAAGGCGTCCTGGTCCTGAAGGGGTTAAAAATCCCTCCATGAAGCACCACAAAATTAGCCTAAAATCCCTCCGATCAACGGCTTCGAACCCTTAAAGCGTGATCAGACCAAGTTGCCTTCATTATGCAAGGGGCCTTCAAGTGGGGAAAGGTCCAGGGGTCTCGTTTGCAAGCCAGGAGCGACGGTGTTTATATAATTAAGCAGTTTGTGGTGGACGAGAGGGGGTTTGGGGAGGGGGTATTGGCTTTGTTGTGGTCTAGCCGGAGTTGACTTCCAGTTTGTGGCTTTTGGGTCGATGGAGGAGGAAAGAGTTGAAAGGAGAGGGTTAGCTGTGATTTGTGTTTAGTTGTGGGGTGGCGGGAATTAGGGTTACGAGATTAAAACAAATGTATACATTTATAAAGAGGATATGGTATGATTTGTGTTTAGTTGTGATGAGAGGGAGGAATTAGGGCTACGAAAAAAAAAAAAAAAAAATATATATATATACTGTATATACCGGTATATATATATATATATATATATATATATATATATATATATAGTAACTCGATTTGAAGTCTAATGATGAAGGTGAAGGGGATTTTTTCTCTGGACCCCTTTCTAGCTCATGTTTAACCCCATACTTTTTAATTTTAAGACGTTCGTCCCATTAGTTTGGCGATTTTAAGACCCTTCGTCTCATTTCTTTGTCAATATTAAGAACTTTCGTGCCATGTAGGTGCCAATATTCCAGGAGTGTAATACCGAGCCTGTAATGAAGAGTAACCGACCTTCAACCAGAACATTATTCTACCGAATAATGTACACATTTATCTTGAAGAGTGGTCCTACCGGTGTTTTTCAAAGCTTGATAGAGGTCTAGAGAGCAAACTAAAAAAATATATAAATATATATAAAATAAAAACATAACTAATACAAACATAAATACATAAATACATAAAACGTAACTAATACAAACATAAATACATAAATAAGACAACTTTAAATGACATTCTCCTTTGTTAGGCCTGTGGTAGGAAAATAAAGAGCTGGAAATGGATAATAAAAGATAATAACAGGATAATAAAGAGCTGGAAAAGGATAATAAAGAGCTGGAAAAGGATAATAAAGAGCTGGAAAAGGATAATAAAGAGCTGGAAAAGGATAATAAAAGGATAATAAAGAGCTGGGAAAGGATAATAAAAGATAATAAAAGGATAATAAAGAGCTGGAAAAGGATAATAAAAGGATAATAAAGAGCTGGAAAAGGATAATAAAAGATAATAAAAGGATAATAAAGAGCTGGAAAAGGATAATACAAGATAATACAAGGATAATAAAGAGCTGGAAAAGGATAATAAAGGATAATAAAGAGCTGGAAAAGGATAACAAAAGATAATAAAAGGATAATAAAGAGCTGGAAAAGGATAATAAAATAGTTATATATTATTTCATACGCATAAACAACTCTCGTCTCGCTTATAAAAGTTTAGTTTAAGAGCTTCATGGAGTAACATTCCTTAAGGGGAGGTTTCCACTTGAGGGATTTTTTTTCGAACTTCCTTCTTCCTCATGTTTAGCCCCATTGCTTTTGAGATTTTAAGACGCTTGCCCCATTAGTTTGGCGATTTAAAGAACCCTCGCCCCATTTCTGTCAATTTTAAGACTATTCGCGCTATTTAGGTGTCGATTTTTTCCTGGCGAGCGATAGCGAGCCTGTAATTTAAGGGGAACCGGCCTTCGGCCGGGACATTTTTCTACCGAAAAATGTACAAATTTATCTTGAAAGGGGATCTAGGGGGAGTAATTTTAAGCTTGATGGAAGTCTAGGGAATCAACTAAAAACCTCCCCTTAAATCCCTTCTGTACCGGCGACATCTTTGTATCTGGCAATGTTAAGCCAATTGATATCCAGCAATGAACAACAGGCTTCGAACTATCTCACTTAACCCTTTTCACTACCACCGATCCTTCTTCTTACGCGGCACCCAATCGTCTAAATATAGCTAGACTAATATGAAAAAGACGTCGCCGGTACAGAAGGGGTTAAAGCAAGAGAGAAAACCTATTGTAAGTCAGAACATTCAAGGGGGAATGGTTCACTTTTTGGTAGATTTTTTAATTTATTTATTATCTTATTTACTTTCCTCCATAGACCTCCATCAAACTTAAAAAAACATCCCTCAGACCCCCCTTCTAGATTAATTTGTACATTTTTCGGTAGAAAAATGTCCCGGCCGAAGGCCGATAACTCTTAAGATTACAGGCTCGCTATCGCTCGCCAGGAAAAAATCGACACCTAAATGGCACGAAAGGTCTTAAAAGTGACAACGAAATGGGGCAAAAGGTATTAAAATCGCCAAACTAATGGGCCGAACGTCATAAAATCTGAAAACTATTGGGGGTAAGCCTGAGGGAGAAGGGTGACCAGAAAAACAGCCCATGTCCCCTTAAGGTGACGTATATAACTTTTGACTCGCGCGCTTTGTGGTCAGAGTGTTAAAGGGTAAAAGTCAGTCCCACAAGAGCAGATAAAGGTTAAGTACAAACACAAAGTTGGGAGAGTATAAATCAAATTGATGTGGAGGGAGTTGGATTTGGTAGCCTAGAATAAATCATTACTTGTTGTCTAATGTATTTATGTGGCCGACTCCAGACAGAGGTCGAACAGAAACAGCATTTAAATTTCCAATTCTTAAGAGTCCGGGACCACTTTCGCGTTCCCTCGGCCCTTACTCTGTCTTGAGTAGTAGGTTAATTTTTCAAGGGGAGGAGGATTCCTGCCCCCTGCCCCCATATATAGTAATATAGTAAAAGAGACAGACAGAAACGGCTAAGGTTGGGTAGAGGATGCCAAACCTCACTCTGGATAGGACCAGCCCTCACCCTTATATTGTACATTATCTAAAAAACTTGTCATCTCTAAACTATTGTCTATTTATTCTCCCCAGGTTAAGATTTGGTTCCAGAATCGTCGAGCTAGGGAACGTCGCGATCGTGAGGCCCGAGCCAAGGGTCTGCTGCCCGCCCAGAACCTAGCCCAGAATCACGCCCACGCCCACGGAGGCCACCCACTAGCACACATCTCCACTAGTTGTCCTGGAGGAATCGGGGGAGGAGGACCTATGCCGCCCTCCGCCCTGGCTCTCTATCAATTCACCGCCGCCCTGACACCCGGTTCAGCCTCCGCTTTCAGTCCGGTGATGCCCCGCCCCTTGCCCGATACCCCTTCCCCTGGGCCGGATAGCTCGCCCCAGGACCCGCCCACACGAGGGAAGGGGCCACAGGGGACTCCACCCACCCCAATCGCCACCCCCCAACGCTACCACTCCCCCCCTACTGTCCTGGGGGGTGGACTGTCCTCCCCCCTGCCAACTTCCCCTTCCTCCCCCAGCTTGAGCGAAGTGGCGTCCTGTGGTAGCGGTGATGTTGCCTCGCTTTTGTTGCCGCATTCTACCCCAGTCTCCCCTCCCTCTCCCTGAGAGAGAGAGAGAGAGTTGGACATTGAAACAAGTTCTCTTATTTAAGATATTTAAGCTAGTAACCTGTATATATGGAGAGGGAAAGGGTAGCGTAGAATGAGTATAGAGCTTTGAAATACTAGGCTCTCTGGTCCAAGATATTTAGGTAGTATTACAATGGGAGAGAGTTAACAGAAATAAGTCAGGGCATAATACTGTACATTATTCAGTGCATACATAATTTTAAAGACCTAGTGGTCCACTCGAGGTGCAGTTTTAGTGTCATGTTCTAATAACAGCGTTCCGGGCAGCCCTATTCAAGGCTTGATTATTTATATGTAATTTTGGGCTGCCCAACTTGTCAGGCTTTTAGTTTCGCAACCAGATCGTATAACCTGATCCCACGTCTTTCTACGACTACCCCTCGGTGCAGTTCCCTAGACATTCACGAAATTGCATCTTTGCACTCATCACATTTAGAACAGCCATCCTTTCCTTATTCCCAAGCCATCCAAGCCTGTTTGTAAGCATGTCTTCGCTGATACTCTTGATATCCAGCCATCTCAACTCCCCATAAGAGAGAGAGAGAGAGAGATAAAGATAGAGAGATAGGGAGGGAGGGAGGGGGAGAGAGAGGGAGGGGGAGGGGGAGGGGGAGGGAGAGAGAGAGAGAGTGTGAGAGTGAGAATGTGTGTTACAAAGAATAATTCAGAGCGTTGGAAAATGAAGCTCTCATTGTCCAAGGTACAGTATTTAGTTCGTAAGATGCTATTTAAATATTTGCCCTACTAATATTGTCTATTACATACGGCTGCTGATGATGAAACCCAAGCTTGTCACCACTCTGGACCGGATAGTACAGGTCTCTAAGAGTTAATTTAACCCCTTCCATACCGGCGACGTCTTTTTATTTTATTCTAGCTACTATTAGACGATTTTGTTCAGCTTAGGAAGGACGTCTACCAATCAATTAGCTACAGACTATCTCAATTAATCCATATATCCATCCTAAGCTACATGAAATCGTCTAAACGTAGCTGAACGCAAAGGACGTCACCGGTACAGAAGGGGTTAAGGGGCTAGTGGCTGTTTTTTTGGACTATACATTCAGTTATTCAATTATTATATATTTTTTTTTACTTTCCTCGCTAGACCTACAGCAAACTTTAAAAAACATCCCCTAGACGATGATTGTGTACATTTTTCGGTAGAAAAATTTCCCGGCCAAAGGCAGGCTCCTCTTAAAATTAAAGGCTCGCTTTCGCTCGCCAGGAAAAACATCGACACCTAAATGTCATGAAAGGTTATTAATATTGACAAAGAAATGGGGCGATACGTCTCAAAATCATCAAACTAATGGGCCGAACGTCTTAAAATCTCAAAACAATATGCTAAACATGAGGGAAAAGGGGGTCGAGAAAAAGCGAGCACCTCCCCCTTAACACGATACAAAACTAACTAAGTAACCCCTTCTGTACCAAGCGACGTCTTTGCTATTTTATTCTAGCTATAGTTATACGAGTTTCTGCAGTTTAAGAAGGATCTGTGCTAATAAAAAGGGTGGCCAGGACAAAATTGACAACTAAATGGCACGAAAGGTCTTAAGATCGACCAAGAAATTAAGTGAAAGGTTTCACAATCGTCAAACTAACGGACCGAACGTCTTAAAATCTCAAAACTAATATACTAAACAAGAGGGGGAAGGAAGTCTAGAGCAGCGAGTACCTCCCCCTTAAATAATAGTTGGAAGCCTGTTAACTGCTGGAGGCCATTCTTAAACTGAATAAAATCGTCTAACAGTAGCCAGCATACAATGAAAAGGACGGCACTGGTATTGGACGGGTTAATCGTCAATATGAAAATGTTACTGGAATGGTCGAGTCTTAGCAACTGACCACTTGCGAGTTATAGGCAACATTTCTGGAAGTTGGAGCCGTAAACATCGAAACTTTGCACGAATACATCAATTATTCGAGACTATGGTGGTGAAGAAGAAGTTTGTTGCATTTGGTTTTACGAACTACAATCGTATTTTTGTGGTTATTCTGCTCACTATCGATGACTACAGGTCCAACTTCCTTATTGAATGAAACTCGGGCAAAAATGTAGAGTTCGGGCATACCGCCCGACTTGTTTACACTACGCGGAGCAGTGGGCGGACGCTTGCCATCCTATCCCCGTCTATTTTGACGGCCGTTGGATACAATAATATGTTGGGGGGGGAGGGGGGGGGGGCTTTCCCCCCCCCCCCCCTGACATATTGTCATCATCATATATATTGCCATCAGGGGGCAAATAACCGAAAAAATCGCCGTCAAAATAGACGCGAACTTAACCGCGGCGATCGACCTATGTAAACATGACGACCATACGCCTGGACACTACATCCATCTCGACGATGGTATGTAATTTCGGAAGCATCTCTTAGAATCAAAGGGGTAAGAACTCTCAATTTCGGAAGCATCTCTTGGAATCAAAAGGGTAAATACTATCTCAATTACTCGATAACTCTCTAGCACCCACACTTTTGTGTCCTAAACTGAAACAAAAATTCAAATAATAGCCAGAATAAAGTGTCAAAAGGAGTCCTAATTCACTGTCCCCCCCTTCACTCACTCAACCCCACAATTTGCCGGAGGATAACAGGTTTTTCACAATACGTAGACGAAGGTCTTTTTAAAATTCTCAAAGGCCTAACCAAACATCTAGTCACACCAAATGACCAACGGGGGACTTATGTATCAATAACAAATACATACGTTGATTAATAAATAGACCAAAAATTAAACCCCACCCCCTTAAATGTGACTTTAATAACCTTGTGAATGCCAAACTATAACCATTATGATAAAATCGGTATCACACGAGAGCTATTATAGTCAACATTCGATAGTCAACATTTTTCTGGCTGCATTTCTGGAATATTTTGCACTGGTATCGGACACTAGACTGATGTTAGATGAATTTAGTTGACATAAATATTCTAAATGTTGACCTCATAAGCTGCCAGACCAGTGTTGAGGATAAATGTTGAGGGAAAAAGCGCTCGTGTGATACCGGCTTAAGAAAGACCCATCATCATCACGGTGTATCATTATTATTCAGGACAATATATATAATTTTAGGTGGAAGAGTTATTTTTTTTTATAATACTTTTTTTCCGACCCCTACTTAATAAAAGAATAGGCCTACCCGGATTATGTTTTTGTTTTACTGCACCTTTATGATAAACAAATAAACGAGCGAACAACATAAGACTCCAAAATATAGGAAACCCTAAAATTCGTAAATGTATCATATATTACCGAGTTTCCCATACAAAAAAAAAAAAAAAAAAAAAAAAAAAAATATATATATATATATATATATATATATGGTGATTCAGTAACCCTTTTCATAAATTTAATGGCAAATTCGGGAGACAAAAATAAGACTAATTTACTCTATGACCCTTAGGGTGAGTCTTTGATATGATGGAGATATTACACCTTTAAAGTTATCGATAGATAGAAAAGAAAAAAATCTAAGGAGTGAGAATGAAAATGTCGTTGCTAACTGGCAGGGTTTATTGTTATTATTATTGATTGGTGCTGTTGATGGTTTGTACAGTAATTTTTTCATGTGGTGCTTTAAAGCTTCTCATTATGTTGTTTTTTGTTATTATTTTATCATAAATAAATTTATGGTTAATGAAAATCTCATGTTTGTACATACTTTATTTACAAATACTTTACAATACAGTATTACAGTATACATTTTGATACCCAGTCTTGGTTACGCTACCCTGCCAGTTAGCAACGACATTTTCATTCTCACTCCTTAGATTTTTTCTTTTCTATCTATCGATAACTTTAAAGGTGTAATATCTCCATCATATCAAAGACTCACCCTAAGGGTCATAGAGTAAATTAGTCTTATTTTTGTCTCCCGAATTTGCCATTAAATTTATGAAAAGGGTTACTGAATCACCCTGTATATATATATATATAAATAAATAAATAAATAAAAGTATCACTCTTTTAACTTTGGGGGAGGCACTTGTTACAGTAACCTTTGCCTTCTGTCTCCTTCATACACATAGACAAAATAGTGACAATCTGTAGAAAGTTAGATACACTATACTTGGCTAGGTCAAAGTTATTTTAAACTATGAACTTTGTAATTAGATTTTGTCATGTTTTCAGAAATATTGCCATGCTTTCAGAAATATTACCATGCTATCAGAATAATACGAACCTACGTGACATCGTACTGAAAGGATGAGGAGCAAGGAGGTATTAGGGAGGCTGATCGGAACTCCCCTCCAGCTCCCCCCCCCCCCCCCCCCAAACACACACACACACACACACACACACACACACCACTCTCCCCTCCCCTAAACCATCCCACCCCACCATTTCAGGATAATACATATTTAACTTTACGGCAGAAGATACTAGCTACTAGTTAGTTTAGTTAAATTAGTTTTTAGATGTTAATAGAAGTATCATACAAGCATTTATCATAATAAATTCGACGTGATCAAAATATATAAGCCAAAAACTTTATTTAATACTGGGCCGCTTTTTTGATGAATATCTTTGTTATCTGTAGAGATATAGCAATTCTAGAGGCAGATTCGGACTCGGCGTCAAAAAGTGCTTCAGAAAAATATGCTTGCGCGTCTCTCCGCGACAATCGGCAAAATCACCTTACTCGGGCAAAAGATCCTAGCTTTCAAAATTTGGGACGTTTGGTTAGGTTACGTTGGGATAGGTCCAGTTAAGTCCAGACTAGTTGGGATTGGTTCAGAATGGTTAGAATATGTTTACTTAGGTTTTTAATTACTAAATTTAGTTTTGGCTTATGGACTTTAGTTATGGACTTGGAGAAGGCCTATGACAGAGTGGATAGAGAAGGTTTGTGGAAAGTACTTAGAATATACGGAGTAGAGGGCAAGTTGCTGAAAGCAGTGAAGAGCATGTATGAGGGTGCAAAGGCGGCAGTACGTGTGGAGAGTGAGCAGAGCGAGTTCTTTGACCTGAATGTTGGTTTGAAACAGGGGTGTGTGATGTCCCCGTGGTTGTTTACTGTATATATGGATGGAGTTATGAAAGAAATACTATCAAGAGCAGTGGATGTTGGTGTATCGCTGAAAAGGGAGGGAATTGAGTGGAAGCTACCTATACTGCTGTTTGCGGATGATACAGTTCTGATGAGTGATAATGAATGGGAGTTGCAGGGTCTGGTAAATGAGTTTGGAACAGTGTGCGAAAAACGGAATTTGAAGGTAAATACGGGGAAGAGCAAGGTTATGGTCTTCGAAAGGGGTGAAGTCACAGAGTGTGAGGTGAAGCTGAACGGTCAGGCTATGGAGATCGTCAACTCTTTTAAGTATCTGGGCAGTGTGTTGAGTAAAGATGGGACTATGGATGAAGAGGTGCGGGAGAGGGTACAACAGGGGAAGAGGGTTGTAGGAACGCTAAAAGCAGTAACAAGAAATAGGGTGGTCAGTATGGAAGTGAAGAAGTCCTTGCATGACAGTGTGGTAATCCCGACACTGACTTACGGAAGCGAAGCATGGACGTTGGTTGAGAGACTCAGACCAAGAGTGAGAGCAGTGGAAATGAATTACTTAAGGAGTGCGTGCGGAGTTACATGGAGGGATAGACAGACTAATGAGGAAGTAAGAAGGAGGTGTGGTGTGGAGGTAGATGTGCTGGAAAGTGTGAAAAGGAACAACTTGAGATGGTTCGGCCATATGGAACGTATGGAAAGCGAGAGAATGACTAAGAGGGTGTAGGAGAGCGAGGTGGAGGGACAGAGGGGGAGAGGTAGACCGAATATGAGGTGGAAGGATGGAGTGAGGAAGTACATGAACGAAGGTGGTGCTGGTTGGGGGGAGGGGCATCGACTGACTGGGGACAGAGGTGCATGGGGGCGGTTCGTTCGTGGCCACCCCTTTGGGGATCACGGCGTCAGGCAATAGATAGATAGATAGATAGTTTTGGCTTATTTGATATACATACCTTTATTAAAACGTATTATATAAGCTAAAACTAACTAAAATGTAATGTGAATTTATGAAGCATTAGGTTTTCTATGTTAATTAAAGTACCACATAAGCTATAAATCCTAATTACTCTAATATAAATACATGCACAGACTTCAAGGCAGTCATATATTACCTATGCATCACTAAAGCCCTGGTTCAGATGAAATACCAACCATAGTTTAGACAACAACAAAATCTACAGAACTTCCTCCTTTACTGGCTAAGCTTTATGTCTACACAATCACCCCCTTCTCTTATGTGTGTGACTTTGTATTTTGTTTTTGTGTGTTCATTGTTTTCTATTGTGTAGTCCCTATTCTGGCTCTGACTCTGTCTTGAGTCCCCCCCCCGCCTCCCCCCAAAAAAGAAAAGAAAAAAAAAAAAAAAAAAAAAAAAAAAGGGAAAAGTGGGGATTGGGCCTGAGTATATAGAATAGATAGAACATTCCCCCAATTCCCCCCCAAAAAAACGATCCTCCTCTGATCTATCCTACTACATGCCCATTAAGATCGCATTTACTATTCACAAAGTATGTGAAATTGTCCTTAACCCCTTCTGTACCGGCGACGTCTTTATAATTTTGTACTAGCTATATTTAGACGATATTTTGCAGCTTAAGAAGGATCTGTGGTAGTAAAATTGGTTAAGTGAGATATTTCTAAGCCTGATTATTTGCTGAAGGACATTTTTAAACTGAATAAAATAATCTAATAGTAGCCACAATAAAATTGAAAAGCTGCCACATTCACTGCATGGGTTAACTCTCACTTTATTATTTGGGGTGACTTGCTTTTCTTTCTCTCTTTGGGTTGTATCCATTCGGCCCCATTCTTTCTACTGTTTAAAGACGTGTATCCCCATCCTCATTAATTCACCTGAACTCCTCTGTTGGTAATCTTGTATCTAGTCTCCTTGGAAAGGCCAATGTCCATATTCAAACCTGTGCTGCTAATCCGACTTTAAAAGACAATGGTGAAGATTCCTCTTTGCTGGTTATTATATCTCTAAGCATTTTTTTTTTTTAATTCATAACACTTCAAAGCAGTTTTAAATTAACGTTCAATAGATAAAGCCAGTGGCTCCGATGAAATGCCAGCAATACAAAATGTTCTTCAGAATGTGCTCGTAAAAGGCTACTGGCCTTGGCTTATGTTTATGCATTCTCTCCTCTTCTCTTTTACCTTCTTGAAAGTAGGCTAACATTTACCCAATTCCTTCCAAAGGAAGCTTCTCTGATCCAAGGTACATCATAGGAAATTTAGATATTTTGGAAATATGTCTGATGTGCTTGATAAGTGCAGTGAAATGAATAGGAGAAGGCGGAAGTGTTTGTGAGAGTTAGCTGGATTACTCTCTGTGTAGGTGAGGCACAAAGAGAAACAGTGGGGGAGCCAGGCAAATGAAACAGGAGTTCCAGCAACTCCTTATCATATGCCTATGTGGCCTCCCCTGGGTACTGCCCTGCTCGATTAGTGCCTACAATCTCTCCACAACGTTTTACGGGTAGACGTCCTTCCTAAGCTGAATAAAATCGTCTAATAATTGTCAGAATATAATGAAACGGATGTCACCGGTACTGAATGGATTAAAATCTCCAAACAAATTAAGTGAAAAAAAGTAAGGTCCACAAAGGCGTGTACGTGTGACTGTTGTAGGCAATGAGTGGTCAATAAATATCATAGTTAATGTTAAAAACCCATTTTCTTTATATCTAACTATACCATAGAAAACATTATATTCAGGGTGACTAAAATATATTGTATAGCTTTTATGTGTTTCAACCTTCAGTTTATCTGTTCTTTATATTATTAGGCAGGTAGTGGTTAAATAAGCATAAAATACACTAATTGAATCAAGTGATCAAGTAAAGATTACAAAAGTTAAGCAAGGAAATACGATGCTAAATATCAAGCAATTATAATGGAAATATGAACAGCTATATACTTTACGATTATTTCTTTAACTATCGGTACTTGAAGAATATGGCGGGCTTTAGCAGTTCATTCTGACTAACATTAAACGATTTTAAGCAGTTTACGAAAAATATTGAGCAATCACGGAGGTACAAATAATCTCAATTAACCTCTCTCACTGATCGTTCCTACTCTAAATGAAATCGTCTGAATGAGAGCAGCGGCAGTATAGTGGAGAGCACGCTCACGTGTGAATCTGCTTGACCTGGGTTCGATCCCAGCCAAGGCGGACATTTAGTGGGTGTGGTAGTCGGTCCTAGTGTGTTTCACATGCTCGCACCCAGTCGGGGGGCACCTCGACGACGTATACAGACTAATAACACACATCACAAAGCCACTCCAACAGCTTCCTCTCTCTACAACACTCCTCCCCTATTTACACTTCAGAAAAAAAGGAAAGTAGAAAGTAGCTACGAGGTGTCGTTGTAAAGGCTTATCCCTCAATACCTTCACCTGACCTGACCTGATAGCAAGAATACAATAAATAAGTGTGTCATCGTATCTTGAAACAGTTAAAAATCAACAGTATAGCAACAGGACACAATGTCAGTATATTATGGATAAGAGTATAATGAGTTGGGCAGTAACTTACCCCAGACAGTTGGTAGGTTGGGGTGTGTTGGCAGAGTCCATTGTCCTGAAAAAGAGAAGAAGATAAATTAATATGAGACTTAAAAAACAGTACATATTACAGGATATAAAAACAAAATTAACATTTCACCTTTCTAACCTAACTTCTTCATATCTAGAAATTTGCACGTGGTTAACCCTTTGGGCACCAACGACGTGTTATATCATATTCTAGCTATATTTAGACGATAGTATGCAGCTTGGGAAGGATCTGTGGTCGTTTAATTAGAGGGTTGGTGGAGATAGTTTGAAGCCTTCCCAAGCTGAATAAAATCGTCTAATAGTCGCCAGAGTAGGATGAAAAGGACGTCCCTGGTACTCAACGGGTTAACCCCTTGAGGATTATGACATCTTTTGACAGTTTATTCTGGCTATCATTAGACAACTTTATTTAGAATATGAAGGGTATATGGGAGGCAGAGGGTGCATTGAGCGAGTATTTACCCTTTAATTCACACATATCCTTCCTAAGCTGTATAAAATCGTCTAATGACAACCAGAATTAACTGGCGAAACGTGTCATGATCATCAAGGGGTTAATCTCACTGTATAATCCTATAATATAATGAGTTGGGCAGTAAGTTACCTCAGACAGTTGGTAGGATGGCAGAGTCCATAGATCGGTGCTGCTGGAACACAAACAATAACTCGAATCCTGAAAGAGAAAACATATATTTGTTATCGATTAGGATACTTGAGTAAGAAATATTTACAAAGTACCGGAAGGCGGATATTAGAAATAATTATGTATATAATCAATCTAATATAGTCTACTATAGAGTACGAATCATAACAAATAATGAATGACAATATTAGATTGCTAACCTATAAAATATTTTAAAGTGCGGGATAGGTTCACAGTACAGAGAACCATTGTTGCCTTTACAAATATATACATAACTCGGTTGCATATAAAGCTCTAGCTTGCGCGTTGGTCCTGAGGCCAGCCGCCTGCCCAAGTCAGCCAAGAAACGCCCAATCCCCCCCCCCCCCCTCCCATATATATATTTTGTTTAATGGAGGGAGGGTGAGGGATGGATTTAGAGGGGAGGGAGTGGGATTAGTATAGAGGGGGGGGGGGAGAGAGGATGGATGGATGCAGAGGAAGGGTGAGGGATGGATGTATAGGGATAAGAGAGAGGAGGCATGGATGTATAGGGAGGGATGGATGTAGTGGGAGGGAGGGATGGTGAGGGATGGATGTAGAAGGGAGTGGGATGAGTATAGAGGAGGGAGGGCGATGAATACGGTGAGGGGGATGAATGCAGTGGGGAGGGAGGAAGGAAGGGGGTGAATGCAGTGAGGAAAGAGGGAGGGAAATGAATGCAGTGGGGAGGGAGGGAGATAAATGTAGTGGGGAGGGAAGGAGGGAGGGAGATGAATACAGTGGTGAGGGAGGAAGGGGTGAATGCAGGGGGGAGGGAGGAAGGAAAGGAGTGGGGGGGGGGGCTGAATGCAGTGAGGAGGGGGAGGGTGATGAATGCAGTGGGGAGGGGAGGGTGATGAAGGCAGTGGGGAGGGAGGGAGGAAGATAAATGCAGTGAGGAGGGAGGGAGGGTGATGAATACAGTGGGGAGGGAGGGAGGGTGATGAATGCAGTGGGGAGGGAGGGAGGGTGATGAATGCAGTGGGGAGGAAGGGAGGGTGATGAATGCAGTGAGGGAGATGAATGCAGTGGGGAGGGAGGAAGGGTGATGAATGCAGTGGGGAGGGAGGGAGGGTGATGAATGCAGTGGGGAGGAAGGGAGGGTGATGAATGCAGTGGGGAGGGATATAAATGCAGTGGGGAGGAAGGGAAGGTGATTAATGCAATGAGGAGGTAGGAAGGGGGATGAATACAGTGGGGAGTAAGGGAGGAAGGGGGTGAATGCAGTGGGGAGGGAGGAAGCGGGATGAATGCAGTGGAGAGGGAGAAAGCGGGATGAATGCAGTGGGGAGGGAGGGAGGAAGGGGTGAATGCAGTGGGGAGGGAGGAAAAGAAGATGAATGCAGCGGGGATATGAGGAGGAATGGAGTGAATGCAGTGGAGTGAATGCAGTGGAGTGAATGAGTTGAATGAATGCAGTGGGAAGGGAGGAAGGGGGTGAATGCAGTGGGGAAGGAGAGAGGAAGGGGCATATATGCAGTGGGGAGGGAGGGAGGAAAATGTAGTGGGGAAGAAGGGAAGGACGGGGATGAATGCAGTGGGGAAGAAGGGAGGGACGGGGATGAATGCAGTGGGAGGGAGGCAAGATAATGTTTTCAGTGGTGAGGGAGGCGGGAAGGAGGGTGGGTGGGGTAGAAATGGAGTGGGGAGAGAGAGAGGGTGAGTGGGGGATGGAATAATAAACAATAACAGGGTATTGAAAGGGTGTAACAAAAGTTAAACAAGTCACTCCGGCCCCTAGTTCTTCCGGCCCTAGTAACTCTGGCCCCTATTTTGACCGGCCGTAGTTACTTAGGTTAAAATGATCATAACTCACGCTTTGCTATGGACTCCCGGGTCAACAGTGTGTGCCTTCCGTCTCTCTCTCTCTCTCTCTGCTTAGGCTGAAAGTTTGGGAAACACATCAGGTGAAACTATTTGGTCATAAGCAACAACACCTATTTATTATATATTTCTATTTTTGGTTTTGAACTATTAAATGATTTGAAGCAAAGTTACTTCAGAGTAATACCCTGTATAAAATTGCATTTTGATCATGGTTGTATTTGTGTGTGACAGTTTGACAGTGTGAGTGGTGTGGGGAGGAGTTGGTTGCTAAGGCCATCTGTCGGTTGCTAGGGACATGTGAGTTGCTAGGGACGTGTTGGTTGCTAGGGCCATCTGTGGGTTGCTAGGGCCATGTGTGGGTTGCCAGGGACATGTATGGGTTGCTAGGGGCATGTGTGGGTTGCTAGGACTGCGTGGGAGACCTGCTCGCCGTGAGTGGTGTGGGGAGGAGTTCGAGGTGTTGGTTGCTTGTCACCGCTCTGGTCCGAGATGCCCCCATGGCGTGCTATCCTCTTGCCTTGTGAGAAGCAGTAGGAGCGGGTGACCCTAAATATGCGTCCATAGTAGACCGCCTGTATCAAAGGGTGTCTGGAGGGCTACTTGCCTTGGAAACACCGATAACCAGTATCCGAGGAAACTTTTCACTTTATTGTGGCTAACATTAGAAGATTTTATTCAGTTTTAGAAGGCCCTCAGAAAATCAAAGGAGTTTAGACTGTCTAAATTTTAATTAACTGTCTTGACTCCCACAATTCCTTCCTAAACTAAATATAATCGATTACCGGTATATCTTTCCTATATTAAATCCGTGGTTTGCATACAGGGTGACTAGAGTGGGAGGCCGGAGTTAATAGGGCCGGTAAAACTAGGGGCCGCAGTGACTTGAAATCTATAAAAGGTACCGGTGTATAAAATCATTGGTGGCGAGTTACCCTTCCATCCTTATATTTCGGTGATGTTGAAATATGTTTGGGAGTTATTGTAAAGGTGGCGCCCGTGGGTGGTGGTGGTGGTGGTTTGGTGCGGGGTTGATCACATGATATATCTACATGGTGTACAGATGAAACCCTTTCCCTACATACTATAAAGTCAAAGTCACGGGAGAAAAGAAATTCCCGTTTGGCAACCGTCTTCCAACTTGTTTCAGTTTGTGCATTCGTGTGGTGAATAGCTAAATGATATACAATGATGCTAAAGACAACAAACTTCAGTGTAAAACAGTATAATAAATTGTATTTACCTTTTTTCTAAACACAAACCTAAATGAAACACAAGTATTAGCAGTCAGCTGATAAAATACATGGTTGTGGCCGAGCGTAGGAACGAAACAGTGGCGGAGTAAAGGGGAGGAAAGAGGAGGATGTTAGATAATAATTATAGCCTACCATATATCTCGCATATAAAGCAATGTTTTTATGTCACATGTGTATGGGTTTGTAGTACTAGGCACATGTGAACAATGAGCACCCTGAACATAGGTATAAAGGAACATTATTGTAGAGAATATACGAAAATAATGAAAAGGGAGGAGATATCCCGTTTGTGGCGCGGTCTTTAAGTGAGTTTGAATTCCTTGGCCACCCTCAATATTATTTATGTATTTTCTTTACAATTATTTCTTTACACCTACGTTCAGGGTGCTCATTGTTCACATGTGCCTAGTACTGCAAACCCATACACATGTGACATAATAACATTGCTTTATATGGGAGATATATGGTATATTATCTAACAGCGAGGCTGTTCGGCCAGGCAGCTTAGGGAACAACAACAACAACAACAACATCCTCCTCTGTCCTCCCCTTTACTCCGCCACTGTTTCGTTCCTACGCTCGGCCACAACCATGTATTTTATCAGCTGACTGCTAATACTTGTGTTTCATTTAGGTTTGTGTTTAGAAAAAAGGTAAATACAATTTATTTTACTGTTTTACACTGAAGTTTGTTGTCTTTAGCATCATTGTATATCATTTAGCTATTCACCACACGAATGCACAAACTGAAACAAGTTGGAAGACGGTTGCCAAACGGGAATTTCTTTTCTCCCGTGACTGACTATCACCTGGTTTGCTTGTTTGTACCTTAAATTATGAGTTAACGACCCTCTCTATATTCACGCACCTCACCAACACGATGTACACACACCAAATAGTTTGTTATTACCTATTAATGTTCTGGAGGTCAACGACATTCCCGTAATTACTAGTTGATAGAATATAGGCTAAGCAGACGACACGGCATACAGGACCCGGCTCAATCAGTCATTAAGTCAACAATATTCATATATTAATATAATATTTACATGTATGACTACCTTAACCCCTTCAGACTCATATGACGCAGAGGTTGCCAGATTAGCAATAAGAAATAGAATTCTCTCTTATAATTACCTCTCTAAAATTAGTTTTCTGCCCACAGCTAACTCAAAGACAACTGCAGAGGTTGAAGTAACTAAACTAAAGGTTTCTAAATACCCCTGATGGTAACAAAGGTTTTAAAGTATCCCTAATAGGCTCAAAATCGCGTCATATGTCGGAGACGGGTAACATTGAAAGAAATTCAAAACACACCCATATATACACGGAAATTACCCATACACACCTTAATTACGGCAAAATAGGAGCCCACGCCGACACGTCCTCCACCTTCCAGAGTACTGTTTGAACTGAATAATTACGTCATATAACTCATATTCAAGCTCCTCCTCCCCCACTA
Source organism: Paralithodes platypus (assembly GCA_032716605.1). Classification (NCBI taxonomy): domain Eukaryota; kingdom Metazoa; phylum Arthropoda; class Malacostraca; order Decapoda; family Lithodidae; genus Paralithodes; species Paralithodes platypus. Next base: position 38,053,808 of record CM064505.1, read on the forward strand.
TGCAGACTTCTGTTCGTATTTTAAGATAGTTAAGGGAGCCCACCTCGCTTTTCTTCACTCTTTCTCCCTCTCTCTCTGGGTTGTATCCATTCGGCCCCATTTAGCCTACTATTTGAAGACGTTTACCCCCATTCAGGAGTCAATATTTTCCTGGCGAGCGGTAGCGAGCCAGCATATACAGTATATATTATTGTTTTGACAGCAAGCTAAATTTTTAATTCTTTCCATAGACAAATTTCTCCGGCGAAGCCGGATTTCTCCATACGATATTGGCTCGCTATCGCTCGCCAGGAAGAAATTGACACCTGGATGGGTATATGGGTATAAACATCTTAAAACAGTTGGCTGAATGGGGTCGAATGGATACAAGACAGAGAAAGAGAGAAAAGGAGAGAAAGATAAAAAAAAAACGCCGGTGACCCCCCTTAATTAATGAACTTCCGCATTACCTTCAAGCTCAGGCTGTTCTCAGCACAAGATAGGTTCTATTGTAGGTATTTGAAAGTTGTTGTAAGCTGCATAAAGGGATTAGGATGCAGACATACATAATTTAAAATGTAAAACTTGCAAACTAAACAAACCAAAATTGGGACAAGGACAATATAAATAATATAATATAATATAATATAATAATATAGACAATATAATATTAAACTGAAACACTGGCATCGATATATCATTCTCACCATAAAACAAATGAAGTGAGACATTACGAGTCAAATGAGATATACACGTACATACAGTTGTCCACATTAACCCCTTTCTGTACCGGGACGTCTTTTTTTTTTACTTCACATTCTTGATATATTGAGACGATTTTGTGCAGTTTAAGAAGAAGCTGTGGTAGTAAAAAGGGTTAAGGAGAGATTTCCACTTGAGGGATTTTTTTCTGGACTCCTTTCTCCCTCATGTTTAGCCCATTGTTTTTCTAATTTTAAGACGTTTGCCCCATTATTTTGACTATTTTAAGAACTTTCAACCCATTTCTGTCAATTTTAAGATCTTTCGTGCCATTTAGGTGTCAAATTTTATCCTGGCGAGCGATAGCGAGCCTGTAATTTAAGAGGAACCGGCTTTCAGCCGGGACATTTTTCTACCGAAAAATGTACAAATTTATCTTGAAAGGGGCTCAAGGGGGTGTAATCTTAAGCTTGAAGGATATCTAGAGACCAAACTAAAAACCTCCCCTTAAGGAAGATAGTTCGAAGCCTGTTAATTGCTGGAGACCCTTTTTAAACTGAATAAAATCGTCTAATAGTAGCCAGAATAAAGTTAAAAAGACGTCACCGGTAAAGAAGGGGTTAAGGGGAGGCAGTTAGTTGTTCGAGTCCTCCTCCTCCCTCATGTTTAGCCCTATTAGTTATGGGATTACAAGACATTTGCCCCATTAGTTTGGCGACTTTCAGAGCTTTTGCCCCATTTCTTTGCCAATATTAAGACCTTTCGTGCCATTTATTATGGGTTTCAGAGGCCGTGTGGCATCGTTTTTCGGGAATAACTTATTAACAAACAATTGGATCAGTATGATATTTTGACAGTCTTTTTCACACCGTGCCCTAATTTTCGTCAATATTGTGCATTACCAAAAGTGTAGAAAAAAGCCACTTGTCCCTGTGTCATGAGGTTAAAGTCACACATTAATGACTAAGAAACGGACAAGGCTACCGTGGCTTTCCTGTGAGAACCACCAAACCATTATTGCTCCTCCACCAAAACACGGTAGTTATCAGCCACCACCCAACCCTACTATCGCCTTAAAATCTGTCAATATAAAGTATAAATATACAAAAAGTAAGTATTTTTTATATTTTATATAGAAAGGCAGCGTTACCAATTTTTGTATATTTTGTATAGAAAGGCAGCGTTACCAATTTCTGCCAGGTTAGTATGAATACACTATAGTGATCAGGACTGTATGGCTAAGCAAGTGGCTGCATCTGAAAGTGTCTATCTATCTATCTATCTATTGCCGGGGACCTTACATACATACATCCATACGTACACCTTAAGGGGGGTGACCTGTTTTTGTTCTGTCCTTTTCTATCTTTCTCTGGCTTGTATCCATTTGACCCCATTCAGCCTACTGTTTTAAGACATTTATCCCCATCCAGGTGTCAATTTTTTACTGGTGAGCGGTAGCGAGCCAGCATATTTTTTATTTTTGTTTGACAGCAGGCTAAATTTGTACATTTTTCGATAGAAAAATGTCTCCGGCGAAGCCGGATTTCTTCATATAATGCTGGCTCGCTATCGCTCGCCAGGAAGAAATCGACACCTACTGTAGATGGGGATAAACGTCTTAAAATAGTTGGCTGAATGGGACCGAATGGATACAAGCCAAAGAAAGAGAGAAAAGGACAGAAATAACAAAAAGCAGGTCACCCCCCTTAATGAGGGTGGCCATACACAGAAGGCCCACAAGTGGACCTATCCCCTGTAAGGACAACCCATGCCAGTTTATTGAAGGACTTACACAATTTATCACTCAATTTAGGATCCGTCCGACCCCGAGGCCCTCTATGTATCTTTTTAGCACTATTTTTCTACAGTGGTGTTCGGCTAGTCCATCCACTAACCTGCTTCACCCTTATGTAAGCAGTACCAATTTGTATCAGGTTTACTCCCCTAGACAGGTTCCCGACCAAGGCTGACGAGTCCCATCCACCCAGATTTTTATAAGGTTTTCCCTAGATGGGCTTCCGACCAAGGCTAACGAGTCCCATTCACCCGGAGGCACAATAAAAGTACCCTTGTCATCTATAACATATTTATTGTCAGAACGGTATAACAGGATGAGAGGCAGCGTGTTTGATGAGGCTTACAGAGGGACAGTGATCGGGAAACCTACACATCTGTATTTTATATTAAAGTATAATAAAAACTATAATAAAAAACATGAAGTATACCATGCTCTAATCTTTCTTCATTCTCTAAGTTGATCACACATCTGTATTTTATAATAAAATATAATAAAAACTATAACAATCATGAAATATACAATAATCTAATCTCTCTTCATTCTCTAACTTGATCACCTTTTATGCATAGCACTTCAACATAAATTGACGTTACAACCTTTACCCAATCCCGCACAAGTTTTATAAATAATTATCAATCACCAACTAAGCTCAATGCAATTACAGCTTATTGTTAATATATATATATATATATATATATATATATATATATGTAATTAGATATGAATGAGTTATATTCAGTAGATAGTAAACATTGATCACTGTAGGTATGTTCAACTTCTCATTCATTATATTTCCTGCTAAGGATATATTTGAAGAGCCTATGATAATGTGGAATGTCCTGTAAATGAAGACTACACATTTTAGAATCTTAAAAAAGCTAGAAATCTGCTGATGTGGCTACAGCTTGAGAATGACCACTATCACACAGTTCTTAACCCGTGAACTGCCCAAATATATGCAAAATAACACTTCAAGTTGAGGGTGGGGGGGGGTATAAATGGGGAGAGAAGTGGAGGATGTGGTATGGAGAGAGGCCACTATTTTCTATGTGTCACCCAATTTTCTTTAGACACTTACCGGCACCGGCACTGACACGGTATTTGAAGTATATGTTCTACAAGTTTTTAAATACTATGCCTTCCGGGAGGTTTACAGTAGTCCACGGGTTAATAAACGTGCCTGCTATATCTTTGAGAACCCCAAACTTCTCGCATATTTTCACATGTCCTTGCCTCTCTTAAATATGTTGTAATAAAAGACAAAAAAACAAAAAAAATAGTTTCATCCATAAATTTTGATTGTAACTATAATGTACAGTTGCCAACACATGGATCTGGTGCACATGCTATGAAAGGGTGACTAGATTTAAGGGGGGTCACCGGCTTTTTTTATCTTTCTCTCCTATTCTCTCTTTCCCTGGCTTGTATCCATTCGGCCCCATTCAGCCAACTGTTTTAAGACGTTTATCCCCATCCAGGTGTTGATTTCTTCCTGGCGAGCGATAGCGAGCCAGCATTGTATGGAGAAATCCGGCTTCGTCGGAGACATTTTTCTATCGAAAAATGTACAAATTTAGCTTGCTGTCAAAACAAATATATATATAAATGCTGGCTCGCTACCGCTCGCCAGGAAAATACTGACACCTGGATGGGGGTAAACATCTTAAAACAGTAGGCTGAATGGGACCAAATGGATAAAAGCCAAAGAGAGAGGGAGAGAAAGAGAAAACAAGAGAGAGGTGGGCTCCTTTAATGTTTTTACAGGTTATCTTACAGTATGGGGTTGAATTTATATAGTTTAGTTTGCAATAGAAGTGCAGCAAAGGATCGAAAAATTATTACTGTTCATTAACCTGCTGCAGTGGTCGAATGCAACAAGCCCTGTACCAGATTCATATGCCGACAACTGTACTTTCCCCTACACCTCCCTCTGTACGCCTCACACATGCACGTACAGTAGGTACGGCCAACAACGCTACCAGCACGTGAGATGTACAACCTTATAATAATATAGATCTGATAACAAGTTTGGCATATATGTATAAAGGTGTTCTATGTGGGGTTGTTAACGGGCGACGTCGTAATCTGACACCATAATATTACTTTGGCATATAAAGAGGTAGGTAGTCCTATTGTAGGTTTGAGTCCTTGGAGTGCCACATGTATTTGTTGATTTCATTAATTGAGTTTACAAGTAAAGTTGGTTGGTGAAGAAATATGAAGAAAACATGAATTCTGTTAAATATCAAAGTTTACAGCTTCAACTTCCTTATAGCCTGAAACTCGCAAGTGGTCTAATGTATGGATTTAGTTTAAATTATATTTGCATATGGAAAGTTTAAACATTGACTCTACCAATTAATATATAATTTTTCACAATAATCCATCAATTGGCATATTACCATTTTTTCCAATAATGTTTCCCACGCACAACCCAGATAGAACGCTTGTATGACTTCAAGACGATACCTTCTGGACAAGATCTTATGAGGAGTTGGGATAGATTGAGGAGAGATTTCCACTGGAGGGATTTTTTTTCTGGACCCCTTTCTCCCTCATGTTTAGCCCCATTGCTTTTGAGATTTTAAGACTGGGTTCATGTATAATGTAAAATAGAGATCCATTCGATCTGGTAAAATCCTATGATGTCCTCGACTCGCCCCAGTGACTTTTTGGCAACAGCATATAAGTTATACAAAGGAAGTCAAGCAACACCAGATATAATGATCCTTACTAGGCTTCAGCTCCAGAAAGACTGTGGTCATATCATCGTATATTTACTTAAATACCCAACTTCTAAAGATCCAATCCTCAAGGTATCGTCTTCAAGTTTCCTTAAAGTCTAACAAATTTATCACTAGATTGTCTGGTTCAAAATCGCCCCAAAAGAGGTAAAGGCAGATATAACAATGGAATTATTTATATATGTATATTATTATTGTTAAAAACTCAAACGTAAATGCAGCCTGGAATGTATCACTTGCTTGTATGTATAATATGGTTACGAAAGAATGATTGTGCATGGTTACAAAAACAAACCCTCTGAACCTAAATGCATCTTGGAATGTATCCCTAGTTAAATATATGGTTAGAAAAAGAAAAAAAATCAGATTTCAGTGAATTTTGAAATGTATTATATGTGTTTAAGGGGAGATCTCCACTTGAGGAATTTTTTTCTTGACCCCTTTCTCCCTCATGTTTAGCCCCATTGCTTTTGATATTATAAAACGTTCGCCCCATTAGTTTAGCGATTTTAAGAACTTTCACCCCATAATAAGACCTTTCGTGCCATTCAGGTGTCGATTTTATCCTGGCGAGCGATAGCGAGCCTGTAATTTAAGAGGAACCGGCATTCAGCCGGGACATTTTTCTACCGAAAAATGTAAAAATTTATCTTGAAAGGGGCTCAAGGGGGTGTAATCTTAAGCTTGAAGGATATCTAGGGACCAAACTAAAAACCTCCCCTTAAGTATATTGGTATACAATAATGCAATTTTAGATTGCACAAATGGTTCAAGAATCAAGAATCGACAATCAAAAGGTTTTCACATTATTACTTCCCTCCTTTTTCTTTCCCGGATAACGACAGTCCTAATAATGCCCTAATCTGCATATTTTACAAGGTCGATATTACCATTATTCAGGAATCGAGGAACATTACATTTTCACCAGTGTACGGTAATCAAGAATAGTACGTACCGGTATATACTGTAATTCCCTCGTTAGTATAATTTTAAAATTTCCTTTTTACCACAATCAACAATATCTTTAATCATTAGTTGAACATCTTTATTGTTGTACCTTTTATCAGAATCACCAAGTCAGTCCACAATCAGAACAGGTCCAAATTAAGATAGTATACTAATCAATCTTGCTAGTCTTACTAGGCTCTCAAAGACTATCATAAACTATTTTGTTCTGTCTTTGAATGAAGGGGTTGTGGAGATGATTGATTTGGTGAAGTTGACTGTAAATGAGTATTAACCCCTACTGTACCAGAGGGTATTACCATAACTGTACCCTCCAGTACCAGGCAATGTGGCAAAAATGGCTTCAGAGTCGACAGAGAACACCCTTCCACCTCAAAAGTTGGAGGAATACTGAGCCAGCCAGCCTGAGGGAGCTTGTATATAAGCTGCGAAGTGTTGCCAACGTCTAACAGAAGTGCGTACAAGTCATGATGCCAGGTACCGCTCGATACGGGAAGTTACAGGGACCGAATACTACTGACGGCGATCTTCCGTCACTGGTGCAACCACCGAGTGACTTTTTTACTGACTGTGATTCGCCGTCGCTGATACAGTACGGGTTAAATATGCTAGTATATGTAACACTCATCACAATTAATGTTAACCATATCAGTAAACGATGACGCGTTTCTTAACTTTATTCTGGCCACCCTCCCTGGGGGTAAGGGGGGTCTTCTATAGTTAGTGGAGGAAAAGAATATGCCCCACGTATCCTACTGCATGTCGTAGGCAATTAAACGGAGGGTAAACGCGCCGAAGAGATACGCCTGCAATGATGGCACTGCTGGGAGGGCTGGGGATGAAGGAAACGTCGACCCAAAGCTACGAGCCCATGGACCGACGATCTCCTCCCCCGCTGCCCTCTTACAAACGGATCTCACCACAAGGGAATACCTGGATGCCGCGTGATTCCCATAAAGGGCATCTTGGGGCTACCAAAAAAAAAAAAAAAAAAAAAAAAAAAAAAAAATATATATATATATATATATATATATATATATATATATATATATATATATATATACCGGTATATATATTTGGCCTGATGAAGCTATATGCGAAACGTTGTCAATAAAATGCTCTTCCTCTTATGGTGTTTATTTTCATTTTGTCTACTTTTCAAAGTATTTTTATATCAATTTGTTCCTTAGTTTTGAAAGGCCCTCGGGATGTAATGCTCATTGGTTTATTCTCTGACTCCCACAATTCCTTCTTAAACTGAGTAGAATCACTCGGTTAATGATGACCTGAATAAAATGCAGACACGCGTCATCCTATACTGAAAGGGTTAAGGATACCCACCTCGGTTTTTTTTTTCTCTATCCCTCTGTCTCTGGGTTGAATCCATTTGGCCCCATTCAGCCTACTGTTTTAAGACGTTTATCCCCATCCAGGTGTCGATAATTTCCTGGCGAGCGACAGTGAGCCAGCATATTTGTTTTAAATGTTTTTGACAGCAGGCTAAATTTTTACATTTTTCGATAGACAAATTTCTCCGGCAAAGCCGGATTTCTCCATACAATGCTGGCTTGCTATCGCTCGCCAGGAAGAAATTGACACCTGGATGGGAATAAACGTCTTAAAATACTAAGCTGAATGGGACCGAATTGATACAAACCGGAGAAAAGGAGAAAAAAAAAGCAGGTTACCCCCCTTGAGGATATCACCTTGCACAATTACAGAAATATGCACATTTCTAGCTACACATTTATTTAGCGGCAGTGGTCTTCGGGATTTTCATATACATCTTTGCTAGTTAGTTATACATTAAAACCATAGGTAATTTAACAATGTCTGTAAATACCAGTTGTACTCGGCAGTGAAGAGGATAAAATGTAGATAATAAATGGATAAACTATAGCATAAAACAAAATTACAGTGGCTAATTAATGTCTATAAATAATTGCCAAGAAACTTGTATTTCACCTAAACTTCAACAAATTGTGTAAAAAAAAAAAAAAATGGAAAACTAATTCCTTTTTCAAATACATAGTTTTACTTGAATGTGCTAAGTTATATAATTGATGTTTTTCTATGACAATAGCATACAATAAATTAAATGAAAGTTTCTAAAAGATTATAGCTGCTAGAATAAAATATACAACTTGAATTGTATATAATTATAATATATTAGTAAAATGGAGGGACAAGTTGTTCAAATACAATAACAGTAAATATTAACAGCATATAATTACGTATATATCAATAAAATACTGTGTACTCTAGTATGGTATATATATATATATATATATAGCCTTAGTGGCACTAATAACACCTACATCATGCGGAAAATTATACATGGTTTCTGGAGTTCTACCCGCGGAGTTAACCCGCTAAGTCCCGGCGACGTCTTTTTAGCTTTATTCTGGCTACTGTAAAACGATTTTATGCAGTTTAATAAGGGCCTCCAGAAATAAACAAGCTTCGAACTATCTCGCTTAACCCTTTATACTTCCACAGATCTTTCTCAAACTGCACAACATCGTCTAGAAATAACTGGAATTAAATTAAAAAGACGTCCTCGGTACAAGTGGTTAATAAACTAGAGCGCCGTAACCCCTATCCCAGAGCATAGTGGCGGGTGATGCCAGCGTGCCTCACTTTCCACCATCTTAGCACGCCCATCTCATTACAAATACGCCCATCTCAGCGCAAATCTTATCGCTAAACATGGTATCTGTAAGGAAAACTTAATATTTATATTAGTGAAGTAATAAATATGTAAATATTTTAAGTAAATATTTACTTTAGCTGCACTGTGACATGCTTTTCAAGGACTATTCAGCAATTTTGGGCGCAGTGTCATGGCGGCTGCTGGCATCATAATATCGGCTCGGCACATCCTCTAATCTACAAAACTGGCGCCCGTCACAGGAGCACTTTAGCGGAAGGTATATCGGCATCACTGTATCGGCGTCGGAACACTTTAGCGGAAGGTGTATCGGCATCGCTGTATCGGCGTCAAATATGTACCGAAATAAAATCATCGCTACCTGGACTTTTTAAACGCATATTTTAATCTGGTAGCCGATAATCTTGAATACTCACAACTATTTGAAGATTAGATAAAAACACAAATTATAATGTAAAACTTGCAAAACAAACAAACCAAAACTGGGAAGACACAAGATAAAAGCAAAGGAACTAAAGCAGGCGTCACACCATGCCGACTTGAGCCAAGACTGACCACGACCTTTAGTCGTGGTCAGGAGTGCCGACCTTCGGCGGAGAGCTTAAGGATTTGAGGGGGGGGTGAGTTTTGGACGGAACGCAGTATGGATGGCCACGCCGCCTGACGACGACCTGATGGGGTAGAGCGGCGCCCATGCAGGACTGAAGGTGAGACCTAGGTCGCCGCTGGAGTGCCGATTTGCGGCGTAGCGCGTTGACAACGACCCGACGAACGGCGTCGTTTATTTATATATTGACCGTTAGGGCATCGTTGGGTCGCCGCAAGCCGCGGATGATCACCGCAGGTTGTTATGGTGACGCCGCCTGACGCAGACCTCATTTATGGTGCCGTGTGCCGCCGCACTGACGCCTACCTTTTCCCGTCAAGCGCCGTCAAGCGCCGTCACACGCCATCAGCCACCCGTCCCCTTCCCGTCCCATTTTTTTACTTCACTCTACGCCGACTTGATTTTCAATGTTGTGCATGTAGAACTTTTGAGGGGGTATGTGAAGACCCATCCCGACCTGTTTGTTATGTTGGCGACGGCCCATGATGCGCGGCGGCGTAGACCAAGACTGTCCACGACCCTTTGGTCGCGGACAGTGTTGGCCTAAAATCGGCTAGGTGTGACGGATGCTTAATCAAAATCGCTATGTGGAAACAACCTGATAATAATTAGATATTTGTTTTCAGATTCCAGACTCGGATACAGTTTGCCGATAAATTCCCTCGTGTGACACCAGCTTAAGGGGGGATCACCGCCTTTTCTTTCTCTTTCTCTCCTTTTCTCTCTTTCTCTGGCTTGTATCCATTCGGCCCCATTCAGCCAACTGTTTTAAGACGTTTATCCCCATCCAGGTGTTGATTTCTTCCTAGCAAGCGATAACGAACCAGCATTGTATGGAAAAATCCGGCTTCGCCGGAGACATTTTTCTATCGAAAAATGTACAAATTTGGCTTGCTGTCAAAAAAAATATATATATATTTGCTGGCTCGCTACAGCTCGCCAGGAAAATATTGACACCTGGATAGGGGTAAATGTCTTAAAACAGTAGGCTGAATGGGACCAAATGGATATAAACTAAAGAGAGAGGGAGAGCAAAAGAAAAAAGAAAAAAGAAAAAAAGCGAGGTGGGCTCCCTTAACTCCGCGACTCTACCTAAAGATAATACCTGACTGAGGAAATGGAAGCAATTATATCCAACACAAATCAATATGATTTTTTCTTACATTACTTCATTTTCCTCAATCGTATCAACAACGTTATGTCTAGCAAGAGTGAGTGATTAAGTAGTTTATTATTATTAAATGTAGCCTAAATAGTTATGCCTAAGGAGGATAACAAATGGATTAATATAGCTTAGGAATTAACTACGGTTTTATATCCAATCTTTATTTTATACCCATTGTTAACCCCTTCAGCACCAGGGGCGTCCTTTCTATCATATTCTGGCAACCATGAGACGATTTGATTAAGCTTAGGAAGGACCTCTAGCCATTATAAGGCTGCAAACTATCTCAACCAACCGTTATAATTACCACAGATCCTTCCTAAGCTGCATAATATCGTCTAATTATAGCTAGCATAAAATACAACACACGTCGCTGGTACTCAAAGGGTTAATGGATAAAACTACGATAACTAATTGTCTTGCATTATGAGAGTTAAGAGAGGATTGCATGCAGTTAAGTTAATAATTTAGATTGAAGGAGATGTCACACTATGCTGTATTTTGGCCACGTTAATATTTTTTGACTTAATCATAATGGATAAGATTATTACACTACAAAGTTTATAATTATGGGTGATTCATTACATTAATTAAATTCACCACGTTACGTCTAAATCTATCGAAAATCTTGAAAAATCTTTCCCAGAAAATGGTCACTGAAAAACCGATCAATCAATTAATAGGGATTAAGGTTTAGAATGGGGTGTTACTTAATAGGGGTATATATATGACATGGCAGTGTGTAGTCTTTGCATCACATGTAATAACTAAATATTGAATTGAATTGCTGTAGCCAGGAGATATGTAGTTTTCTCCTCTTACATTTCGAATCCCATTACGCCATCAGACAGTACACTAGGACCATACGGCTGGGAAAGTGTAGATAGCAGAGAAGGGGTGTTGTAGATAGAGGAAGCTGTTGGAATGGCTTTGTTGTGTGGCTGGGAAAGTGTAGATAGCAGAGAAGGGGTGTTGTAGATAGAGGAAGCTGTTGGAATTTGTGTGGCTGGGAAAGTGTAGATAGCAGAGAAGGGGTGTTGTAGATAGAGGAAGCTGTTGGAATGGTTTTGTTGTGTGGCTGGGAAAGTGTAGATAGCAGAGAAGGGGTGTTGTAGATAGAGGAAGCTGTTGGAATGGCTTTGTTGCCACTTTGTGTGTGTTTATTAGTCAGTATACGTCGTCCTAGATGTCTTCTTCTTTGGGTTGTCTATAAATGAAGCTATCGGATGAGCCGGATTGACTTATGAGAGGTGGTCAATATGCCCAAGTAGCCTAGCTTTGTGTCTTTACTTTTTGCAAGAAAATGGGAAAGGATGTTGATTTACAATAATCTATCTATCTATTGCCTGACGCCATGATCCCCGAAAGGGATCATGGCGTCAGGCATTTATGCATTAATATCATCGTTAACTGTAGCATTATTAGTAGTAGTATTCTAAATATTCAGTTATTTCTACTATTATTAATTATGTAACCAAGGCCAACACAGTGTAACAACTCCTTAACCAATAATCCAGTACCAGTGCTGTCCTTTTAACTTTATGCTGGCTGCTATTAGACGATTTTATTCAGCTTAAAACGAGCCTCGAGTAATTAACAGGCTTCGAACTAAATCCTAATTAACCCATCTGACTACCGCAGATCCTTCTTAAGCTGAATAAAATAGTCTAAATATAGCTAGAATAAAGTTGAATACACGTCGCCGGTACAGTAAGGGTTAACTCTGTCAGAATTCCCCACAACTCATATATTTTTTGAAGAGGCAATCCAAGAGGAGTCTTTAAATTATTAGCTCCAGTAAAGCAATACACATTACTATTAAATACAAAATGGCTTAAGTATCTCCTTGTAGTCGACAAGCGAAGACCTAACACTCGGGATTTCCCAGGTAAATTAACCCTTTCACGCACAAGACGTGATTTGAGTCTATTTTGGAATACTTTAAAGCCTTTGTGACCATCAGGGGTGTTTACAAACCTGCAGTTTAGTTACTTCAACCTCTGCAGTTGTCTTTGAGTTAGTTGTGGGCAGAAAACAAAATAAAAAAAGGGAAAAGTGGGGATTGGGCCTGAGTATATAGATAGATAGATAGATAGAAAACTAATTTTGGAGAGGTAATTTTAAGATTGAGAGAACTCTATTTCTGGTTGCTAATCGACAACCCCTGCATCCACACGTCCACACGTGCGTGAAAGGGTTAAAATGTAAAACATGCGAAAACAAACCAACCAAAACAGCAACCACTCAATATAAAGACAAGAACTTATCAAAATCACGATGTGGAAATAACGCATTGAAGTTAATATTAACCAAAACAATATTATGAAAACAAAAACCCACATGTAATCGACCAGTGAAGCCTTACCACTCAAGGTTTCACTGGTTAAATTCAATGTCGATTATTATACATGCATAGTATTGGGTAGCCAACTATACTGTTTCTTTTCAACTGACGGTAAATTGCAAAGCTCCTTCAAGATTTCTCGGTTATTTTGAAGATTTTGTAGTGAAATACATACATACATACATAACATTTTAAGACTGAGTGCTCCACACATACGTACAGTTTCAGTCTCTTGCCCTAATGGCGGCGTTCCAGGCAACCCTGTTAAGGGCTGCTTCACTTGTCAAGTTTTTGGATTTGAGATCGGCACGTATACAGTAGTCCGATCCCAGGTCTTCCTCGGTCCACCCCTTGGTGCAGCTCCCTCCACAATCACAGACCTGCATCTTTTCACCCAATTTTGTTCATCATTTCTCTCCACATGTCCATACCATTCCAGTCTACTTGTACGCATCTCCTCGCTAATACTCTGTATACCTAAACGTCTCCTCAGCTCATCATTTGTTATTCTATCCTGCAGCCTGGCCCCACACATCCATATCACCATTCTCTAATTATATATACTTGGTCTTAACATGATGCAGAGATCTAGTAATTTCATAATTTTCCATTGAGTATCGAGACATTAGCTGAGAAGGGGTTCAATTTATCGTCAGCTGAAAAGAAACAGAGTGTAGTAATTGACCAACTAATGTGAAAAGAAAATTGGAAAACATTTGTGAAGAAAAACTAACAAAATTACTTATCGCAATTGGTTTTAAATAGGGCACTAAGTTTACGTCAATTGGTTTTATATAATGAACTAAATTTCAAATAGAAAACAAGCCTGTGAGAAATTTGAAAGAAAAGTGGAATGGTGATTGTTTGATGCTATTTTACCTGTTTACCGAACAATACAAATGTAAAACTTGCCAAAAAAAAATAAAAAAAATAAAATAAACAAAATAAATAAATCCATCCCTATTTATGATGGCTAGTTCAAAATACAAGTACATTAACTAAAATAAATATAGAGTAATAAACACATATTGATAAATATATAATGTATACTGATAGAAGCAGCAGAATTAGCCAATTTTGATCAAACATGATTTGATTTGATTTAATATATTCTGACATTTTGCACTACAAATTCTACAATGAATCATATAAGTGGTTCTAAAGGATTGTAATAATAATAATAATAATAATAACAAACTATTTGTCAATCGACTACTTGTTAACAGCCCTTATAGCACAGAATTATCATTTACATAACATTAGGAAGTGCTTAGCTGAATCATATAAATAACTTTTGATTGAAACATTAAATAACTTTTGACTAAAACATTTACATATGACTATCATACTACTTCACAAGTTATAGATAATTGTAAATATGACTATCTAATATCTCCTTCCTTTTTCAAAATATATAGCATGTGGGGATCTCTGTCAGGGTCATCACCAACTCCGGTCTAGAATATGTAACTTTAAGAATTAGGACTTAGTGGTCTAAAGAAAACAGCCAAAACGTGTTTAAGGGAGCCCACCTCGCTTTTTTTTCTCTTTCTCTCCCTCTCTCTTTGGCTTGTATCCATTCGGCCCCATTCAGCCTACTATTTTAAAATGTTTACCCCCATCCATGTGTCAATATTTTCCTGGCGAGTGGTAGCGAGCCAGCATATATATATTTTTGTTTTGACAGCAAGCTAAATTTGTAAATTTTTCGATAGAAAAATGTCTCCGGCGAAGCCGGATTTCTCCATACAATGCTGACTCGCTATCGCTCGCCAGGAAGAAATCGACACCTGAATGGGGATAAAAGTCTTAAAACAGTTGGCTGAATGGGGCCGAATGGATACAAGCCAGGGAAAGAAAGAAAAGGAGAGAAAGATAAAGAAAAACCGGTGACCCCCCTTAAAATTAACCCACTACTAAGAATAAGAAGTACCCTAACTCTACGACTAATTTTGAGAGAGATCTAGGTCCTTCACACTCAACCAGGGGAAGTAAGAAATTATGTGGCTTAGCTAATTATTGAGTTGTGTGTTTTGGGGCTCTACTAACCTTCTATTTTCAAGCGCTTAAGGGGGCCCACCTCGCTTTTTTTTTCTCTCTCCCTCTCTCTTTGGCTTGCATCCATTTGGCCCCATTCAGCCTACTGTTTTAAGACGTTTACCTCCATCCAGGTGTCAATATATATATTTTTGTTTTGACACCAAGCTACATTTGTACATAAGCAACACCTGGATGGGGATAAACGTCTTAAAACAGTTGGCTGAATGGGGCCGAATGGATACAAGCCAGGGAAAGAGACACAAAGAGATGAAAAAAGCCGGTGGCCCTCCTTCATTGTATCAGTCATGGCTTACTTATTGGTTCCCTCAGCCAATTTAACCCTTAACAGATCCGATTCCGAATGTCTTTGTTTTTGTTTTCTGGTTAATAATAGACGATTTTATTGAAACTTGGAAGGGTTAATGGAAGTCAGAGGCGTAATGGCGATATCCAATACGCGTTCTTTTCTGTTATTTATATATGTGTTGGTTTTGGCTATTATTAGACGATTTTATTCAGCTTACACTTTGTTAATGGAAGCCGTTGTTTTTATTGGGTTTGTGTTGTAAGTTGTGTTTTGTTGCGTGATTGACTCAGGTGTTGCAAGCTGGGATGATGGCTGGGAGTTTGTTTACTTTTAAGAGGGAAATAGAGAGATCCTTCCTGAGCTGTATACAAGTGTCTACTGCTAGCCAAAATAAACCTGTCCAAACGCGTCGTCAGGCCCCTCAAAGAGTTAAAATTGAGCCGTACAGGAACCAACGCCAAAGCCATCGACTGACAAGAATGGGTCTATTAAGGGGAGATCTCCACTTGAGGGATTTTTTGTTGATCCCTTTCTCCCTCATGTTTAGCCCCATTGCTTTTGAGAGTTTAAGACGTTTGCCCCATTAGTTTGGCGATTTTAAGACCCCTTGCCCCATTTCTGTCAATTTTAAGACCATTCGTGCCATTTAGGTGTCGATTTTTTCCTGGCGAGCGATAGCGAGCCTGTAATTTAAGGGGAACCGGCCTTTGGCCGGGAATTTTTTCTACCGAAAAATTTACAAATTTATCTTGAAAGGGGGTCTAGGAGGAGTGATTTTAAGCTTGATTGAAGTCTAGGGAATCAACTAAAACCCCCCTTAACCATTATCGTCTATCTGTTTCCAGCTGATGGTAAATTGAACCCCTTGCCAATTAATATATCGAGACTTAATGGAAAGATAAGAAACTACGACGTCTCTGCGCCCTATATATACTAAACGTATATATATAACGACATATTTAGGTACCTCTGTACAAATAGGGAAACTACGACGTCTTTGGGTCCTATAAATACTAAACGTTTATAAATAACGACATATTTAGGTACCTCTGTAAAAATAAGAAAAATACGACGTCTCTTGGTCCTATATATACTAAAACTTTATTAATAACCACGTATTTCGGTACAATATCTCTGTAAAAATAAGAAAACTACGACGTCTCTGAGTCACATAGATACTAAACGTTTATAAATAACCACATATTTAGGTACAATATTTCTGTTAAAGCCGAGGAATGATGATGAGGATGACATGGCAATTTACCCTCAGCTGAAAAAATAAACCGAGTATAGTATCGTAGTGCAGTCCACCACAATGCTTGGCCGAGCTGGATTCAGGGGGGGGGGGGGCACCAAGCTTCACACATGGGGGTGGGGGGGGGACACTAAACTTATCATAACATTATTGGACAGACTTAATTAGTTTGTATTGCTATATTTTCGTGACAGAAAGACAAAAGTTCCCGCTTAACCCCTTCGGTACCGGCGACATCTTTGCAATTTCATTCTTGATACTATTAACAGATTGTATTCGGTTTAAAAAGGGCCTCCGGCAATCAACCGGCTTAGATCTATCTTAATTAACCCTTTTAACTACCACAGATCCTTCTTAAGCTGCACAAAATCGTCTAAATATAGCTAGAATAGAAAAAAAAACAAAAAAACACGTCGCCAGTACAGAAGGGGTTAATGGCCCAGTTTATACAAGGAAACACTTAAAACGGACTTATAATTAAAATATCTACCGTATGTAATGAAAATAGCTTAGGTGTAAATAAATAAATATTCTGTGTGTATTTACATAAAACACATGACACGCACCCCGGGAAATAATCATGACTATATTTCACATTTTTGGTTACAGAAAACATAAACAAACCCAATATTTCACTGATTCTGTTGACCTTCATTATCACGGGTAATTTAAGCCGGTGTCACACGAGAGCTTTTATAGTCAACATTCGGTGATCAACCCCATTCTTCTGGCAACATTTCCGGAATATTTTTTCACCGGTATCAGAAACTAGACTCATGATATATGAACATAGGTAACCATAATATCTTTAATGTTGACCTCATAAGCTGCCAGACCAGTGTTGAGGATAAATGTTGAGGGAAAAAGCGCTCGTGTGACACCAGCATTAGGGACTCAACTGTCAAAGGTAATATCACAATTAATAATCTCCATAGGATAAAGTATTAGGCAAACATAATTATGAGTGAATGTTTCCAGAATGCTTCACACTGTTCCCACACGACTCTTATACACTTCCCTTTCTATTGTGATTCGGATATTTTTTGTCGCTATTAACCCTTTTGTCTCTATTAACCCTTTTGTCTCTATTAATCCTTTTGTCTCTATTAACCCCTTTGTCTCTATTAACCCTTTTGTCTCTATTAACCCTTTTGTCTCTATTAACCCTTTTGTCTCTATTAACCCTTTTGTCTCTATTAACCCCTTTGTCTCTATTAACCCTTTTGTCTCTATTAACCCTTTTGTCTATTAACCCTTTTGTCTCTATTAACCCGTTTGTCTCTATTAACCCTTTTGTTTCTATTAACCCTTTTGTCCATTAACCCTTTTGTCTCTATTAACCCTTTTGTCTCTATTAACCCGTTTGTCTCTATTAACCCTTTTGTCTCTATTAACCCTTTTGTCCATTAACCCTTTTGTATATTAACCCTTTTGTCTCTATTAACCCTTTTGTCTCTATTAATCCTGTTGTCTCTATTAACCCTTTTGTCTCTATTAACCCTTTCAGTATCGGCGACGTCCTTTTTAACTTCATCCTGGCTACTGTTAGACGATTGTATTCAGTTTCAAAAGGGCCTCCAGCAATGAACAGGCTTCGAACTATATCACTTAACCCTTTTTTACTACTACAGATCCTTCGTAAACTGCACCAAATCCTCTGAATATAGCTAGAATAAAGCTAAAATGACGTGGCCGATACAGAAGGGGTTAAATGAACAAATAGGAAATATTAGCTAATTAAAACTCTTCACCGATGTATAGCTTAAGGGAGCCCACCTCGCTTTTTTTTATCTTTCTCTCCCTCTCTCTTTGGCTTTTATCCATTCGGCTCCATTCAGCCTACTGATTTAAGACGTTTACCCCCATCCAGGTGTCAATATTTTCCTGGCGAGCGGTAGCGAGCCAGCATACAGTATATATATTTTTGTTTTGACAGTAAGCTAAATTTGTAAATTTTTCGATAGAAAAATGTCTCCGGCGAAGCCGGATTTCTCCATACAATGCTGGCTACAAGCCAGCGAATGAGAGAAAAGAAGAGAAAAAAAGAGAACAAAAGCAGGTCACCCCCCTTAAAATTTGCTATAACATCAAAGGCATAACAAATTACCCTCCATTGAAACAGCTGGCCGGACTGACTCGCACACCCTCTACCTTGTCTCTCTCTCTCACTACGGATAAAACCATGCATATAATAACGATCGGACTAGCTACGAAGTGACTAGTGGGGCAAATTCGGCCTCTAGTCAATTCAACCCCGGTTCAAGTCAATGCCCTGCCAAGTCTATAATAGGTCTGGTTAAATTTGATCAGCATATGCAACACTAAAGCCAAACCTGTGTGAGTATCCTAGGTTCGAGTCCTTGGAGTGCCACATGTATTTGTTGATTTAATTAATTGAGTTTAAAAGTAAATTTGGTTGGTGAAAATAAATATGAACTAATACAACCATCAATCCTAAACAATATCATGAAATATCCATACTTGACTGGCGACATGAAAACTGTTGGAATATACCACACGAACGTTAAGTATAATGGTACGCAGGAAATCTTATATATTATCTGATTTGGTTACGTAAAATTTTGCATAGGGTTGGAATATTCACCGGAGATTGAATTGACTAACGAGGGGCATTAACTTTAAATATAGGCTGCATTTGGCATCCTTTGGTATCACAACTCCATCACACCAACCAAGTCAACATCATCTAAACACCAGAACATCAAAAGTTGGTGTTGTAATCATTATAACAGCCTCGGATGCAACAGTAAACATCAAAATATGAATCAGTTCACCCTGGCTTGGAGTGTAGAAAATGTTGACATGACTGACTTGATTGGGTTGAACATAGTGTCTTGGTCAATAGCTCATGTATACGATTTTGAATTCAGATGACACTGTTCGAAATCCTATAATTGATCGTGAACCATCGACCCAGAATTATTATTGAACAAGATGCGGCACTAGAGTATATAAGGTATTATAGTATAGATTTAAGAAACACAAAGTTTCGAATCCCTTAGCACTTTCCCATTTAGTGTTTCATAGACTTAAGGAGGATTCACGCTAGCACTTTTCCCCACAACCATTTCTTAGCAACTTTATTATTCGCAGCATCTCGGGACAATATTGAACAGGTACGGGGGACTAGATTGAGGGTATATTAAAGAGGTTTTAGTATTGTTATGGAAGTTGCATTTAGACGCCGCCAGACCAGAATTGCCAAAAAAGATTGCTGGAAAAAAAAGAGCTCGTGTGAATCTACCTGTACACTAACTTGCTAAGGCCTTCGTACACCAGAGCATGTACAGTCGAGGTCAAAAATGCATGCCCGACCTCCATAATTTCAATATTTTTCATCCCTCTAGTAACAATTAATAAATAAATAAAATATAAAAAAACACACTCGCATAGTAACCAAGAAAATAATCTTCATATTTTATCTTTGCTAAAAATAAAAAAAAAATAAAAAAATGGGGATTGGGCATGAGTATATAGATAGATAGATAGGACATGATTTTATGAGCGCTACTGTACCGTCTCTACCATAACGTTTAATAGCTCCTCAGTCACAATATTATGTTAAGGGGGTAGTACTCGCGTTTTCTGGACCCCCTTCTCCCTCGTGTTTAGCATATTAGTTTTGAGATTTGAAGACGTTCAGACCATTAGTTTGGCGAGTTTAAAACCTTTCGCCCCATTTGGTTGTCAATGTTAAGACCTTGCATGCAATTTAGGTGTCGAATATTTCCCTGGCGAGCGATAGCGAGCCTGTAATTTTAAGAGGAACCGGCCTCTGGCCGGAACATTTTTCTACCGAAAAATGTACAAATTTATCTTGATAAGGGGGTCTAGGGGGTGTTTTTTCTAAGCTTGATGTAAGTCTAGCGAGGAAACTCAAATATATATTAATAAATAAATATATATCCCAAAAAACAAGCACTACCCCCTTAATATGCTTTTGAAATACATCTGGTTGCTTCTCTTCCTATGGGCTATTATATATTATCATCAATGGCCTGTTGGGAGATTACTATACAAAACTAAATAAATACTTAAACAAAATCATCGTTACTAAAAGGTACTGGTAGTGAAATAATTGCTCCTTAAGTCGTGAAACCAATGTACAGTCGCGCACATAAGTTCCTTCTCTCCTAGTGATTGTGTGTGGCTCTGTCTCGAGTCGGCCACCCCAAGTAAAACACAAAAACACAAAACAAAAAATAGGATTTTTTTTTTTTTTTTAGAAAACAAAAAAATGGGGAATGGTCCTGAGTAAATAGATAGATAGATAGATAGAATATAATAGTTTGTGATATAGCAGTTACTTGATCATATGAATTAAGTACTGTATACCAAACTATACTCTTAATAATCTTGATGCATAAAATTAGGGAGAGGGAGAGAAGTTATGTATGGGACTGTACATAATCCAAGTGTGGCTATGCAATATAGCATAGACCTTTGTACACTCGGATACCATAGTCTCTAACCCACTCAGGAGAATTCGTGGACCCCCTTATTTTCTCTATGCAATTATATCTATCTGGGCTGATTTTTGGATAGAACTTGCTTCTCAATAAATAGTATATATAGTTTTGAAATTGATTTATAGAACATTCTATTCATATATTCGTTTCCAGAGATATGCTGCCATAACTAGAAATAGGTGAAGTCCACGAATTTGTATGAGTGGGCTAGAGACTATGGTATCCGAGTGTACAGTCGGATGCCATAGTCTCTAGCCCACTCATAAATATTCGTGGACTTCACCCACTTCTAACTATGGAAGTATATCTCTGGAAACGAATTTATGAATATATTTTTCTATTCATCAATTACAGAACTATATACCCATATTTTTTTAAAGGAAGTTCTATCCAAAAATGAGACTATGGTATCCGAGTGTACATGTCTCCTTGTTATACTCTCTCCTCATTTCAAAGGCCTTGAGTCCTGAAATTATTATAATTTTTGGCCATTATAAGGTCATTGAACTGACCATGTATCATGATTAAACTCTTCATTACCAGTGCCGTCCTTTTAACTTTACTTTGGCTACTGTTAGACGATTTTATTCAGTTTAAAAAGGGCCTCCAGCAATTATCAGGCTTTAAACTATCTCACTTAAGTCTTATGCTCCAACAGACCCTTCTTAAACTGCACAACATTGTCTAAAGATAGCAAAAATAAAATTTATAAGAGATCGCCGGTATAGAAGGAGTTAAAAACCATGCGATAATTACGCTTATAAAGTTTGAGAATAGGCAATAGGCTGCTATTTGTGATTTAGCCTATTATCGATAGCAAAATATTGTGACACACATAAAGCATTTATATACGAACATAGCTTTAACATTTAACAAACTAAAATATACAACTTCCTTAGAAATGATAAATATAATGATCTAATCATCATGAGGCATATAAAATACCAGGAGACCTAATTAGTATTATTATATCTCAAGGTAGTGTCAATAGTTCATAAAAATAAGTTATTGGTCAATTAAAATCTCCTGAAGAACAAATAACGGTCACATACAACTGACAGAACACACAGGAAGTCGACAACCTTAACAAAACTATATATCTTTGGCTCAACATGGCTGGCAGACGAAATGGATGTCCAGAAGAAACAAGTGATCATGAATGTACCACTTCTTTAGAGAATCTATTCTTAAGACATTTCAAGTCCACCAATTTGGTTCTAAGTAGGCTATTCTGCTCCTCAAGATCTGCTCACACTCTATAAGAACGCTTGCAAAACGATCAGGGCCACACAAGTTATTTAGTGGGTATGAGCTTCAGTAGTTGAATCTTCTTTTAAACAGCACAATAAACAGGAATAATTCTAGCTCCCCCATCTAAGGAAAAGGTTGAATATCCTTGTATACTGCACCAGAAAGAAGAATTCAGTTAACCCAAACCGATGGACCCGCACTGTCTCTTATAGTGATTGATTCTCTCGTTTCTCCGTACACACTGCTTCGCCGGCCAGGGCCCCCCCCTATCCCTTGTGGTGGAGGCGGTTGTGGGAGTCCTGAGGCGTGAGGGAGAGGAAGAGGAGGTTGTGGATGAGGAGCTGCTCGGTGAGGAGAGAGGCCAGGTACCAGGCGGGGAAGTACTCCAGGGTGATGAGTCCGTGCAGGTTGTACGACCGCTCAGAGTAGTCCCAGGGGCAGGCTCCGTACTGACGCAGTGCCAGACCTGCAACGAGGAAGGCAGTTAGTGAAATAGAATATGGAGTGATAATCAATAAAGCAGTATGGGCAGAGGTAATTTATGATAAGAATGAGAAAATCAAGAAAACCATACTGATACACCTTACATAAACACTTGGTTTCATGTACCATACCTGCAATGAAAGTAAAAGTCAACAAAACTAATGATAGCTGAACACAGTTATCATCAAACTTGTTCCATGCCTATACTCAGCCCACGATATGTTTAACTTCTGTTTAAGTTCTGAATGAACCAACCTTTTGTGATTTAACACTAACCCATCCGACAATTGGGTGTTATCATGGTGTTTTTGTTTAATTAATAAATAGGCTTCTGATTTTGTTTTGCCATTTTCGAAAAAATTATAATTAGTTAATCCCCTAAACTAACACCCTTTCAAATAAAACCCCCATCCCCATTGATATGGTTTAATTTGACTTGAAGTTGGGTATATAAATGATATAGCGAGATTAGAATTAGGAAAACAAAAATGGTTACATAATTATAGTTAAGAAGGTAGAAAGTGTAGTATTTGATGAAAAAGACGTCGCCGGTACAGAAGGGGTTAAAACTCACATACTGTAACACCAAGGTAAACTATCGGCACAGAAGGGCTCTCTAGTCTGGTCTGTGGAGAACTCAGATAGAAGGACAGGCATGTATAAGAGTCTTCATATCAGGTAGGACCGTAGGAGACGCTAATGTAGTAGTCAAATAATTCAAGTTTTTCTTTTGCTGTTAAATGTAGGTTGGCTAATGCAAAGCTAATTACAAAAAAAAAAAAAAAAAACACATATTGGAGGCTGGGGTACTATCCTCCGAAAGAGCTGGTATTGAACACATTTAGATACAGTGACTCAATATTATTGTTTAATTTGATACCACTTATCCGAATATATTTCCTGTTGTTGTTGTTGTTGTTGCTGCTGTTCCTCAGGCTGTCTGACCGAGCAGCTCCAAGGTCCCGAGCAAGGCCATAACCGAGCGCCCCCACAGAACCCTCCATGCTTAAAAGCCACTCCAAGGCTGAGGAGGGTGCTGAGGGAAGCTGAGGAGGGTGCGGAAACGCCTGGGAAACCAAAGTCACTCAAGGCCCTGTGCCCCTCAACAATTATGTTAAAACTCCCCCAGACATATTATGTTCCAGTAAGTCCGAGGAGGCGGGAGCCCCAGGATCATTGCCACTGCCTCGCACTACACTCACAACAACACTGCGGCCGTTAGAATTATCGCAGGAGGCTGAGGTTGCCACCAACGGTTTTATCGTATGGTAACTTATCGGACTTACTGAGCTCATATGACACAAAATTGCGTCATAAACTTATTGGAGAGGTATAGAGATAAGTCCATATGACGCGATCGCGTCATATGAGTTTTTGGTGGACTTATTCATATGACGCGATCGCGTCATATATGTCGCAAGGAGTTAAATGTACCGCCATAACCCTGTATGTATTCCTTGGGGTCTTGCCTGTGGAGAACGCCCAGATGTAGGTCCAGGCCACATAGACCAAGCCCCGGAGGAGGACGGGTGGTATGGTAGCGACGGTAGAACTGCTCTACTCTTTGGTCTACTGATTTAGTCATATATTTATTTCTAGCTTCTTTGCTAGCCCTCCATCAAGCTTAAGGGGGATTGGTTCACTTTTTGGGCGATGTTTGCATGTATTTATTATTTTTCTAGTTTCCTCCCTAGACCTCCATCAAATTAAAAAAAAAAACACATCCATTAGATCCCCCTTCTAGATTAATTTGTACATTTTTCGGTAGAAAAAATTCCCCGCCTTCGGCCGGTTCGTCCAGCATTACAGGCTCACTATCGTTCGCCAGGGAAAAAATCGACACCTAAATAGCACGAAAGGTCTAAATATTGACGAAGAAATGGGGCGAAAGGTCTTAAAATCGACTAACTAATGGGGTAAACATCTTAACACCTAAAAACTAATGTGGCTAAACATGAGGGATAAAGTGGTCCAGAAAACCGGCCGATCCCCCCTTAAAAGAAAACCCCAAGACCCCTGTTGGAGATCAATTTGTACATTTTTCGGAAGCGGTTCCTCCTAAAATTATAGGCTCGCTGTCGCTCGCTAGGAAAAATTTACACCTAAATGGTACAAAAGGTCTCAAAAGCGCCAAACTAATTCAATCCAATTTAATTCAAAAGAACGTCGTATAATCTCGTAAGTAATGGGGCTAAAGATGAGAGAGAAGGAGGGCGAAAACAAACCTTGGTAGAGTAATGCATAAGTGCGCGGAATTTTGGTGTGAGTATCCTAGGTTTGAGTCCTTGGAGTACCACATGTATTGTTGATTTCATTAATCGAGTATAGAAGTAAAGTTGGTTGGTGGAAACAATATAATAATACATATTTTGGTCTTGCCTGTAGAGAATTCCCAGATGTAGGTCCAAGCCACGTAGACTAGGCCCCGCAGGAGGATGGGGACGGTGGTGTGGTAGCGACGGTAGAACTGCTCCACCACCAGGCTACCCACGCCATAGATGAACAGGCACCAGAAGCTCGTACACCCTAAGGAAATAGTAAATCATTAGTAAGATTATATATTAGCAAAACCTAACACATTTAACTTTTTCAGTAAGGGTGTTTCCTGCTATAATAGAGATCTTTCAAGCACTCCTGATTGCTGAAACAAGTGCCTGCATGAAATGAGATGTTTGCAGCAAACATCAGAAGAGATCTTTCCAATGACACCAGAATGAGTTGTCTAGGTCACAGGGTTCAGCCACAGCATTACTACAGTCATTGGCAATATTCGCTATAAATTAGCAATGTTCCGCTACATTTGCCTTTGGCAACACTGAATATGTGTTGCGAGACGTGGGGGAGAGAGTTCAGCGCTGCGGCGAACTTGCCGCTGAGCAGACTGGGGCCTGCCGTGCTCCTGATAACTCACGCTCGTATCCACAGGCTTTCCTGGGCTAATAATTCCAGGACGTCTGTGTATGTCAACCGCAGTGAAAGGGTTAAGTAAGGTAGGGTTTATATACTGTATATGCACAATATATATATATATATTTATTACTATTTTAGTTTACTCCCAAGACTTCCATCAATCTTTAAAAAACATCTTCAAGATCCCCCTTCGAGATAAATTTGTACATTTTTCGGTAGAAAATAGCAAAACATAACAAATTTAACCGAAGATAGCATAATTGTACTTGTAGATGACTAAACCGCACGAAATATATTTAGTAATCCTTGAAAATAACAAAACATCACTTATCCTAATATAGTATAATTATACTTGTGGATGACTAGACACCCCCAAAACCGATTAAAATTAATTGACCTAATAAATGCATACCAGTACGACAATATCTCAGAATCTAGAATATCCTGGAAAAAAATATGCAATCCTATAAATTAATCTAATATATAAAAACCAGTACAACAAAATCTCAGAATCTTGAATATCCTGGAGAAAAAATAAGCAACTTTATAACCCCTTCTGTACCGGCGACGTATTTTTAAATGTATTCTTGCTTTATTTAGACGATTTTGTGCAGTTTAAGAAGGATCTGAAGTAGCAAAAAAGGGTTACGTGAGATAGTTCGAGGCCTGTTAATTGCTGGAGGCCCTATAGAAACATAATTAAATCGTCTAACAGGAGGCAGAATAAAGTTAAAAGGTACTGAAAGGGTTAATATAATGCGGCATAACACATTTATAGATGATGCACAGACAACAGAAGCTCAGATACCCAGGGGAATTAGTAGTTATAATTATACTCCGTTTCTTTTCAACTGACGGTAAATTGAAAAGTTCCCATCAAGATTTCTCAGTTATTATGAAGATTTTGTAGTGAAATAAGGTGCTGATTATATATACTTGGTCTTACTATGATGCAACGACAGGGTAGTTTCATATTTTGCCATTAAGTATCGAACAATTATCTGCTAAAGGATTCAATTTATAGTTAGATGAAATGAAACAGAGTATAGTTAAATTTATATTAACCCTTTGAAGATTATGACTCATTCTGGCTACCATTAGACGATTATATACAGCTTAAGAAGCATCTGTGGGAATGATAAGGGTAAAGACTATCTCAATTAACCCTCTGACTTCCATATACCCTCCTTAATCTGAATAAAATCGTCTAATAATAGCCGGAAAACAGAGAAGAAATGCAAATGCTTATTTATGTTAGTATTTTACAGATGACAGCAGCCCCCCCCCACCACATAAATCAGGGATGTACTGTTGTTGTTGTTGCTCAATAGTACTGTTGTTCAATTGATCGCTTTCAAGTTGAGAAGTTGGAGCCGTAAACATCGATATTAAGGGGGTATTTATATGTATTTGTTCATTCATTTATTTGTTTATCTATTCATTATTTTCTTTAGTTTCCATGTCGGCCAACACTTGATTTATTATAGTCTAGTATCAAATAAAGGTACTAAATCTGTCTATTAGTTTTGGGAAATCCTGCTCACAAGCAAACCAACCAACAGCAACGATCACATAATCTGTGTAACTTTCGTTCGGCCGAGTTAATGATGAACTAAAATTATATCAAGTCATTTCCGCTAGGCAATTCACAAATTCAATGGAACTTGCATTGCTGAAGTCTGTGATTGCCATCCTATCTATTCAATCTAATGTATTCAGTTCAATCAATGCAACAGAGAGAGAGAGAGAGAGAGAGAGAGAGAGAGAGAGAGAGAGAGAGTGACGTCAAGACAATTTCCCTCTGGTTTTGACAAGCGACCTTCAAATCACAACTTCATTAGGCAGACGCGAGATTGACGCTTTTATTAGCAAACTCAATTAGTGATGGACGGGAAATTATCAATGCTGGAAACAGGTATGGTGGAGAAGAAGGAGGAGGAAGGGGAGAGAAGGAGGAGGAGGGAAAGGGGAACGAGGGGTGGAGGAGGAGGAGGAGGAGGGGGAGGGGGGGGGGAGGAGGAGGAAGGGGGGGGGGGGGGGGGGGGGGGAGGAGGAGGAGAGAAAGGGGAACGAGGGGATGGAAAAGGTGGAGAGGCAAGAACAGGAAGAGTGGAGAAATAGGAGATGAAGAGGGAGAAAGAACGGGAGGGGGTGGAAAGAGATGGAGGGAGGAGAGTAGTTGAGGAAGAAACATAAGGGGGGGGGGGGGGGAGGAGAGGGAGAAGAGAAGGAGAGGAAGGTATTGGAAGAAGAAAGAGAAGATGAGTCAGGGGGGAGTGGAGTGGAGGAATTGGAGAGGGAGCAGAAGGGGTTAGAAGAAAGAGAAGATGTGGGTAGGGGAGTGGAGGAATTGGGGGGGGGAATATCAGAAGGGGTTAGAAGAAAGAGAAGACATGAGGGGGGGGGGGAGGAGGAGTTGGAGAGGGAGTGTTGGAAGAAAGAGAAGATGGGGGGAGGGGGGGGGAGGTATTGGAAGGAGGACGAGTAGAGAGGGTTGAGGAGGAGGAAAAGTGTAGTGGGAGAGGATGTGGAGTGGGAGTGGAGGAGGAGGAGAGGGAGTGGCGGAGGAGTAGACGGTGAGGAATGGGGTTCGAGGATTGAGGAGGAAGAAAGAGGGGAGGGACTCAGGGAGGAGTGATTTGAGGAGGAGAAGAGGATGGGGAGGAGGAAGGAGTAGAGGAGGGTGTAAGATGAGTAAGAGAGGAGGAGGAGTACAAAGTACAAAGGAGTACAAAGGAAATCAAGCAACAACAGGTCTAGTGACCCTTCTAGGCTGCTTGTCCTCCAAAACACTGAGGATCAAGTGTCCAAACAGTGGTTTAGAGTGGGTAAGGGATCATTGGAAAGGGAACTACTGCCCTGGAACTAATGTCCGTGGCAGGACTAGGAAGTTAGTAGGGGACATATGGGTTAGTAACTGAGGGGAGGATAAAATAAAGTTATTCATTTACAAACGCAGTCAGTCGCGGGTTTGATGCGAGATATTTGTCTAGGCGGAGTTTAAATGAATCAACGGTGCTGCAGTCTATAACGTCTCGGGGAAGCTCATTCCACAAGTTGACAACTCGATTGAAGAAGAAATTCTTAGATTCGTGTGAGTTAAAAGATTTACCAATAATTTTGCAACCGTTTCCCCGCGTGTAATTAGATTGGTCGATAGTGAAGTACTTACTACAGTTCATATTGTCGATACCTTTGATGATTTTGAACACTTGAATTAAGTCACCTTTTAATCTGCGCTGGGCTAAAGGAAATAGATTTAATTCTCTAAGACGCTCTTCGTATGGTTTGTTCTTTAAGCTAGGTATCATTTTGGTAACTCTACGTTGAACTCGTTCTAGCTTGTTTATGTCTTTTTGGTAATAAGGGCACCAGCATTGAACGCAGTATTCCAGAAGAGGGCGGACTAAGGAATTGTAAAGGGTTAGGATAACGTCTTTGGATTTATGCTCAAATGACCTGCCTATAAAGCCAATTATTTTGTTTGCCTTCTTAACAACTTCTGAACATTGTTGACTCGGTTTTAGGTTACTCGATATTGTTACTCCCAGATCGGTTTCTCTGTTTACATTCTTAAGCTGAGTGCCATTCATCGAATAGTTTGCTTTCTCATTTAGGTATCCGATATGTAGTACTTTACATTTATCCGCATTGAAACTCATTTGCCAAATTTGGGCCCAATGTGACAATTTATCTAGATTGTGTTGCATATCGTCAACTTGATCTTTTGAGAGTACGCTATTTGCAATTTTGTATCGTCAGCAAATTTTGAGATTGTACAGGTGAGACCCTCATCTATGTCGTTGATGTAAATTAGAAAGATAATTGGTCCTAGTACCGATCCCTGGGGTACCCCGCTACTTACATTGGTCCATTTAGATGCCTTACCGTTTATGACTACTCTTTGCTTTCTGTCGCTGAGCCAATTTTCTATCCATTTCAACACACCGTCTTGTATTCCATGCGCCTTTAGTTTTAGCAGTAAACGTTTGTGGGAACTTTGTCAAAGGCCTTTTGAAAATCAAGGTATACAATATCTACAGCTTTACTCTCATCGTAGAGGTTGAGGATATCGTGGAAGAAGTCTAAGAGGTTTGTTAAACAGGAACGTTTTTTACGAAAGCCGTGTTGAGTATCTTTAAGTATGTTATTTTCCTCTAAGTGATTTACGAGTCTGTCTCTTATAACCGTTTCTAGCATTTTACATACAACTGAGGTTAAGCTAATTGGACGATAGTTACTGGGTAGGGATTTGCTGCCTTTTTTGAATATCGGTGTTACGTTGGCTATGATTCCACTGAGGAGGAGGGAGGACGTAGGGGTTAAGAGGGGACACCTGCTTTTTTTTCTCCTTTTCTCTTTCTCTGGGGTGGATCCATTCGGCTCCATTCAGCTCACTGTTTTAAGACGTTTATCCCCATTCAAGTGTCGATTTCTTCCTGGCGAGCGTTAGCGAGCAAGTATTGTATGGAGAAATCCGGCTTCGCCGGAGAAATTTTTCTATCGAAAAATTTACAAATTTAGCCTGCTGTCAAAAACATTATACAAACTATGCTGGCTCACTACCGCTCGCCAGGAAAAAATCAATACCTGGATGGGAATAAAAGTCTTAAAACAGTTGGCTGAATGGGGCCGAATGGATACAACCCAGAGAGAGATAACAAACAAACGAGGTGGGCCCCCTTAAAGAGAAGAGGAGGAAGGGAGGGGGATTAGGGTATAGAAGGAATAGAGGGGGGACTGCGGAGGAAGGAAAGGAGTGGCGGGGGGGGGGGGGGGCGGGGGGGGGTGAGGAGGAAGGGAGGAGGAAGAGAAGAGGAGACAGGAAGGGGGGTGGGGGTAAAGAGGAAAGAGGAGGGGGTTGAGGAGGAAGGGGGATGGGGTAAAGAGGAAAGAGGAGGGGGTTGAGGAGGAAGGGGGTGGGGGTAAAGAGGAAAGAGGAGGGGGTTGAGGAGGAAGGGGGTGGGGGTAAAGAGGAAAGAGGAGGGGGTTGAGGAGGAAGGGGGTGGGGGTAAAGAGGAAAGAGGAGGGGGTTGAGGAGGAAGGGGTGGGGGTAAAGAGGAAAGAGGAGGGGGTTGAGGAAGAATATTATTTTGAGTAATGTATTTTAGTTTGTCCCCTAGACTAACAAAAATGCTTTCCCAGACTTCCTTCATCCTAAAATCTGCCCACTCAGATTTGTATATATATATTTTTTCATAGAAGTCCCGCCCGCAGGCCGATTTCTTCTATGTTACAGGCTCGCCATCGCTTGCATATAAAGAAATCAACACCTGAAGGGGTGAAGCGTCTTATTCTCAACCAAATGGGGTGAAACGTCTTAAAATCTGAAACTAATGCCGGTTAATTCATAAATCATAATAGGTCGGGTAGATCAGCTTGGCTTAGAGCAAGGTAGTCTAGGGTAGATTATGACATGGGGATTGAATTATTGACTCATGGACACAAAGTCAATATTTGTGGGTCCACGTCACACGACCACCACCCCCATTACCATTCCCACCACCACCATCACTACTTCCACCACCACCATTACTTACTCCACCACTACCACCACCAAAAACGCTACTACCACCACCACTACTGTCACCAAAATTACTACTACTAACACCACAACCACCACCACCCACACCACCTCCACTATCATCACCACCACCACTACCACCACCACCACCACCACTATTATCACCACTACCACTACCACTATTACCACCACTACCACCTCCACTATCATCACCACCACCACCACTATTATCACCACCTCCACTATCATCACCACCACCACTACCACCACCACCACCACCACCACTATTATCACCACTACCACTACCACTATTACCACTACCACTTGCGTCTCGTCAGAAATCTTCAGGAGAACTCTCTATGTCGAACTTCTAAAGGTCCAAGATGAGCCCATCTTCGCAGGGAAGCGTGCTGCCACTTCGAACATTTTGCTGCACCAAATCACCACCCTGAACGAGGGGCGGCGCGCTCCTCGGTGCCACTGGAAGAGCGGTGAACCCAACAATAAGTGACTACCAGATGTGGGAATCACGACCAGGCGCATCAATAGCGGCAAGGGCAGATTTCCACTTGAGGAATTTTTTTCTGGACCCCTTTCTCCCTCATGTTTAGCCCCATTGCTTTTGAGATTTTAAGACAGTCGCCCCATTAGTTTGGCGATTTTAAGAACTTTCGCCCCATTTCCGTCAATTTTAAGACCTTTCGTGCAATTTAGGTGTCGATTTTATCCTGGCGAGCGATAGCGAGCCTGTAATTTAAGAGGAATCGGCTTTCAGCCGGGACATTTTTCTACCGAAAAATGTACAAATTTATCTTGAAAGGGGCTCAAGGGGGTGTAATCTTAAGCTTGAAGGATATCTAGGGACCAAACTAAAAACCTCCCCTTAATGGAGCATTCACTCACACACATACATAACTATATATATATATATATATATTCTTTACACCTGCACAGCTTCTTACTTTGTACAGGGACACAGTGCGTCCTTGTATTGAGTATTGTTCACATGTGCGGGGATGATCCTCTCACACAACACTTCTAGACAAAGTAGAAACAAAAGCCTTCCGTATCATTAACTCCCGTCCACTCACCGACTCTCTTTAATCTCTTTTTCTTCGCCGGAATGTTTCATCTCTCGCTATTCTATCGCTACTACAATAATCAGTGTTCCTCAGAGCTCTCCCAGTGTATACCACCTCCTCTACGTAGGGTACGTAGTACCCGTCTTGCAACACAATCCCACCCCTACTCTGTGCAACTCTCCAACTCAAGAGTAAAACGATAGTCCAAATCTTTCTTCTATTCAACAGCTGAGCTCTGGAACTCTCTCCCTGAATCCATCTTTCCCTCATCCTATGACTTAAATTTCTTCAAACTCCGTGTGTCCAGACATTTTGGCTTGAACATTCCTTGATTTTGGCCCTGTCACTCTTTTAACTCTGGGGGAGGCACTCGTCACAGGCATTTTTACCTTTTGTCTCTCTCATCCACATAGAAAAATAATAAAAATATATAAATATACTGTATAATTATACAGTATATATATATATATCTACAGTATATATTATACAGTATATATATATCTACAGTATATATTTATACAGTATATATATATATCTAAGTATATATTTATATACAAAGTGTATATACAACAAATTGGAAACACAGCGCAATAGCTAAGAGTTGCCGGAGTAATGTGTGACTGTCACATTAGATTATTCAACCATGCATATATAATGTTCATCAAGTAAAGGTAGGGGTGTCCATTAAGATAATTTCCCCTGTGGCAATGCTGATCAATTTATTGACTTATTCGCAATGATAAAATATCATAACTGGTGGGGTTAAACATGAGGGAGAAGGGGTTCCAGAAAAAAACAAATACATCCCCTTAAACAACGAAGGAAAGCTCAACTCACCGACGAGCGCCCAATCCAAGTTGACAGCGAAGTCCCAGGCGCCGGTGAAGAGGACCTCAATCAGGAAGCCATGGAGGCCGTAGATGTACAGTCGCATCCACACGCTCACCTCGGGGTCCGGCAGAGCGCTACACCGGCCCGCGACCTTGTTGGTTAGTAGGTCGCTGGCTTCCTTGGCTTTGGGGACGGGGTGCTCGGTGGCTCCTTTGGGCAGGGTGTCGTTCCGGGGCCGCTCGATCACTTTGGTCATGACGTCGTTTCGGGGCCTTTCGATGACTTTGGACATGGCTTCGGTTCTCGGGCACTCGATGACTTTGGCCATTGCCTCGGTTCTGGAATGCTCAATTATCTTGGACATCGCCTCAGTCATAGCTTGGGGGGTTCTTAGGGTACTGTCAGTCTGGTTTCCTGGATATTGTCACTATTTTAGCTGATTCTCCTCTGTATTTAATGTCTCTTCTAATAACAAAAAAATAATTATTTTTGGCACTCGGAAAAAACTATAAATCAGTTGCAAACATAATTTGCAGTATGTATATTTATTTCAAGTTCCATTTTTACTTACTGAAAAGCATATATTTACAAAGATTTGGCCACTATCAGGATTTTCAAGCTTCACTGAAATCAAATATATATAATACATTCTACAAATGATATAATATCCATATAGCCTAACTATTCAATTTAAGCTGATTTAGCGATGAGTGCACAAGCTTAAAATGGATTATAATCGAGCCCTGTTTTTTGGTGGCAAGTGTGCAGTCCATAAGATTTTAAATATTTCTATCCAATTTAGGCTGACTTACCGAGGAGTGTACAAGCTTAATACAAATTCTAGCCGAGTAGCGTAGTTTTGCCAGCAAGAGCGCAGCCCATAAGTTTAAATGGAGCTCCGCTGGTCGCCTCCCAGTCTACCGGATCTTGCAGTCTCTCCCTGGCCCACCTCCAACCTCGCTAGTCTTCCTCTGTTGGCTTTTTGGGGGGATCATGCACTCGCTGGGCCTGGAGCAAGAGAAAAACAAAAAAATTGGTTACGATGGAGAAGTGGAAAGATTGTGGAAGTACTGTATATTGATGAAAAAGCAATGGAGAAAGAGATAATTGGTTTTATGTGTGGAAAGATTGTTGAAGTACAGTATATTGATAAAAAAGCCATGGAGAACGAGAGAAAATTATGTGGTTATGATGGAGAAGTGGAAAGATTGTGGATGGAGAAAGAAAATTATGCGGTTATGTTGGAGAAGTGGAAAGATTGTGGAAGTATATTGATGAAAAAGCAATGGAGAAAGATAAAATGATGAGGTTATGTTGGAGAAGTGGAATGATTGTGGAACTATATTGATAAAAGCAATGGAGAAAGAGAGAAAATTATGTGGTGATGATGGAAAAATGGAAATATTGGGAAAGTATATTGTTGAAAGAAGCAATGGAGAAAGAAAAAAATATGAAGTTACGACGGAGAAGTGGAAAGATTGTGAAAGTATGTTGTTGATGAAAAGGGAATCATGTTATGGAACAGATTATTAAAGGACAATCCTACAATATCCTGGTATTGAAAAAGACAATCTATTTGGTTTTGAAAGCGGAAAAGGAAGATTACCGATACTGAAAACAGAATTATGGAAGGAAGTTGATGAAAAAGGATGACTAAAAGGAGTATAACCCCTTCTGTACCGGCGACGAGTTTTGTATTTTATTCTAGCTATATTTAGACGATTTTGTGCAGTTTAAGAAGGACCTGTGGTAGCAAAAAGGGTTAAGCGAGATGGTTCAAAGCCTGTTAATTGCTGGAGGCCCTTATAAAACTGAAAAAAATCGCCTAATAGCATAGCCAGAATAAAGATAAAAGGACGGTACCGGTAATGAAGGGGATAAAGGTTGAAAGAGGAATTATAAACTAGGAACAGAAGAAGGATTTATTGGGCTATGATGGAAGATAGAGTTGGTTTGATGGAAGATAGAGTTCCTGAAAAAGAAGGATGGAAGCGAAATTGATGAGAAAGGAAGTAAGAAAAGAAAACAAAACAAAGACAGATTTTGATGTACAATACTATTGTAGCGACCAAGCAAATTGTGGAAAGTGATTATATTTTTGACAACAGGAAAGTAAAATCACGAATATATGAATAATTTGATACTTGGCCATCCAATATTTTAAGGACAGAGGGAAAATAATATATGCTGACCATCATTAAAAGATTTTGATCAGATTAGAAAGGGGCCATGGGAGTTAAGGAATTAATTACGATAGTTTTAAAGGTAAAAATTGAGATAGACTTTGATACTCGCATGATGCCTAGATGTCCTTGCTAAGCTGCATACCCCCCAAAAAAATGAAGAAATGCGTCCTCATATACTGAAGGGGTTAATTTGGCTATACTGGAAGAATAAAATAGTAGTAGGGAGCTTGATGGAAGGAAATAAACAAAATAAACCAAACATGGAGTGTGTTTATTTTTTACACTGAAAATAAAGGATGCCAAACCTCACTCTGGACAAGACCAGCCCTCTGAGCTTATAGTGCGAGAGAGAGAGAGAGAGAGAGAGAGAGAGAAAAAAAAAGTAAGCCTGTGAGACAAAGATAGCAACCCCCCTCTCAAATATTCACCAAGGCGTTAAGTTGCCCTTTCTCTCCCCTCCTCCCCCCCCCCCTCCTCCATGATATGACCCACCCTTTTTACTATAAGCATGTCACCTTCTCTCTTTCTCTCTATCAATTTCTCTCTTTCTCTCTATCAATTTCTCTATCAATTTCTCTCTCTCTCTCTCTCTCTCTCGTTCACCTGACCTTCCTTGACCTTTATCTTTGGTCTCAGTAGAACTCGACCTTTCCTGCAGAGAGAATAATATAGAGGTGCATCAAAAAGAATCCCTGAAAAGGTTGAGGACCATCTCTCCCCAAAACGACTTGCTACAATATAAACACAGTATAAAGGATTCCCGGACATCTCAACCAGTAGACCATTTCAACCAGTAGCTCTCAACCAGTGCCAAATCAACCAAGACAAACCAAACCAGTGCCAAAATATAGTACTAACCTAACATAACCTAATCGTATTGGTTGATTTGGAACTGGTTGAGAGCTACTGGTTGAAATGGTCTACTGGTTGAGTTGTCCGGTCACCAGTATAAAGAGATACTTGGAATGATAAGCGTTGATTGTAGCCTGGATTGCTTGATTGATTGATATATTTGATTGCCTTAAACCGGTGTCACACGAGCGCTTTTTCCGGCAATTCTCCACGAGCAAGTTTTTTCTCGTGATATGTTGAGGCTCTTTCGCATTGGCATCGGAAACTAGACTGAAGGTAGATTATGTCGGGTAGGTGAATTCTGATAAAACCGAAATTGTTAAGCTGCCAGACTAGAATTGCTCTTAAAAATTGATGGAAAAAGCGCTCGTGTGACACCGACTTTACCCTGAGACACCACTGGGGTGGGGGGGGGGGGGGGGGTTAGGGAAGCGTCGTTATAGTTATAGCTCCTTAGGATCTGTATCTTAGAGAGAGAGAGAGAGAGAGAGCTCAAATATTCACCCCCCCCCCCTCTCTCCCACTTAGTTCAACCTTTCTACTAGGTGTGTCCTCCCTCTCTCTCTCTCTCTCCTTTAATCAAACATAGGATATGCCACCATGATAATAAATAATAGTAATATTAACAAAATAATATAAAATAGTAAAACAAAAACATAATAATAATAATAATAATAATAATAATAATGTATGTATGTATGTATGTATTTAATAACTTTTCCCCACTTTTCCTTTTTTT
Organism: Paralithodes platypus; assembly: GCA_032716605.1. Taxonomy (NCBI): domain Eukaryota; kingdom Metazoa; phylum Arthropoda; class Malacostraca; order Decapoda; family Lithodidae; genus Paralithodes; species Paralithodes platypus. The sequence goes on from CM064505.1 coordinate 38,090,734, forward strand.
GTTTTTTTTTCTTTTTCTTTTCATTTTTTATTTTGGTACGTAGACTACAGGTCATAAAAGGTCAAGTAAAGGTAACAGGAAGAGGGAATGAAAGATGTACAGTAAGGGAATGGTCATGAGGTCATAACTCGAGGTCAGCATTGAAATAGGCCAAATAGGGTTAATAAGAGTGATGGATAGCGCCATGGTGTGTGTGAGGGTATTATTATTTGATCACGTGACACACCCCACTCACACTCTCTCTGTTTACCTCTCTCTCTCATTCTCATTTTCTCTCTCTCTCTCTGTGTTTATGTGTCTCTCATTCTCATTCTCATTTCTCTCTCTCTCTCTCTCTCTCTCTCTCTCTCTCTCTCTCTCTGTGTTTATGTGTCTCATTCTCATTTCTCTCTCTCTCTCTCTCTGTAAGGTAAAGCCCGTATAATCGTCTTTGCCCTATTGAGACCATGTATTTGTAATTGTATATAGAATGATATGTATCTATGCTACTATCTCAATAAAGAGTCAAATCAAATATCTCTCTCTCCATCCCATCATTTATAGCACAGTCTCAAGCACAGATAATTTGGCTTTGAGATTGGTATTAACCTCTACTCTACCGTCGACGTCTTTTTTATTTTATTTTAGCTATACTATAACGATTTTGTGCAGTTTAAGAAGGATCTGTGGTAGTAAAAAGGATTAAGTGAGATAGTTCGAAACCTGCTAATTGCTAAGGCCTTTTTAAAACTGAATGAAATCGTCTAATAGTAGCCACAATCAAGTTGAAAGGACATCATCGGTACATATGGGGTTAATATGAGACACGGCTGGAACTTTTTATAGTAATAATAATACTAAATAATAATAATAATAATATATGATCATAATATAAATACTAATTCTACTACTACTACTAATAATAATAAAAATATATAATAATAATGATAAAAATAAATAATAATAATAATAATAATAAAAATAAATAATAATAATAATAAAAATTAAAGTTGCAAGCAACGTTGTCCGGGGTTCGAGCGGTTTTGCAAGCAGGGTATTGTGTTGGATACAAGAGCTGTGTCACAGATATCAAAAGATCATTTAACTTATCGGGCATGGAGAAACTACAGAAGGAACAGATTGTGCAAACAAACAAGAGGGAGAGAGGGAGAGATTGGCTGTATAAAAGATCTGCCTCTATTCGTTTAATAACAGAGTTGTAGATATGTGGAATAGGCTACCGAGTGCTATAATGGGATCAAGAACAATAGAGCTTCAACTTGAAATTAGATAGAATGAGATGGGTTGGGTGTGAAAGGGATCTGTCATGTGTAGGTCAATCGGCTCTCTGCAGACTCCCGTTTTCTTATTTTTTTATGTTCTCATTTGTGAGGGAGAGAGAGTATGGCGAGAGAGAATAGGATGTCGTAAACGTAAGGAAGATAGCGATAAATATGAGAGAGAGAGAGAGTGCGGGATGGGTTGGGTGTGAAATGGATCTGACATGTGTGGGCCAATCGGCTGTCTGCAGACTCCGGTTTTCTTATGTTCTCATTTGTGAGAGAGAGAGAGAGAGAGACTAGGATGTCATATATGTAAGGAAGACAGAGATAAATGACAGAGTTGTTATGAGATGGGTTGGGTGTGAAAAGGATCTTTCTTGTGTGGGCCAATTGGCTCTCTACAGACTCCCATTTTCTTATGTTCCTATTTCTTACAATTGTGTTTTGGTTGCAGGTATATGATAACATGGGTGTATAGTAAGTAGTGTAAATAACAGGTAATGTTTATGAGATGGGTTGAGTGTGAAAGGGACCTGCCTTATGTGGGCCACTTGGCTCTCTGCAGACTCCCATTTTCATCTTGGTTGCATAAGGGATCGGCCTCATTTGTACCGGTGTGCAAACAAACAAGAGCGAGAGAGAAAGAGATTGGCTGTGTAAGGGATCTGCCTCTATTCGCTTGGTAAAAGAGTTGTATATGTGTGTAATAGGCTACTGAGTGCTATAGTGGGATCAATAACAATAGAGCTTCAACATAAAATTTGATAGGACAAGATGGATTGGGTGTGAAAGGGATCTGCCATGTGTGGGCCAATCGGCTCTCTGCAGACTCCCATTTTCATCTTGATAGCATGTGTAAGGGATCTGCCTCATTTGTACCAGTGTGCAAATAAGAGAGAGAGAGAGATTGGCTGTGTAAGGGATCTGCCTATCTCGTAACAGAGTCGTAGATATGTGAAATAGGTTACCTAGTGCCATAGTGGGATCAAGAATAGAGAATTTCAAGATAAAATCAGAGTCATATGGACAAAATGGTTTGGATGTGAAAGGGATCTGCCTTTTGTGGGCCACTTGTCTCTCTGCAGATTCCCATGTTCATCTTAGTAGCATTTGTAAGGTATCTGCCTCATTTGTACCGGTGTGCAAACATACGAGCGGTGTGTAAACATACGAGCGACAGAGAGAGACTGGGTGTGTAAGGGATCTGCCTCTATTCGTTTAGTAACAAAGTTGTAGATATGTGGAATAGGCTACCGAGTCCTATAGTGGGATCAAGAACAATAGAGTTCAACATAAAATTAGATAGGACGAGATGGGTTGGGTGTGAAAGGCTGCCACAGGCCCAATACAAAAATACACCTTGTGTCAAAGTTTGGTCCCAATCCGACAAGTAGTTTCGGAGTTATTGCGTAAAAACCGGACTATATATATTTTTATGGAAGAATGCAATACTCTTGAACCCCTGAAGACATTGCTTGCTGTTTGAGGGAGGAGGAAAGGTAAGTCACACCACACCAAAAATTGTCAAAACATTGAAGGTCTAGAACTTTGTTATTAAACTAAGCATTTGGCAAAGGGAGGAATTGTTAAATTTTTTAGCCAATACTCTGCTATTCACAAAAAATATATATGAAAATATATATTATTATTTGGTAGGGTAGGTATGTATAGGTAGGTTGGTTAAATAATTGCTGGAATTCGTAGGGACTCTAACTATTTTGAGAGAGTTAAATTTAAAAGATTTATGGATCTGAATGATTAATATAACTATTATTAAGCAAAACTAGGGGATGCGGGGAAGCCTATAGATTGAAGACTGAAAACGTTGTGTGGGTACCTCACGCGGTGTTAAAGTAATTTATGAATAGACAGTTTTCAATGCTGCAGCCAAACTATTCCACCAATTTCTATTCTTTTGGTACCAAAACGTTCGGAATTGCGAGCCTCACCCAACTACGCAAACATGGCTTTGATCATCTGCATAGTTTTCAAGATGTGGATTTTTAAGTGTTTTCAAGGTTTTTTCAAGATTGCCGGAAAAAACTCACATGCAAAAGCAAAACCTTTTCCATAACATTTGCGGAGCATTAGTAGTGGAGTCCATATGCCAAAGCCCAATTATTTCCTATGAGTGGGAGAGACGTTATTTAGGTTTCAAATTTTTCGGGAAATCGGCTACCATGGACCTGTTTGGCGTAAAAACCGGCGTGGAAAAACAATTTGGAAGTATAAGAAGATTTAATTATTGTAATGGGGTTCCCCGCAGGGCTCAAACCCCTAATAATAAGGATAATAATTATAAAATAATATAATAATAATAATAAAACAAAATAATAATAAAAAACATACACGGACATTGGGCAGACAGAAAAACACACACAGACATCGGGCAGACAGAAAAACATACACAGACATCGAGCAGACAAAAAAATAAACACGGACATTGGGCAGACAGAAAAAACATACACAGACATTGGGCAGACGGAAAAACATACACAGACATTGGGCAGACAGAAAAAAACATACAAATACGTTGAGCAGACAGAAAAACATACACAGACATCGGGCAGACAGAAAAACATACACAGACATCTGCCCGGGCAGACAGAAAAAGGTACACGTACATTGAGCAAACAGACAAACATACACAGACACCGGACAGACAGGGAAATATACATGTAGGCCTACATTGGGCAGACAAAAGAACATCAAAGTACCTTAATCCAATATACGACAGACTGTATTACCTTATTCCAACATCTGGTAGACATTACTACATTATTCCCAAATCTGACAGACATTACTACCTTATTCCAACATCTGACAGACATTACTACCTTATTGCAACAACTGCCAAACATTACTACCTAATTCCAACATCTGGCAGACATTACTACCTTATTCCAAAATCTGCCAGACATTACAACCTTATTCCAAAATCTGACAGACATTACTACCATATTCCAACATCTGACAGACATTACTACCTTATTGCAACAACTGCCAAACATTACTACCTTATTGCAATAACTGCCAAACATTACTACCTTATTGCAACAACTGCCAAACATTACTACCTTATTGCAACAACTGCCAAACATTACTACCTTATTCCAAAATCTGCCAGACATTACTACCATATTCCAACGTCTGCCAGACATTACTACCTTATTCCAACATCTGACAGACATTACTACCTTATTCCAACATCTGACAGACATTGCTACCTTACTCCAACACCTGACAGACATTAATACCTTATTCCAACATCTGGCAGACATTTCTACAAAATATAAACATCTGGCAAATGTCACTACCTTATTCCAACATCTGACAGACATTACTACCATATTCCAACATATGGCAGACATTACTGCCCGATTGCAACATCTGATAGACAATACTACTTTATTGCAACATCTGGCAGACATTACTACCTTATTCCAACATATGGCAGACATTACTACTGTATTCTAACATCTGGCAGACATTACTACCTCATTCCGACATCTGACAGACATTACTACCATATTCCAACATCTGGCAGACATTCCTACCTTATTCCAACGACTGCCAAAAATTACTGCCCGATTGCAACATCTGACAGACATTTCTAAAATATTCCAACATCTGACAGACATTACCATTTTATTCCAATATCTGGCAGACATTACTGCCCAATTGCAACATCTGACAGACATTACTACTTTATTCCAACATCTGGCAGACATTACTACCTTATTCCGACACCTGGCAGACATTACTGCCCGGCAACATCTGACAGACATTTCAAAAATATTCCAACATCTGACAGACATTACTACTTTATTCCAACATCTGGCAGACATTATTGTCCGATTGCAACATCTGACAGACATTACTACTTTATTGCAACATCTGGCAGACATTACTACTTTATTCCAACATCTGGCAGACATTACTACCTTATTGCAACATCTGACAGACATTACTACCATATTCCAACATCTGACAGACATTGCTACCATATTCCAAAATATGGCAGACATTACTACCTGATCCCAAGGTCTGGCAGACATTACTACCTTATTCCAACATCTGACAGACATTACTACCATATTCTAAAATCTAGCAGACATTAGTACCTTAGTGCAACATCTGGCAGACACTACTACCTTATTCCAACATTTGGCAGCCAATACTACTGTATTCCAACATCTGGCAGACATTACTACCTTATTCCGACATCTGACAGACATTACTACCATATTGCAACATCTGGCAGACGTTCCTACCTTATTCCAACAACTGCCAAAAATTACTACCTTATTCCAACATCTGACAGACATGACTACCTTATTCCAACATCTGGCAGACAGTCCTACCTTATTCCACCAACTGCCAAAAATTACTGCCCGATTGCAACATCTGACAGACATTTCTAAAATATTCCAACACCTGACAGACATTACTACTTTATTCCAACATCTGGCAGACATGCCTACCTTATTCCGACATCTGACAGACATTACTACCATATTCCAACATCTGGCATACATTCCTACCTTATTCCAACACCTGCCAAAAATTACTGCCCGATTGCAACATCTGACAGACATTTCTAAAATATTCCAACATCTGACAGACATTACTACTTTATTCCAACATCTGGCAGATATTACTGCCCGATTGCAACATCTGACAGACATTACTACTTTATTCCAACATCTGGCAGACATAACTGCCTTATTCCAAAACCTGGCAGACATTACTGCCCGATTGCAACATCTGACAGACATTTCTAAAATATTCCAACATCTGACAGACATTACTACTTTATTCCAACATCTGCCAGACATATTACTGTCCGATTGCAACATCTGACAGACATTACTACCATATTCCAACATCTGACAGACATTGCTACTATATTCCAAAATCTGACAGACATTACTACCTGATCCCAAGATCTGGCAGACATTACTATCTTATTCCTACATCTGACAGACACATTAGTACCTTAGTGCAACATTTGGCAGACATTGCTACTGTATTCCAACATCTGGCAGACATTACTACCTTATTCCAACATCTGGCAGACATTACTACCTTATTCCAACATCTGGCAGACATTACTACTGTATTCCAACATCTCTCAGACATTACTACCTTTTTCCGACATCTGACAGACATTACTACCATATTCCAACATCTGGCAGACATTCCTACATTATTCCAACAACTGCCAAAATTGACTACCTTATGCCAACATCTGACAGACATTACAACCTTATTCCAACATCTGGCAGACAGTGCTACCTTATTCCAACATCAGGCAGACATTACTACCATATTCCAACATCTGGCAGACATTACTACCTGATCCCAACATCTAGCAGACATTAGGCTACTTCCTTATTCCAACATCTGACAGACAATACTACCTGATCCCAACATCTGACAGACATTACTACCATATTCCAAAATCTAGCAGACATTAGTACCTTAGTGCAACATCTGGCAGACATTACTACCTTATTCCAACATTTCGCAGCCAATACTACTGTATTCCAACATCTGGCAGACATTACTACCATATTCCAACATCTGGCAGACGTTCCTACCTTATTCCAAGAACTGCCAAAAATTACTACCTTATTCCAACATCTGACAGACATGACTACCTTATTCCAACATCTGACAGACATTACTACCTTATTCCAACATCTGGCAGACATGCCTACCTTATTCTATCAGCTGCCAAAAATTACTGCCCGATTGCAACATCTGACAAACATTTCTAAAATATTCCAACATCTGACAGACATTACTACTTTATTCCAACATCTGGCAGACATTCCTACCTTATTCCGACATCTGACAGACATTACGACCATATTCCAACATCTGGCATACATTCCTACCTTATTCCAACAGCTGCCAAAAATTACTGCCCGATTGCAACATCTGACAGACATTTCTAAAATATTCCAACATCTGACAGACATTACTACTTTATTCCAATATCTGGCAGACATTACTGCCCGATTGCAACATCTGACAGACATTACTACTTTATTCCAACATCTGGCAGACATTACTACCTTATTCAAAAACCTGGCAGACATTACTGCCCGATTGCAACATCTGACAGACATTTCTAAAATATTCCAACATCTGACAGACATTACTACTTTATTCCAACATCTGCAAGACATTACTGTCCGATTGCAACATCTGACAGACATTACTACTTTATTGCAACATCTGGTAGACATTACTACCTTATTGCAACATCTGACATATATTACTACCATATTCCAACATCTGACAGACATTGCTACTATATTCCAAAATCTGGCAGACATAACTATCTTATTCCTACATCTGACAGACACATTAGTACCTTAGTGCAACATTTGGCAGACATTGCTACTGTATTCCATCATCTGGCAGACATTACTACCTTATTCCGACATCTGGCAGACATTACTACCTTATTCCAACATCTGGCACACATTACTACTGTATTCCAACATCTGGCAGGCATTCCTACCTTATTCCAACATCTGACAGACATTACTACCTTATTCCAACATCTGGCAGACATACTACCTTATTCCAACATCTGGCAGACATTACTACTGTATTCCAACATCTGGCAGACATTGCTACCTTATTCCAAAATCTGGCAGACATTACTACAATATTCCAGCATCTGGCAGACATTACTACCTGATCCCAACATCTGGCAGACATTAGGCTACTACCTTATTCCGACATCTGACAGACATTACTACCTGATCCCAACAGCTGGCAGACATTAATACATAATTTCAACATTTGGCTAATATTAATCAATTTCAACATCTGGCAGACATTACCTTCTTATTCCAACACCTGGCAGGCATTACTTCCTTATTTCAACATCTGGCTGACATTACCTCCTTATTCCAACATCTGACAGACATTACTACCTCCTTCCAATATCTGGCAGACATTAATACCTTATTCCAACATCTGGCAGAAATTATTACCTGATTGCAACATCTGGCAGACATTACTACATTATTCCAACATCTGGCAGACATTACTACCTTATTCCAACATCTGGCACACATTACTTCCTTATTCCAACATCTGGCAGACATTACCTCCTTATTCCAACATCTGACAGATATTACTACCATATTCCAACATCTGGCAGACATTACCTCCTTATTCCAACATTTGGCAGAAATTACTACCATATTCCAACATCTGGCAGACATTACTACCTTATTCCAACATCTGAGAGACATTACTACCATATTCCAACATCTGACAGACATTGCTACCTTAATCCAACATCTGGCAGACATTACTACCATATTCCAACATCTGGCAGACATTATTACCTTATTCCAACATCTGGCAGACATTATAACCTTATTCCAACATCTGGCAGACATTATTTACTACCATATACTAACATCCGGCAGACATTTCTACCTTATTACAACATCTGACAGACATTACTACCTTATTCCAACAACTGCCAAACATTACTATCTTATTCCAACATCTGGCAGACATTACTACCATATGCCAACATCTGAAAGACATTGCTACCTTATTCCAACATCTGGCAGACATCTCTACCTTATTCCAACAACTGCCATACATTACTACCTTATTCCAACATCTGGCAGACATTACTACCTTATTCCAACATCTGACAGACATTACTACCTTATTCCAACATCTGACAGACATTACTACCTTATTCCAACATCTGACAGACATTACTACCTTATTCCAACATCTGACAGACATTACTACCTTATTCTGACAACTGACAGACATTACCACCTTATTCCAACATCTGACAGACATTACTACCTTATTTCAACAACTGCCAAACATTACTACCTTATTCCAACATCTGACAGACATTACTACCTTATTCCAACATCTGACAGACATTACTACCTTATTCCAACATCTGGCAGACATTATTACCTTATTCCAACATCTGACAGAAATTACTACCTTATTCCAACAACTGCCAAACATTACTAACTTATTCTAACATCTGACAGACATTACTACCTTATTCCAACATCTGACAGACATTACTGCCTTATTTCAACATCTGGCATACATTTCTACAATATTTCAACATCTGGTAGACATTACTACATTATTGCAACATCTGACAGACATTACTACCATATTCCAACATCTGACAGACGTTAACCTTATTCCAAATTCTGGCAGACATTACTGCCTGATTGCAACATCTGACAGACATTTCCACAGTATCCTAACATCTGGCAGACATTACTAGAATATTCCAACATCTGACAGATATTACTTCCTTATTCCAATATCTGGCAGACATTGCTATAATATTGCAACATCTGACAGACATAACTACCTTATTCCAACATCCGACTGACATTACTACCATATTGCAACATCTGACAGACATTTCCACAGTATCCTAACATCTGGCAGACATTACTACAATATTCCAACATCTGATAGATATTACTTCCTTATTCCAATATCTGGCAGACATTGCTATAATATTGCAACATCTGACAGACATAACTACCTTATTCCAACATCCGACTGACATTACTACCATATTGCAACATCTGGCAGACATTACTAACTTATTCCAACATCTGGCAGACATTATTACCTGATTGGAACATCTGACAGACATTCCTAACCTATTCCAACATCGGGCAGTCATTCGTACCTTATTCCAACATCTGGCAGACATTACTACCTGTTTGAAACATCTGACAGACAATTTTACATTCAAACATCTGGCAGACATTACTACAATATTCCACAATCAAAGATATGAAGGATATTGGTCAGACAGAATTCATGTACGAACATCCGGCAGACAGAAAAACAAACACCGACCTCAGGGAGACAGACAAATATCCAGAAAGTGAATGTTTATGCCATCTAGTGACAAAAAATGGAAACTAGTATTGAATCCCTAAAAGTGAAGGCGTATGCCATCTAGTGAAAAAAATGGAAACTAATAAATAAGCCCCAAAAGTGAATAGGCCTACCTACGTCATCTAGTGACAAAAATAGGCACTATTTATTTATCCCAAAAAGTGAAGACCTACGCCATCTATTGACAGAAAAATAAACTAATAATTCAGCCAGCAAAGTGAATGCTTACGCCATCTATTGTCAGAAAAAGAAACTAATGATTAAATCAGAAAAGTGAATGCCTACGCCATCTATTGGCGAGATAATAAACTAATACACATATCCAGAAAGTGAATGCTTATGCCATCTATTGGAGGAAAATAGAACTAATATCTAGGAGTACAAAAGCGAATGCTTACGCCATCTCTTGGCAGAAAATGAAACTAATTAGGTGAGTATATTTCCTTACCACTAGATGGCGTAAGCATTCACTTTTTGGGATATTTTATTAGCCCACTACTGACATACACTGTATCTTACACACCATAACCGGTACAGTGCCACCCTGTGCCAATATTGTGACCACCATACCGGTCAGACCCTTGCACTGACAGAACTGATATTATGGTGCTAGACCCTCCCCATGGATGCCAACACAGCCCACTACTGACATACCCTGTATCTTACACACCATAACCGGTACAGTGCCACCCTGTGCCAATATTGTGACCACCATACCGGTCAGACCCTTGCACTGACAGTACTGATATTATGGTGCTAGACCCTCCCCATGGATGTCAACACAGCCCATTACTGACATACACTGTATCTTACACACCATAACCGGTACAGTGCCACCCTGTGCCAATATTGTGACCACCATACCGGTCAGACCCTTGCACTGACAGTACTGATATTATGGTGCTAGACCCACACCATGGATGCCAACAGAGCCCACTATTGATATACACTGTATCTTACACACCATAACCGGTACAGTGCCACCTTGTGCCAATATTGTGACCACCATACCAGTCAGACCGTTGCACTGACAGTAATGATATTATGGTGCTAGACCCTCCCCATGGATGCCAACACAGCCCACTACTGACATACACTGTATCTTACACACCATAACCGGTACAGTGCCACCCTGTGCCAATATTGTGACCACCATACCGGTCAGCCCGTTGCACTGACAGTACTGATATTATGGTGCTAGACCCTCCCCATGGATGCCAACACAGCCCACTACTGACATACGCTGTATCTTACACACCATAACCGGTACAGTGCCACCCTGTGCCAATATTGTGACCACCATACCGGTCAGACCGTTGCACTGACAGTACTGATATTATGGTGCTAGACCCTCCCCATGGATGCGAACACAGCCCGCTACTGACAAAAACTGTATCTTACACACCATAACCGGTACAGTGCCACCGTGTGCCAATATTGTGACCACCATACCGGTCAGACCGTTGCACTGACAGTACTGATATTATGGTGCTAGACCCTCCCCATTGATGCCAACACAGCCCACTACTGACATACACTGTATCTTACACACCATAACCGGTACAGTGCCACCCTGTGCCAATTTTGTGACCACCATACCGGTCAGACCGTTGTACTGACAGTACTGATATTATGGTGCTAGACCCTCCCCATGGATGCCAACACAGCCTACTACTGATATACACTGTATCTTACACACTATAACCGGTACAGTGCCACCCTGTGCCAATATTGTGACCACCATACCGGTCAGACCGTTGCACTGACAGTACTGATATTATGGTGCTAGATCCTCCCCATGGATGCCAACACAGCCCACTACTGACATACACTGTATCTTACACACCATAACCGGTACAGTGCCACCCTGTGCCAATATTGTGACCACCATACCGGTCAGACCGTTGCACTGACAGTACTGATATTATGGTGCTAGACCCTCCCCATGGATGTCAACACAGCCCACTACTGACATAAACTGTATCTTACACACCATAACCGGTACAGTGCCACCCTCTGCCAATATTGTGACCACCATACCGGTCAGACCGTTGCACTGACAGTACTGATATTATGGTGCTAGACCCTCCCCATGGGTGGCAACACAGCCCACTACTGACATACACTGTATCTTGCACACCATAACCGGTACAGTGCCACCCTGTGCCAATATTGTGACCACCATACCGGTCAGACCGTTGCACTAACAGTACTGATATTATGGTGCTAGACCCTCCCGATGGATGCGAACAAAGCCCACTACTGACATACACTGTATCTTACACACCATAACCGGTACAGTGCCACCCTGTGCCAATATTGTGACCACCATACCGGTCAGACCGTTGCACTGACAGTACTGATATTATGGTGCTAGACCCTCCCCATGGATGCCAACACAGCCCACTACTGACATGCACTGTATCTTACACACCATAACCGGTACAGTGCCACCCTGTGCCAATATTGTGACCATCATACCGGTCAGACCCTTGCACTGACAATACTGATATTATGGTGCTAGACCCTCCACATGGATGGCAACACAGCCCACTATTGATATACACTGTATCTTACACACCATAACCGGTACAGTGCCACCCTGTGCCAATATTGTGACCACCATACCGGTCAGACCGTTGCACTGACAGTACTGATATTTTGGTGCTAGACCCTCCCCATGGATGCCTACACAGCCCACTACTGACATACACTGTATCTTACACACCATAACTGGTACAGTGCCACCCTGTGCCAATATTGTGACCACCATACCGGTCAGACCGTTGCACTGACAGTACTGATATTATGGTGCTAGACCCTCCCCATGGATGCCAACACAGCCCACTACTGACATACACTGTATCTTACACACCATAACCGGTACAGTGCCACCCTGTGCCAATATTGTGACCACCATACCGGTCAGACCGTTGCACTGACAGTACTGATATTATGGTGCTAGACCCACCCCATGGATGCCAACACAGCCCACTACTGACATACACTGTATCTTACACACCATAACCGGTACAGTGCCACCCTGTGCCAATATTGTGACCACCATACCGGTCAGACCGTTGCACTGACAGTACTGATATTATGGTGCTAGACCCTCCCCATGGATGCCAACACAGCCCACTACTGACATACACTGTATCTTACACACCATAACCGGTACAGTGCCACCCTGTGCCAATATTGTGACCACCATACCGGTCAGACCGTTGCACTGACAGTACTGATATTATGGTGCTAGACCCTCCCTATGAATGTCAACACAGCCCACTACTGACATAAATTGTATCTTACACACCATAACCGGTACAGTGCCACCCTGTGCCAATATTGTGACCACCATACCGGTCAGACCGTTGCACTGACAGTACTGATATTATGGTGCTAGACCCTCCCCATGGATGCCAACACAGCCCACTACTGACATACACTGTATCTTACACACCATAACCGGTACAGTGCCACCCTGTGCCAATATTGTGACCACCATACCGGTCAGACCGTTGCACTGACAGTACTGATATTATGGTGCTAGACCCTCCCCATGGATGCCAACACAGCCCACTACTGACATACGCTGTATCTTACACACCATAACCGGTACAGTGCCACCCTGTGCCAATATTGTGACCACCATACCGGTCAGACCGTTGCACTGACAGTACTGATATTATGGTGCTAGACCCTCCCCATGGATGCGAACACAGCCCGCTACTGACATAAACTGTATCTTACACACCATAACCGGTACAGTGCCACCCTGTGCCAATATTGTGACCACCATACCGGTCAGACCGTTGCACTGACAGTACTGATATTATGGTGCTAGACCCTCCCCATTGATGCCAACACAGCCCACTACTGACATACACTGTATCTTACACACCATAACCGGTACAGTGCCACCCTGTGCCAATTTTGTGACCACCATACCGGTCAGACCGTTGTACTGACAGTACTGATATTATGGTGCTAGACCCTCCCCATGGATGCCAACACAGCCCACTACTGATATACACTGTATCTTACACACCATAACCGGTACAGTGCCACCCTGTGCCAATATTGTGACCACCATACCGGTCAGACCGTTGCACTGACAGTACTGATATTATGGTGCTAGACCCTCCCCATGAATGCCAACACAGCCCACTACTGACATACACTGTATCTTACACACCATAACCGGTACAGTGCCACCCTGTGCCAATATTGTGACCACCATACCGGTCAGACCGTTGCACTGACAGTACTGATATTATGGTGCTAGACCCTCCCCATGGATGCCAACACAGCCCACTACTGACATACACTGTATCTTACACACCATAACCGGTACAGTGCCACCCTGTGCCAATATTGTGACCACCATACCGGTCAGACCGTTGCACTGACAGTACTGATATTATGGTGCTAGACCCTCCCCATGGATGTCAACACAGCCCACTACTGACATACACTGTATCTTACACACCATAACCGGTACAGTGCCACCCTGTGCCAATATTGTGACCACCATACCGGTCAGACCGTTGCACTGACAGTACTGATATTATGGTGCTAGACCCTCCCCATGGATGGCAACACAGCCCACTACTGACATACACTGTATCTTACACACCATAACCGGTACAGTGCCACCCTGTGCCAATATTGTGACCACCATACCGGTCAGACCGTTGCACTAACAGTACTGATATTATGGTGCTAGACCCTCCCCATGGATGCGAACAAAGCCCACTACTGACATACACTGTATCTTACACACCATAACCGGTACAGTGCCACCCTGTGCCAATATTGTGACCACCATACCGGTCAGACCCTTGCACTGACAGTACTGATATTATGGTGCTAGACCCTCCCCATGGATGCCAACACAGCCCACTACTGACATACACTGTATCTTACACACCATAACCGGTACAGTGCCACCCTGTGCCAATATTGTGACCACCATACCGGTCAGACCCTTGCACTGACAGTACTGATATTATGGTGCTAGACCCTCCACATGGATGCCAACACAGCCCACTACTGATATACACTGTATCTTACACACCATAACCGGTACAGTGCCACCCTGTGCCAATATTGTGACCACCATACCGGTCAGACCGTTGCACTGACAGTACTGATATTATGGTGCTAGACCCTCCCCATGGATGCCAACACAGCCCACTACTGACATACACTGTATCTTACACACCATAACCGGTACAGTGCCACCCTGTGCCAATATTGTGACCACCATACCGGTCAGACCGTTGCACTGACAGTACTGATATTATGGTGCTAGACCCTCCCCATGGATGCCAACACAGCCCACTACTGACATACACTGTATCTTACACACCATAACCGGTACAGTGCCACCCTGTGCCAATATTGTGACCACCATACCGGTCAGACCGTTGCACTGACAGTACTGATATTATGGTGCTAGACCCTCCCCATGGATGCCAACACAGCCCACTACTGACATACACTGTATCTTACACACCATAACCGGTACAGTGCCACCCTGTGCCAATATTGTGACCACCATACCGGTCAGACCGTTGCACTGACAGTACTGATATTATGGTGCTAGACCCTCCCCATGGATGCCAACACAGCCCACTACTGACATACACTGTATCTTACACACCATAACCGGTACAGTGCCACCCTGTGCCAATATTGTGACCACCATACCGGTCAGACCGTTGCACTGACAGTACTGATATTATGGTGCTAGACCCTCCCCATGGATGCCAACACAGCCCACTACTGACATACACTGTATCTTACACACCATAACCGGTACAGTGCCACCCTGTGCCAATATTGTGACCACCATACCGGTCAGACCGTTGCACTGACAGTACTGATATTATGGTGCTAGACCCTCCCCATGGATGCCAACACAGCCCACTACTGACATACACTGTATCTTACACACCATAACCGGTACAGTGCCACCCTGTGCCAATATTGTGACCACCATACCGGTCAGACCGTTGCACTGACAGTACTGATATTATGGTGCTAGACCCTCCCCATGGATGCCAACACAGCCCACTACTGATATACACTGTATCTTACACACCATAACCGGTACAGTGCCACCCTGTGCCAATATTGTGACCACCATACCGGTCAGACCATTGCACTGACAGTACTGATATTATGGTGCTAGACCCTCCCCATGGATGCCAACACAGCCCACTACTGACATACACTGTATCTTACACACCATAACCGGTACAGTGCCACCCTGTGCCAATATTGTGACCACCATACCGGTCAGACCGTTGCACTGACAGTACTGATATTATGGTGCTAGACCCTCCCCATGGATGCCAACACAGCCCACTACTGACATACACTGTATCTTACACACCATAACCGGTACAGTGCCACCCTGTGCCAATATTGTGACCACCATACCGGTCAGACCGTTGCACTGACAGTACTGATATTATGGTGCTAGACCCTCCCCATGGATGCCAACACAGCCCACTACTGACATACACTGTATCTTACACACCATAACCGGTACAGTGCCACCCTGTGCCAATATTGTGACCACCATACCGGTCAGACCGTTGCACTGACAGTACTGATATTATGGTGCTAGACCCTCCCCATGGATGCCAACACAGCCCACTACTGACATACACTGTATCTTACACACCATAACCGGTACAGTGCCACCCTGTGCCAATATTGTGACCACCATACCGGTCAGACCGTTGCACTGACAGTACTGATATTATGGTGCTAGACCCTCCCCATGGATGCCAACACAGCCCACTACTGACATACACTGTATCTTACACACCATAACAGGTACAGTGCCACCCTGTGCCAATATTGTGACCACCATACCGGTCAGACCGTTGCACTGACAGTACTGATATTATGGTGCTAGATCCTCCCCATGGATGCCAACACAGCCCACTACTGACATACACTGTATCTTACACACCATAACCGGTACAGTGCCACCCTGTGCCAATATTGTGACCACCATACCGGTCAGACCGTTGCACTGACAGTACTGATATTATGGTGCTAGACCCTCCCCATGGATGCCAACACAGCCCACTACTGACATACACTGTATCTTACACACCATAACCGGTACAGTGCCACCCTGTGCCAATATTGTGACCACCATACCGGTCAGACCGTTGCACTGACAGTACTGATATTATGGTGCTAGACCCTCCCCATGGATGCCAACACAGCCCACTACTGACATACACTGTATCTTACACACCATAACCGGTACAGTGCCACCCTGTGCCAATATTGTGACCACCATACCGGTCAGACCCTTGCACTGACAGTACTGATATTATGGTGCTAGACCCTCCCCATGGATGCCAACACAGCCCACTACTGACATACACTGTATCTTACACACCATAACCGGTACAGTGCCACCCTGTGCCAATATTGTGACCACCATACCGGTCAGACCGTTGCACTGACAGTACTGATATTATGGTGCTAGACCCTCCCCATGGATGCCAACACAGCCCACTACTGACATACACTGTATCTTACACACCATAACCGGTACAGTGCCACCCTGTGCCAATATTGTGACCACCATACCGGTCAGACCCTTGCACTGACAGTACTGATATTATGGTGCTAGACCCTCCCCATGGATGCCAACACAGCCCACTACTGACATACACTGTATCTTACACACCATAACCGGTACAGTGCCACCCTGTGCCAATATTGTGACCACCATACCGGTCAGACCATTGCACTGACAGTACTGATATTATGGTGCTAGACCCTCCCCATGGATGCCAACACAGCCCACTACTGACATACACTGTATCTTACACACCATAACCGGTACAGTGCCACCCTGTGCCAATATTGTGACCACCATACCGGTCAGACTGTTGCACTGACAGTACTGATATTATGGTGCTAGACCCTCCCCATGGATGCCAACACAGCCCACTACTGACATACACTGTATCTTACACACCATAACCGGTACAGTGCCACCCTGTGCCAATATTGTGACCACCATACCGGTCAGACCGTTGCACTGACAGTACTGATATTATGGTGCTAGACCCTCCCCATGGATGCCAACACAGCCCACTACTGACATACACTGTATCTTACACACCATAACCGGTACAGTGCCACCCTGTGCCAATATTGTGACCACCATACCGGTCAGACCGTTGCACTGACAGTACTGATATTATGGTGCTAGAGCCTCCCCATGGATGCCAACACAGCCCACTACTGACATACACTGTATCTTACACACCATAACCGGTACAGTGCCACCCTGTGCCAATATTGTGACCACCATACCGGTCAGACCCTTGCACTGACAGTACTGATATTATGGTGCTAGACCCCCCCCATGGATGCCAACACAGCCCACTACTGACATACACTGTATCTTACACACCATAACCGGTACAGTGCCACCCTGTGCCAATATTGTGACCACCATACCGGTCAGACCGTTGCACTGACAGAACTGATATTATGGTGCTAGACCGTCCCCATGGATGCCAACACAGCCCACTACTGACATACACTGTACCTTACACACCATAACTGGTACAGTGCCACCCTGTGCCAATATTGTGACCACCATACCGGTCAGACCGTTGCACGGACAGTACTGATATTATGGTGCTAGACCCTCCCCATGGATGCCAACACAGCCCACTACTGACATACAATGTATCTTACACACCATAACCGGTACAGTGCCACCCTGTGCCAATATTGTGACCACCATACCGGTCAGACCGTTGCACCGACAGTACTGATATTATGGTGCTAGACCCTCCCCATGGATGCCAACACAGCCCACTACTGACATACACTGTATCTTACACACCATAACCGGTACAGTGCCACCCTGTGCCAATATTGTGACCACCATACCGGTCAGACCGTTGCACTGACAGTACTGATATTATGGTGCTAGACCCTCCCCATGGATGCCAACACAGCCCACTACTGACATACACTGTATCTTACACACCATAACCGGTACAGTGCCACCCTGTGCCAATATTGTGACCACCATACCGGTCAGACCGTTGCACTGACAGTACTGATATTATGGTGCTAGACCCTCCCCATGGATGCCAACACAGCCCACTACTGACATACACTGTATCTTGCACACCATAACTGGTACAGTGCCACCCTGTGCCAATATTATGACCACAATACCAGTCAGACCGATGCACTGACAGAACTGATATTATGGTGCTAGACCCTCCCCATGGATGCCGACACAGCCCACTACTGACATACACTGTATCTTACACACCATAACCGGTACAGTGCCACCCTGTGCCAGTATTGTGACCACCATACCGGTCAGACCGTTGCTCTGACAGTACTGATATTATGGTGCTAGACCCTCCCCATGGATGCCAACACAGCCCACTACTGACATACACTGTATCTTACACACCATAACCGGTACAGTGCCACCCTGTGCCAATATTGTGACCACCATACCGGTCAGACCGTTGCACTGACAGTACTGATATTATGGTGCTACTCCCTCCCCATGGATGCCAACACAGCCCACTACTGACATACACTTTATCTTACACACCATAACCGGTACAGTGCCACCCTGTGCCAATATTGTGACCACCATACCGGCCAGACTGTAGCACTGCCAGTACTGATATTATGGTGCTACACCCTCCCCATGGATGCCAACACAGCCCACTACTGACATACACTGTATCTTGCACACCACAACCGGTACAGTGCCACCCTGTGCCAATATTGTGACCACCATACCGGTCAGACCCTTGCACTGACAGTACTGATATTATGGCGCTAGACCCTCCCCATGGATGCCAACACAGCCCACTACTGACATACACTGTATCTTACACACCATAACTGGTACAGTGCCACCCTGTTCCAATATTGTGACCACCATACCGATCAGACCGTTGCACTGACAGTAGTATGGTGCTAGACCCTCCTCATGGATGCCAAGTCAGCCCACTACTGACATACACTGTATCTTACACACCATAACTGTACAGTGCCACCCTGTTCCTAGACCCTCCCCAATATTAAACAATAAATAAAACAAAGTGGAGCTAATTTATCGATATTATTTGTGAAATTTGCCCATATTTCCATGACTTTTGGACATACATGATTTGCAAATATGATTTTTATATGTATTTTCGGCTGCTGAGTTAAAATCTACCGTCAAAACTGGCCTACCACGTCAACTACACAAAATAGAGCTAATTTATCAATATAATTTCTGAAATTTGACAATATTTCCATGATTTTTTGACATACATGATTTGTAAATATGATTTTTAGATGTATTGTCGGCTGATGAGTTTGAATCTGCCCTCAAAATTGGCCTACCATGTAAATTACACAAAATAGAGCTCATTTATCGATATAATTTGTGAAATTTGCCCATATTTCCATGATTTTTTGACATTCATGATTTGCAAATATGATTTTTAGATGTATTGTCGGCTGATGAGTTCGAATCTGCCCTCAAAATTGGCCTACAATGTCAATTACACAAAATAGAGCTAATTTATCGATATAATTTATGAAATTTGTCCCTATTTCCATGATTTTTGGACATACATGATTTGTAAATATGAATATTAGATGTATTTTTGGCTGCTGAGGTCGAATCTGCCCTCAAAATTGGCCTACCATGTCAATTACACAAAATAGAGCTAATTTATCGATATAATTTGTGAAATTTGCCCATATTTCCATGATTTTTGGACATACATGATTTTCAAATATGATTACTATATGTATTTTTTGCTGCTGAGTTCGACTCTGCCCTCAAAATTTGCCTACGACGTCAATTACACAAAATAGAGCTCATTTATCGATATAATTTATGAAATTTGCCCATATTTCCATGATTTTTGGACATACATGATTTGCAAATATGATTTTTAGACGTATTTCCGGCTGTTGAGCTCGAATCTACCCTTAAAATTGGCCTACCACGTCAATTACACAAAATAGAGCTCATTTATCGATATAATTTATGAAATTTGGCCATATTTCCATGATTTTTGGACATACATGATTTGCAAATATGAATTTTAGATGTATTTTCGGCATCTGAGTTCGAATCTGCAATCAAACTTGGCCTACCATGTCAATTACACAAAATAGAGCTAATTTATCGATATAATTTATGAAATTTGCCCATATTTCCATGATTTTTGGACATACATGATTTTCAAATATGATTATTAGATGTAGTTTTGGCTGCTGAGTTCGAATTTGCCCTCAAAATTGGCCTACCATGTAAATTACACAAAATAGAGCTCATTCATCGATATAATTTGTGAAATTTGCCCATATTTCCATGATTTTTGGACATACATGATTTTCAAATATGATTTTTATATGTATTTTTGACTGCTGAGTTCTATTCTGCCCTCAAAATTGGCCTACGACGTCAATTACACAAAATAGAGGTCATTTATCGATATAATTTATGAAATTTGCCCATATTTTCATGATTTTTGGACATTCATGATTTGCAAATATGAGTTTTAGATGTATTGTCAGCTGGTGAGTTCGAATCTGCCCTCAAAATTGGCCTACCACGTGAATTACACAAAATAGAGCTCATTTATCGATATAATTTATGATATTTGCCCATATTTCCATGGTTTTTGGACATACATGATTTGCAAATATGATTTGTATATGTATTATTGGCTGTTGAGTTTGAATCTGCCCTCAAAATTGGCCTACCACGTCAATTACACAAAATAGAGCTCATTTATCGATATAATTTATGAAATTTGCCCATATTTCCATGATTTTTGGACATACATGATTTGCAAATATAAATTTTAGATGTATTTTCGGCTGCTGAGTTCGAATCTGCCCTCAAAATTGGCCTACCATGTCAATTACACAAAATAGAGCTCATTTATCGATGTAATTTATGAAATTTGACCATATTTCCATGATTTTTGGACATACATGATTTTCAAATATGATTTTTAGATGTATTTTTGGCTGCTGAGTTCGAAACTGCCCTCAAAATAGGGCTACGACGTCAATTACACAAAAAAGAGCTCATTTATCGATATAATTTATGAAATGTGCCCATATTTCCATGATTTTAGGACATATATGAATTGCCAATATGAGTTTTAGATGAATGTTTGGCTGCTGAGTTCGAATCTGCCCTCAATACTGGCCTACCACGTCAATTACACAAAATAGAGCTAATTTATCGATATAATTTATGAAATTTGCCCATATTTCCATGATATTTGGAGATACATGATTTGCAAATATGATTTTTATATGTATGTTCGGCTGCTGAGTTCGAATCTGCCCTCATAATTGGCCTACCACGTGAATATCACAAAATAGAGCTAATTTATCGATATAATTTGTGAAATTTTCCCATATTTCCATGATTTTTGGACATACATGATTTGCAAATATGATTTTTAGATGTATTTCCGGCTGTTGAGTTCGAATCTACCCTCAAAATTGGCCTACCATGTCAATTATACAAAATAGAGCTCATTTATCGATATAATTTGTGAAATTTGCCCATATTTCCATAATTTTTAGACATACATGATTTTCAAATATGATTTTTAGATGTATGTTTGGCTGCTGAGTTCGAAACTGCCCTCAAAATAGGCCTACGACGTCAATTACACAAAATAGAGCTCATTTATCGATATAATTTATGAAATGTGCCCATATTTCCATGATTTTAGGACATACATGAATTGCCAATATGAGTTTTAGATGTATGTTTGGCTGCTGAGTTCGAATCTGCCCTCAAAACTGGCCTACCACGTCAATTACACAAAATAGAGCTAATTTATCAATATAATTTCTGAAATTTGACAATATTTCTATGATTTTTTGACATACATGATTTGTAAATATGATTTTTAGATGTATTTTCGGCTGCTGAGTTCGAATCTATCCTAAAAATTGGCCTACCAGGTCAATTCAACAAAATAGAGCTAATTTATCGATATAATTTATGAAATTTGCCCATATTTCCATGATATTTGGAGATACATGATTTGCAAATATGATTTTTATATGTATGTTCGGCTGCTGAGTTCGAATCTGCCCTCAAAATTGGCCTACCACGTGAATTACACAAACTAGAGCTAATTTATCGATATAATTTGTGAAATTTTCCCATATTTCCATGATTTTTTAACATACATGATTTGCAAATATGATTTTTAGATGTATTTCCGGCTGTTGAGTTCGAATCTACCCTCAAAATTGGCCTACCACGTCAATTACACAAAATAGAGCTCATTTATCGATATAATTTATGAAATTTGCCCATATTTCCATGATATTTGGAGATACATGATTTGCAAATATGATTTTTATATGTATGTTCGGCTGCTGAGTTCGAATCTGCCCTCAAAATTGGCCTACCACGTGAATTACACAAAATAGAGCTCATTTATCGATATAATTTATGAAATGTGCCCATATTTCCATGATTTTAGGACATACATGAATTGCCAATATGAGTTTTAGATGTATGTTTGGCTGCTGAGTTCGAATCTGCCCTCAAAACTGGCCTACCACGTCAATTACACAAAATAGAGCTAATTTATCAATATAATTTCTGAAATTTGACAATATTTCTATGATTTTTTGACATACATGATTTGTAAATATGATTTTTAGATGTATTTTCGGCTGCTGAGTTCGAATCTATCCTAAAAATTGGCCTACCAGGTCAATTCAACAAAATAGAGCTAATTTATCGATATAATTTATGAAATTTGCCCATATTTCCATGATATTTGGAGATACATGATTTGCAAATATGATTTTTATATGTATGTTCGGCTGCTGAGTTCGAATCTGCCCTCAAAATTGGCCTACCACGTGAATTACACAAAATAGAGCTAATTTATCGATATAATTTGTGAAATTTTCCCATATTTCCATGATTTTTTAACATACATGATTTGCAAATATGATTTTTAGATGTATTTCCGGCTGTTGAGTTCGAATCTACCCTCAAAATAGGCCTACGACGTCAATTACACAAAATAGAGCTCATTTATCGATATAATTTATGAAATGTGCCCATATTTCCATGATTTTAGGACATATATGAATTGCCAATATGAGTTTTAGATGAATGTTTGGCTGCTGAGTTCGAATCTGCCCTCAAAACTGGCCTACCACGTCAATTACACAAAATAGAGCTAATTTATCGATATAATTTATGAAATTTGCCCATATTTCCATGATATTTGGAGATACATGATTTGCAAATATGATTTTTATATGTATGTTCGGCTGCTGAGTTCGAATCTGCCCTCATAATTGGCCTACCACGTGAATTACACAAAATAGAGCTCATTTATCGATATAATTTGTGAAATTTGCCCATATTTCCATGATTTTTGGACATACATGATTTTCAAATATGATTTTTAGATGTATGTTTGGCTGCTGAGTTCGAAACTGCCCTCAAAATAGGCCTACGACGTCAATTACACAAAATAGAGCTCATTTATCGATATAATTTATGAAATGTGCCCATATTTCCATGATTTTAGGACATACATGAATTGCCAATATGAGTTTTAGATGTATGTTTGGCTGCTGAGTTCGAATCTGCCCTCAAAACTGGCCTACCACGTCAATTACACAAAATAGAGCTAATTTATCAATATAATTTCTGAAATTTGACAATATTTCTATGATTTTTTGACATACATGATTTGTAAATATGATTTTTAGATGTATTTCCGGCTGTTGAGTTCGAATCTACCCTCACAATAGGCCTACCACAATTACAAAATAGAGCTCATTTATCGATATAATTTATGAAATGTGCCCATATTTCCATGATTTTAGGATACATGATTTGCAAATATGATTTTAGATGTATGTTTGGCTGCTGAGTTCGAATCTGCCCTCAAAACTGGCCTACCACGTCAATTACACAAAATAGAGCTAATTTATCGATATAATTTATGAAATTTTCCCATATTTCCATGATATTTTAACATACATGATTTGCAAATATGATTTTTAGATGTATTCGGCTGCTGAGTTCGAATCTACCCTCAAATTGGCCTACCACGTCATTACACAAAATAGAGCTCATTTATCGATATAATTTATGAAATTTGCCCATATTTCCATGATTTTTGGACACACATGATTTTCAAATATGATTTTTAGATGTATGTTTGGGCTGCTGAGTTCGAATTTGCCCTCAAAATTGGCCTACCACGTCAATTCAACAAAATAGAGCTAATTTATCAATATAATTTGTGAAATTTGCCCATATTTCCATGATTTTTGGACATACATGATTTGCATATATGATTTTTAGATGTATGATTGGCTGCTTAGTTCGAATCTGTCCTCAGAATTGGCCTACCACGTCAATTACACAAAATAGAGCTCATTTATCGATATAATTTGTGAAATTTGCCCATATTTCCATGATTTTTTGTCATTCATGATTTGTATATATGATTTTTAGATGTATTTTCGGCTGCTGAGTTCGAATCTGCCCTCAAAAATGGCCTACCACGTCAATTACACAAAATAGAGCTAATTTATCGATATAATTTATGAAATTTGCCCATATTTCCATGATTTTTGGACATACATGATTTGCAAATATGATTTTTAGATGTATTTCCGGCTGCTGAGTTCGAATCTGCCCTCAAAATTGGGGTACCACGTCAATTACACAAAATAGAGCTAATTTATCGATATAATTTATGAAATTTGCCCATATTTCCATGATATTTGGACAAACATGATTTGCAAATATGATTTTTAGATGTATTTCTGGCTGCTGAGTTCGAATCTGCCCTCAAAATCGGCCTACGACGTCAATTACACAAAATAGAGCTCATTTATCGATATAATTAATGAAATTTGCCCATATTTCCAAGATTTTTGGACATACATGATTTGCAAATATGATTTTTAGTATGTTTGGCTGCTGAGTTCGAATCTGCCCTCAAAACTGGCCTACCACGTCAATTACACAAAATAGAGCTAATTTATCGATATAATTTGAAATTTGCCCATATTTCCATGATTTTTGGACATACATGATTTGCAAATATGATTTTAGATGTATTTCGGCTGCTGAGTTCGAATCTATCCTCAAATTGGCCTACCACGTCAATTCACAACAATAGAGCTAATTTATCGATATAATTTGAAAATTTGCCCATATTTCCATGATTTTGGACATACATGATTTGCAAATATGATTTTTAGATGTATTTTGGCTGCTGAGTTCGAATCTGCCCTCAAAATGGCCTACCACGTCTACACAAAATAGAGCTCATTAATCGATATAATTTATGAAATTTGCCCATATTTCCATGATGTTTAGACATACATGATTTGTAAATATGATTTTTAGATGTATTTCCGGCTGCTGAGTTCGAATCTACCCTCAAAATTGGCCTACCACGTCAATTACACAAAATAGAGCTAATTTATCGATATAATTTATGAAATTTGCCATATTTCATGATTTTTTGGACATACATGATTTGTAAATATGATTTTTAGATGTATTTTCGGCTGGATTCGAATCTATCCTAAATTGGCCTACCAGTCAATTACACAAATAGAGCTAATTTATCGATATATTATGAATTTGCCCATATTTCCATGATTTGGACATACATGATTTGCCAATATGAGTTTTATATTTTTTTGCTGCTGAGTTCGAATCTGCCCTCAAAGCTACACGTCAATTACACAAAATAGAGCTAATTTATCAATATAATTTGTGAAAAATTTTGACCTATTTCCATGATTTTTTTAACATACATTTGTAAATATGATTTTAGATTATTTTCGGCTGCTGAGTTCGAACCTATCCTCAAAATTGGCCTACCACGTCAATTAAAAATAGAGCTCATTATCGATATAATTTATGAAATTTGCCCATATTCCATGATTATTTTGGACATACATGATTTCAAATATGATTTTTAGATGTATGGCTGCTGAGTTCGAACTGGCCTCAAATGGCCTACGTCAATTACACAAATAGAGCTCAGTATCGATATAATTTATGAAATGTGCCCATATTTCATGATTTGACATACATGAATTGCATATGATTTTTAGATGTATTCTCGCTGCTGAAGTTCGAAATCTGCCCTCAATTTGCTTATTTTTTTTGACATTTTTGTAATAATTTTGTATTTTTGGCTGCTGAGGAATCTTGGCACAAATCATAGTCAAGAAACATGCATGTATACGGAATATATGTAGTGCTAGACTGCTATTCCCCCATGGACCATAATACACAGCCCACTACTGACCTACAACTTTATGTCTCACAACCGGTACAGTGCGACCCTGTGCCAATATTGTGACCACCATACCGGTCAGACTGTTGCACTGACAGTACTGATTCGCCGAAAATACATCTAAAAATCATATTTACAAATCATGTATGTCAAAAATTAATGGGAATATGGGCAAATTTCATAAATTATATCGATAAATGAGCTCTATTTTGTGTAATTGACGTCGTAGGCCAATTTTGAGGGCATATTCGAACTCAACAGCCGACAATACATCTAAAAATCATATTTGCAAATCATGTATGTCCAAAAATCATGGAAATATGGACAAATTTCATAAATTATATCGATAAATTAGCTCTATTTTGTGTAATTGACATGATAGGCCAATTTTGAGGGCAGATTCGAACTCAACAGCCGAAAATACATCTAAAAATCATATTTGTAAATCATGTATGTCAAAAGGTCATGGAAATATGGGCAAATTTCACAAATTATATCGATAAATTATCTCTATTTTGTGTAATTGACATGGTAGGCCAATTCTGAGGGCATATTCGAACTCAACAGCCAAAAATACATCTAAAAATCATATTTGCAAATCATGTATGTCGAAAAATCATGAAAATATGGGCAAATTTCATAAATTATATCGTGAGGGGTTTAGTATTTTGTATGTTTAATTTATTGTTTATGTATATGGGAGGGTCTAGCACCATAATATCAGTACTGTCAGTGCAACGGTCTGACCGGTATGGTGGTCACAATATTGGCACAGGGTGGCACTGTACCGGTTATGGTGTGTAAGATACAGTGTATGTCAGTAGTGGGCTGTGTTGGCATCCATGGGGAGGGTCTAGCACCATAATATCAGTACTGTCAGAGCAACGGTCTGACCGGTATGGTGGTCACAATATTGGCACAGGGTGGCACTGTACCGGTTTATGGTGTGTAAGATACAGTGTATGTCAGTAGTGGGCTGTGTTGGCATCCATGGGGAGGGTCTAGCACCATAATATCAGTACTGTCAGAGCAACGGTCTGACCGGTATGGTGGTCACAATATTGGCACAGGGTGGCACTGTACCGGTTATGGTGTGTAAGATACAGTGTATGTCAGTAGTGGGCTGTGTTGGCATCCATGGGGAGGGTCTAGCACCATAATATCAGTACTGTCAGTGCAACGGTCTGACCGGTATGGTGGTCACAATATTGGCACAGGGTGGCACTGTACCGGTTATGGTGTGTAAGATACAGTGTATGTCAGTAGTGGGCTGTGTTGGCATCCATGGGGAGGGTCTAGCACCATAATATCAGTACTGTCAGTGCAACGGTCTGACCGGTATGGTGGTCACAATATTGGCACAGGGTGGCACTGTACCGGTTATGGTGTGTAAGATACAGTGTATGTCAGTAGTGGGCTGTGTTGGCATCCATGGGGAGGGTCTAGCACCATAATATCAGTACTGTCAGTGCAACGGTCTGACCGGTATGGTGGTCACAATATTGGCACAGGGTGGCACTGTACCGGTTATGGTGTGTAAGATACAGTGTATGTCAGTAGTGGGCTGTGTTGGCATCCATGGGGAGGGTCTAGCACCATAATATCAGTACTGTCAGAGCAACGGTCTGACCGGTATGGTGGTCACATATTGGCACAGGGTGGCACTGTACCGGTTATGGTGTGTAAGATACAGTGTATGTCAGTAGTGGGCTGTGTTGGCATCCATGGGGAGGGTCTAGCACCATAATATCAGTACTGTCAGTGCAAGGGTCTGACCGGTATGGTGGTCACAATATTGGCACAGGGTGGCACTGTACCGGTTATGGTGTGTAAGATACAGTGTATGTCAGTAGTGGGCTGTGTTGGCATCCATGGGGAGGGTCTAGCACCATAATATCAGTACTGTCAGTGCAACGGTCTGACCGGTATGGTGGTCACAATATTGGCACAGGGTGGCACTGTACCGGTTATGGTGTGTGAGATACAGTGTATGTCAGTAGTGGGCTGTGTTGGCATCCATGGGGAGGGTCTAGCACCATAATATCAGTACTGTCAGTGCAACGGTCTGACCGGTATGGTGGTCACAATATTGGCACAGGGTGGCACTGTACCGGTTATGGTGTGTAAGATACAGTGTATGTCAGTAGTGGGCTGTGTTGGCATCCATGGGGAGGGTCTAGCACCATAATATCAGTACTGTCAGTGCAACGGTCTGACCGGTATGGTGGTCACAATATTGGCACAGGGTGGCACTGTACCGGTTATTGTGTGTAAGATACAGTGTATGTCAGTAGTGGGCTGTGTTGGCATCCATGGGGAGGGTCTAGCACCATAATATCAGTACTGTCAGTGCAACGGTCTGACCGGTATGGTGGTCACAATATTGGCACAGGGTGGCACTGTACCGGTTATGGTGTGTAAGATACAGTGTATGTCAGTAGTGGGCTGTGTTGGCATCCATGGGGAGG
Source organism: Paralithodes platypus (assembly GCA_032716605.1). Taxonomy (NCBI): domain Eukaryota; kingdom Metazoa; phylum Arthropoda; class Malacostraca; order Decapoda; family Lithodidae; genus Paralithodes; species Paralithodes platypus. Next base: position 38,120,782 of record CM064505.1, read on the forward strand.
GTCTAGCACCATAATATCAGTACTGTCAGTGCACGGTCTGACCGGTATGGTGGTCACAATATTGGCACAGGGTGGCACTGTACCGGTTATGGTGTGTAAGATACAGTGTATGTCAGTAGTGGGCTGTGTTGGCATCCATGGGGAGGGTCTAGCACCATAATATCAGTACTGTCAGTGCAACGGTCTGACCGGTATGGTGGTCACAATATTGGCACAGGGTGGCACTGTACCGGTTATGGTGTGTAAGATACAGTGTATGTCAGTAGTGGGCTGTGTTGGCATCCATGGGGAGGGTCTAGCACCATAATATCAGTACTGTCAGTGCAACGGTCTGACCGGTATGGTGGTCACAATATTGGCACAGGGTGGCACTGTACCGGTTATGGTGTGTAAGATACAGTGTATGTCAGTAGTGGGCTGTGTTGGCATCCATGGGGAGGGTCTAGCACCATAATATCAGTACTGTCAGTGCAACGGTCTGACCGGTATGGTGGTCACAATATTGGCACAGGGTGGCACTGTACCGGTTATGGTGTGTAAGATACAGTGTATGTCAGTAGTGGGCTGTGTTGGCATCCATGGGGAGGGTCTAGCACCATAATATCAGTACTGTCAGTGCAACGTTCTGACCGGTATGGTGGTCACAATATTGGCACAGGGTGGCACTGTACCGGTTATGGTGTGTAAGATACAGTGTATGTCAGTAGTGGGCTGTGTTGGCATCCATGGGGAGGGTCTAGCACCATAATATCAGTACTGTCAGTGCAACGGTCTGACCGGTATGGTGGTCACAATATTGGCACAGGGTGGCACTGTACCGGTTATGGTGTGTAAGATACAGTGTATGTCAGTAGTGGGCTGTGTTGGCATCCATGGGGAGGGTCTAGCACCATAATATCAGTACTGTCAGTGCAAGGGTCTGACCGGTATGGTGGTCACAATATTGGCACAGGGTGGCACTGTACCGGTTATGGTGTGTAAGATACAGTGTATGTCAGTAGTGGGCTGTGTTGGCATCCATGGGGAGGGTCTAGCACCATAATATCAGTACTGTCAGTGCAACGGTCTGACCGGTATGGTGGTCACAATATTGGCACAGGGTGGCACTGTACCGGTTATGGTGTGTAAGATACAGTGTATGTCAGTAGTGGGCTGTGTTGGCATCCATGGGGAGGGTCTAGCACCATAATATCAGTACTGTCAGTGCAACGGTCTGACCGGTATGGTGGTCACAATATTGGCAAAGGGTGGCTCTGTACCGGTTATGGTGTGTAAGATACAGTGTATGTCAGTAGTGGCCCTAGTGGGCTGTGTTGGCATCCATGGGGAGGGTCTAGCACCATAATATCAGTACTGTCAGTGCAAGGGTCTGACCGGTATGGTGGTCACAATATTGGCACAGGGTGGCGCTGTACCTGTTATGGTGTGTATACAGTGTATGTCAGTAGTGGGCTGTGTTGGCATCCATGGGGAGGGTCTAGCACCATAATATCAGTACTGTTCAGTGCAACGGTCTGACCGGTATGGTGGTCACAATATTGGCACAGGGTAGCACTGTACCGGTTATGGTGTTAGATACAGTGTATGTCAGTAGTGGGCTGTGTTGGCATCCATGGGGAGGGTCTAGCACCATAATATCAGTACTGTCAGTGCAACGGTCTGACCGGTATGGTGGTCACATTATTGGCGCACAGGGTGGCACTGTACCGGTTATGGTGTGTAAGATACAGTGTATGTCAGTAGTGGGCTGTGTTGGCATCCATGGGGAGGGTCTAGCACCATAATATCAGTACTGTCAGTGCAACGGTCTGACCGGTATGGTGGTCACAATATTGGCACAGGGTGGCACTGTACCGGTTATGGTGTGTAAGATACAGTGTATGTCAGTAGTGGGCTGTGTTGGCATCCATGGGGAGGGTCTAGCACCATAATATCAGTACTGTCAGTGCAACGGTCTGACCGGTATGGTGGTCACAATATTGGCACAGGGTGGCACTGTACCGGTTATGGTGTGTAAGATACAGTGTATGTCAGTAGTGGGCTGTGTTGGCATCCATGGGGAGGGTCTAGCACCATAATATCAGTACTGTCAGTGCAACGGTCTGACCGGTATGGTGGTCACAATATTGGCACAGGGTGGCACTGTACCGGTTATGGTGTGTAAGATACAGTGTATGTCAGTAGTGGGCTGTGTTGGCATCCATGGGGAGGGTCTAGCACCATAATATCAGTACTGTCAGTGCAACGGTCTGACCGGTATGGTGGTCACAATATTGGCACAGGGTGGCACTGTACCGGTTATGGTGTGTAAGATACAGTGTATGTCAGTAGTGGGCTGTGTTGGCATCCATGGGGAGGGTCTAGCACCATAATATCAGTACTGTCAGTGCAAGGGTCTGACCGGTATGGTGGTCACAATATTGGCACAGGGTGGCACTGTACCGGTTATGGTGTGTAAGATACAGTGTATGTCAGTAGTGGGCTGTGTTGGCATCCATGGGAGGGTCTAGCACCATAATATCAGTACTGTCAGTGCAACGGTCTGACCGGTATGGTGGTCACAATATTGGCACAGGGTGGCACTGTACCGGTTATGGTGTGTAAGATACAGTGTATGTCAGTAGTGGGCTGTGTTGGCATCCATGGGGAGGGTCTAGCACCATAATATCAGTACTGTCAGTGCAACGGTCTGACCGGTATGGTGGTCACAATATTGGCACAGGGTGGCACTGTACCGGTTATGGTGTGTAAGATACAGTGTATGTCAGTAGTGGGCTGTGTTGGCATCCATGGGGAGGATCTAGCACCATAATATCAGTACTGTCAGTGCAACGGTCTGACCGGTATGGTGGTCACAATATTGGCACAGGGTGGCACTGTACCGGTTATGGTGTGTAAGATACAGTGTATGTCAGTAGTGGGCTGTGTTGGCATCCATGGGGAGGGTCTAGCACCATAATATCAGTACTGTCAGTGCAACGGTCTGACCGGTATGGTGGTCACAATATTGGCACAGGGTGGCACTGTACCGGTTATGGTGTGTAAGATACAGTGTATGTCAGTAGTGGGCTGTGTTGGCATCCATGGGGAGGATCTAGCACCATAATATCAGTACTGTCAGTGCAACGGTCTGACCGGTATGGTGGTCACAATATTGGCACAGGGTGGCACTGTACCGGTTATGGTGTGTAAGATACAGTGTATGTCAGTAGTGGGCTGTGTTGGCATCCATGGGGAGGGTCTAGCACCATAATATCAGTACTGTCAGTGCAACGGTCTGACCGGTATGGTGGTCACACTATTGGCACAGGGTGGCACTGTACCGGTTATGGTGTGTAAGATACAGTGTATGTCAGTAGTGGGCTGTGTTGGCATCCATGGGGAGTGTCTAGCATCATAATATCAGTACTGTCAGTGCAACGGTCTGACCGGTATGGTGGTCACAATATGGCACAGGGTGGCACTGTACCGGTTATGGTGTGTAAGATACAGTGTATGTCAGTAGTGGGCTGTGTTGGCATCCATGCGGAGGGTCTAGCACCATAATATCAGTACTGTCAGTGCAACGGTCTGACCGGTATGGTGGTCACAATATTGGCAGGGTGGCACTGTACCGGTTATGGTGTGTAAGATACAGTGTATGTCAGTAGTGGGCTGTGTTGGCATCCATGGGGAGGATCTAGCACCATAATATCAGTACTGTCAGTGCAACGGTCTGACCGGTATGGTGGTCACAATATTGGCACAGGGTGGCACTGTACCGGTTATGGTGTGTAAGATACAGTGTATATCAGTAGTGGGCTGTGTTGGCATCCATGGGGAGGGTCTAGCACCATAATATCAGTACTGTCAGTGCAACGGTCTGACCGGTATGGTGGTCACAATATTGGCACAGGGTGGCACTGTACCGGTTATGGTGTGTAAGATACAGTGTATGTCAGTAGTGGGCTGTGTTGGCATCCATGGGGAGGGTCTAGCACCATATTATCAGTACTGTCAGTGCAAGGGTCTGAACGGTATGGTGGTCACAATATTGGCACAGGGTGGCACTGTACCGGTTATGGTGTGTAAGATACAGTGTATATCAGTAGTGGGCTGTGTTGGCATCCATGGGGAGGGTCTAGCACCATAATATCAGTACTGTCAGTGCAACGGTCTGACCGGTATGGTGGTCACAATATTGGCACAGGGTGGCACTGTACCGGTTATGGTGTGTAAGATACAGTGTATGTCAGTAGTGGGCTGTGTTGGCATCCATGGGGAGGGTCTAGCACCATAATATCAGTACTGTCAGTGCAACGGTCTGACCGGTATGGTGGTCACAATATTGGCACAGGGTGGCACTGTACCGGTTATGGTGTGTAAGATACAGTGTATGTCAGTAGTGGGCTGTGTTGGCATCCATGGGGAGGGTCTAGCACCATAATATCAGTACTGTCAGTGCAACGGTCTGACCGGTATGGTGGTCACAATATTGGCACAGGGTGGCACTGTACCGGTTATGGTGTGTAAGATACAGTGTATGTCAGTAGTGGGCTGTGTTGGCATCCATGGGGAGGGTGTAGCACCATAATATCAGTACTGTCAGTGCAACAGTCTGACCGGTATGGTGGTCACAATATTGGCACAGGGTGGCACTGTACCGGTTATGGTGTGTAAGATACAGTGTATGTCAGTAGTGGGCTGTGTTGGCATCCATGGGGAGGGTCTAGCACCATAATATCAGTACTGTCAGTGCAACGGTCTGACCGGTATGGTGGTCACAATATTGGCACAGGGTGGCACTGTACCGGTTATGGTGTGTAAGATACAGTGTATGTCAGTAGTGGGCTGTGTTGGCATCCATGGGGAGGGTCTAGCACCATAATATCAGTACTGTCAGTGCAAGGGTCTGACCGGTATGGTGGTCACAATATTGGCACAGGGTGGCACTGTACCGGTTATGGTGTGTAAGATACAGTGTATGTCAGTAGTGGGCTGTGTTGGCATCCATGGGGAGGATCTAGCACCATAATATCAGTACTGTCAGTTCAAGGGTCTGACCGGTATGGTGGTCACAATATTGGCACAGGGTGGCACTGTACCGGTTATGGTGTGTAAGATACAGTGTATGTCAGTAGTGGGCTGTGTTGGCATCCATGGGGAGGGTCTAGCACCATACTATCAGTACTGTCAGTTCTGACCGGTATGGTGGTCACAATATTGGCACAGTGTGGCACTGTACCGGTTATGGTGTGTAAGATACAGTGTGTCAGTAGTGGGCTGTTGGCATCCATGGGGAGGGTAGCAACATAATATCAGTACTGTCAGTGCAAGGCTCTGACCGGTATGGTGGTCACAATATGGCACAGGGTGGCACTGTACTGGTACTGTGTGTAAGATACAGTCTATGTTAGTAGTGGGCTGTGTTGGGACCCATGGGGAGGGTCTAGCACCATACCATCAGTACTGTCAGGGAAGGCTGACCGGTATGGTGGTCACAATATTGGCACAGTGTGGCACTGTACCGGTTATGGTGTGTAAGATACAGTGTATGTCAGTAGTGGGCTGTGTTGGCATCCATGGGGAGGGTCTAGCAACATACTATCAGTACTGTCAGTGCAAGGCTCTGACCGGTATGATGGTCACAATATTGGCACCAGGTGGCACTGTACTGGTACTGGTGTGTAAGATACAGTCTATGTTAGTAGTGGGCTGTGTTGGGACCCATGGGGAGGGTCTAGCACCATACCATCAGTACTGTGGACTCTGACCGGTATGTGGTCACAATATTGGCACAGTTGCACTGTACTGGTACTGGTGTGTAAGATACAGTCTATTTTAGTAGTGGGCTGTGTTGGGGTATATAATTATATATATATATATATATATATATATATATATACGGTATATATATATGTATATATATATATATATATATATATATAGATCACACAGTACATACAGTGAGGGCTGGTCCAATCCAGAGTGAGGTTTGGCATTCTCTATCCAACCTTAGCCGTTTCTGTCTGTCTCTGTTACTGCCCTACTTTTTCCTGCTGGGGGCGGGCTCTAGGTATCCTGCTCCTCTGTGGACTTCACCCACTTGACCAGAGAAAGGGGCTGTGGGAAAGTGGTCCGGGATCCAAGAATTGGAACTTTAAATGTTGTCTCTGTGTGGGTAGTGTGGTGTGCCTGAATGTATACTTCCAACATCTGACAGACATTACTACCATATTCCAACATCTGACAGACGTTGCTACCTTAATCCAACATCTGGCAGACATTACTACCATAAACCAACATCCGGCAGACATTTCTACCTTATTCCAACATCTGACAGACATTACTACCATATTCAAACAACTGCCAAACATTACTATCTTATTCCAACATCTGGCAGACATTACTACCATATGCCAACATCTGAAAGACATTGCTACCTTATTCCAACATCTGGCAGACATCTCTACCTTATTCCAACAACTGCCATACATTACTACCTTATTCCAACATCTGGCAGACATTACTACCTTATTCCAACATCTGACAGACATTACTACCTTATTCCAACATCTGACAGACACTACTACCTTATTCCAACATCTGACAGACATTACTACCTTATTCTGACAACTGACAGACATTACCACCATATTCCAACATCTGACAGACATTACTAGGCTACCTTATTTCAACAACTGCCAAACATTACTACCTTATTCCAACATCTGACAGACATTACTACCTTATTCCAACATCTGGCAGACATTATTACCTTATTCCAACATCTGACCGAAATTACTACCTTATTCCAACAACTGCTAAACATTACTTACTTATTCCAACATCTGACAGACATTACTACCTTATTCCAACATCTAGCAGACATTACTGCCTTATTTCAACATCTGGCATACATTTCTACAATATTTCAACATCTGGTAGACATTACTACATTATTGCAACATCTGACAGACATTACTACCATATTCCAACATCTGACAGACGTTAACCTTATTCCAAATTCTGGCAGACATTACTGCCTGATTGTAACATCTGACAGACATTTCCACACTATCCTAACATCTGGCAGACATTACTACAATATTCCAACATCTGACAGATATTACTTCCTTATTCCAATATCTGGCAGACATTGCTATAATATTGCAACATCTGACAGACATAACTACCTTATTCCAACATCCGACTGACATTACTACCATATTTCGATATTTGACAGACATTAATACCTTATTTCAACATCTGGCAGACATTACTAACTTATTCCAACATCTGGCAGACATTATTACCTGATTGGAACATCTGACAGACATTCCTAACCTATTCCAACATCGGGCAGACATTCGTACCTTATTCCAACATCTGGCAGACATTACTACCTGTTTGAAACATCTGACAGACAATTTTACATTCAAACATCTGGCAGACATTACTACAATATTCCACTATCAAAGACATGAAGGACATTGGTCAGACAGAATTCATGTACGAACATCCGGCAGACAGAAAAACAAACACCGACCTCGGGGAGATAGACACATATCCAGAAAGTGAATGCTTATGCCGTCTAGTGACAAAAAATGAAGGCGTATGCCATCTAGTGACAAAAATAGGCACTATTTATTTATCCCAAAAAGTGAAGACCTATGCCATCTATTGACAGAAAAATAAACTAATAATTCAGCCAGCAAAGTGAATGCTTACGCCATCTATTGACTGAAAAGGAAACTAATAATTAAACCAGAAAATTGAATGCTTATGCCATCTATTGTCAGAAAAAGAAACTAATGATTAAATCTGAAAAGTTAATGCCTACGCCATCTATTGGCGAGGTAATAAACTAATACACATATCCAGAAAGTGAATGCTTATGCCATCTATTGGAGGAAAATAGAACTAATATCTAGGAGTACAAAAGTGAATGTTTACGCCATCTCTTGGCAGAAAATGAAACTAATTAGGTTAGTATATTTTCTTACCACTAGATGGCGTAAGCATTCACTTTTTGGGATATTTTATTAGTTTCCATTTTTGTCACTAGATGGCGTACGCCTTCACTAATATGGATTAATTACTAGTTTCCATTTTTTGTCACTAGATGGCATAGGCATTCACTTTCTGGATATTTGTGTGTCTGCCCAATGTTGATGTTTGTTTTTCTGTCTGCCGGATGTTCGTACATGAATTCTGTCTGACCGATATCCTTCATGTCTTTGATAGTGGAATATTGTAGTAATGTCTGCCAGATGTTGGAATACGGTAGTAATGTCTGTAAGATGTTGGAATATTGTTGAAATGTCTGCCAGTTGTTGGAATGTAAAATTGTCTGTCAGATGTTTCAAACAGGTAGTAATGTCTGCCAGATGTTGGAATAAGGTACGAATGTCTGCCAGATTTTGGAATAGGTTAGAAATGTCTGTCAGATGTTGCAATCAGGTAATAATGTATGCCAGATGTTGGAATAAGGTGGTAATACCGTAATTATGTCTGCCAGATGTTGGAATACGGTAGTAATGTCTGTCAGATATTTCAATATGGTAGTAATGTCAGTCATATGTTGGAATAAGGTAGCTATGTCTGTCAGATGTTGCAATACTATAGTAATGTCTGCCAGATATTGGAATATGGTAGTAATCTCTGCCAGATGTTGGAATATGGTAGTAATGTCTGTCAGATGTTGAAATAGGGTAGGCCTATTAATATCTGCTAGATGTTGGAATATGGTAGTGATGTCTGTCAGATGTTGAATAAGGTAGAAATGTCTGTCAGATGTTGGAATATAGTAGTAATGTCTATCAGATGTAGGAATATGGCAGTAACGTCTGTCAGATGTTGGAATATGGTAGTAATCTCTGCCAGATGTTGGAATAAGGTAGTAATGTCTGTCAGATATTGGTATATGGTAGTAATGTCTGTCAGATGTTGGAATATGGTAGTAATGTCTGTCAGATGTTGAAATATGGTAGTAATGTCTGCCAGATGCTGGAATAAGGTAGTATTGTGTGCCAGATGTTGGAATAAGGTAGTAATGTCTGCCAGATGTTGGAATATGGTAATATTGTCTGCCAGATGTTGGAATATGGTATGAATGTCTGCCAAATGTTGGAATATGGTAGTAATGTTTGTCAGATGTTGAAATAGAGTAGGCCTATAAATATCTGCCAGATGTTGGAATTTGGTAGTAATGTCTGCCAGATATTGGAATATGGTAGTAATGTCTCAAATGTTGGAATATGGTAGCAATGTCTGCCAGTTGGAATATGGTAGCAATGTCTGCCAGATGTTGGAATAAGGTAGGAATGTCTGCCAGGTGTTGGAATAAGGTAGGAATATCTGCCAGGTGTTGGAATATGGTAGTAATGTCTGTCAGATGTTGAATAAGGTCGTAATGTCTGTCAGATGTTGGAATATAGTAGTAATGTCTGTCAGATGTTGGAATATGGTAATAATGTCTGTCAGATGTTGGAATATGGTAGTAATGTCTGCCAGATGTTGGAATAAGGTAGTAATGTCTGTCAGATGTTGGTATATGGTAGTAATGTCTGTCAGATGTTGGAATAACGTAGTAATGTCTGCCAGATGTTGGAATAAGGTAGTAATGTCTGTCAGATGTTGGAATAAGGTAGTAATGTCTGTCAGATGTTGGAATAAGGTAGTAATGTCTGTCAGATGTTGGAATAAGGTAATAATGTCTGCCAGATGTAGGAATAAGGTAGTAATGTCTGCCAGATGTTGGAATGAGGTAGTAATGTCTGTCAGATGTTGGAATATGGTAATATTGTCTGCCAGATGTTGGAATATGGTATCAATGTCTGCCAGATGTTGGAATATGGTAGCAATGTCTGCCAGGTGTTGGAATAAGGTAGGAATATCTGCCAGGTGTTGGAATATGGTAGTAATGTCTGTCAGATGTTGAATAAGGTCGTAATGTCTGTCAGATGTTGGAATATAGTAGTAATGTCTATCAGATGTTGGAATATGGTAATAATGTCTGTCAGATGTTGGAATATGGTAGTAATGTCTGCCAGATGTTGGAATAAGGTAGTAATGTCTGTCAGATGTTGGTATATGGTAGTAATGTCTGTCAGATGTTGGAATAACGTAGACATATCTGCCAGATGTTGGAATAAGGTAGTAGTGTCTGTCAGATGTTGGAATAAGGTAGTAATGTCTGTCAGATGTTGGAATAAGGTAGTAATGTCTGTCAGATGTTGGAATAAGGTAGTAATGTCTGCCAGATGTAGGAATAAGGTAGTAATGTCTGCCAGATGTTGGAATGAGGTAGTAATGTCTGTCAGATGTTGGAATATGGTAATATTGTCTGCCAGATGTTGGAATATGGTATCAATGTCTGCTAGATGTTGGAATATGGTAGTAATGTCTGTCAGATGTTGAAATAGGGGAGGCCTATAAATATCTGCCAGATGTTGGAATATGGTAGTAATGTCTGACAGATGTTGGAATAACGTAGTAATGTCTGCCAGATGTTGGAATAAGGTAGTAATGTCTGTCAGATGTTGGAATAAGGTAGTAATGTCTGTCAGCTATTGGAATAAGGTAGTAATGTCTGTCAGATGTTGGAATAAGGTAGTAATGTCTGCCAGATGTAGGAATAAGGTAGTAATGTCTGGCAGATGTTGGAATAAAGTAGTAATGTCTGTCAGATGTTGGAATATGGTAGTAATGTCCGTCAGATGTTGGTATATGGTAGTAATGTCTGCCAGATGTTGGAATAAGGTAGTAATGTCTGTCAGATGTTGGTATGTGGTAGTAATGTCTGTCAGATGTTGGAATAAAGTAGTAATGTCTGTCAGATGTTGGAATATGGTAGTAATGTCTGTCAGATGTAGGAATATGGTAGTAATGTCTGCCAGATGTTGGAAGAAGGTAGTAATGTCTGCCAGATGTTGGAATAAGGTAGTAATGTCTGCTAGATGTTGGATTAAGGTAGTAATGTCTGCCAGATGTTGGAATATGGTAATATTGTCTGCCAGATGTTGGAATATGGTATTAATATCTGCCAGATGTTGGAATATGGTAGTAATGTCTGTCAGATGTTAAAATAGAGTAGGCCTATTAATATCTGCCAGATGTTGAAATATGGTAGTAATGTCTGTCAGATGTTGGAATATGGTAGTAATGTCTGCCAGATGTTGAATAAGGTAGTAATGTCTGTCAGATGTTGGAATATAGTGGTAATGTCTGTCAGATGTTGGAATGTGGTAGTAATGTCTGTCAGGGATCGTTTGGTAGTAATGTCTGTCAGATGATGTCTGTCAGATGTTGGATTAAAGTAGTAATATCTGTCAGATGTTGGAATATGGTAGTAATGTCTGTCAGATGTTGGAATATGGTAGTAATGTCTGCCAGATGTTGGACTATGGTAGTAATGTCTGTCAGATTTGGGAATAAGGCAGTAATGTCTGCCAGATGTTGGAATAAGGTATTCATGTCTGCCAGATGTTGGAATAAGGAAGTAATGTCTGTCATATGTTGGAATATGGCAGTAATGTCTGCGAGATGTTAGAATAAGGTAGTAATGTCTGTCAGATGTTGGAATAAGGTAGTAATGTCTGTCAGATTTTGGAATTTGGTAGTATTGTCTGCCAGATGTTGGAATATGGTAGTAATGTCTGTCAGATGTTGGAATATGGTAGCAATGTCTGCCAGTTGTTGGAATATGGTAGCAATGTCTGCCAGTTGTTGGAATATGGTAGCACTGTCTGCCAGATGTTGGAATAAGGTAGGAATGTCTGCCAGGTGTTGGAATATGGTAGTAATGTCTGTAAGATGTTGAATAAGGTCATAATGTCTGTCAGATGTTGGAATATATTAGTAATGTCTGTCAGATGTTGGAATATGGTAGTAATGTCTGCCATATGTTGGAATGAGGTAGTAATGTCTGTCAGATGTTGGTATATGTTAGTAATGTATGTCAGATGTTGGAATAACGTGGTAATTTCTGCCAGATGTTGGAATAAGGTAGTATAATGTCTGCCAGATGTTGGAATAAGGTCGTAATGTCTGCCAGAAGTTGGAATATAGTAATATTGTCTGCTAGATGTTGGAATATGGTATTAATGTCTGCCAGATGTTGGAATATGGTAGTAATGTCTGTCAGATGTTGAAATAGGTTAGGCCTATTAATATCTGCCAGATGTTGGATAAGGTAGTAATGTCTGTCAGATGTTGGAATATAGTAGTAATGTCTGGCAGATGTTGGAATACGGTAGTAATGTCTGTCAGATGTTGGAATATGGTAGTAATGTCTGCCAGATATTGGAATAAGGTAATAATGTTTGTCAAATGTTGGAATATGGACATAGTAATGTCTGTCATATTTTGGAATAAAGTAATAATGTCTGTCAGATGTTGGAATATGGTATTAATGTCTTTCAGATGTTGGCATATGGTAGTAATGTCTTTCAGATGTTGGCATATGGTAGAAATGTCTGCCAGATGTTGGACTATGGTAGTAATGTCTGTCAGATTTGGGAAAAAGGTAGTAATGTCTGCCAGATGTTGGAATAAGGTAGTCATGTCTGCCAGATGTTGGAATAAGGTAGTCATGTCTGCCAGATGTAGGAATAAGGTAGGAATGTCTGCCAGGTGTTGGAATATGGTAGTAATGTCTGTCAGATGTTGAATAAGGTCATAATGTCTGTCAGATGTTGGAATATATTAGTAATGTCTGTCAGATGTTGGAATATGGTAGTAATGTCTGCCATATGTTGGAATAATGTAGTAATGTCTGTCAGATGTTGGTATATGGTAGTAATGTATGTCAGATGTTGGAATAACGTGGTAATTTCTGCCAGATGTTGGAATAAGGTAGTATAATGTCTGCCAGATGTTGGAATAAGGTCGTAATGTCTGCCAGAAGTTGGAATATAGTAATATTGTCTGCCAGATGTTGGAATATGGTATTAATGTCTGCCAGATGTTGGAATATGGTAGTAATGTCTGTCAGATGTTGAAATAGGTTAGGCCTATTAATATCTGCCAGATGTTGGATAAGGTAGTAATGTCTGTCAGATGTTGGAATATAGTAGTAATGTCTGGCAGATGTTTGAATACGGTAGTAATGTCTGTCAGATGTTGGAATATGGTAGTAATGTCTGCCAGATATTGGAATAAGGTAATAATGTCTGTCAAATGTTGGAATATGGACGTAGTAATGTCTGTCAGATTTTGGAATAAAGTGATAATGTCTGTCAGATGTTGGAATATGGTATTAATGTCTTTCAGATGTTGGCATATGGTAGTAATGTCTTTCAGATGTTGGCATATGGTAGAAATGTCTGCCAGATGTTGGACTATGGTAGTAATGTCTGTCAGATTTGGGAATAAGGTAGTAATGTCTGCCAGATGTTGGAATAAGGTAGTCATGTCTGCCAGATGTTGGAATAAGGTAGTCATGTCTGCCAGATGTAGGAATAAGGTAGTAATGTCTGCCAGGTGTTGGAATATGGTAGTAATGTCTGTCAGATGTTGAATAAGGTCGTAATGTCAGTCAGATGTTGGAATATTGTAGTAATATCTGTCAGATGTTGGAATATGGTAGTAATGTCTGTCAGATGTTGGAATATGGTAGTAATGTCTGCCAGATGTTGGAATAAGGTAGTAATGTCTGTCAGATGTTGGTATATGGTAGTAATGTCTGTCAGATGTTGGAATAACGTAGTAATGTCTGCCAGATGTTGGAATAAGGTAGTAATGTCTGTCAGATGTTGGAATAAGGTAGTAATGTCTGTCAGATGTTGGAATAAGGTAGTAATGTCTGTCAGATGTTGGAATAAGGTAGTAATGTCTGTCAGATGTTGGAATAAGGTAGTAATGTCTGCCAGATGTAGGAATAAGGTAGTAATGTCTGCCAGATGTTGAAATAAGGTAGTAATGTCTGTCAGATGTGGGAATATGGTAATATTGTCTGCCAGATGTTGGAATATGGTATTAATGTCTGCCAGATGTTGGAATATGGTAGTCATGTCTGTCAGATGTTGAAATAGCGTAGTCCTATAAATATCTGCCAGATGTTGGAATATGGTAGTAATGTCTGTCAGATGTGGGAATAAGGTAGTAATGTCTGCCAGATGTTGGAATAAGGTAGTAATGTCTGTCAGCTGTTGGAATAAGGTAGTAATGTCTGTCAGATGTTGGAATAAGGTAGTAATGTCTGCCAGATGTAGGAATAAGGTAGTAATGTCTGCCAGATGTTGGAATAAGGTAGTAATGTCTGTCAGATGTTGGAATATGGTAGTAATGTCTGTCAGATGTGGGAATAAGGTAGTAATGTCTGTCAGATGTTGGAATAAGGGAGAAATGTCTGTCAGATGTTGGAATAAGGGAGTAATGTCTGCCAGATGTTGGAATATGGTAGTAATGTCTGTCAGATGTTGGAATATGGTAGTAATGTCTGCCAGATGTTGGAATAAGGTAGTAATGTCTGTCAGATGTTTGAATATGGTAGTAATGTCTGTCCGATGTAGGAATATGGTAGTAATGTCTGCCAGATGTTGGAATAAGGTAGTAATGTCTCAGATGTTGGAATAAGGTAGTAATATCTGTCAGATGATGGAATATAGTAGCAATGTCTGCCAGTTGTTGGAATATGGTAGCAATGTCTGCCAGTTGTTAGAATATGGTAGCAATGTCTGCCAGATGTTGGATTAAGGTAGGAATGTCTGCCAGGTGTTGGAATATGGTAGTAATGTCTGTCAGATGTTGAAAAAGGACGTAATGTCTGTCAGATGTTGGAATATATTAGTAATGTCTGTCAGATGTTGGAATATGGTAGTAATGTCTGTCAGATGTTGGAATATGATAGTAATGTCTGCCAGATGTTGGAATAAGGTAGTAATGTCTGTCAGATGTTGGTATATGATAGTAATGTCTATCAGATGTTGGAATAATGTAGTAATGTCTGTCAGATGTTGAAATAAGGTAGTAATGTCTGTCAGATTTGGGAATAAGGCAGTAATGTCTGTCAGATGTTGGAATAAGGTAGTAATGTCTGCCAGATGTTGTAATAAGGTAGTAATGTCTGCCAGATGTTGTAATAAGGTAGTAATGTCTGCCAGATGTTGTAATATGGTAATACTGTCTGCTTGATGTTGGAATATGATGTTAATGTCTGCCAGATGTTGGAATATGGTAGTAATGTCAGTCAGATGTTGAAATAGGTTAGGCCTATTAATATCTGCCAGATGTTGAATAAGGTAGTAATGTCTGTCAGATGTTGGAATATAGTAGTAATGTCTGGCAGATGTTGGAATATGGTAGTAATGTCTCCCAGATGTTGGAATAAGGTAATAATGTCTGTCAAATGTTGGAGTATGGTAGTAATGTCTGTCAGATTTTGGAATAAAGTGGTAATGTCTGTCAGATGTTTGAATATGGTAGTAATGTCTGCCAGATGTTGGACTATGGTAGTATTGTCTGTCAGATTTGGGAATAAGGTAGTAATGTCTGCCAGATGTTGGAATAAGGTAGTCATGTCTGCCAGATGTTGGAATAAGGTAGTCATGTCTGCCAGATGTAGGAATAAGGTAGTAATGTCTGTCAGATGTTGGAATATAGTAGTAATGTCTGTCAGATGTTGGAATATGGTAGTAATGTCTGTCAGATGTTGGAATATGGTAGTAATGTCTGCCAGATGTTGGAATAAGGTAGTAATGTCTGTCAGATGTTGGTAGATGGTAGTAATGTCTGTCAGATGTTGGAATAAAGTAGTAATGTCTGTCAAATGTTGGAATATGGTAGTAGTGTCTGTCAGATGTTGGAATATGGTAGTAATGTGTGCCAGATGTTGGACTATGGTAGTAATGTCTGTCAAATTTGGGAATAAGGCAGTAATGTCTGCCAGATGTTGGAATAAGGTAGTCATGTCTGCCAAATGTTGGAATAAAGTAGTAATGTCTGTCAGATGTTGGAATATGGTAGTGATGTCTGCCAGATGTTGGAATAAGGTAGTAATGTCTCTCAGATGTTGGAATTTGGTAGTAATATCTGCCAGATGTTGGAACATGGTTGTAATGTCTGTCAGATGTTGGAATATGGTAGCAATGTCTGCCAGTTGTTGGAATATGGTAGCAATGTCTGCCAGATGTTGAAATAAGGTAGTAATGTCTGCCAGGTGTTGGAATATGGTAGTAATGTCTGCCAGGTGTTGGAATATTGTAAAAATGTCTGCCAGATGTTGGAATGTAAAATCGTCTGTCAGATGTTTCAAACAGGTGGTAATGTTTGCCAGATGTTGGAATAAGGTACGAATGTCTGCAAGATATTGGAATAGGTTAGGAATGTCTGTCAGATGTTGCAATCAGGTAATAATGTCTGCCAGATGTTGGAATAGGGTAGTGATGTCTGCCAGATGTTGGAATAAGGTAGTAATGTCTGTCAGATGTTTCAATGTGGTAGTAATGTCAGTCATATGTTGGAATAAGGTAGTTATGTCTGTCAGATGTTGCAATATTATAGTAATGTCTGCCCGATATTGGAATAAGGAAGTAATGTCTGTCAGATGTTGGAATATTGTAGTAATGTCTGCCAGATGTTAGGCTACTGTGGAAATGTCTGTCAGATGTTGTAATCAGGCAGTAATGTCTGCCAGAATTTGGATTAAGGTTAACGTGTGTCAGATGTTGGAATATGGTAGTAATGTCTCTCAGATTTTGCAATAAGGTAGTAATGTCTGTCAGATGTTGGAAAAAGGTAGTATTGCCTGCCAGAGGTTGGAATAAGGTAGGAATGTCTGCCAGATGTTGGAATAAGGTAGTAATGTCTGCCAGATGTTGGAATTAGGTAGTAATATCTGTCAGATGTTGGAATATGGTAGTAATGTATGCCAGATGTTGGAATATTGTATTAATGTCTGCCAGATGTTGGAATATGGTAGTAATGTTTGTCAGATGTTGAAATAGGGTAGGCCTATTAATGTCTGCCAGATATTGGAATATGGTAGTAATGTCTGTCAGATGTTGAATAAGGTGGTAATGTCTGTCAGATGTTGGAATAAAGTAGTAATGTCTGGCAGATGTTGGAATATGGTAGTAATGTCTGTCAGATGTTGGAATATGGTAGTAATGTCTGCCAGATGTTGGAATAAGGTAATAATGTCTGTCAAATGTTTGAATATGGTAGTAATGTCTGTCAGATGTTGGAATATGGTATTAATGTCTTTCAGATGTTGGCATATGGTAGTAATGTCTGCCAGATGTTGGACTATGGTAGTAATGTCTGTCAGATTTGGGAATAAGGTAGTAATGTCTGCCAGATGTTGGAATAAGGTAGTAATGTCTGCCAGATGTTGGAATAAGGTAATAATGTCTGTCAGATGTTGCAATATTATAGTAATGTCTGCCAGATGTTGCAATATTATAGTAATGTCTGCCAGATATTGGAATACGGAAGTAATGTCTGTCAGATGTTAGAATATTGTAGTAATGTCTGCCAGATGTTAGGATACTGTGGAAATGTCTGTCATATATTGCAGTCAGGCAGTAATGTTTGCCTGAATTTGGAATATGGTTAACGTGTGTCAGATGTTGGAATATGGTAGTAATGTCCGTCAGATTTTGGAATATGGTAGTAATGTCTGTCAGATGTTGGAATAAGGTAGTAATGTCGGCTCTCTGCAGACTCCCATTTTCATCTTGGTAGCATGTGTAAAGGATCTGCCTCATTTGCACCAGTGTGCAATTTTGTTTTCCTAGAAGAGAGAGAGAGAGAGAGATTGGCTGTGTAAGGGATCTGCCTCTCTCGTAACAGAGTCGTAGATATGTGAAATAGGCTACCTAGTGCTATAGTGGGATCAAGAACAATAGAGAATTTCAAGATAAAATCAGATAGTCATATGGACGAAATGGGTTGGATGTGAAAGGGATCTGCCTTTTGTGGGCCACTTGTCTCTCTGCAGATTCCCATGTTCATCCTAGTTGCATGTGTAAGGGATCTGCCTCATTTGCACCGGTGTGCAAGCAAACGAGCGACAGAGAGAGACTGGGTGTGTAAGGGATCTGCCTGTATTCGTTTAGTAACAGAGTTGTAGATATGCGGAATAGGCTACCGAGTCCTATAGTGGGATCAAGAACAATAGAGTTCAACATAAAATTAGATAGGACGAGATGGGTTGGGTGTGAAAGGCTGCCACGGGCGTGTCTGGCCACCATTCTGGATATCATATCAAAAGTTACCCAATACAAAAATGCACCTTGTGTCAAAGTTTGGTCCCGATCCGACAATCGGTTCCGGAGTTATTGCGTAAAAACCGGACTATATATATTTTTATGGAAGCGTGCAATACTACTTGAACCCCTGATAACGTTGCTTGCTGTTTGAGGGAGGAGGAAAGGTAAGTCACACCACACCAAAAATTGTCAAAACTTTGAAGGTCTAGAACTTTGTTATTAAACAAAGCATTTGGCAAAGGGAGGAATTGTTGAAAACCTTAGCCAATACTCTGTCATTCACCAAAAATAAATTTGAATTATCATTATTATTTGGTAGGGTAGGTATGTATAGGTAGGTTGGCTAAATAATTGCTGGAATTCGTAGGGACTCGAACTGTTTTGAGAGAGTTAAATACAAAAAAAATAATAGATCTGAATAATAAAGAGATTATGTTATTAAGCAAAACTGGGGGATGCGTGGAAGACTGTAGACGGTAAACTTTGTGTGGGTAGCGAATGCGGTTTTAAAGTCATTTAAGAATAGACAGTTTTCAATGCTGCGGCCAAACTATTCCACCCATTTATATTCTTTTGTTATCAAAACGTTCGGAATCGCGAGCCTCACCCAACTACGCAAGCATGGATTTGATCATCGGCGTAGTTTTCAAGATGTGGAATTTTAAGTGGAATTCGAGTTTTTTTTCAAGATTGCCGGAAAAAACCCCACGTGCAAAAGCAAAACCTTCTCTATAACATTTGCGGAGCATTAGTAGGAGAGTCCGTATGCCAAAGCCCAGTCGTTTCCTATGGGTGGGAGAGACGGTATTTAGGCGTCAAGTTTTTCGGGAAATCGGCTGCCACGGACCTGTTTGGCCGCCATGCCGGATGTTTAGCATATCAAAAGTTGCCCAATACAAAAACGCACCTCTTGTGCAAGTTTGATCCCGATCCAAAAAGCGGTTCTGGAGTTATTGCGTCGAAACCGGCGCGTAAGAAGAATTTGGATGAAAAACCGGGTTTAATGATTACAATAGGGGTTCCCCGTAGGGGACGAACTCCTAATAAAATAGTATATGTTTTTCCTCTGTCAATATTTTCCACTATCTCGGAAAGAGGAGGAACCCACCTTCAGATCTTTACTTTCTTCTTCCTCCTCTCTCACCCTTCACCGCCTCCCACAGACATCAACTTCACTACGGTTCATTTGATTACCACTTTACATTACCCCCCACCCCCTCCCTCTCTCTCTCTCTCTCTCTTTCATAGTATATTTTTCCCTTGTTTCTGCTCTTTCCTTTCACACACTCTCTTTTCCGCCCCTACCATCCCCATCCTCTTTATTCGTCTTTCCCTTTTCCCTTTCTTCCTGTCCTCCCCTCTCTTTATTTTATTTTATCTTCTCCTCTGCTGTCCTCTATCCTCTATTATTTGTTTACTCTCCATGCCTCCCCTCCCCTCTTCTTTCTTCCCCCTCCTCTCCTCTCTCATTCTTTCTCCCCTCCTCCCCCTCCCTTTCCTCTTCTCCTTTTCTCCCCTCCTCTCTTCTCTTCCCTCC
>CM064505.1:38145512-38332214 GCA_032716605.1 Paralithodes platypus
TGGCGATTTTGAGATCTTTCGCCGCATTTTGTTGTCAATATTAAGACCTTTCGTGCCCTTTAGGAGTCGATTTTTTGTCCTGGCGAGCGATAGCAAGCCTCTAGTTTTAGAAGGAACCGGCCTTCGGCCGGGAAATTTTTCTACCGAAAAATGTACAAATTTATCTGGAAAGGGGGTCTAGGAGGTGTTTTTCTAAGCTTGATGGAGGTCTAGCGAGGAAACTAAAGAATAGATAAAATATGTAATTATATGGACCAAAAACCAAGCATTACCCCCTTAAGTGTTCAATATTTACTGTGTACTTTTCTAATTACAGCTAATATTAGGACAACAAAATTCAGCTTGCGATGGACCTCCGTAGTGATAATTATAAAGTGTATGTTGACGAGAGAGAGAGAGAGAGAGAGAGAGAGAGAGAGAGAGAGAGAGAGAGAGAGAGAGAGACAGAGAAAGAGAGAGAGAGATACTAAATCACTCTCTAAAAAAATATCGTCCCGCCTACATCATCAGGACTCTCTCTCGCTCTCGCTCTCTCTCTCTCTCTCTCTCTCTCTCTCAAACATACACTTTATAATTATCACTACGGAGGTTTTTGTAGCTATACATATATCTACTTATCGAAGCTCTATCTGTCTATTTGATCTACTTTATCTATCTAATATTTACTATGCATATCTATTTATCTCGCTATCCGTGTTTCTATCAATCTTTAGGCCTACTTAGTTTTACTTCATATATCCATGTAATATATATACTATACATATCTATCTATCTATCAATATCTCTATCTGTGTTTCTATCTATCTATATACAGTATATCTTACTGTATCTATTTACTTAATTTATACTATACACATCTCTCTCTCTCTCTCTCTCTCTCTCTGTCTAACCATCATTATTTATATTTCTCTCAACTCTCTCATTCTGTTTGACTCGTGCCCTATCTCGTTCACGCCTTCTCTCTCTCTCTCTCTCTCTCTCTCTCTCTCTCTCTCTCTCTCTCTCTCTCTCTCTCTCTCTCTCTCTCTCTCTCTCTCTCTCTCTCTCTCTCTCCTCTCTCTACTATATTCTCTCTCTTCTCTCTCTCTCTCTCTCTCTCTCCTCTCTCTCTCTCTCTCTCTCTCTCTCTCTCTCTCTCTCTCTCTCTCTCTCTCTCTCTCTCTACCTCTTTTCTCTTCGATTTTCTGTAGCCTCTCTCTCTCGCTCTTTTTACCCAGGCCTATAATGGAGAAGAGGGCGGCCCTTGTCACTGCATATAGGGTCTTTTCGTCAGCACTATATACTCGGTTCGGTACAAGGAAGCGAAATGAAGAACTAACTCTAAAGGAAAATAATGGAAATGGGACTGCCAAAGCCGACGAATGCCGAAACAAGGATGGTTCCACAGTTATTTTTATTCGCAGTGGCCTCCCAATTGTGTGTGCGAAGGTTGATGCTTTTATCAATAAGTGCACAATTGTTCTACTTAAGGTGGACGGGTTTACTATTATTGGTCGATATATATATATATATATATATATATATATATATATATATATATATATATATATATATATATTATTATACTGTATATATATTTTTAAATTTCTTCCGTATACATCCCTCAAGCTTAAAAAAAACATCACCAAGATCCCCTTTTTAGATCAATTTGTTCATTTTTCGGCAAAAAAATGGCCTGGCCGAAGGCCGGTTCCTCCTAATTTACAGGCTATCTATCGCTTGCCAGGAAAAGTTAACACCTAAATGGCACGAAAGGTCTTAATACTGACAAAGAAATGGGATGAACAGTTTTAAAATCGCCAAACTAATAGGCCGAACTTCTTAAAATATGAAAACTAATGGGGCTAAACATGAGGGAGAAGGGGGTCAGAAAAAACAACCATCCCCCCTTACTGAACGGGGTGTCTGTAGAACAATGTATAAGGACGAGGCAGGGAGATCACATATTCAAAATTCCATAATCATGATCTGAATGGACTCGGACCTGCGACGCCTGGTTCCGTGGGTATAAGCAATTTGCCTCGAATTTACGCTGATTCTAACGGTGGGCGACATGACTCAATGCAAATCTATATAACCATGGATATATCTCTAATTTAGCTCTCTCTCTCTCTCTCTCTCTCTCTCTCTCTCTCTCTCTCTCTCTCTCTCTCTCTCTCTCTCTCTCTCTCTCTCTCTTACCTACGCAGCAGCACTTTAGAGGCGACACTCACCTCTCTCTCTCTCTTTCCTGTACTACTTTGCTGTCCTTTTCTTCTAATATAAACTATACCTGTCTAATAGTATTCAGGCCGGACCACATAGTAAGGAAGCTAGGTCTATTCGGTCTGTGTATCTGTGCTAGCTCTGTGTATCTGTATAGTTCTCTCTCTCTCTCTCTCTCTCTCTCTCTCTCTCTCTCTCTCTCTCCATACACCGTGTTCCTCTACCTACACACTCTCTCTCTCTCTCTCTCTCTCTCTCTCTCTTATCTTCGCTCCTCTATCTCACTGTCACTCCCTCTCTCCGTCTCCGTTTTTCCATCCTAACATAAAGAGGGCCGTGTCCCCGCATGCAAGAGGACGAACCAGGTCAGGGAAGGAGGAGGAGGAGGAGGGGCAGGAAGGGGTGGAGGAGGAGGAGAAAGAGAGGGGAGGAGGAGGAGGAGAGGGGAGGAGGAGGAGAAATATAAATAAAGATGGTTAGACACAGAGAGAGAGAGAGAGAGAGAGAGAGAGAGAGAGAGAGATATTTATAGTATAAATTAATGTTAGGTAAGGTTTAGTTAGGGTAGGGTATAATAGGCTGGATAAAGGTTGGTTGGTAGTGTATTTATGGGTTAGGTTGAAGGGGGAGGTAGTCTCTGTTTCTGGACCTCCTTCTCCATCATGTTTAGCATATTAGTTTTGAGATTTTAAAACGTTCGTTCTATTAGTTTGGTGATTTTGAGACCTTTCGCCCCATTTTTGTTGTCAAGATTAAGACCTTTCATGCCATTTAGGTTTCGATTTTTTCCTGGCGAGCGATAGCGAGCCTGTAATCTAAGAGGAACCGGCCTTTGGCCGGGAAATTTTTCTACCGAAAAATGTACACATTTATCTTGAAAGGGGGTCAAGGGGGTTTAATTTTAAGCTTGATGGAGGTATAGGGAATAAACTAAATACCTCCCCTTAAGATTCAGTGAGGGTAGGATATGTTAGGTACATACAATTGAGGGGTGAGTGTGTGTAATAAGGTTTGGGTCAGTTTAAAGGGTTAGGGTAGTTTGTGTTAGCTTGGATAAAGGTTGGTCGTGTAATTATAGGTTAGGTACATACATACATACACATACACACAATTTTAAGACTGGGTGCTCCACACATACGTGCAGTTTCAGTCTCTTGTCCTAATGGCGGCGTTCCAGGCAACCCTGTTAAGGGCTGATTCACTTGTCAAGTCTTTGGATTTGAAATCGGCACGTATAGTCCGATCCCAGGTCTTCCTCGGTCCATCCCTTGGTGCAGCTCCCTCCACAATCACACACCTGCATCTTTTCACCCAATTTTGTTCATCTATTCTCTCCACATGTCCATACCATCCCAGTCTACTTGTACGCATCACCTCGCTAATACTCTTTATACTTAAACGTCTCCTCAGCTCATCATTTGTTATTCTATCCTGCAGCCTGGCCCCACACATCCATCTCACCATTCTCATCTCATTACGTTCCATTCTGTTGACATCCTCTACTTTAACGGCCCATGTTTCTGAGGCATACGTCATTGCACTTCTAACACATGAGGCATGTACACCTTTCCCTTCAGGGGGAGAGGCATTCTGTTCAGGGTCAGAATTGGCAGCAGTTCTCTGAACTTCCCCCAGCCACATCTAATCCTAGCGACAGTGGCAGCCTCGGCCCCACCACCGGCAGTTACAAGGTTCAGTTAGGGTAGGATATGTTAGGTTGGATAGGGGCTGGTTTTGCATTTATGGGTTAGGTAAGGTTCAGTTAGGGTAGGATAGGTTAGTGTGGACAGAGGTTGGTAGTGGAATTATGGGTTAGATACAAGATTCAATTAGATTAGGATATATATTGGGTTACATAAAATAGAGGGATGATTTTGTGATGTAGGGCTAGGTCAGTTTATAGGGCTAGGTAAGGTTTAGTTAGGGCAGGGTATATTAGGTTGAATAAGAGGATGGTTGTGTAGCTTAGGGTTAGGTCAGTTTATAGGGCTAGGTAAGGTTTAGTTAGGGCAGGGTATATTAGGTTGAATAAGAGGATGGTTGTGTAGCTTAGGGTTAGGTCAGTTTATAGGGCTAGGTAAGGTTTAGTTAGGGCAGGGTATATTAGGTTGAATAAGAGGATGGTTGTGTAGCTTAGGGTTAGGTCAGTTTATAGGGCTAGGTAAGGTTTAGTTAGGGCAGGGTATATTAGGTTGAATAAGAGGATGGTTGTGTAGCTTAGGGTTAGGTTAGTTTATAGGGCTAGGTAAGGTTTAGTTAGGGCAGGGTATATTAGGTTGAATAAGAGGATGGTTGTGTAGCTTAGGGTTAGGTCAGTTTATAGGGCTAGGTAAGGTTTAGTTAGGGCAGGGTATATTAGGTTGAATAAGAGGATGGTTGTGTAGCTTAGGGTTAGGTCAGTTTATAGGGCTAGGTAAGGTTTAGTTAGGGCAGGGTATATTAGGTTGAATAAGAGGATGGTTGTGTAGCTTAGGGTTAGGTTAGTTTATAGGGCTAGGTAAGGTTTAGTTAGGGCAGGGTATATTAGGTTGAATAAGAGGATGGTTGTGTAGCTTAGGGTTAGGTCAGTTTATAGGGCTAGGTAAGGTTTAGTTAGGGCAGGGTATATTAGGTTGAATAAGAGGATAGTTGTGTAGCTTAGGGTTAGGTTAGTTTGGAGGGCTAGGTAAGGTTTAGTTAGGGCAGGGTATATTAGGTTGAATAAGAGGATGGTTGTGTAGCTTAGGGCTAGGTCAGTTTATAGGGCTAGGTAAGGTTTAGTTAGGGCAGGGTATATTAGGTTGAATAAGAGGATGGTTGTGTAGCTTAGGGTTAGGTTAGTTTATAGGGCTAGGTAAGGTTTAGTTAGGGCAGGGTATATTAGGTTGAATAAGAGGATGGTTGTGTAGCTTAGGGTTAGGTTAGTTTGGAGGGCTAGGTAATGTTAAATACAAGATTGTAGTCTAGTTTAGGGTTTGGTTAGGCCAATTTAACCTTTTCATACCCATATTCATGTTTGTTGTTTTCTCTCTCTCTGTGGACAAGGGATACAAAAGGTAGACCTGCCTGTGACGAGTGCCTCCACCAGAGTTGAAAGAGTGATAGGGCCAAAATCAAGGAATGTTCGAGCCAAATTGCCTGGACATACGGAGTTTAAAGCAATTTAAATCATAGGATGAGGGGAAGATGGATAGAGGGCACCTGTTGATCTTCTGGTTTATTCTGGTTGAAGTAGGCCAAAGAAGTAGGCCAACAATATTGAAAGTTAATCTCTATAACTCACACAAACGACTAGAGTAATCGAGCTAACATTTCTACCATTTGGGAAAGGTCAGCCAGGGAATAGGTGTGGCAATCTACAGTCCATTTGCTCCGGCCCATTTCGAGTTACAGAGGTTAGGGGGGGGGGGGGGGATCACGATTTCCGGCCTAACTATTTGGAACAGGGTATAGTCCGTGTAAGCTCGGTTAAAAAAAAAAATAATAATATTAATAAATACAAATAAAACAATACTCATACCTACTCATTTTGTTAAGTAATATAATAATGAGAATATATTATTACCTCGAGACTTGAAGCATGATAATAGGAACTTAAGGGGAGGCAGTTGGTTTTTCGAGTCCTCCTCCTCCTCCTCCTCCTCCTCCTCCTCCTCCCTCATGTTTAGCCCTATTAGCTATGAGATTTCACAAGACATTCGCCCCATTAGTTTGGCGATTTTCAGAACTTTTGCCCCATTTCTTTGCCAATATTAAGACCTTTCGTGCTATTTAGGTGTCGATTTTTTGTTTTCAGGCAAGCGATAGCGAGCCTGTATTTGAAGAAGAGTCGGTCATCGGCCGGGAAATTTTTCTACCGAAATATGTACAAATTAATATCGAATAGGGGTCTTGTGGGTGTTTTTTCAAGTTTGATAGAAGTTTAGAGAACAAACTAAAACCCTTCCTTAACCCATTGAGCCGAACCAGTAAATTATCCTGTGCAATACCGTCTGAGCTCCCTTAAGTAAATATCTGACTAGAAGCCTCAGAAAATGAAGAGGAATTCCGTAGACTTAAACCAATGTGAAAAAACAGAGAGAGAGAGAGAGAGAGAGAGAGAGAGAGAGAGAGAGAGAGGGAGAGAGAGAACTTTATACTTCTCAACTTTGGTATAAATCTGTAGACGTTATTAGAGGGAATCACTGCTGCTCCCCCCCCCTCCCCTGATTACCCCCTCTCCCCCCCCCCACCCCCCCTGACCCCCCCCCCCCCCTGATTACCTAGCGTGCCTGTGAATTATATACCCAATTACCCCAACTATTACAACTTATTACAACTATTATCTCCGTGTTGTTGTTGTTGTTGTTGTTGTTGTTGTTGTACGAGGCCCCCCCGATCCCTCACCCCGTTACCTCCTCCTCCGGGGATTATATTATAGGTTCTTCTGGGACACCCTTCTCTCTCTCTCATGATTAGCCCCATTCGTTACGTGATTTTTAGACGTTTCACCTCATTAGTTTGACGATTTTAAGACCTTTCGCTCCATTATTTTCTCAATATGAAGACCCTTTGTGCCATTTAGGCGTAATAGGAACAAATCGACACCTAGATGACACGAAAGGTCTTAACATTGACAAAGAAATTGGGTGAAAGGTTTTAAAATCGCCAGACTAATGGGCCGAACGTCTTAAAATCTAAAAAGTAATGGGGCTAAACATGAGGGAGAAGAGGGACCAGAACATCTCTCCCCCCCCCCCCCTCCCCCATCCCTCTAGTCGCCGATACCAGTGCTCAATACTCCCGATAGGTTGCAGGAGTGGAGTCATGGCATCAAACCAAACTCCATTACTTTTTGTTAGTATTACTGTATAGGTGAAGATTAAAGTAGGGTTTATTATTATTGTATATGTGAAGATTAAAGTAGGGTTTATTATTATTGTATATGTGAAGATTAAAGTAGGGTTTATTATTATTGTATATGTGAAGATTAAAGTAGGGTTTATTATTATTGTGGATGTGATGATTAAAGTAGGGTTTATTATTATTGTATATGTGAAGATTAAAGTAGGGTTTATTATTATTGTATATGTAAAGATTAAAGTAGGGTTTATTATTATTGTATATGTAAAGATTAAAGTAGGGT
Organism: Paralithodes platypus; assembly: GCA_032716605.1. Classification (NCBI taxonomy): domain Eukaryota; kingdom Metazoa; phylum Arthropoda; class Malacostraca; order Decapoda; family Lithodidae; genus Paralithodes; species Paralithodes platypus. Next base: position 38,152,822 of record CM064505.1, read on the forward strand.
TTATTATTATTGTATATGTAAAGATTAAAGTAGGGTTTATTATTATTGTATAGGTGAAGATTAAAGTAGGGTTTATTATTATTGTATATGTGAAGATTAAAGTAGGGTTTATTATTATTGTATAATCTGATATGTGAAGATTAAAATAGGGTTTATAGTACAAATCATGTCTTGGGAAGCGATAACACGGCCAGAACCATGCTATTTCATGGTAATCTTCTGGTATTCCTCCTCATATTCATTCATGTCTTCAAACTAAATTACACCTCGAGTCAAGTTGCCGATTCACCCCTGGAAGAGGAAGCGGGTCATGTGAATCCCAATATGACCTGACCTAATCCAAGCCCGTTCCCCCCCCCCCCCCCCCCCACCACCACCACAACCACCCATCCCCCTACCCCCTCTGCGCGTCTTAAGGCCGAAATTACCGCACCATTTCTCGGGATTTTCGACCTTTTTTGCCCCCTTCGTACCCAGGCCGGTCATAGATCCCCCCCTCCCCCCCCCCCCCCCCGGGATGGCTGGCAGTAGCGGCTATTAAGGGGGAGGTAGATGCTTTTTCTCCCTCAGGCTTAGTCCCATTAGCTTTCAGATTTTAAGACATTCGTTCCATTTGTTGGGCGATTTTAAGACTTTTCGCCTCCATTTGTTGTCAATATAAAGACCTTTCGTGCCCTTTAGGTGTCGATATTTTCCTGGCAAGCGAAAGAGAGCCTGGAATTCTAGGAGGAACCGGCCTTCGGCCTGAAGATTTTTCTACCGAAAAATGTACACATTTATCTTGAAGGGGAGTCTAGGGGGGGGGGGGGGGGGGGTATTTTTAAGCTTGATGGAGGTCTAGCGAGGTTACTGTCAGCTACATAAAACAATAGATAAACAGACCAAAAACTACCCACCGCCCCCATACCGTGCACGCTATCACGCAGACTGTGGCATCGGGGGTCGTAGCTTTCCGGAATTTTGACCGTGCATGTGAAACAGCCCCCCTAGGACTGCACCCCCCCCCCCCCCCCAGCCCCCCCATTACCTGGAAAAGAGCACAAACAGGTATCGCCTGACCCCGAGTCTTATATGTTTCTATTTTTTGCCTATATTTGATTTTGTTTCACACGCACACACACAGACACACATATATACATATATATATATATATATATATACATACAGTATATACTTTAAATACCGTAGCGACTTTAATACATCAGCAACTTTACAATACACCAGCAACGTTGTAATACAGTAACGACTTTACAATACACCAGCAACTTTAAAATAATATAGCGACTTTAATACAATAGCAACTTTACAATACACCAGCAAATTCATAATACAGTAGCAACTTTAATACACCAGCAACTTTACAATACAATAGCGACTTTATTACACCAGCAACTTTACAATACACCAGCAACGTTGTAATACAGTAACGACTTTACAATACACCAGCAACTTTAAAATAATATAGCGACTTTAATACAATAGCAACTTTACAATACACCAGCAAATTCATAATACAGTAGCAACTTTAATACACCAGCAACTTTACAATACAATAGCGACTTTATTACACCAGCAACTTTACAATACACCAGCAACTTTACAATACAGTAGCGACTTTAATACACCAGCAACTTTACAATACACCAGCAACTTTATAATACAGTAGCGGCTTTAATACACCAGCAACTTTATAATACAGTCACGGCTTTAATACACCAGCAACTTTATAATACAGTAGCGGCTTTAATACACCAGCAACTTTATAATACAGTAGCGGCTTTAATACACCAGCAACTTTATAATACAATAGCGGCTTTACTACACCAGCAACTTTACAAAATAATAGCGGATTTAATACACCAGCAACTTTACAATACAATTGTGACTTTAATGCACAGGCAACTTTAAAATACAATAGCGGCTTTAATACACCAGCAACTTTACAATACAGTAGCGGCTTTAATACAGTAGCCACTTTATTACTGTATCAACTTTAATACACAAGCAACTTTACAATACAATAGCGGCTTTAATACACCAGCAACTTTATAAAACAGTAGCCACTATGTTACTGTAGCGACTTTACTATTGTTGACGCTAGGTAATGAGAAACAAACATGTAAGGCCATAACTCTAGTGCTGTCGTAGCGATAATGATTCACCGCTATCTTCATCTTGTCAACGACGTGCGTATTTTATCGTTACGTACACAGAACAGTCTACACTCACGCATACACACATACAAGGGAACACATATATACACACACACACGCGAGCACACACACTCACACGAGCACAAATACACACACAAGCGAGCACACAGATACATACATTTACACACACACACACACACAAACGAGCACACATACACATACATTTACACACAAGCAAGCACACATATCCACTTCACTACACTAAACATGCACACCACACTTCATTCCTCCACACCAAAATTAAAAAAACACAAAATGATGAATTGTAGCCCAGCCTCGGAGTCCCCAGGGCCCCCAGGGCATAAATGCCCCCTCACCCGACCGACCATCCCCTGACGACCCCACACAATTACCTGGACCTCGGCCTGTTACTCTTTCTATTAATTTCTGCAACATTCGCGGACTTTCCTCTAACTTTCACTCTGTTGAGCACCATCTCTCCTCCTACAAACCTGATCTTCTCTTCCTCACCGAAACCCAGGTGTCTGTAGCAACATCCAGCAACACCTTCTCTGTATCCTCCTACTTTCTCTATCCTAGTTTCAAAGCCAAAGGCGGATGTTGTGCATATGTGCACAACAAACTCACTTGCTCTCGTGTTCCCGATTTCGACTCCTCTGAATTCTCAACTTTATGGCTCAAACTTTCCTGTCATTCTCTCACTAAATATTTCTGTGCTGTCTATCTTTCCCCTAACTCTACCAACTTTCCCAAATTCTTTGACTATCTAAACTCTACAGTGGAACACATTCTATCCATTTCTCCTTTCTCAGAAATCTCCATCTTAGGAGATTTCAACGTTCACCACCGCCAATGGCTCTCCTCTCACACTACTGATCCACCTGGTGAACAAGCCTACGTCTTTTCTATCCTAAATGACCTAGAGCAGTTAGTTCAGCAACCCACCCGTATCCCGGATCGCATCGGAGATCGGCCCAACATTCTTGACCTGTTTCTAACTTCTAACCCTTCTTCTTATACTGTCGATCTTTTCTCTCCTTTGGGCTCCTCCGACCATAAACTTATCTCTGTCACCTGTCCTATCTCTCCAGTACAACCACCCGATCCTCCTAGCCGGCGGCGCTTGTGGCACTTTGGCGCTGCCGACTGGGAGGCTCTTCGGCAGTACTTCTTTGATTTCCCATGGAATGATTTCTGCTTCCATGGCCGAGGACCCTCGGAGAGTGCTGAACGCATTACCGAGGTAATCCTATCGGGCATGGAAGCATACATTCCATTCACTTTCTCTCAGACTAATGCTAAAAAATCTTGGTTTACTCACGCCTGTTCTACTGCTGTCCGCAATAAGGAGGAAGCATTCAAACGGTACCGACGCCTTAAAACTCAAGACTCATTCTTCATATGTTTCTGCCCGGAATCAAGCCAAATCTGTTCTTCGACTTGCCAAACACTCTTTCATCAATAATAAATGCACTGAACTATCCAACTCTAGCTCTTCCCAAGCTTTCTGGCATCTAGCCAAAAACCTCTCCAACAATTTCTCTTCCTCGTCTTTCCCTCCCCTTTCCCACTCTGATGGCACAACCATCACTTCTTCCTCTGACAAAGCTAAACTCTTCGCTCAAACTTTTGCTAGAAACTCCACCTTGGATGATTTCGGTGCTATTCCTCCCTCTCCGCCCTCCTCTCTCTTACTTATGCCTAATATCCTAATCTCTTCTAAAGATGTACTTTCTACCCTCTCTGGGCTTAACACTAATAAGGCGTACGGTCCGGACGGTGTTCCTCATGTTGTTCTCAAAAACTGTGCTTCCGTGCTGACTCCCTGCCTAGGCAAACTCTTTCGTCTCTGTCTATCCTCTAACGTCTTCCCTTCATGCTGGAAGTTTGCTCACATTCAACCTGTCCCAAAGAAGGGTGACCGCTCTCAACCCTCCAATTATCGTCCAATTGCTCTTATCTCTTGTCTTTCTAAAGTTTTTGAAACTATTCTTGCTTCCAAATTTCTTAAGCATTTCTCTTCTCATAATCTGCTCTCAGATCGCCAGTATGGCTTCCTTAAGGGTCGCTCTACTGGTGATCTTCTTTCATATCTTACTAACTCTTGGTCATCCTCCTTTCGGGACTTCGGTGAGACTTTTTCTATTGCACTAGACATATCGAAAGCCTTTGATAGAGTCTGGCATAAATCTTTAATTTCTAAACTACCCTCCTTCGGTTTCTATCCCTCCATCTGTGCCTTTGTCTCTAATTTCCTTTCCAGCCGTTCCATAGCTGCGGTTGTGGACGGCCATTGTTCACTTCCTCACCCTATAAACTCCGGTGTTCCTCAGGGCTCTGTCCTATCTCCTATTCTCTTTCTAATTTTTATAAATGATCTCCTTAACTGTACCTTAATTCCCATCCATTCATACGCAGACGACTCAACCTTACACTACTCCATTAGTTTTTCAGAACGCCCCAGCCAGCAATCCCTCAACGACAAACGTAATGAAGCCATAGAACTCTTAAACTCTGATCTAAATACTATTTCCAATTGGGGCAGAGAAAACCTTGTTAACTTTAATGCTTCCAAAACCCAATTTCTCCATCTATCTACCCGTCAGGATCTCCCAGCGGACTATCCCTTATTCTTCAACAATACAAAATCAACCCTTCATCTTCTCTCAATATTCTTGGTGTCTCTTTTTCTTCTGCTCTCATTTGGAAGGACCATATTACCAGTCTTGCTAAGGCAGCCTCCCAGAAGCTGGGTGTGCTCAACCGCCTTAGGGGGTTCTTTTCCCCTGCACAGCTTCTTGCTCTGTACAGGGGCATAGTGCACCCTTGTATTGAGTATTGTTCACATGTGTGGGGAGGTTCCTCTCACACCGCTCTCCTAGACAAAGTTGAAAGGAAGGCCTTTCGTATCATTAACTCCCGTCCACTCACCAACTCTCTGCAATCTCTCTCTCTCCGCCGCAATGTTGCATCTCTCTCGCTATTCTATCGCTACTATAATAATCAGTGTTCCTCAGAGCTATCCCAGTGCATACCACCTCCTTTACGTAGGGCACGTGGTACCCGTCTTGCAACTCAATCCCACCCCTACTCTGTGCAACTCTCCAACCCAAGAGTGAAACGTTACTCTCAAACTTTCTTCTACTCAACATCTGAGCTCTGGAACTCTCTCCCAGAATCAGTCTTTCCCTCTTCCTATGACTTAAATTGCTTCAAACTCCGTGTGTCCAGTCATTTTGGCTCGAACGTCCCTTGATTTTGGCCCTGTCACTCTTTCAACTATGGGGGAGGCACTCGCTATAGGCAGTTATGCCTTTTGCCTCCCTCAATCACATAGAAAAAAAAAAAAAAAATACACACACACACACACACACCCAGACCCTCGAACTAAAACTATTACACCCTACCTGATGTTAAAGCTATCCAAAGAACCAAATTCAATCTACAAAAAAACTTCATACACACACATAACAAAGCCACTCCAACACCTTCCTCTCTCTCCAACACCCCTTCTTCCCTCTCAACACTCTTCTCTGAGCTATTGCCAATAAAAATGGCATGTTCAGTCCTGTAAAGAATCATAAGGTTCAGAGTCGTAAAGATTCCAGGACGAGCTCATCAGCGGCGGATCCCCAGATCGACCGTGGTGATTGTCACCTAAACATCTACAAAACATATTATTTGTATATGCCAAGTTTATCTCAGTTGACGCTAACAATTATCCATTTTCTCTGCGTCTAAAAGGATATCCTACCATTTTCTTTGAATATTTCTAAGGGGGGTCACCGGCTTTTTTTTTTATCTTGTTCTCCTTTTGTCTCTTTCTCTGGCTTGTATCCATTCGGCCCCATTCAGCCAACTGTTTTAAGACGTTTATCCCCATCCAGGTGTCGATTTCTTTCTGGCGAGTCATAGCGAGCCAGCATTGTATGGAGAAATCCGGTTTGCCGGGGACATTTTTCTATCGAAAAATGTATAACTTTAGCTTGCTGTAAAAAAACAAATATATATACAGTATGCTACCTCGCTACCGCTCGCCAAGAACATATTAACACCTAGATGGGGGTAAACGTCTTAAAACAGTAGGCTGAATGGGACCGAATGAATACAAGCCAAAGAGAGAGGGAGAGAAAGAGAGAACAAAAAAAGCCTGTGACCCCCTTATAATGGGATACTTTAGACTTTCCTGCGCGCGGAGAAGCTACGTACTGCTCGGTTCTAGGGTAGGATGAGGGCCCTAGTTGACCCCCTTTCAAGATAAATTTGTACATTTTTCGGTAGAAAAATGTCCCGGCCGAAGGCCGATTACTCTTAAATTACAGGCTCGCTATCGCTCGCCAGGATAAAATCGACACCTAAATGGCACGAAAGGTCTTAAAATTGACAGAATGGGGCGGAAATTCTAAAAAATCACCAAACTAATGGGGCAAAAGTCTTAAAATCTCAAAAGCAATGGGGCTAGACATGAGGGAGAAAGGGGTCAAGAAAAAAGTCCCTCAAGTGGAAATCTCCCCTTAAATGGCAGGCTCTCTATCGCTCATCAGGAATCGCCAGGAAAAAATAGACACCTACATGACACGAAAGGTCTTAATATTGACAATGAAATAGGGCGAAGCGTCTTAAAATCGCCATACTAATGCTCCCAAACGTCTTAGAATCTGAAAGCTAGTGGGGCTAAGGTTAGTATGGCTGAAGATAAATTAAGATCGTCAGAGTAATGTACCCTGTTCCAAAAAAGTAGGCCAAAATTCACAGCTCATTTCCTCTAGCCCTTTTGTCAATGAGTATCTATGGAGTATATAGGAGCTGTTTATTAGAATGCATGCTGAATAAAAACTCTCTCTCTCTCTCTCTCCTTCTTTGCTATCCTTTCCTTCCCCTTTCCCTTAGTATCGGGTAGTAACGGGATCTAGTTGAGTTAACCCCTTCAGTTAATGAGATATTCGCTTTTTCTAGACTTCCTTCGCCCTCATGTTTAGCATAATAGTTTTGACATTTTAAGACGTTCGTTCCGTTAGTTTGACGATTGTGAGACTCTTCGCTCCATTTTGTTGTCAATCTTAAGACCTTTCGTGCCATTTAGGTGTCGATTTTTTTCCTAGCGAGCGATAGCGAGCCTGTAATTTTAGAAGGAACCGGCCAAAAAATGTACAAATTTATCTTGAAAGTGGGTCTAGGGGGTGTTTGTTTTAAAGCTTGATGGTGGTCTAGCGAGGAAACTAAAGAATAAATAATTACATAAATATATAGACCAAATAAAACCAGCAGTACCCCCTTAAGGGGAGGTTTTTAGTTTGGTCTCTAGGTATCCATCAAGCTTAAGATTAACACCCCCTTGAGCCCCTTTCAAGATAAATTTGTACATTTTTCGGTAGAAAAATGTCCCGGCTGAAGGCCGGTTCCTCTTAAATTACAGGCTCGCTATCGCTCGCCAGGATAAAATCGACACCTAAATGGCACGAAAGGTCTTAAAATTGACAGAAATGGGTCAAAAGTTCTCAAAATCGTCAAAATAATGGGGCGAACGTCTTAAAAATAGAAAACCAATGGGGCTATACATGAGGGAGAAAGGCGTCAAGAAAAAAATCCCTCCAGTGGAAACCTCCCAGCGAGCATTGCGATAAATGTTAGCCCCCTGCACGTGTACTAGAGGTCCTTCCAAAGCTGTATATATCAAAATCGTCTAAGGAGAGCCAGTCGGAATGAACTGCCCCAAACGCGTCATAATCCTCAAAGGGGTTAAGGGAAGATTTCCACTCGAGGGATTTTTTTCTTGACCCCTTGCTCCCTCATGTTTAGCCCCATTGCTTTGGAGATTTTAAGACGTTCGCCCCATTAGTTTGGCGATTTTAAGAACTTTTACCCCACTTATGTCACTTTTAAGAGCTTTTGTCCCATTTAGGTGTCAATTTTTTCCTGGCGAGCGATAGCGAGCCTGTAATTTAAGAGGAACCGGCCTTTGGCCGGGACATTTTTCTACCGAAAAATGTACACATTTATCTTGAAAGAGGGTCAAGGGGGTGTAATTTCAAGCTTGATGGAAGTCTAGGAAACACACTAAAAACCTCCCCTTAAGATGATTAAGGCGGGATGGTTGTTTTTCTCCCCCCCCCCCCCCCCCCCCCCCACCTTCTCCCTCATGTTTAGCCCTACTAGTTCTGATATATCAAGACGTTTGCCCCATTGGTTTGGGGCGATTTAAAGATCCTTCGCCCCCATGTTTTTTGGCCATGTATTAATTAAGAGCTTTCGTGCAATTTAGGTGTCGACATTTTCCTGGTGAACGCTAACGAGCCTGTAATTTAAGAGAAAGCCGGGACAGTTTGCAATCGAAAAATGTATAAACACGTCTTGCAGGTGGGTCTTGAGGGTGGTTTTTCTTAGCTCAACAGAGGTCTAGGGATGAAAGTAAATACAATAATTAAAAAACAAAAGATAAATACGCAAATAAATAAGGTGTCGTGTCTCTAGCTCAAAGTAGAACGAGTAGGTTAGCTTTAAGGGGAGGTATTTAGTTTGTACCCTAGACCTCCATCAAGCTTAAAAATTACACTCCCTTGACCCCCTTCAAGATGTATTTGTACATTTTTCGGTAGAAAAATGTCCCGGCCAAAGGCCGTTTCCTCTTACAGTACAGGCTCGCTATCGCTCGCCAGGAAAAAATCGACACCTAAATGGTACGAAATGTCTAAAAATTGACAGAAATGGGGCGAAAGTTTTTAAAATCGCCAAACTAATGGGGCGAACGTCTTAAAATCTCAATAGCAGTGGAGTTAAACATGAGGGAGAAATTTCGGGGTTAAGAAGAAAATAATCCCTCCAGTGGAAATCTCCCCTTATAAGATTAGGGAAGGGATCTGCCTCCGGTATAGATTCCCATATTCTAACATAATTAATACTATCTTTAACTACAATAATGGCTGTGATAGTGACACCAACTCATGACAGTCAGGGATCACACAATTTGGCATACGATTAGATAGAATAAGTAACAAACACCCCCGTTCTTAAGGGGAGATATTTTCCACTGGAGGGATTTTTTTCTTTTCTGGACCCCTTTCTCCCTCATTTTTAGCCCCATTGCTTTTGAGATTTTAAGACCTTCGCCCTAGTAGTTTGGATATTTTAAGACATTTTGCCCCATTTCTGTCAATTTTAAGACCTTTCGTGCCGTTAAGGTGTCGATTTTTTCCTGGCGAGCGATAGCGACCCTGTAATTTAAGAGCAACCGGCCTCCGGCCGGGACATTTTTCTACCGAAAAATGTACAAATTTATCTTGAAAGGGGGTCTAGGGGGTGTAATTTTAAGCTTGATGAAAAAGTAGGGAACAAACTAAATACCTCCCCTTAACATTAATCATCCATTACAAACTCCAATGTACTTTACTAAACTAATGAAAGCATATGGTCCTCCCGGGATTCGAACTCGGGACACCACACCCAGAAAATAAGCATCTAAGCCATTACACCACCAACACAGTTAAAGGTATCCCTTATTTCGTCGACAATTCATAACATTGAAGATGACCGACCATATTCGAAGATGCTGTGAATGACCGTATAACTCATCAATCATGTGACGTGTATTAAGGGGAGGTCTCCACTTGAGGGATTTTTTTCTTGACCCCTTTCTCCCTCATGGTTTGCCCCCTTGCTTTTGAGATTTTAAGACGTTTGCCCCATTAGTTTGGTGATTTTAAGAATTTCCGCCCCATTCTGTCAATTTTAAGACCTTTCGTGCAATTTAGGTGTCGATTTTATCCTGGCGAGCGATAGCGAGCCTGTAATTTAAGAGTAACCGGCCTTTGGCCGGGACATTTTTCTACCGAAAAATTTACAAATTTATCTTGAAAGGGGGTCAAGGGGGTGACATTTTAAGATTGCTGGAGGAGTAGGAAACAAACTAGGAACCTCCCCTTAAGAAGGTATCGTCATCTTTAGTATGGCAGAAAGGAACAACCAACACCTTGAATAGTTCGCCGGTTATAAGACCCTTCACCCCACTCAGGTGTCGATTATTTCTGGGCGAGCGATAGCGAGCCTGCAGATTACGAGAAACCATGGTCTACATACAAGTGTATATAGATTTTGTGAGAAACAGGCCTTGGACCGGGACATTTTTCTACCGAAAAATGTACACATTTAAGTTGAAGGGGGTCTGTGGGTGGCCCCCTTTTTTTAGTTTGAAGAGGGTTTGGGGAGGCGGTTTTCTCAGCTTAGGGAGCAAACTAAAAATCAATTGCAGGAATATGGCAACAACCGTTAAGGGGTTAGTGGTTGTTGCATTGGTCAACATTGAATTTATTAAAAAAAAATCCTCGCTAGACCTCCATCGAGCTTAGAAAAACACCCCCTAGACCCCCTTTCAAGATACATTTATACATTTTTCGGTAGAAAAATTTCCCAGCCGAAGGCCAGCTCCTCTTAAAATTACAGGCTCGATATCGCTCGCCAGGAAAATATCGACACCTAAATGGCACAAAAGGTCCTACAATTGACAACGAAATGAGGCCAAAGGTGTTACACGCGCCAAACTTATAGGCAGAACGTCTTCAAATTTCAAAACTAATGGGGCTAAACATGAGGACGAAGGGGGACCAGAAAAACGGCCCATCTCCCCTTAACAATAACAATAAAACAAAATATCATAATAACCTCCCCAAAACGTCGCACCGACCAGTGTTAATAAACCTCTGAGGTTCCCGGGGTGAGGGGGGGGGGGGGGGGCAATCAATGGGGAGGGGGGGGGAGTATTCTTGAGAGGTTGGGGGGAAGGGTGGAGAGGGGATGGGGGGTGTGGGGGAGGGGAGAGTGAGAAGGTGCAGGGGGTTGGGGGAGGGTGGTAAGTTGGGTTGGGGGGGTGGGGGGAATCGAAGGTGGCAATCAATGGGGGGGGGGGGGGAGTGTGTTCTTGAGGGGTTGGGGGGGGGAGGGTGAGAGGATGGGAGTTTGGTTAGGGTGAAAAGGGGGTGGGAAGGGGAAGGGGAGAGTGAGAAGGTAGAGGGTTAGTGGGGTTGGTGGGGGAGTACCTGGGTGTTTGAAGAAGGGTTACGAGGTCACCCCCTCCCCCCCCCCCCCTCTTTCTCTCCCTCTAAAGCCTCTTGTGTGTCCCGGAGATGAGTGCCGGGGTAACTGACGCAAGGGGAACGGGGGAATCCAAGGGGGAAATCAATGGGGGGGTTCTGGAGGGGGGGGGGGCGGGGAAGAAGGTGGCAATCAATGGGGGGAGGGTGTTCCCGAGGGGGAAGGGGGGAGAGAGGAGGATAAACAGATGGGGGTGGAGAGGGGAGGGTGTGAGGTGGTGGCAATCAATGGGGGGGTGGGGGGGGGGGGAGCACTGTATCTCAACCCTTTACGGATGGTCTGCGGGAGGGGCCTTTATTTATTGTTATTATTGTTTTGGTTTTATTTTTTACTTTTTTTGTTAAGGGGGCCTATTTATTGTGTGTTGGTGAGTTGGGCCTATAATTAAGCCTTATAATTAGGGTTGGGTGTGAGAGGGATCTGGCTTGTGTGGGCCAATCGGATTTCTGCAGACTCCCATTTTCTTATGTTATGTTTTCTTATGTTTGTATGTTCTTATGTTCTTATGTTTTCTTAAACGTTCTTATGTGTTCTTATGTTCAATGACTTACCGTAGAGTCTATCATTCGTGTTGTGTTGGGGTGCATGCTGCGTGTGGGTCGCTATATAGGTATGCTAAGCTGCTTAACTTGGGGCTATTTGTTGCTAAACCTGTGTGTGTGTGTATGTGAGAGAGAGAGAGAGAGAGAGAGAGAGAGAGAGAGAGAGAGAGAGAGAGAGAGAGAGAGATAAAGTGTGTGTGAGAGTTTGTGAGAGGTTATTTTAGTTTTTATTTATTTTTATTTATTTTTATTTATTGTTTTCTATATTCCATCTACTCCCTCTCGGGCATAGGCTGAGAGCCTGTACATTCAACCGTTATTGAACGGTGAAGCCCGTGAGGTCTCGTTCCAGTCTAGGAGGTGATAAATGTGAAGCACGTTTAGCTGCAACCAGCCCCTGCCATCTTGCCTTCGCAGGATGCATGGGGCTTACAGTAATTGCTCACTCACGTCCCGAAGCAGCCCCATCTCTGAATCTGCCTCACTCCAGTGCTTCACTGTCTCTCCTTTGAGGTAGGAGTACTTTACCACCTCCCCCCCAAACAAATTATCTCTCTCTCTCTCTCTCTCTCTCTCTATATATATATATGTATATATATATATATATATATATATATATATATATATATATATATATATATATATATATTAATGATGATATCAGTGAGTTGTCCTCCAGGATAACGTATTTTCAAAAGGAAAATGGTAGCCAAAACAAGGCAGATCCCCATCTTCATATTTATTGCAATATTTCGGACTCTGCGTCCATCATCAGGTCAGTACACGATCCTATAAAATGAAATTACCATACATAAAATTTCGTAAATAGAAGGACCCGTAAAATAGTTTAAATACAAAGTAAATAAGGGTATAAAATACCTAAATGAAATTAATTTGTTAACAAATTAATTTTATGTATAGTAATTTCATTTTATAGGATCGTGTACTGACCTGATGATGGACGCAGAGTCCGAAATATTGCAATAAATATGAAGATGGGGATCTTCCTTGTTTTGGCTACCCTTTTCCTTTTGAAAATATATATATATATATATATATATATATATATAATATATATATATATATATATATATTATATATATATATATATATATATATATATATATATATATATAATATATATATTATATAGATATATATATATATATATATATATATATATATGTATATACTACTACTACTAATAATAATAATACACATAATATTAAATGTAACAACAACAATACTAACACGTAATCAAAATATATATGAATGGAGTACCGAACAATATAGCGTAGCAAACATAAGACAGATACAGTGGAGAGGATAACCTAAACGACTTCAATGAGCCAATTACGGTAGTGTGTAAACTGGTACCTACAGTAAGTGGCGTGGGGGACGGAAGTGCTAATTTAACCCTTTCTGTACAGCGTAGGGTTAATTTTAGTGTATTCCGGCTAATGTTAAGCGTTTTTTTTTATTTTTTTAGCTTAGGAAGGACTAGGACACTAACATAATGTATATACACGTCACGTATAATCACCGCGTACACACATACACACACATGTAACATACACATACAGTTCACACATATACCCTACCTCTGTCTGTCTGTCTCTCACACACACACACACACACACACACACACACACACACACACACACACACACACACCATACCTCACACACACACAAACAATTTTTCGCTGTGAAGAAAACCATTCAGAATTGTCCTCGGTCCTGTGAACACACTATATCACACTATTGATGTTACGCGCTCGACTCTAACTCACATAATATACATCATAAATATTAAAGGGGGAGGCTTATGTATTAAAGGGGGAGGCTTATGTATTAAAGGGGGAGGCTTATATATTAAAGGGGGAGGCTTATGTATTAAAGGGGGAGGCTTTATGTATTAAAGGGGGAGGCTTATGTATTAAAGGGGGAGGCTTATGTATTAAAGGGGGAGGCTTATGTATTAAAAGGGGAGGCTTATGTATTAAAGGGGAGGCTGATGTATTAAAGGGGGAGGCTGATGTATTAAAGGGGGAGGCTTATGTATTAAAGGGGGAGGCTTATGTATTAAAGGGGGAGGCTTATGTATTAAAAGGGGAGGCTTATGTATTAAAGGGGGAGGCTGATGTATTAAAGGGGGAGGCTTATGTATTAGAGGGGGAGGCTTATGTATTAAAGGGGGAGGCTTATGTATTAAAGGGGGAGGCTTATGTATTAAAGGGGGAGGCTTATGTATTAAAGGGGGAGGCTTATGTATTAAATGGGGAGGCTTATGTATTTGTTTAACTATTTATTTATTTAATATTTTGTGTCTAGTTTCCTCCTTAGACTTCCATCAAGAATTAAAAATTTCCCCCAAGACCCCCTTTTGGAGATACATTTTTGCATTTTCCGGTAGAAGAATGTTCCGGCCGGAAGCCGGTTACTACTATATTTCCAGGTGTCGCTATCGCTCGGGCTCACTCTAGCCCCTTTTCAGTAACGGACATGTCCTTTTTCAGTGTATTCTGGCTAGTATTAGAAGATTTTAATCAGCTTAGGAAGGGCCTCAAACAAATATAAGTCCTCGAAATATCTCCAATAACCGTTTTAACAACCACAGATCCTGCCTAAGCTGCGTTAAATCTTCTAAATGGCTAGAGATCCTCAGGAAAGAGAGGGTGGCCAGCGTTTTCTTTGGACGCCATTTTGGTGCCGCTTAAAATAAAATAAATACAATAAATAATAAATAAAATCAATAAAATAAAAATACAAAATATATAAAAATAAATAAAATATATAATTTAAAATAATACAAGTTGGATTTTTTTTTTTTTTTTTTTTATCATGTAGAATTTCGAATGAAAGTGATCGGGTGACAGGGGGGGTAGGCCTAATTACGATGTATGTGTTTTTATTTGTCTATTTGTTGACGTGCGGGTTCAATTTTAGCACTGTACAACTAAAACGAGTCAATATTTCCTTTAATAAAGAAAATAATAATAATAATAATAATATTTGTAGTGGACTCGAACTCGCGTTGTAGTCCAGAACGCGCGGGCTCGGAGAGAGAGAGAGAGAGAGAGAGAGAGAGAGAGAGAGAGAGAGAGAGAGAGAGAGAGAGAGAGAGAGAGAGAGAGAGAGAGAGAGAGAGAGAGAGAGAGAGCCACTATACGTGAAATAAATGACTACTTAAAGTGGAAGTCGCAACATAATATCCTTCCTCATCGCGGTCCCACGATGTCTTTCCCGGGCGTTTTTTTGTTTGTTTTCCCGCGTTTATTTATATATTTTTTTTTTTCTCGCGGACTTTTGCTTTTGTCTGGTGAGTCTGTTGTTGTTCTTTGTCTGGGTGGGCCTCTTTTCCTGTCTCGCCCTTTGTCTCACTCTCCTGGGGGTTATGGTTTATTGTTGTCTCAGTTCTTAGGTGAAATGTCGTGGAGGTCCTATTTTCATTGTGTATATGATATTTAATTAGATAATATACCTCACATATTGTATACTGTTCAATACCTCTCAATCTGCGACTGAAGGAGGTGTTACACGAGCACATTTTCCGGCAATTGTTGATGAGCAAGTTTCTTCTCTTACTAATTTAAAGCTCTTTCCCTTTAACATCGGAAACTAGATCGAAGGTAGATTATATTGGGTAGTTTAAGGAGAGATATCAACTTGAGGGATTTTTTTCTTGACCCCTTTCTCCCTCATGTTTAGCCCCATTGCTTTTCATATTATAAAAAGTTTGCCCCATTAGTTTAGCGATTTTAAGAACTTTCACCCCATATTAAGACCTTTCGTGCCATTTAGGTGTCGATTTTATCCTGGCGAGCGATAGCAAGCCTGTAATTTAAGAGGAACCGGCTTTCGGCCGGGAAATTTTTCTACCGAAAAATGTACACATTTATCTTGAAAGGAACTCAAGGGGATGTAATTTTAAGGTTGATGGAGGTCTAGGGAACAAACTAAATACCTCCCCTTAAATCTTATGGAACTTGATTTTTTGAAGTTGCCAGACTACAATTGCCCAAAAAATTCACGAAAAATTCGTTGTGTGAAATTGCCTTAAAAAGGGGCATTACTCGAGAGGATTTATCATAAATTTTCAATAGTCAATATTTTTCATGGAACATCATACATTAGTACGAAACAAAAAAATCGGCTGATTCTCTCTTTCAAAGCGGAATTCGACGGTGATAAGATCACTGGTGTTTGTCTGTTCGTCATCCGGATATCTCAAAAGCTTACAAACGGTAGAGGTGATGCTTGACTACGGTATACCCGATTATAAATAAGTAGGCCAAAAATCTAGGACATTAACCTCTGTAACTCACAAACGACAAGAGTAATCGAGTTAATATTTCTACCATTTGGTAAGAGTCAGCCAGGGAATAGGTGTGGAAATTTACAGCCCATTAGCTCAAGCCCTTTACGAGTTAAACATATTATGTTTCACGATGTCTGGCCTACCTACAGGGATCAGGGTATAGTGACGTCATTTACTACTCCAATAAATACGATGTCAAGATTTGATGTCGATAAACATAATCTAAAATGGTGACAGCATGAATTTAAACACCATATGAGGAGGAGCACTTTTTGATAACGTTTCGCTTAAGGGGAGATTTCCACTTGAGGGAGTTTTTTCTTGACTTCTTTCTCCCTCATGTTTAGCCCCATTGCTTTTATAATTTTAAGACGTTCGCCCCATTATTTTGATGATTTTAAGAACTTTCAACCCATTTCTGTCAATTTTAAGACCTTTCGTGCAATTTAGGTGTCGATTTTATCCTGACGAGCGATAGCGAGCCTGTAATTTAAGAGGAACCGGCTCTCAGCCGGGACATTTTTCTACCGAAAAATGTACAAATTGATCTTGAAAGGGGCTCAAGGGGGTATAATCTTAAGCTTGATGGATATCTAGAGACCAAACTAAAAACCTCCCCTTAAGAGCTTCATTAGGTTATTGGCTTGATGAAACTAAGCGAAACGTACCGGTAGTTAATGAAGTGCTCCTCCTCATAATGGTGTCAATATTTAATATACTATATACTTTGTTTATACGGGTACCTCTCTCACTCTCTCTCTCTCTATCTCACACACACACACACACACTCGCTCTCTCTCTCTGTCTGTGTGTCTACCATTGCGCAAAACCTCTCCCCTGATGAATAATATAATCGGAAGTCAGAGTTAACATCACAAAGTCATTATAGTATTGCAAGCTTAATTAATATACCGGTATACTGAACACAATTAATATACCGGTATACTGAACACAATTAATATACCGGTACCCTGAAAAACAATTAACTCAAGGGTGTAGTGGTCATTTTTGGGGCTCTATTTATTTTTATATTAATATACGTTTTAGTTTTCTCGCTAGACCTTCATCAAGCAAAAAACACTCCCTAGACCCTCCTTCAAGATAAATTTGTACATTTTTCGATAGAAAAATTTCCCGACCGAAGGCCGATTTATCTTAATATGACAGGCTCGCTATCGCTCGCCAGGGAAAAATCAACACCTAAATGGTACGAAAGGTCTTGATATTGATATAGAAATGGGACGAAAAGTTTTAAAATCGACAAACTAATGGGGCGAATGTCTTAAAATCTGAAAACTAATGGGGCTAAAAAAGCGGAAGAAGGGGGAACCAGAAAAACGCCCCATCTCCCCTTAAGTAATTAGATTAGATAATGTAAATATAATTGCGCGAGTCTAGTTAATTAATTCCAAGTAGTACGATTAATTAAACACAACACAACACGCATTCAATGATACACAATACTTATCATTTGAATAAGTTTGAATGCAAATTGAGCTGCTCACATTACATTACCAATTGGTCACGATGATCATTAAACATGTATTACGCATATCGTACCATTTATATTAGGGTACAGTTTGTGTGATATATTATACACGTGAATTTTAAGGGGGTAGGGTACATATATTTTAAGGGGGTAGGGTACATATATTTAAGGGGGTAGGGTACATATATTTTAAGGGGGTAGGGTACATATATTTTTAAGGGGGTAGGGTACATATATTTTAAGGGGGTAGGGTACATATATTTTTAAGGGGGTAGGGTACATATATTTAAGGGGGTAGGGTATTTTAAGGGGGTAGGGTATTTTAAGGGGGTAGGGTAGTTTAAGGGGGTAGGGTAGTTTAAGGGGGTAGGGAATATTTTAAGGGGGTAGGGAATATTTTAAGGGGGTAGGCAATATTTTAAGGGGGTAGGGAATATTTTAAGGGGGTAGGGAATATTTTAAGGGGGTAGGGTACATATATTTAAGGGGGGTGGGGTACATATATTTAAAGGGGTAGGGTACATATATTTAAAGGGGTAGGGTACATATATTTTAAGGGGTAGGGTACATATATTTAAAGGGGTAGGGTACATATATTTTAAGGGGGTAGGGTACATATATTTTTAAGGGGGTAGGGTACATATATTTAAGGGGGTAGGGTACATATATTTAAAGGGGTAGGGTACATATATTTAAAGGGGTAGGGTACATAATATATTTTAAGGGGGTAGGGTATATATATTTTTAAGGGGGTAGGGTACATATATTTAAGGGGGTAGGGTACATATATTTAAGGGGGTAGAGTACATATATTTAAGGGGGTAGGGTACATATATTTACTTATATGTTTTTGTTTTAGTTTCTTCCCTAGCTCTCCATCAAGCTTAAGGGGGGTGACCTGTTTTTGTTCTGTCCTTTTCTATCTTTCTCTGGCTTGTATCCATTTGGCCCCATTCAGCCTACTGTTTTAAGACGTTTATCCCCATCCAGGTGTCAATTTTTTACTGGTGAGCGGTAGCGAGCCAGCATATTTTTTATTTTTGTTTGACAGCAGGCTAAATTTGTACATTTTTCGATAGAAAAATATCTCCGGCGAAGCCGGATTTCTTCATATAATGCTGGCTCGCTATCGCTCGCCAGGAAGAAATCGACACCTAGATGGGGATAAACGTCTTAAAATAGTTGGCTGAATGGGGCCGAATGGATACAAGCCAGAGAAAGAGAGAAAAGGACAGAAATAACAAAAAGCAGGTCACCCCCCTTAATACATTATCCTCAAGATTCCCCTTCGATTTCAAATGTGTACATTGTTCGGTGGAAAGATGCCGGGTCTTCCAAAATTACAGGCTCGCTATCGCTCGCTAGGAAAAAATCAACACCTAAATGACACGAAAGGTCATGATACTGATAAATAAATAGGGCGAAAAGTCTTAAAATCGACAAACTAAATGACGCGAACGTCTTAAAATGTCAAAACTAATGGGGCTAAACATGAGGGAGAAGGTGGTCCAGAAAAAACAACTCCAACCTCACTTTAAAGAATAGCAAAAAATCCTGGTATGGTTGAATGTGCTACAAGAACGCGTACAGTCGCGCTAATAAGTGATGTCTCGGCACCAAGTATATGTTTTGATCAATAATTGGTATCAGCAATATCTAAGCTTAATTTCCTCATATCGACTGAAATATACAAACATGTTCCTACACTTTCCCACCCTATTCAACATCTGACAGACATTAATACAGCACAGAGCAAGCCAAACGTAATGACAGTTGAGACATGACTTATTAGCGCCACTGTACCTTTGCCTTGTATAAACACGCAAACTCGCTTCTATTCTTCTATAAAAACCGGCCTTCAGTGTACTCTATATTACTGTTCCTACTTTATAACCGGCCTTCAATGTACTCTATATTAATATTCCTACTTTGTAACCGGCCTTCAGTGTACTCTATATTAATATTCCTACTTTATAACCGGCCTTCAGTGTACTCTATATTAATGTTCCTACTTTATAACCGGCCTTCAGTGTACTCTATATTAATGTTCCTACTTTATAACCGGCCTTCAGTGTACTCTATATTAATATTCCTACTTTATAACCGGCCTTCAGTGTACTCTATATTAATATTCCTACTTTATAACCGGCCTTCAGTGTACTCTATATTAATGTTCCTACTTTATAATTATATAGACTACTTGTCAGAACTATACGTATATGTGTTAGTTCCATTGCTGCTATATATACTA
This sequence comes from Paralithodes platypus, assembly GCA_032716605.1. Taxonomy (NCBI): domain Eukaryota; kingdom Metazoa; phylum Arthropoda; class Malacostraca; order Decapoda; family Lithodidae; genus Paralithodes; species Paralithodes platypus. The sequence goes on from CM064505.1 coordinate 38,172,682, forward strand.
TATGTGTTAGTTCCATTAGTGCTATATATACTATATGTGTTAGTTCCATTAGTGCTATATATACTATATGTGTTAGTTCCATTGCTCCTATATATACTATACATCAGTATTAATATATTCCTTAGGCCCTATTTGTTAGGTTCATTAGTGCTATCTTCAAACGTTATCATTTTATTCCTTATATTTGGATTCTAGGCATTCACATTCCAATCAATATATATATATATACAGTATATATACTGTATATATATATAATAATAATAAACCCTGCCGTACCATGTGATACTGTTTAGATTGGATACTGTCCCCTTATATGAGTTTGTTTGGAGGGGGAGGGGTGTTTAGTTTGCTCCATAGACCTCTATCAAGCTTAATGGGATATATATATATTTTTTTTTTCTATTTTTTTACTAGATCTCCATCAAGCATAAACAGGAAAAACACCCGCAAACCCCCCCCCCCCCCCCTTCGTGATAACTGTGTACATTTTTCGGTAGGACGACTTCAAAATAAATTACCGTGCCTCCCAACCCCGCCGACCAAGTTAAATATAGCCCATTTTTCTGTAGAACAATTTCTAGGCCGAAGGCCGGATACTCCTCGGATACTCCTTTATTACAGGTTTGCTATCGCTCAACCAGAAAAAAATCGACACCTGCAAGGGGTGAAGTTTCTTATAATCGACAAAATAATTAGGTGAAACGTCTTAAAATCTCCAAACTTAAGGAATGAAACGGGGGGGGGGGGGTCTCCAAAATGACCCGCCCCGTGCCAGATAGGGTTAAGGGGAGATGGGCCGTTTTTCTGGCCAACCTTCTTTCTTATGTTTAGCCCCATTAGTGTTCAGATGTTAAGATATTTGCCCCATTAGTTTGTAGATTTTAAGACACCCCATTTCTTTGTTAATATTAAGACTTTTCGCGTCATTTAGGTGTCGATTTTTACCTGGCGACCGATAGCGAGCCTGTAATTTAAGAGGAACCGGCCTTTGGCCGTGACATTTGTCTACAGAAAAATGTACAAATATATCCTGAAGGGGGGCCCTGTTTTTTTTTATATATTTTTGTATGGAGGTCTAGGGAGAGGAAACCCCCACACTCCCATGTTTTCTATTTAATAAGGGGTGTGAAGGTCGTAAAATCCTATAAACCCTAATACCCCCCAGTCCCTCCATGTGATATTTTTCTTTCACGAGGCAGTTTCCGTGTGCGTGTATGTGTGTGTGTGTGTGTGTGTGTGTGTGTGTGTGTGTGTGTGTGTGTGTGTGTGTTTGTTTTTGTATGTAAGTGTGTGTGTGTGTGTTTGGGTCAAGCTAGTCGATCGATGTTGCCTTCACCTGGTCGATCTATAAGTGCAGTGGTGATATTGTGGTGGTGGTTGTGGTAGTAGAGGTGGTAGATGTGGTAGTGTGGGGTTGCAGTTGGTAGTGGAAGTGATGGTACAGATGGTAGTGTTGTTGTGGTTGTAGTAGTGATGGTAGATGATGCGTGGTGTGGTGATGTGTGGTAGTGGTAGTAGAGATGGTAGTGGTGGTTGGTTATGGTTGTTGGGCGACGGTGGGGTGTTGTTGTTGCAGTGGTAGTAGGTGGTAGTTGGATGTGTGGTTGTGGTAGTGATGTTGGTTGGTGTGGTTGCAGTGGTGGTAGTTGGTGTGTCTATTTTAAGACCTTTCTTCCTATTTTGTTTTGTCAATTTAAAGACCTTTCGTGACATAATACTGTAGGTGTCGATTTTATTCTGGCGAGCGATAGCTATCCTGCAATTTTAGAAGAACCAGCCTTTGGCCAGGGTATTTTTCAACTGAAAAATGCACCAATTTATCTCGAATGGGGGTCTTGGGAGATTTTTTTGTTTTGCTTTTAAATATACAAAAATAACATAATTTTTGTACATTTTTCTTTGATAGTGACAGATAAGCTGAACATAAAGGCGATAGTAGGGTTGGGTGGTGGGTGATAACGATCGTGTTTGATGGAAGAGCAATATTATGATTTGGTGGTTTTCACAGGTACGTCACGGTAGCCTTGTCCGTTTCCTAGCCATTCAGGTGTGACTTTAACCTCATGACACAGGGACAAGTGGCTTAATTCTCCACTTTTGGTAATGCAATATGATTAGGGGACGGTGTGAAACAAGCTCTGGCAAAATATCATATTGATCCAACCGTTTGTTAATAAGTTATTCCCGAAAAACGATGCAACATGGCCTCTGAAACCCATAGTAGTCGTGTACGGAGTTAAAGAGGTTAAGGTGGGTGACCTGTTTTTGTTCTGTCCTTTTCTATCTTTCTCTGGGTTGTATCCATTTGGCCCCATTCAGCCTACTGTTTTAAGACGTTTATCCCCATCCAGGTGTCAATTTCTTACTGGTGAGCGGTAGCGAGCCAGCATATTTTTTATTTTTGTTAGACAGCAGGCTAAATTTGTACATTTTTCGATAGAAAAATGTCTCCGGCGAAGCCGGATTTCTTCATATAATGCTGGCTCGCTATCGCTCGCCAGGAAGAAATCGACACCTAGATGGGGATACACGTCTTAAAATAGTTGGCTGAATGGGGCCGAATGGATACAAGCCAGAGAAAGAGAGAAAAGGACAGAAATAACAAAAAGCAGGTCACCCCCCTTAACGTTCAAAAAGTTTCGGCCTACATATTTGAAACAGGGTATAGCATATAGGTTGTGTAAGGGGGTAGTACTCGCTTTTTCTGGACCCCCTTCTCCCTCATGTTTAGCATATTAGTTTATAGAGGTTTTAAGGCGTTCGTTCCGTCAGTTTGGCGATTTTGAGACCTTTCACCTCATTTTTTAGTCAATATTAAGACCTTTCGAGCCCTTTAGGTGTTGATTTTTTCATGGCGAGCGAAAGCGAGCCTCTAATTTTTGAAGGGATAGGCCTTCGGCCGGGACATTTTTCTACCGAAAAATGTACAAATTTATCTTGAAAGGGGGTCTAGGGGGTGTTTTTCTAAGCTTGATGGAGGTCTAGCGAGGAAACTTAAGAACTAAATAAATACACACACATATATAGACCAAAAACCAAGCACTACCCCTTAATTACGGAGAGGTTTCCACTTGAGGGATTTTTTTCTTGACTCCTTTCTCCCTCATGTATAGCCCCATTGCTTTTCTATTTTTAAGACGTTCGCCCCATTATTTTGACGATTTTAAGAACTTTCGACCCATTTCTGTCAATTTTAAGACCTTTCGTGCCATTTAGGTGTCGATTTTATCCTGGCGAGCGATAGCGAGCCTGTAATTTAAGAGGAACCGGCCTTCAGCCGGGACATTTTTCTACCGAAAAATGTACAAATTTATCTTGAAAGGGGCTCAAGGGGGTGTAATCTTAAGCTTGATGGATACCTAGAGACCAAACTAAAAACCTCCCCTTAAGTTTGCATATTTTGAAAGTCGATACAGTTTCAAGATTGATGACGTCTCGTGGCAACTTCTTCCAGACGTACTTCACTTGATTGGAATGGAATCGTTTTCCAACAATCTTGAAGGGCTTGTGATGTATTGGATTGAATGGCACACAAACAAAATCATCCTTTTAAGGGGCGGTGACCTACTTTTTTCCTATCCTTTTTTTTTTCTTTCTGGGTAGAATCCATTCAAAGGAGTACAAAGGAAATCAAGCAACAACAGATCTAGTGACCCTTCTAGGCTGCTTGTCCTCCAAAACAGAGGATCAAGTGTCCAAACAGTGGTTTAGAGTGGGTAAGGGAACATTGGAAAGGGAACTACTGCCCTGCCACTAACGTGGCAGGACTAGGAAGTTAGTAGGGGACCCCATTCATCCTACTGTTTTAAGACGTTTATTCTCATCCAAGTGTCGATTTTCACCTGGCGAGCGATAGCGTGCCAGAATATTTTGGATTAGATTTTAGACAGCTGACTTAATTTGTACATTTTTCGGTAGAAAAATGTCTCCGGCGAAGCCGGATTTCTCCATACATTGATAGCTCGCTGTCGCTCGCCAGGAAAAGAATCGATGCCTGAATGAGGAGAAACGTCGTAAAACAGTAGGCTGAATGGGGCTGCATGGATAAACCCAGGGAGAAAAAGCGGGTCGGTCCCCTTAAATGATTCGTTTGCATTTTGACGATTTTCAGTCAGCATCTAAACAAATATTATCAATCAATCAATAAATATACACATAGCAATAGAGTCACTGCTGCACAAGGCATCAGGTAAAAATACAGTATCTATGTATACTGTATAATTATATATCAGGCATTATCACAAATCGTATTTTCTTGGTTTTTATTGCAATACATAACGCAGATAAATCAATGCAAGTGATCGGTTGCCTGGAACCATTGAAGGGGCTAGTGGCTGGTGTTTTGGTCTATTAATTTATCTATTAATTTATCTATTAATTTATCTATTAATTTATCTATTTATCTATTAATTTATCTATTTATCTATTGATTTATCTATTTATCTATTAATTTATCTATTAATTTATCTATTAACATAGTTATTAATTTATCTATTAATTTATCTATTAATTTATCTATTAATTTGTCTATTAATTTATCTATTAATTTATTTATTAATTTATCTATTAATTTATCTATTAATTTATTTTATACTTTTCTCGCTAGACCTCCATCAAGCTTAGGAAAAGAAAAAAACCTAGACCCTCTTTCAAAATTAATTTGTACATTTTTTGGTAGAAAAATGTTCCTTTTAAAATTACAGGCTCGCTATCGCTCGCCAGGAAAAAATCGACACCTAAATGGCACAAAAGGTCTTAAAATTGACAACGATATGGGACAAAAGGTGTTAAAATCGCCAAACTAATGGTCCAAACGTCTTAAAATCTGAAAATGAATGTGGTTAAACACGAGGGAGAAGAAGTGCATAAAAAGCAAGTATTACCCCCTTAAACGCGTAGCTATATACTTGTTAACCTTGCTCCTCTCGCATTGTGACGGGACAGGCCTCTAATTTCACTAATATTTTCTTCGTATTATATGCACGGTAAACTGGTATGTGTGTGTGTGTGGGTGGGGGTGGGTGGGGTGGGGAGGGGGGGTATTTAACACGCTAGATGGAGGTCAGAGCCCCCTCCCCTTCCACTCCTCCCCCATCACACACTCACTCACTCTCACTCTCACTCTCACTTACATATACACACGTAGTACATAGGAACATAAGCTACACACACACACACCCATATACACACACACACACACACACAGGTATAATTAGCATATTCAAATACACATATACCCATCCACACATGCAATTCAAACACACACGCATGCAACTACGCACACATACGTACAGTTTACACGCACGCACATTTAGTTACACACACGCACACGCATACATACTCTACATGTATCATCAAGGTTCATAATTAGGATATTTCACGCATTAGTTTAACATGCGCCCCACATCCACCACCACACCTCTCTTTACACACACACACACACACAAATATACACACACAAATATACACACACAAATATACACACACATACACACGTCTTAAACTCACCAAACTAATGGTACGAAACAAAAGGGGTGGGTTGGCGGCGGGGCTTCCAAATAGACCCCCCCCCCCCCCCCCCTCGGTAAAGATAGAGTTATAGCTATGGTTCCCCTGGTGGCTCCGTTTTCTTTCTTTGTGGCTCAGTTTCCTTTATGGCTCAGTTTTCTTTCTTTGTGGCTCCGTTTTCTTTGGTTATGACTCTGTTTTCTTTATTTATGACTCCTTTTTCTCTCTTTCTGGATCCGCTTTCTTTCTTTGTGGCTCCGTTTTCTTTCCTTATGGCTCTGTTTTCTTTCTTTCTTTATGGCTCCGTCTTTTTTCTTTGTGGCTCCAGTTTCTTTCTTTTTGGCTCCGTTTTCTTTCCTTATGGCTCTGTTTTCTTTCTTTATGGCTCAGTCTTCTTTCTTTGTGGCTCCAGTTTCTGCTTTGTGGCTCCGTTTTCTTTCTTTGTGGCTCCGTTTTCTTTCTATATGGCTCCGTTTTCTTTCTTTCCCCGGCTCATCAGTTTGGCCTTCTTTCACTCGTCTTCTGTCCAGCTGTTTTAAGGGGAAATGGTCGGTTTATCTGGTCCCTTTTCTTCCTAATGTTTAGCCCCATTAGTTTTCAAATTTAAGACCTTCGGCCCATGAATTTGGTGATTTTAAGGCCTCTCGCGCGCCATTTTTTTGTCAAAATTAGGACGCTTTGTGTCATTTAGTTGTCGATTTTTACCTGGCGAGCGATAGTGAGCCAGTAAATTCAGAGGAATCGGCCTTCGAAAAATGTACAAGTTTATCTTGAAGGAGAGTATTGTATATATATATTTTTTTTTTTTTTTTTTTTTTCCTAAGGTTGATGGAGGTGTATGGAGGAAACTAAAAATAATAAAAATATAATAAATGAGCAAATAAATACGCCCATCCCCCCTTAAATACGCCCATCCCTCCTTAAATACGCCCATCCCCCCCTTAAAGGATCCCGCATTACTTGATTGGCTTGGTTTTTCTATACTATGATGTTAAGGGGAGATTTCCACTGGAGGGAGTTTTTTCTTGACTCCTTTCTCCCTCATGTTTAGCCCCATTGTTTTTCTAATTTTAAGACGTTTGCTCCATTAGTTTGACGATTTTAAGAACTTTCAACCCATTTCTGTAAATTTTAAAACCTTTCGTGCCATTTAGGTGTCGATTTTATCCTGGTGAGCGATAGCGAGCCTGTAATTTAAGAGGAACCGGCTTTCAGCCAGGACATTTTTCTACCGAAAAATGTACACATTTATCTTGAAAGGGGCTCCAGGGGGTGTAATCTTAAGCTTGAAGGATATCTAGGGACCAAACTAAAAACCTCCCCTTAACATGAACTCTGAAAAGTTGATAGAATGCATAAAACCACCATTTCAGGAGGAGCACTTTAGGGACAACGTTTCTTGAGGTCACTAAACTCGGTAACACACGAGCGCTCTTTCCCTCACCATTTATCCTCAACACTGGTCTGGCAGCTGATGAGGTCAACATGTAAAATATTTCGGTTACTAAATTTCATCTATCGTCAGTCTAGTTTCTGATACCAGTGCAAAATATTCCAGAAATGTTGCCAGAAAAATGAGGATCATCGAATGTTGACTATAAAAGCTCTCGTGTGATACCGGATTAATGAAAGCTATTGGCGAAACGTTGTCAATAAAGTGCTCCTCCTCATATGGGGTTGTTATTCTCTCTGTATAGTATCCTCGGCTTGTGGAGGGCACCTGGACAGATAGATCGACGAATGGGGAAGTACGGTCGCGTTAATAAGTCATGTCCCAGCTGTCATTAAGTTGTGCTTGCTCTGTGCTGTATTAATGTCTGTCAGATGTTGAATAGTGGGGGTAAGTGTAGGAACATGTTTGTATAATTCACTCGATATGAAGCAATGAAGCTTAGATATAGCTGATACCAATTATTGATAAAAACATTCTTGGTGACGAGACATCACTTATTAGCGCGATTGTATGTGAGTGTTGTGGGGAGGTGTGGTTGCGCTGAAGAGTGTGAAGGGGAATACCTTGAGGCGGTTCGGTCATGTGGAGCGTATGGTGAGAGAGGGCATTACGAATAGAGTGTATGAAGGTGAGCTGGAAGGGCAAAGAGGGAGAGGCAGACCAAGAGTGAGGTGGAGGGATGGAGTTGAGAGGTGTATGAGAGAAAGTAGTGTTGGGTGGGAAGGGCGCCCGATGACAAGTGATAGAGGTTCATGGGGGCGATTCATTCAGGACCACCCCTTCAGGGATAAAACCTTCTGACAACAGATAGATAGATAGATAGATAAATAGATAGATAGATAGATAAATAGATAGACAGATAGATAGATAGATAAATAGATAGACAGATAGATAGGTAGATAGATAAATAGATAGACAGATAGATAGATAAATAGATAGATAGATAGATACATAGATAGATAGATAGATAGATAGACCGGTAGATTATCCTCGTACCAACATTTTCGTACGTATTTACATAATCAGTTTCGCTTTTGTTTATATATGTGTTCCTTGTGTTGTGTGTATGCATATATATGTGTTCCTTGTGTTGTGTGTATGCATATATATGTGTTCCTTGTGTTGTGTGTATGCATATATATGTGTTCCTTGTGTTGTGTGTATGCATATATATGTGTTCCTTGTGTTGTGTGTATGCATATATATGTGTTCCTTGTGTTGTGTGTATGCATATATTTATCCCGTTTGTCTGTCACCTCTCTTATTATGTACTATTTCTATATTTCCCTTGTGTTTTCTCAAGAATATTTTCAGTCTATGCCTCCTTACTTAATTGCATATTACATAACACCAGTATATACAGTGTGTATATATATATATTTACTGATTGTATTGTATATAGCCTACACAGGCACCTACACCATTGCTGGGAGTGCCCGACCCGAGACAGAACCCGAATAGAAACCTTTAAAGTTCCCATTCTTAGGGTCCAGGACAACTTTCGCGTTCCCTCGCCCCTTTCTCTGTCTCGTTGAGTAGGAGAATTTGACAAGGGGAGGAGGATTCCTGCCCCCTGCCCCCAGAAGGAAAAGTAGGACAGTCAAAGAGACAGACAGAAATGGCTAAGGTTGGGTAGAGGATGTAAAACCTCACTCTGGATAGGACCAGCCCTCACCCAAGTACATATTTCTGGGATAAAACAGGCTCGCGATAGCCAGCATCCAATTTTGGAGGAACTATGGCCGTACTACTGAAAAAATGCACATATTTGGGGGTATATGCGGTATTTTAAAACGTAATGGTGGTCTAGGGAGAACAGTAAACAACAACAACAACAACAACAACAACAACAACAACAACAAACTATAATGACAATACTACCACTAAACCTGCTAACAACAATAATAATAATAATAATAATAATAATAATAATAAATATACTTTATAAATATGGAGTGTTTGGCTATGAGTGACGTGCGCAAGACCTCACGGGCTTCACCGTGTTGAGCGGTGGAATGTACAGGCTCTCAGCCTATGCCCGAGAGGGAGTAGTTGGAATATAGAAAGAAAAAAAAATATATATATATATAGAGAGAGAGAGAGAGAGCGAGAAGCCGCTTAGCCTTTTGCCTAATTCTTACACATAGGGAAAAAACAAACTAATCAAGTATATCATCAGATCTGTATAATACAAAACACTGGTAATAGACAAATAACCGAGTAAATACAAATCTTCCTTTACATTGACTACTAAGCGATCCCATGCCCCCAAATCTAGTATGAGTTCAGATGACAAACACTGGTAATAAATATATATATATAACAAATATACAAGTAAATTAAAATATATCTTTATATCGACTAATAAGTGACCCCATGCCCCTAATTTCTTATGGGTTCAGAATGACAAAATTGCTCAGCATGACACGAAGGAATTTATTCTAATAAATTTGAATATTAAGTCTATTATGGGTCAGAGTGACGCTACAAATTAAATGGTTGGATATTGAGTGACTTGCTGGTAATCTATGAGTGTGTATATATATACAGTATATATATATATATATATATATATATATATATATATATATATATATAGTGTGTGCTCTCTCTTTCTCTTTACCACACATACCGTACACGCATTATCTCTCTCTCTCACACACACACATTAGAGCCGCGGCGGTCAAGTAGTAAGCACGCTCACGTGTAAATCTGCTTGATCTGGGTTCGATCCCAACCGCGGCGGATATTTAGTGGGTGTGGTAGTACATCCTAGCATGTATATCATATTCGCACCCAGTCGGGGACACCTCGACGACGTATACAGACTAATAATACACACACCAAAGCCATTCCAACAGCTTCCTCTCTCTACAACACCTCTTCTCTGCTATCTACACTTTCCCAGCCGTATGGTCCTAGTGTACTGTCTGATGGCGATAATGGGTTGCCAAATGTAAGAATACAGTATGCTCACTTTATCACGCCCATTCCCTCTCTCTCTCTCTCTCTCTCACACACACATTCTTGTTCTCACATCTCTTTCTCTTTTTCACACACACGCATTCTCTCTATCCAGTTATCCCTCCCTCCCTCCCCCCCCCCTCTCTCTCTCTCTCTCTCTCTCTCTCTCTCTCGCTCTCTCTCTCACACATTCAATTTCACTTGCTGCGTTAAACTTCTTCCAATAGGCCTATATACACCAGACTCAGAAGCTGTTCTGGCTCGATCAGATACAGCCAACCGGATTCACACACACACACACACACACACACATTCACTTACCTGTAATTTTGCTACGATAACCTTGCAATATACACCATATGTACAGTAGATATACATCTCTTTCTCTCTCTCTCACACACACACACACACACACACACACACACACACTTTATAGCTGAGGAATTTGCTTATTTCAATTTCCTAAGAACTCCCGGAGCGCGATATTATAATCCCGGATATATATATAAAATGGCCAAAGTAATTTGTAAAAATATACTTTCCATTAATAAAGAAGTATTTTGTATGTCGCTATATATATATGTATACAGTATATATATATCTATCTATCTATATATATATATATATATATATATATATATATATATACTGTATACATACCTATATTTATACAGTATACACATACATATATATATATATATATATATATATATATATATATATATATATATATATATATATATATATATATATATATATATATATACTTCTTTATTAATGGAAAGTATGTGTTTGCATCTTTGGCCATTTTAGTCATATGTGGTACAAACTTTAACAATTAACTGTACTTAATTTTGATTCGCCTGAAATTCCCTCACTTAAGATCCACACCAGACATGTCAAAACTATTTTGCAGAATCTCTCAGTAGATAAGGCTCCTGGTCCAGATGAAATTCCTCCAATAGTACTTAGGAATTGCTCCTTGGTGCTCGCTCCTGAGTTGGCAAAAATGTTCCGTCTGTGTACTCATACCTCATGCTTCCCAGTACCCTGGAAAGAAGCAAACATCCATCCAGTTCCTAAAAAAGGTGCCTCTTCAGATCCATCAAACTACAGACCAATAGCTATAACTTCCACTCTTGGTAAAGTCTTTGAAATTATATTAAATAAATACATAATTAAGCATCTTGAGAATAAAAAATTAATCAGTGATAGGCAATATGGTTTTAGACGATGCCGATCAACTGCAGACATTCTTTGCCTTCTTACGCATCAAATCAACCAAGCTACAGACCAACATGGTGAAACACATACAATAGCACTGGATGTATCAAAGGCATTTGATAGAGTCTGGCATCATTCCTTATTGTCGAAGATGTCACACTACGGCCTTGCATCATTAGTTCCATTAATTTCTTCTTATCTTCATAACAGAAAAATACGTGTAATGGTAGATGGCCTTTATTCTCAATTTCACTCAATAAATGCTGGTGTTCCCCAGGGATCAGTTTTGGCCCCAACTCTGTTCCTCATTCATATCAATGATCTCATATCTACTACTCATAATCCAATACATTCCTACGCAGATGACTCAACGCTCCACAGTTCCTTCACATTTACCAATTCTTTCACCCAACCCGATCTTATAAATTCAAAAATAAACACTGCAATTTCTCTGAACCAGGACCTTTCTAGAATTAATTAATGGGGACAAAATAAGCTAGTTTCCTTTAATGCACAGAAAACCAAGTACATTCAATTTTCTAACCGACAGAATCTCACTGACTCCCATATATTTTTTAATGATTTAAATATTCCCACTTCCCCTAGTATTGACATTCTCGGTGTAACATTAACTACTAACTTGAGATGGACACATTATGTTAGAAGCATTGCTAAGAATGCCTCTAGAAAACTGGGACTACTGTACAGAGTTCGAGAATTCTTCACTGACGAGCAGTTGGCCGTAATATATAAAAGTCATGTGCGTTCTCAGATGGATTACTGTTCACGTCTGTGGAGTGGAAGTGGAGTGGTTGCATTGAGGCAGTTGGACAAAATTCAAAATAAAGCTATTAGATTAATCAATAACCCTGCAATCACACAGGACCTTCCTACATTATCCATACGAAGAAACGTTGCATCCCTTGCATTATTCTACAGATATTTTCACAGCAATTGTTCCGAGGAACTTGCTTCAACTGTGCCGCCTCTCCACATCTTTCCCCGTAGAACAAGGGCAGCTGAGAGCGCCGATGAATTTACACTTTCTCCTCCACAATGCAGAACTTCTGCTTATCAGAATTCATTTACCCCTAGAACTACTACTCTTTGGAATTCACTTCCCTCGAGTTGCTTTCCACAAACTTACAATCTACAAAAGTTTAAATCCAGTTGTTACAAACATTTTATGAATGGAGGATGCCTTTAGGCACATGGACCTTTTTGTTTTATCTGTGTTTTTCCTTCCTCCGTTCATTGTCTCTTAAAAAAAATAAAAAAAAAAAAAAAATAAATCTTGAGAACAAGTGTACAAAGCCATTACGAACGGTAAGTCTGCATTAGGTCAGGTGAAGGTATTGAGGGATAAGCCTTTACAACAGCACCTCGCAGCTACTACTTTCTACAGTCCTATTTTCTGAAGTGTACAGTAGAAAGAGGAGAAGAGGTGTGCCGTGTTGGAGAGAGAGGAAGCTGTTGGAGTGGCTTTGTCATGTGTGTTATTAGTATACGTCGTCGAGGTGTTCCCGAAGTACGAGCTATAGAAACCCTTTAGTGCCAGAGATCAGCGCCATTTTGTTGCCAGAGATCAGCGCCAACCTCCGCCGCCATTTTGATACCCAGTGAAGTCCCTACCCTCTCCTTACTCTCAAATAATGTCCACACCCATAATAAAAACATTGGGCATTTCTGGTACGGATTTCGTAGTTCGGTCTTTGGATTCAACTTAAGGGAGACGGGTCGTTTTTCTGGCCCCCCTTCTTCCTCATGTTTAGCCCCATTAATTATAAGATTTTTAGACGTTCGGCCCATTAGTTTGGCGATTTTAAGACCTTTCACCCCCATGTCTTTCTCAATAGTATGACCTTTCGTGCAATTTAGGTGTCATTTTTTTTTCATGGCGAGCGATAGCGAGCCTGTAATTGCAGGAGGAAGCAGCCTTTGGCCGGGAAATTTTCTACCGAAAAATGTACACATACTGTATTCTCGAATGGGGGTCTAGGGGGAGGTCTGGGGAGGAAACTAAATAATATCAAAAAGATAAATAAATTAGTAAATAAACAGCCCACGTATATTGATGGTGTAATGGTTAGAGTGTGTAAGTTCTGTATGTGGTATCCTGGGTTCGAATCCTGGGCAAATCACATGTTTTCATTAATTTCATGTGGGGTTTAAAAATAACTATACTTAACCCCTTCTGTGCCGGCGACGTCTTTGTATGTTCATATTCTTGGTATAATTATTTTGACGATGTTGTGCAGTTTAAGAAGGACCTATAGCACAGATCCTTTTTCAAACTGCACAAAATCGTCTGAATGGAGCTATAAGAGTTTAAATGAAAAAGACCTCGCTGGTACAGAAGGTGGTAATCAGTATAGGGGACTCAGGTTTGCCCCTAAATGAAAACAAATGTTGTACACCTCCTTTACAGCCTTTATCGTTGTTTTAGCTTTAAGGGGAGATGGGGCGTTTTTCTGGATACCCTTCTCCCTCATGCTTAGCCCCTTTAGTTTTCAGATTATAAGACGTTCGGCCTATTAGTTTGTTGATTTTAAGACCTTTCGCCCCTCTTCTGTGTCAATATTTAGACTTTTCGTGTCATTTAGGTGTCGATTTTTTCCTGGCGAGCAATAGCGAGTCTGTAATTTAGGAGGAACCGGCCTTTGGCCGGAATTTTTTTATACCAAAAATAATCCAAATTTATCTTGAAAGGTGGTCTAGTGGTTTAAGTATAAGCTTGATGGAGGCCCAGGGAGGAAACTAGAAAAATCATAAATATATAAACAAAAAATCGCCCAACAAGTGAACCAAGGGTTAAGGTTGGCTTTGTGAATCTGAACCCAGACGTGTATTACTCTACAAATTGTCGGTCTATAGGGGAGATGGCCGTTTTTTTTGGTCCATTAATTAATTTATTTCTATATTTCTTAGTTTCCTCGGTAGACCTTCATCAAGTTTAGAAGAAAAAAACCCTATACCCCCCTTCAAGATGAATTTGTAAATTTTTCGGTAGAAAATTTTCCCGGCCGAAGGTCGCTTCCTCTTAAATTACAGGCTCGCTATTGCTCGCCAGGAAAAAATCGACACCTAAATGACACGAAAAGTCTCAATATTACCGGTAACACAGAAAAGTGCCGAAAGGTCTTAAAATCGCCAAACTAACGGACCGATCGTCTTAAAATAGCAAAACTAATATGCTAAACATGAAGGAGAAGGGGGTCCAGAAAAAACGACCCATTTCCCCTTAAAATATTAACTGTGTATTTCTGTAGCAATATAATTAATAGATCATCATGGTAGCATAGCTGGTACGGTATGAACATTCCTTACAATATATAGCCGGTATCACACGAGCGCTTTTATAGTCAACATTCTATGATCAACATTTTTCTGGCAATATTGTTTGGAATGTTTTGCACTGTTATCGGAAACTAGACTGATGGTAGATGAATTTAGGTGACACAAATATTATAAATGTTGACCTCATAAGCTGCCAGACCAGTGCTTAGGATAAATGTTGAGTGACAAAGCTCTCGTGTGATACCGGCATAACTAAAACTTCAATATGATATGACGTAAAATGTCTGTGGAGTAAAGTTAAATAATTGCTCCCCTTGCATATACAGTATAATTATATACCGGTATAATTATTACCTAGTAGTTACGCACACACGGAAATGCTATCCCACCCAGCAACCTGTCTCCATCCATTAGTTTATTGCTTATCCTCCCTCCCTCCCTCTCTCCGCCCCTCATGGTGGTAGACGGGGAAAGGGAAAAAGAGGAGGAGAATGAGGGAGGAGACAGAAAAGAAGAGAAGGGGAAAGAGAAAATGGGAGGAGGAGAATGAAAAGAAAAGGAGAATGAGAATAGGAGGAGGAGGAGGAGAAGAGGACGTGGAGAACGAGAACCTCATCACACAACGCCCACCCAAAAAACAAAACAAAATAAAATTAGTAATAATAATAATAATAATAATAATAATAATAATAATAATAAAATAATAATAATAAAATAAATAACAAATAAATAATAAAAATAATAATAAACAATCAAATATATATATATATATATATATATATATATATATATATATATATATATATATACAGGGCGTTTCAGTTGACGTTTTCATATATGGTAGGACGTATTCGTCAGGCAATAATAAGACTATTTTATTCTATGTCATTCGGGGTGAGTATTTATAATTACAGAGATATTACACATCGAAAGTTATATACAAACAAAAAATGCAGTCTAAGGTGTAAAAACAAATATTTCAAAGCTAGCGCAGGGCAGAAAGTCTTTGCTTACACGTGGATAACAGGATTAGCAAAGTGTTTTGCAATCGCTCTAGGGGTGATAAAATCAATATAATATTCCATTCAAGGGTTGAGGACTCGAATCTCTAGAAGATTCCGAAACACCTTTCTAACCTCGTTGTCCACGTGTAAACAAAGCCTTTCTGCCCAGCGTTAGCTTTGAAATATTTGTTTTTACCCCTTAGACTGCATTTTGTTTGTATCTATCGATAACTTTCTATGTGTAATATCTCCGTAATTATAGATACTCACCCTGAACGTCATAGAATAAAAGTCTTATTATTGCCTGACGAATACGTCCTGTCATTTATTAAAACGTTAACTGAAACACCCTGTATGTATATATATATGTATGTATATATACTGTATATATATAATAATAATACATGACGAAAAATGAAGAACAATACTGAAGTACTGGGACATTGGAGTAAAATGGTTATGGCTAAATTTATCTTCAGAGCATTCCCATCACGAATTTGCTTTCGCAACACACACACACACACACACACACACACACACACACACACACACACACACACACACACACACACACACATTACAATACATATGGTAAGTGGTTAGAGTGAGGGTTGGTGTCCGCTCTTTTCCATCTCTTTCAACATTTCAAGAGGCGTAGGTGCTTGCGCTGAGTGAAGCAAAGATGAAAGGAGAGGGTGAAGTGGATTTTGGAAATGTCAAAGGTAGAAAGTCTAGAGTGGATGAAGGCGGGGTTTTTTCCATCAATTTTTACGGGCAATTGTAGTCTAGCAACCTCAAAACTTAAGTTTTTTAGGAGAAATTAGCCAGCTAACCTAATCTACCTTCAGTCTGGTTTCCAATGCCAATGCGAAAGAACCTCAATATATTAAGCGAACAAACTTGCTCATAACAAATTGCCGGAAAAAGCGCTCGTGTGACACCGGCTCGAGAGTGAGAGCGAAGGAGGGCGTGGCTATTATTGTGAAGGAGGAGCTGAGAGAGTTTATAATAATAAGAGTGGAAAGAGGGGGTAGGTTACTACTCGCTTTTCTGGACTTCCCTCTCCCTCGTGTTTAGCCCCATTAGTTTGGAAATTGTAAGGCAGTCGGCCCGATATTTTGCAGATTTAAATACCTTTTGCCCCATTTCGTTGTCAAATTCAAAACCTTTCGTGCCATTTAGGTGTTGATTTTTTCCTGGCAAGCGATAGCAAGCCTGACATTTTAAGAGGAATCGGCCTTCGGCCGGGACATTTTTCTATCGAAAAATGTACACATTTATCTTGATTTTTTTTTTTTTTAAGCTTGATGAAGGTCTAGCGAGGAAACTAATAAAACCATGAATAAATTCATTAATAGCCCCCAAAACAGGCCACTATCCCCTTGAGTTCCAGCGACGTGTGTTATCTTTTAGTCTAGCTAAATTCAGACGATATTGTGCAGCTTTGGAAGGATGTACAGTAGTAAAAAGGGTCGGTTGAGATAGTTTGAAGCCTTATGATTGCTAAAGGTCCTTCCTAATCTGAATAAAATCGTCTAAGAGTTGCCAAAATATAATGAAAAGGACGTCACCGGTACTGTATGGGTTAAGGGGAGGTTTTTAGTTTGTTCCCTGGACCTCCATCAAGCTTAAAATGTCACCCCCTTGAGCCCCTTTTGAAGATAAATTTGTACATTTTTCGGTAGAAAAATTTCCCGGCCAAAGGCCGGTTCCTCTTAAATTACAGGCTCGCTATCGCTCGCCAGGAAAAAAATTGACACCTAAATGGCACGAAAGGTCTTAAAATTGACAGAAATGGAGTAAAAGTTCTTAAAGTCGCCAAACTAATGGGGCGCACGTCTTAAAATATCAAAAGCAATGGGGTTAAACATGAGGGAGAAAGGGGCCAAGAAAAACATCCCTCAAGTGGAAATCTCCCCTTAAGGCTAATGTGGGTGCGAATGCGGTTTAAGGGTGAAAGGTGGGTATTTGTGAGTGCTTATGGACCAGCAGAAAGTGAACTGATGGTAGAGGAGGTGGAGGGGTTTTAGGGAAGGTACGAGGGATTGTCTACAAGGGTTTGAGGAAAATGAAAATGTGGTACAGGTAGTTTTAGGGGACCTGAATGCTATAGGGTAGTCAATGAATCTGTGGAGGGAGTGATAGGTTGTTTTTGGTGTGGATGGTGTAAACGAGAGTGGAGAAAGAATGATATATATATGTGGAAAGTGTGGAGGGAGTGATAGGCTGTTTTGGTGTGGATGGTGTAAACGAGAGTGGAGAAAGAATTATCGATATATGTGGAGAGTGTGGAATGAGTATGTAACGGTAATACGTAAAAAAAAAAAAAAAAAAAAAAAATATATATATACCGGTATATATATACCGGTATATATATATATATATATAATAATAACATAAATACAAATATGTATACACAATTAATATACATGGCATTGGCGTGTGAGGGGAGAGATTGTAGAGGGCATTCATGGATTAAAATGTTGGTGACATACTGTATATTGAGG
Source organism: Paralithodes platypus (assembly GCA_032716605.1). Lineage (NCBI taxonomy): Eukaryota > Metazoa > Arthropoda > Malacostraca > Decapoda > Lithodidae > Paralithodes > Paralithodes platypus. The sequence goes on from CM064505.1 coordinate 38,190,639, forward strand.
ACGCGTGTCTTTTATTATAATACAGTATATGACTATTTTTATTATAATACAGTATATGACTATTTTTGGACGATTTTATGCAGCTCGGGAAAGATCTCTCGGAATAGAGGGGGGTAAACACTATCTCAAATAACCTTCTAACTACCTAAATTCCTTCCTAAACTAAATAAAATCGTCTATCGATAGCCAAACTACAAGGAAGAAACGCGTCCTTGAATACTGGAAGGGTTAAGGGAGCCCATCTCGCTTTTTTTCTCTTTCTCTTCCTCTCTCTTTGGCTTGCATCCATTCTGCCCCATTCAGCCCACTGTTTTAAGACGTTTACCCCCATCCAGGTGTCATTATGTTCCTGGCGAGCGGTAGCGAACCAACATATATATATTTTTGTTTTGACAGCACGCTAAATTGTTTACATTTTTCGATAGAAAAATTTCTCCGGCGAAACCGGATTTCTCCATACAATGCTGGCTCGCTATCGCTAGCCAGGAAGATATCGACACCTGGATGGGGATAAACGTCTTAAAACAGTTGGCTGAATGGGGCCAGGGAAAAGAGAGAAAAGGAGAAAAAAAACACGGTGACCCCCCTCAACCTATACTGCTATGTCTGCGTTCAACAATATAATACCGTAATAGGCTATTTATATACCATTCAATGCAACTCTCCTAACTATTCTGACTACATAATATCCGTTCATTATAAGTAGGCGAGAGATCTTAACTTCTATCCTCTATAACTTGAAAAGGGCTAGAACAAAAGGGCCGTAGATTCCTACACCTATTCCCTGGCTGACTCTTCCTAAATGGTAAAAATATCAACTCGATTTCTCTAATAGTTTGTGAATTATGGAGGATAGAAGTTAAGATCTCTCTCCTACTTGTAAAGAATGGATTATATATTCAAATTTGTTTTCCCCAACTCACCAATTAATTTACATATTAACCTAACTAATGAAATCAATGAGTAATGAATTATATATACCTATACGTACTATACACTCAAGGGGAAAAAAACAAAACATTCTTTACACTAACGCTCTAAACATTCTGGAAGTGGGTCGAAATCTTGTGATAATACCTCAGAGACGTATAGTTCACCCGATTCATTCCGTTCACACAAGATTATAATTATACAGGTCACCCGTATAAAGATTGGTTTTTCCTCGAGGGTACAGTCGGATGCCATAGTCTCTAGCCCACATATGAGAATTCGTGGACCCGCTATGTTTTTCTATAAACAATTACAACTATTGGTGTTTGGATAGAAATACCTGTTCAATAAATAGTAGGGTAAATATAGTTTTGTGGTTGATGTGAAGAAAATAATCATAAATTATTTTCCAGAGATATCTACCTCAACTATAACTTCCACCCCAACTGTACCTTTACAACTATAACTCTACCCATTATAACTTACGCATCCATGACTAACCAAACTACAATCTCCACAACTATAACTACCGTACCCCAACTATAACTTCCACAACTACGGTATATCTCTACACCAACTATAACTCAACCCCAACTATAGCGCCACCCAACTATAACTCTCCCAACTATAACTCCACCCACTATAACTCCCTCAACTATAACCCCACCCCAGCTATAACTCCACCTAACTATAACCCCACCCCAACTATAACTCCACCCCAACTATAACCCCACCCCAACTATAACTCCACCCCAACTATAACCCCGCCCCAACTATAACTCCACCCCAACTATAACCCCGCCCCAACTATAACTCCACCCAACTATAACCCCACCCCAACTATAACTCCACCAACTATAACTTCACCCCAACTATAACTCCACCGCAACTATAACCCAATCACAACACTAACTCCACCCCAACTGTCCCCACCCCAACTATAACCCCACCCCAACTATGACCCCACTCCAACTATAACTCCACCCAACTATAACCCCACCCCAACTATAACTCCACCCCAACTATAACCCCACCCCAATTATAAGTATACAACTATAGCCGTATCCCAACTATAACTCTTACTACCACTATAACTTCCACAACTATAACACCACCCAAACTATAACTTCCACAAATATAATCCACCCCAACTATAACCCCATCCCAACTATAACTCCACCCAACTATAACCCCACCCCAACTATAACCCCACCCCAACTACCCCCCGTCTGAACGATAACCCCACCCCAACTACAACCTCCCCCCCCCCTCCTTCCACCAACTATAACTCCCCGTCCGCCATTTGTCCTCATTTGCATCCCGTGGCACTAATCACGCATATTCAGCCGTACACTCAATATCAAGTTGGCCATTACCATATGCAAACGAGGCTGTCCCAGTGTTCCAGCCTCCAGCCTCCCCCCCCCCCCCCCCCTTCCACCCAGTGTTGCCAATTTAGCTACTTTCCCGCTAGATCTAAGAGGTATTTAATTCGAGCTAGAGGCCAATTTGTACATCGAGCGCCATGATTCTAGGGACACTCCGGAGATTTGAGCCAATTTTTTAGAGCGATAGGGTAGAGATGGTGGCGTGATGCTAGCGATTTTCGGCCTTCATTCACTATCTAGCGGACTTGATTTGGTAACCCTGCCTCCATCCACGCCCCCCCTGCCCCCCTCTTCTGGGTCTGCTTTGTTATTAGGCCTTCTGTAATGACGTGCCGCTAGTCCGGACATATATTATCATTTCCCCTAAGTTCCCCCGGTTTCATTCCCTTCTGTTTGTTACTCTTGCTTGCTTGTGTATATATATATATATATATATATATATATATATATATATATATATATATATATATATATAATGCTTGTTTATTCTAGTTATTATTAGACGGGTTTATGCAGTTTAGGAACGTATGGAAGCAAGAGAGTTAATTGAGATAATGTTTACCATCTTCATTCCTAGAGATCTTTCCTATTCGTATTTTTTGTCCTATGTGTAGGAGATAAAAAAAGGCAGTGATGTCTGTAACAAGTCCCCCCCCCCCCTCCCCCAAAAAATAAAAATAAAAATAAAAATAGAAATAAAAATAATAACAATAATAATTAATAATAACACTAACAATAAGAATGACAGAGCCAAAATTCAAAGTACGTTGGAGTAAAATTGTCTGGACACACGGAGTTTGAAGTAGTTTAAGTCAGGTAAGTGTTTATTGTCAAGACACGATCGTTTCGAGTCTTGTGTAAGCCCTGGAGATGTCCCAAAGTGCCGAAAAGCTCGTTTCTTTACAGTCAAAACTTTTCTCGTGCGGGTGAAACTTTCTGGCAAGGAGTTGAATGAACCCTTTCCGTATATTGGTGTTTTTCCCACTGTATTATGTATAACATTACACGATTACATTCTGTTCATGAAGGCTATCTACACTGTAAAAAAATAAATAAATAAATAATAATAATAATAATAATAATAATAATAATAATAATAATGAACGCTTAACCCCTTCTGTACCGGTGCCGTCTTTTTCACTATATGCTGGCTACTATTAGCCAATTTTAGTCGGTTTAAAAAGAGCCTCCGCCAATTAACAGGTTTCGAACTATCTCCCTTAACCATTTTTACTACCACAGATCCTTCTTAAACTGCACAAAATCGTATAAATTTAGTTGAAATATAACCACAAACATCCCCGGTAATGAAGGGGTTAAGGGGGGATGGGCGTATTTATTTGCTCATTTCTGTACCTTTTATGATGTTCTTAGTTTCCTACCTACTATGGGTTTCAGAGGCCGTGTGGCATCGTTTTTCGGGAATAACTTATTAACAAACAGTTGGATCAGTATGATATTTTGACACAGCTTTGTTCACACCGTCCCCTAATTTTTGTCAATATAGTGCATTACCAAAAGTGTAGAAATAAGCCACTTGTCCCTGTGTCATGAGGTTAAAGAGTATAACTCCATTTATTTGTCACCAATTATTTTGACATATTTGAATTATTATGTTCTATCCAACAACCAACTCTACTCCTAAAATCGATTAATGAAATATTACAAACACATGTGGCAGTCCGTGGATTCGAACCCAGGACGCTCACACCAAATATCAACACCTTATGCATTACACCACGAAGGCAGTTAAAGAATGGTGGATACTGCAGATATGCAAGACAGATATGGAATCTATATGCTCTAAGCATCATATTAAAATTTGTTTCAACCCTCGGCAAAACCTAATAAAAATATATGGTACTAAAATGGAATTTTTTCGTAACATGGTTGTCAATCCCTTCCTATAGACGGCACCGATTCGTACACACGCTATTTAGAACAAATATACCCTATATACCTGTATATATATATGGTTAATATACAGGAGACGCAACAATATAGGTAGCACATAATTTTGTAATGGTAGTTTTGGGTTCCGATCATCATAATTGTATGCTTCATTTCTATATACTTGTTTATCCCCGGGGAAGAAAAAAAAAACGAAATCTTGGGATTTTTCATTTTTTTTCTTGGGATTTTTTTTTTTGGTCATTAACCTAACCAAAAAACCTAACCTAACCTAACCTAGCCTAATAACCCCAAAATACATTTAGGTTAGGTTAGGTTAGGTTTTTTGGTAAGGTTAAAACAAAAATCCAATAAAAAAATAAAAAACCCAAGATATTTATTTTTATTTTCCCCGGGGATAAAAAGTATATAGAAATGAAGCATATGATGATAGGAACCCAAAACTACCATTAGAAATTTGCTACCTATATTGTTGCGTCTCCTGTATATAATATATATATATATATATATATATATATATATATTAGTGTGTACGATAATTTTGGTGCAAATTCCATAATTTTGTGGTCACAATACGATAATTCTGCATTTAGAATATGGCAACACTGCGTCCATGTTATTGTTGTGAACCTCTCGGCCCTCCCACTGCCACTCGGTGGCGGAGTAGGGTATGTCCCATAATACTGTGTTTTTTGCACTGTTACCCAATCAGGGGGGGTGTGGGGGCGGCAGCCCCCACCCATAATACTAGGATAGGTTAGCTAAGGTTGTTAGGTTAGGCTAATGTCTTTGTTACGCTTTTAACCCCTCATTTTCCCTGAACTTCATAGCCCTCCCCACTATCTGGCGGCGTGTCTTAAGATCGTTGTATAATAAGGAAAACGGTTTCTCCGAGGGTTGTAATTATTTCCAAACACTATATATTGATGAAAACTAACAGGGAAAAATAAAAAAATCCATGAGAAAATTGGTGGCAGAAAAATTGAGTTTTTCCGGTTAAAATCGCACATTAATGACTAAGAAACGGACAAGGCTACCGTGGCTTACCTGTGAGAACCACCAAACCATTATTGCTCCTCCATCAAACACGGTAGTTATCAGCCACCACCCAACCCTATTATCGCCTTTAAATTCAAGTAATCTGTCAATATCAAGTATACATACTGTTTGTATCTCAATACATTATTTTAGCTATCACAGACCATTCTTAAGCTGCATACAATCGCGTAAATACTAGCTAGCATAAAATGAAAAAGACGTAGCCGGAACAGAAAGGGTTAAATTTCGGAGGTTCATTTAAATTTTCCGTAGTTTCAAAATATATGAGAATTAATGAACGCGACTGTACATTCTTTATAGTATATACTATGAGTAAGAACTATTATAGGTTGATAGTTATATTACATTGATAATAATACAGTATATATACTGTATGTATATAATTATACAGTATATATATATATATATATATATATTTTTTTTTTTTTTTTTTTTTTTTTTTACAATTCTCAGACCGTTCATGCCATTTACGTGTCAATTTTTTCCTGGTGAACGATAGCTTGATGGCGGTCTGGGGAAGAAACCCAAAATAAATATAAGCAAATATATAAACAAATATACAAATATCTCCCCTTAATGGACAAAGGATTCCCAAGTTGACAAATTGGTCGGAACTTCACAGACAGGTCGTAAATCTAAGTCCACACACACACACACACACACAGCAAGTAAAGGGAGATGGTTGGATTTGTTATGGGTCCCCTTCTTCCTCATCCTTAGACCCATTAGTTTTCAGATTTAAAGACGTTCGCCCCAGTAGTTCGTCGATTATAATACCTATTGCTCCATTTCTTTGTTAATATTTGGATTTTTCGTATCATTTGGGTGTCTATTTTTTCTGGTGACCGATAGTGAGCCTGTATTTTCTTAAGTTTGAGGTTGTAGGGAAGGAAACTTTAAAAAAAAAAAAAAAAAAAAAAAAAAAAAAAAAAAAAAAAAACATCCCCTTTCCCCTTAATCCTCTTCCGGGTAACAAGGTAGGCAGGAACGAGACGGACCCCCCCCCACCTACAGCCTAACCACGAATTATACACAACAACGGCTTAAGGAAACCCACCTCGCTTTTGTTTTCTCTTTCTCCCCCTCTCTCTTTGGCTTGTGTCCATTCGGCCCCTTTCAGCCTAATGTTTTAAAACGTTTACCCCCATCCAGGTGTCAATATTTTCCTGGCGAGCGGTAGCGAGCCAGCATATATGTATATTTTTGCTTTGACAGCAAGCTAAATTTGTAAATTTTTCGATAGAAAAATGTCTCCGGCGAAGTCGGATTTCTCCATACAATGCTGGCTCGCTATCGCTTGCCAGGAAAAAATCGACACCTGGATGGGGATAAAAGTCTTAAAACAGTTGGCTGAAGGGGGCCAAATAGATACACAAGGCAGGGAAAGGGAGAAAAGGAGATAACACAAAAAAGCCGGTGACGAGGACTCGTAATTGATGAAATACCGTATCATTATTATCCTGCGTCATCTTCGTATTTAACCCCTTCGGCACCATTAAAAAAAAAAAAAAAAAAAAAAAAAAAAAAAAAAAAATGGGGAATGGGCCTGAGCATATAGATAGATAGATAGCTAGAGGCACCATGACCCCATTTTAACCTATGATTCTGGCTAAAGTTAACGATTTTATGAAGCTTATGAAGGACCTGTGTTATTCAGAGGGTTTATCGAGATCGTATTTACCCCTTTGAGTCCTAGAGGTAACGAAAATCGTCTAATGGTAACCAGAATATGATTACAATGACGTCATCATGCAGAAGGGGTTAATCATATTTCGCTATACTAGTTCTATCAATCACAGTTGCGTTGTATGGAGCTTTTTTATATTATATATTATGTATTTTTTTTAGAATTAGTAATAAACACGTAAATTAACCCTTTCAAGATGCGATAATGCGCCTTTTCCTTATATTCTGGCTATTAGTGGACGATTGATCTCGGATTAAGAAGAACTCGGGGGAGTCCAGGCGAGTTGATTGCGACGGTTTTGACCCGTTGCATCCCTAGAGAGCCTTCCAAAACTGAACAAAATAGTTAAACTGTTGAAACGCGCCATGTTCTTCATGTCAACTCGTAGGCGTGGGGATGTGGCGACCCCACCGCCCGTCACTTTGTGGCGCAGATAGCCCCTGGAGGTTGGGACAGGGAATCCCACCTCCAGAATTGTTAGGAGGAGGCTGTAGGCACCAGCCGAACAGCTCCTTCCTAAACTGAATATAATCGTCCAATTGTAACCAGAACAGACGTCACTGGTACGGAATGGGTAAAGCATGTATAATTCCCTTCAACATCTTCCTTTTCATCATGAATTGAAATTGAATTATATTTTCCATCATCTTCATTATTTCCATCATGTATAATTCCCTTCAATATCTTCATTTTCATCACGACGAAAAGCAATTTATATATAGTCTACTTTATCGTCGTTTTGTTATCAATTATAATCCTTTTCAATATATTCGTTTTCATCATGACGCCTCGTAATTGATTTATTGTTACATTGTTTATATACAGTATATATTTATTGTTACATTGTTTATATACAGTATATATTTATTGATACATTGTTTATATACAGTATATATTTATTGATACATTGTTTATATACAGTATATATTTATTGTTACATTGTTTATATACAGTATATATTTATTGTTACATTGTTTATATACAGTATATATTTATTGTTACATTGTTTATATACAGTATATATTTATTGGTACATTGTTTATATACAGTATATATTTATTGTGTTATAACTATTATTCCTGACTACGGTTGTACGGTTGGCCAAATAAGTCTTGTCCCCGCTGTCATTACGTTTTGCTGGTGACCACGGGATTGGGCCCATACGGGATTGGGCCCACTTGGTTTAGGTTAGGTTAGGTTAGGTTCCAATCCCGTATGGGCCCAATTCCGTATATTCCGTATGGGCCTAATCCCTATGGAACCGTTTTGCTCGCTGTGGACTGTATCAATGTCGGTCAGAGGATGAATATGGTGTGTAACGATAGGGAAATGTTTGTATATCTCTCGAAACGATGAATTAATGCTTAGATAATGCTGATACCGGTACCAATAATTATTGATCGAAATATACTTGGTGCCGCGACATCACGTATTTGACCGACTGTACCAAGAGGTCAAGCGGATAATGATGTAAACGTGAAAGGAGAAGATTATGCAGAAGAAGAATGAATTACGTGTTATCATGAGCTCCAGCTGCTCTATTATTCAGTGTGTTCTATGTGTCTGCCTGCCTAGATACCAGAAGGAAAAAATAAAAATAAAATAAAATTATATATATATATATATATATATATATACCGGTATATATATATATATTATATATATATAATATATATATATATATATATATATATATATTATATACAGTATATATATATATATATATATATATATATATATATATACGGTATATATATATATATATATATATATATACCGGTATATATATATATATATATAAATAAAATACAGATATAATTAAGAGAGGCAGGAGAAAGCGATAAAGAACTAGATAAATTATTCGTAAATAATTATGATGATCCGATAAAGACGATGGGAAGATAATTACGAGTGAAGAAAACGATGATGTAGAAAAAGAAGTAAACGAAGAAAATTAAGAAGATGAAGAAGACGAAGAAGAAGAAGACGAAGAAGAAAAAGAAGACGAAGAAGAAGAAAACAAAAAGTGCGTAATAACGTTTAAGGGGAGGTTTATAGTGTGTTCCCTAGACCTCCATCAAGCTTAAAATTACACCCCCTTGACCCCCTATCAAGATAAATGTGTACATTTTCCGGTAACAAAATATCCCGGCAAAAAGGGCTAAGCGAGATAGTACGAAGCCGGTTAATTGCTAGAGGCCCTTTATAAACTGAATACAATCGTCTCATAGCAGCCAGAATACAATGAAAAAGACGTCGCCGGTACAGAAGGGGTTAACCCCTTCACCACCATGACGCTATTTTACCTTGGATTCTGGCTAAAATGTGATGGTTTTATGTAGTTTAAGGGGAGGTATTTAGTTTGTTCCCTAGACCTCCATCAAGCTTAAAATTACACCCCCTTGAGTCCCTTTCAAGATATATTTGTACATTTTTCGGTAGAAAAATGTCCCGGCCGAAGGCCGGTTCCTCTTAAATTACAGGCTCGCTATCGCTCGCCAGGATAAAATTGACACCTGAATAGCACGAAAGGTCTTAATATGTGGTGAAAGTTCTTAAAATCGCTAAACTAATGGGGCAAACGTTTTATAATATCAAAAGCAATGGGGCTAAACATGAGGGAGAAAGGGGTCAAGAAAAAAATCCCTCAAGTGGAGATCTCCCCTTAAGAAGGACGTGTGTTACTAAGAAGGCTTGTGGAGATTGTACACACTTACCCATTTGAGTGGTAGAGGTAGATTATAAACTAAAGACAATCGTCTAATGGTAACCAGAACATGATGACACTTACGTAATGATGGTTATGGGGGCCCACCTCGCTTTTTATGTTCTCTTTCTCTCCCTCTCTCTTTGGCTTGTATCCATTCAGCCCCATTTAGCCTACTATTTTTAAGACGTTTACCCCCATCCAGGAGTCAACATTTTCCTGGCGAGCGGTAGCGAGCCAGCATATATATATATATATATATATATATATATATATATATATATATATATATATATATATATATGTTTTTGTTTTGACAGCAAGCTAAATCTGTACATTTTTCGATTGAAAAATGTCTCCAGCGAAGCCAGATTTCTCCATACAATGCTGGCGCGCTATCGTCCGCCAGGAAGAAATCGACACCTGGATGGGGATAAACGTCTTCAAACACTTGGCTGAATGGCGCCGAATGAATACAAGCCAGGGAAAGGGAGAAAAGGAGAGAAAGATACAAAAAAAAAAAAAAAAAAAACGGTGACCCCCCCTTAAGAAGCCCACTGAAGCACAAAACTCCGATAAAGTATACCGATGCAAATATAACAAAATATAGTGTCATCATTGAAAGTAGGCCACACATGTTGATCATTAGTGCTTGGTTTGGGGTCTATATATTTATGTATTACCGTAGTGCTTGGTTTGGAGTCTATATATATATATATATATATTTATTTATTATTGAGTTCCTCGCTAGACCTCCATCAAGCTTCGAAAAACACCCCCTAGACCCCCTTTCAAGATAAATTTGTACATTTTTCGGTAGAAAATTGTCGCGGCCGAAGGCCGATTCCTTCTAAAACTAGAACAGGAAAAAATCGACAGCTAAAGGGCACAAAAGGTCTTAATATTGACCAAAAAAAATAGACGAAAGTTCTCAAAATCGCCAAACTAACGGAGCGAAAGTCTTAAAACCTCAAAACTAATATGCTAAACATAGGGGAGAAGGGGGTCCAGAAAAAGCAAGAACCGTACTACCCCCTTAACCTCAATAACGACCTAATAAGTAAGGTAAGCGAGGTTCAGGGGACACTTAACCCAAATGACACACACTACCACTTAAACGAGCCCAAAGTGGTATTAAAGAAAACAAAAAAAATGGTAAACGGTCCGAACTGGGGTGCAATAAATGTCTGCGTTAAAAAAAAGGTGTTTATTAGCGTGTGTGTGTGTGTGTGCGAATGAGAGAGAGAGAGAGAGAGAATGTGTGTGTGACTATTGACACACTGGTGTGTCTGGTGAGTGAGTGTGTGTGTGTGTGTGTGTGGGGGGGGGGGGGGGAGGGGGCGTTATAATATTATAAATAATTTAATAAGGATATAAACAGATGAACGGAAATATTTTTAATGCCCAAATCGAGTTGGAGCCACCGCTAGAATAGCCTAATACCCTAAGCCTAAGGTGAGACAAACAATCAGATTCACCCTGGAATACTGTGGAGCCACCGAAATTTGCCTCACAGGTCCTCATTAACCCCTTCTGTGCCGGCGACGTCGTCCTTTTTTTATAGTATTCTAGCTATATTTAGATGATTTTGTGCAGTTTAGGAAGGATATGTGGTAGCTAAAAGGATTAATTGAGATAGTCTGTAGCCTTTTAATTGGTAGACGTCCTTCCCAAGTTCAGTAAAATCGTCTAATAGTTGCCATAGTATGATGAAAAGTACATCACCGGTACAGACGGGGTTAACAGCCGCGTGAGAAGGAACATCACGGGGAAAGAGCTTGTTCAGTAAAGGTTATTTTAGGGCGGTTTATAAATAGAACCACCTCTTACGAAGTTATGAGCTGACAACTAAAGAGAATGTACTGCAACACTCATGGTCACTGGTTGGGATACAGAGACCATTTATGAGACAATCAGCATGCGTCGATATAGGCTAAACATTCCTCTCCCAATCTACATCATCTACTGGTTAAATCTCTATAAATTATCCCGCGGGAGTGTATAAATAATAATCTGTAACCTACTTACCTAGTACGCAAAACTGGGCGCTCTCATGAACAAAGGAGCATCTGTGTTGGAAGCAGATACACTTGGAGATAAAGACTTCACTCACTAGGTAACAACAGTTCTCTTTATATGTGTCCACTATTCCCTGAAGCTGGTGTCCACAAAACGTCACACGCACACACACACTGTTTTTTGTCAACACGATCTCGAAAACAATGGGTGCCGCGGGATGGGCTAAGCGGAAAGGGCGCTTGGGCCACTAGACACAACGGGGCGCTAGTCCGTGCTGTTCTTGGGGCCGTGGGAGACTGCGGGCGCCCTTGGGACACCGCCTGAAGGGATGGTGCAGAGGAGTCGAGCCAAAGACCGTCGACACACCCACCACCTCCGCGATCCAAGCCACAACTGAGCCGAGAGAGGGAGACTGGAGAGGGTGGCTAGGGGGGTGGCTATAGGTGGCAGTGCTGTTGGGGGAGGGAGGTGGAAGCAGTCGGGGTTTTGGGAGGAAAAGAGGGGGGGGGGGGGGAGGATCGCGAGTGTATACGAAAGGGCACTGCTGCTTTCGTAAGGGCGTCACGTGCTCCTACTGACCTAAAGGCCATACTATCTCCATACTATCTCCGCTATCGCTCCCCCTGCAGTTGGTCTTCCCTGCTAGCCAGTTTTAAAAGCCAGGCATTTTCCCGCGCTCTACTTTACCTCTCCTGCTAAAGTCCACCCCACAAACAACCTACTCACAACGACACCACCAACCCTAAATACACCGTAACGAACAACTTGAAATGCGGCTGTCACAAATTTACTTTTTTTCTTTTTATTTATGTCAAGAAACTGAAGACCTGCAGTTGCCTTCATCTCCGAAAAAGTCTCTCTAATCCTCACCCGGGAATAAGGTACCTGTGCGTCGGCAACATCAGTGTTATTGATTCGACCGAGCTTCAGCTGAGTGTGGCAGGGCGGCGAGGGGGAGGTGGAGCGAGAGAAGAGAGGGAGATAGAGAGAGAGAAGCGGTGGATGGTAGGTGTTTTTGTGTGTGTATGTGCGTGTGTGTGTGAGTGTTTATCTTTCGGGGATGTGGGGCACTGCCTATCTTATCCGTGATGCACTTTGCAATAGGATGATACACGCACTCACCCACATACACACTCTCTCTCTATCACACACACACACATGCATACACTTAAAAAACAATGACAGAATAAGGTTGAATGGTAATCTATGGAGCAAATTTAACACATAAATATATAATAATATAAAAGAATCAAAATAATATATAATAACCTCCCTTACATGAACCATGGAAATGTATTCACCAAGTAAGGAATGACTGCAATAAGATGATTCGATTCAGTCCGAGATAGCTTCGAATAGTGCAGGGTCGTATAATTAGTGTCTTGTAGTGTACAGCACAATTAACTACTCCTGTACCGACGTTTTTTTTGTTTTTTTCAATTTTAATGTAGCTACTGTTGGATGATTTTTACAGTTTAAAAGGGGCCTCCAGAAATTAACAGGCTTCGAACTATCTCATGTAACCCTTTTTGCCACCACAGATCCTTCTAAAACTGCACATATAATAATCTAAATATAGCTAGAATATAAATAGAAAGACGTAGCCGGTACAGAAGGGGTTAAGAGACGCTGCCGAGGAACATCTAAGACATAAACAAAATAAACGTAGTCAGGAGCATGAGGATACGTAATGGTAATGGTGGAATGGTTAGAGCGTGTAAGTTATGTATGAGACATCCTAGGTTCGAATCCTGGGAGTATCACATGCTTTCATTAATTTCATTTGGGGGTTATTGGTGTTAAGAACGATGTTAAAAGTAATACACATTTAACGACAATCAAGACGAGAATCATCCCTAAGAGACGCAACAGAGGAACAGATAAGAGAAGATCTGAAAGGGGAGGCTGAACCCTCCGCTGAGCCCAGAAATCAAAATTTTGATTTGTTTTGTTCTTGTTCTATAATGCTTCTTTCAACATAGGAGAATAGCATAGGAGGGAACAGAAAAAATATCGCATCCATAACCCCCCGGGCCGGGGGTTCGACCTCGACCCCCGAAAAACTAAAAAAAAACTTTCAGCCACCCAATTTTTGTTTTTGTGTCTGTAGTCTAAAGGGCTTCTGTAAGCAATAGAAATGATCATATGAGGGCATAAACACCCATGTGACATCGCTAGGGCCCCCTTGGGGGGGCCCCAATATCATGGATTTTGGTAAGAAATTCTCTCATAAAATCTGAAAAGCCTCCCCCTGACAAATTTTTTTTTTAGTTGGTCATAAAACTCGATCTTCTATGTGCGTGCTATGATAGAAAACGGAAGCTAAGGAGGTCTAACTATTTTATCTGCCCCAAAAATGTTTTTGACTGATGAAAATCTATGAATTTCAGTGGTTTGCTATCATTTTTTGGCACTTACGAGTGCCACTATATTTTTATGTATTGCTCAAATGCATTCCCCTTCTAATTACAATACATAGGGATATATAGGAACGCCTGTTTGTTTAAATAAATATCCGAGTTTTGACCATTTTAGAGTCAAATCAGCTGTAACCAAAAAATAATTATATAATATATTTTTTTCAGCCCCTTCTATTATTCAATAGGGGTTAATTTAAACGGCACGGTGTAGGGGATGCTTGTAGGATATGCCATGCAAAAATTGCGGGAAATTTGAACAATTTTGAGTGACTAGATGATTTTACAATAGTGCAATGAAATTCTGCGCTCGCGCGCGCACACGCGCACATAGAGAGCTGATTTTTTTCAGCGAGTCTTAGTATTTCCATTGGTAATAAGATGGTATAATGCCAGAAACACAATCTCTTATACAGGCTGACTTGGGGGTCAAAGCTTCAGCCTCTCCTTATAAAATTATTAACATGCCATATTGTATTGGCCTAAAAAAAAAAAAATAAAAAAAAAATAAGATACATTTAATAATCAAGACAAGAATCATGCCTAAGAGACGCTGCAGAGGGGAACAGATACAACGAGGGGTGAGGGCTGGTCCTATCCAGAGTGAGGTTTTGCATTCTCTACCCTACCTCAGCCGTTTCTGTCTGTTCCTTTTTTCCTGTACTATGCTACTTTTCCTTCTAGGTGCTGGCGAGATCGCCCGATTGGGTGGCACTGCAAGGGGGGCTGCAGACGGTGGGGGGCATTGTCCCGGGGGTGCAAGCCCGTGGGCTGCTGAAAGCCCTCCCCCGCTGCCCTCTCAGAAACAGATTTCATCTCACCCTGGCCCCTTCGGTGTCCCGAGCATCTGTAACGGCTTCGGTCTACCAGATTCGGGACTGCTCGGCCAGACAGTTTGGGGAACTAGGCTACAACAACAACAGCAGATATAACGAAAATAATAGCTTATAGACAAATTACATTCAAAGAAGCCTAGCGTGTTTTGAAAAGAAAAGAACAGAAGGTCTGGGATAGGAAGTGGCTCAAGAGGGAACATGTAGGGGAAATTTTTAATGATGTAGGTCTCAAAAGAGAGAGAGAGAGAGAGAGAGAGAGAGAGACTTTTAATGAGGTAGGGAAAAAAAGAGGAAGTATGGGAGAGAGAGAGAGAGAGACGATACATAGGTTAGTATTGCATAGATTATCAGGAATAGATGCGGAATACGGACAAAAACAATAGATTAAGCTAAGAAGAAGGAAGAGAGAGAAAGTCCATCATTTACTATTGTGAAGAATGTAGAAGAACAATACAGAGATTACCTCAGTTCTCTAAAAAACAAGAGTAAAGTAGATGAAAATAGAGGCGCGAGGGTTAAGGAACGTACAATTTGTTTCTCTCTCTCTCTCTCTCTCTCTCTCTCTCTCTCTCGTGACCTACCTCAAACATACCGCCTCCCTTTTTCCTCCCTCATTAAAATTCTCTCTCTCTCTCTCTCTCTCTCTCTCTAGAGAGAGAGATAGTAGAGCCATAGAAATCTTTTACTTAGATTTTCAAAAAGCTTTTGACAAAGTGCCTCATTGCAGGCTAATGTCAAAAGTTAGTGCGCTAGGTATCAATACAGAGGTCACAAATTGGATAGAAAGTTGGCTAACAGGTAGACAACAACGAGTGGTAATCAATGGTTTTTCTTCTGAGTGGACTTCAGTCACTTCTGGAGTTCCACAGGGATTTGTCCTTGGCCCACTTCTGTTTATCATATATGTCAATGACATCGATATTGGTCTGTTGAGTGTGATCTCCAAGTTTGCAGATGACATAAAGCTTGGAATGAATGTAAAGGATCCCAAAGGGGTTGAACAGCTCAGGATGGACCTCAACAGACTGGGTGAATGGTCGGAGATATGGCAGATGCCTCTATACTTGGAAAATTGCAAGGTGATGCATATCGGCCAAGCAAACCCCAATTTAGGCTATTCACTATTGGGAATGACTGGAAGTGAATGACTTGGAAAAGGATTGGGTGTTCTGATTAGCAATGACGTAAAGTTTTCCAAGCAGTACATTGAAGTAGAGAAGAAAGCTCAGAAATTATTGGGCTATATTAAGAGGCAATTTAAGTATAGAAATAAGGAAATAGTCCTCACACATTACAACGCCTGGAGTATGCTGTTCAATTCTGGTCTCCAGCACTCAAGAAAGATATAGAGCGACTGGAAAGAGCACAAGCTAGGGCTACAAAACTTAATCCATCGCTTAGAAGAATGAGCTATGAGGACCGGTTGAGAGCTCTTGATCTCTTTCCGTTGGAAACCCACAGACTACGAGGTCAGCTCATTGAAGTTTTTAAAATACTTAATGGTTTGACAATATGGATTATATCAAAAATGTTAGCCTCAATATGAATACAACACGCACACATGTCTGGAAATTAGAATTGAAAAGGTTCAGCACAAGTATCTGTGGAAACTTATTCACATATAAGATCTGTTCTACCTGGAACAAACTTCCCTCCGAAGTTGTAAATAGTGTTTTTCAGTAGAGCAGTTCAAGAAGAGAGTAGATAGTATTTTGCACACTCTGTAAAGAGTGTAGTGCACTAAACAGTCTCCCTCCTTCCACTTCGAGTATCTCCTCGGAATGGACCGCAAGGTCTCTGAGACACTAACTATTCCGTGTAACTCATTGTAACACACTCACTCTCTCTCTCTCTCTCTCTCTCTCTCTCTCTCTCTCTCTCTCTCTCTCTTTCCCCAATACTAATAACCCCTGATCATCGTAGGTAGGCCACATAAATCTTAAGGGGTGTCACCGTTTTTTTTTTTATCTTTCTCTCCTTTTCTCTCTTTTCCTGGCTTGTATCCATTCGGCCCCATTCAGCCAACTGTTTTAAGACGTCTATCCCCATCCAGGTGTCGATATCTTCCTGGCGAGAGATAGCGAGCCAGAAATCCGGCTTTGCCGGAGATATTTTTCTATCGAAAAATTTACAAATTTAGCTTGCTGTCAAAACAAAAATATATATATGCTGGCTCGCTACCGCTCGCCAGGAAAATATTGACACCTGGATGGGGGTAAGCGTCTTTAAAAAGTAGCTGAATGGGGCGGAATGGATACAAGCCAAAGAGAGAGGGAGAGAAAGAGAGAAAAACAGCGAGGTGGGCTCCCTTAACCCCAAGCTCTCACAACACATAAAGAAATTCCGTATATTGACCTGCTATTTATTTTATTTCTTATATTTATTATATTTCTTTTATTTCTTATATTTCTTATATTTCTTTTATTTCTTATATTTCTTTTATTTCTTATATTTCTTATATTTCTTTTATTTCTTATATTTCTTTTATTTCTTATATTTCTTTTATTTCTTTTATTTCTTATATTTCTTTTATTTCTTATATTTCTTTTATTTCTTATATTTCTTTTATTTCTTATATTTCTTGTATTTCTTATATTTCTTTTATTTCTTGTTTCTTTTATTTCTTATATTTCTTTTATTTCTTATATTTCTTTTATTTCTTATATTTATTTTATTTCTTATATTTATTTTATTTCTTATATTTATTTTATTTCTTATATTTATTTTATTTCTTATATTTATTTTATTTCTTATATTTATTTTATATCTTATATTTATTTTATTTCTTATATTTATTTTATTTCTTATATTTATTTTATTTCTTATATTTCTTATATTTCTTATATTTCTTATATTTATTTTATTTCTTATATTTATTTTATTTCATAATTATATTTTACTAAAGCGTTGTTTCCACGTGGTGATTTTGATTAGTTCTTTTGCCTTTATATTGGCTTCGTCCCAGATTTGGTGTGTTTATTTGGCCAGTTTTACCATTTAATTTGGAAAGAGTCGGCCATGAAACAGGTGTGGACAATTACAGCCCATTTGCTCCAGCCCTGCCCGAGGTTAGAGTTAGGATTTTTGGCCTGATAAGAGTGAACAAGGTATAGGAACTTCGAGTGTAATTTTATAGACCGAATTCCGTGCCTTCTTAAGGGGAGACGGGTCGTTTTTTCTGGTCCCCCTTCTTCCTCATGTTTAGCCCCATTATTGTTCAGACATTTAGACGTTCGGCCCAGTAGTTTGGCGATTTTAAGACCTTTAGCCCCATTTCTTTGTCAATATTAAGACTTTTCGTGTCATTTATGATTCGATTTTTTCCTGGCGAGTGATAGCTAGCCTGTAATTTAAGAGAAACCGGCCTTCGACCGGGACATTTTTCCATCGAAAAATGTACAAATTTGTCTTGAAGGAGGGTCATGGGCAGGTGTTTTTTAAGCTTGATGGAGGTCTAGGGAGTAAACTAAGAAAAATAACATAAAAGATATATAAATGAGCAAATAAATACGCCCCCCCCCCTTATCAATACGCCCCCCCCCCTTATCAATACCCCCCCCCTTATCAATACGCCCCCCCCTTATCAATACCCCCCCCCTTATCAATACCCCCCCCCCTTATCAATACGCCCCCCCCCTTATCAATACGCCCATCCCCCCCCCTTATCAATACGCCCATCCCCCCCCCTTATCAATACGCCCATCCCCCCCCTTATCAATACGCCCATCCCCCCCTTATCAATACGCCCATCCCCCCCCCCTTATCAATACGCCCATCCCCCCCCCTTATCAATACGCCCATCCCCCCCTTATCAATACGCCCATACCCCCCCTTATCAATACGCCCATCCCCCCCCCTTATCAATACGCCCATCCCCGCCTTATCAATACGCCCATCCCCCCCTTATCAATATGCCCATCCCCCCCCCCTTATCAACACGCCCATCCCCCCCCCTTATCAATACGCCCATCCCCGCCTTATCAATACGCCCATCCCCCCCCTTATCAATATGCCCATCCCCCCCCCCTTATCAATACGCCCATCCCCCCCCTTATCAATACGCCCCCCCCCCTTATTAATACGCCCATCACCCCCCCTTATCAATACGCCCATCCCCCCCCCTTATCAATACGCCCATCCCCCCCTTATCAATACGCCCATCCCCCCCCCTATCAATACGCCCATCCCCCCCCCTTATCATACGCCCATCCCCCCCCCTTATCAATACGCCCATCCCCCCCCCCTTATCAATACGCCCATCCCCCCCCCCCTTATCAATACGCCCATCCCCCCCCTTATCAATACGCCCATCCCCCCCCTTATCAATACGCCCATCCCCCCCCTTATCAATACGCCCATCCCCCCCCTTATTAAATATACGCCCATCCCCCCCCCCCTTATTAAATATACGCCCATCCCCCCCCCCTTATCAATACGCCCATCCCCCCCCCCCCTTATCAATACGCCCATCCCCCCCCCTTATCAATACGCCCATCCCCCCCTTATCAATACGCCCATCCCCCCCCCTTATCAATACGCCCACCCCCCCCTTAACCCCCTCAATACGCCCATCCCCCCTTAACCCCCTCAATACGCCCATCCCCCCCCTTATCAATACGCCCATCCCCCCCCTTATCAATACGCCCATCCCCCCCCTTATCAATACGCCCATCCCCCCCCTTATCAATACGCCCATCCCCCCCTTATCAATACCCCCATCCCCCCCCCCTTATCAATACGCCCATCCCCCCCCTTATCAATACGCCCATCCCCCCCCTAACCAAAACGCCCATCCCCCCTTATCAATACGCCCATCCCCCCCCCTTATCAATACGCCCATCCCCCCCTTATCAATACGCCCATCCCCCCCCCTTATCAATACGCCCATCCCCCCCCTTATCAATACGCCCATCCCCCCCTTATCAATACGCCCATCCCCCCCCCTTATCAATACGCCCATCCCCCCCTTATCAGTACGCCCATTCCCCCCCCTTATCAATACGCCCATCCCCCCCCTTATCAATACGCCCATCCCCCCCCTTATCAATAAGCCCATCCCCCCCCCTTATCAATACGCCCATCCCCCCCCCTTATCAATACGCCCATCCCCCCTTAACCCTTTGAGGATCATGAGGCGTTTTGACATATTTCTCTGGCTATCACTAGACGATTGTATCTAAGATATATATATACACAATATAGATCTTGGATTTGTTTAACCCCTTCTGTACCGATGATGTACTTATATATAATGTGTGTGTGTGTGTGTGTGTGTGTGTGTGTGTGTATGGATTGGTGTCAGGGGGCCCTATATATATAGTTTTACAGGGGGACACTTCGACGATTGGAGGTGGCTATGGTATATATATTATTGTTTTCACTCGAACTCCCTGACACACACCCACTCACTCACAGCGAGAGAGAGAGAGAGAGAGAGAGAGAGAGAGAGAGAGAGAGAGAGAGAGAGAGAGAGAGAGAGAGAGAGAGTAAGAGAGATATAACCTACTTTACTTTTTTATTTTATCATCCCTGTTAAGTGCCGTAATGACATTCAGGGACTTCTAAGGCGGAAGCTAGGGGTGGTTGGTTGCTCCCAAGAACCTCCACCGCACTTAAGGGGGGGTGACCTGCTTTTTGTTATTTCTGTCCTTTTCTCTCTTTCTCTGGCTTGTATCCATTCGGCCCCATTCAGCCAACTATTTTAAGACGTTTATCCCCATCTAGGTGTCGATTTCTTCCTGGCGAGCGATAACGAGCCACCATTATATGAAGAAATCCGGCTTCGCCGGAGAAATTTTTCTATCGAAAAATGTACAAATTTAGCCTGCTGTCAAACAAGAATACAAAATATGCTGGCTCGCTACCGCTCACCAGTAAAAAATTGACACCTGGATGGGGATAAACGTCTTAAAACAGTAGGCTGAATGGGGCCAAATGGATACAAGCCAGAGAAAGATAGAAAAGGACAGAACAAAAACAGGTCACCCCCCCCCCCCTTAAGGGGCTAGTGACTGGTTTGATGGTCTATTAATTCATCTATTCATATGTTTTCTTTCATTAATTTAATTGGAGGTGTTTGTTGTTGAGGTGAAATTAATAGAAAATGGATTATACTTTAATTAATAGAATATGGATTATACTTTAATTAATAGAATATGGATTATAGTTTAATTAATAGAATATGGATTATACTTTAATTAATAGAATATGGATTATACTTTAATTAATAGAATATGGATTATACTTTTAATAGAATATGGATTATACTTTAATTAATAGAATATGGATTATACTTTAATTAATAGAATATGGATTATACTTTAATTAATAGAATATGGATTATACTTTAATTAAGAGAATATGGATTATACTTTAATTAATAGAATATGGATTATACTTTAATTAATAGAATATGGATTATACTTTAATTAATAGAATATGGATTATACTTTAATTAATAGAATATGGATTATACTTTTATTAATAGAATATGGATTATACTTTAATTAATAGAATATGGATTATACTTTAATTAATAGAATATGGATTATACTTTAATTAATAGAATATGGATTATACTTTAATTAATAGAATATGGATTATACTTTTATTAATAGAATATGGATTATACTTTAATTAATAGAATATAGATTATACTTTCCTCGCTAGACCTCCATCAAGATTAGAAAAACACCCCCTACACCCCCTTTCAAGATAAATTTGTACATTTTTCGTTAGAAAAATTACTCGGCCAAAGGCCGCTTCCTCTTAAAATTACAGGCTCGCTATCGCTCGCCAGGAATAAAATCGACACATAAATGGCACGAAAGGTCTTAAAATTGAAAACGAAATGGGACGGCAGGTGTTAAAATCGCCAAACTAATGGTCCGAACGCCTTAAAATTTGAAAACTAATGGGGTTAAACACGAAGGAGAAGAAGTCCCGAAAAAGCGACTACCTCCCTCTTTAGGGAAGGTTTTCCCGTATGGTTGGCCCCGTTAGTTTTGAGATTTTAAGACGTTCGCCCTATTAGTTTGACAATTTATTGGTCAGTCTTAAGACCTTTCGTGCCATTCAGTTGGCGATTTTTTTCCTGGCAAGTGATAGCAAGCCTGCAATAAAGGAGGAACCGGCCTTTAGTCGGTACATTCTACTCCCGAAAAAAAAAAAATATATATCTTGAAAGGGGGTCTAGGGGGTGTAATTATAAGCTTGATGGAGGTCTAGGGAACAAACTAGGGTGGTATTCTTAAACAATGATTTCCCTTCGCAGCGCCGTTCATGGACGAAATAGCCTGAAAAATTACGCTAGCCAGTTACTGTTTTAAGACGTTTATCCCCATCCAGGTGTCGATATCTTCCTGGCGAGCGATAGCGAGCCAGCATTATATGAATAAATCCGGCTTCGCCGGAGACATATTCTATCGAAAAATTTACAAATTTAGTTTGCTGTCAAAACAAAATATATGTATGATGGCTCGCTACCGCTTGCCAGGAAAATATTGACACCTGGATGGGAGTAAACGTCTTAAAACAGTAGGCTGAATGGTGCCGAATGGATACAAGCCAAAGAGAGAGGGAGAGAAAGAGACAAAAAGCGAGGTGGGCTCCCTTAAATATAGCTAGAATAAAACTAAAAAGACGTCGCCGGTACAGAAGAGGGTAAGCATAAATAGAGGGCCAACGCAGAACCGACTAATCCGAACTTTGGAATTAGGCCGGATAATAATTAGCATATAATTAGCACATATCCGAGCTCCACTAACTTTGGAAATCTAGCATTTTAATTTGGCGTTCTATTTCGCTGGGTAAATATGCAGAGTTATGTCCGAAGTGAAGTGTGGGATGGAATGCTTGATATATATATATATATATATATATATATATATATATATATATATATTATTATGTATGTATATATATATGTATGTATATATATATATTTTTTTTTTTTTTAATTATGTGGATGTTACCGAATTTCAGTAGTTGGGGCGAAGTGACTTGCAAACGAAAGTACTGAATGAAGCTTTTAAAGAGTAGAGAAGGGCCATTAGGGAGAGCTAATCAATGACCTGCGATACTATGGGCTCAAAGGAAGAGGGAGGGAGAGGGAGGGGAGGGGAGGGGAGGGAGGGAAGTGGAAAAGTAAGGGAGTGGGGAGAAACGGGAAGGAGAAGGGAGAAAAGGAAAGGTAGGAGGTGAGCAAGGAAAGGAAAGAGGAAGGAGGAGGGAGGGGACGGGAATGGGAGGGGGGAATGGGCAAGGGGAGGGAAGTGGAAGGGGAAAATAAAGGAAGGGAAGAGGTGGGAAAGGAAGGGGGATGGAGAGGGATAGTAAGTGGAGACAAGGCAAGGGAGGGAAGGGGAAGGAGGAGGGAGCGGAGGGCAAGGGAGGGGGAGGGAAAGGAAGGAGGGAGGGAAGGGAAAGGAAGGAGGGAGGGAAGGGAAAGGAAGGAGGGAGGGAAGGGAAAGGAAGGAGGGAGGGAAGGGAGGGGAGGGAAGGGAGTGGGGGGAGAGAGGGAGGAAGAGGATCGTTATAGCATGAGGATATTATTTATTATGGCACTAGACTCTAGGGGGTTATTTTTAGAGTATGTAAATTAGCTTTATGGAAAGATAATCACAAAGCTAACTACTGTAGATACATATACCGTACGTACATACATAGCCTACATACATATATATATATATACAGTACATATCAACATAGCCTACATACATGCATACATACATACACACATATATACTGTGCATACACATATACATACTGTACATACATACACACACACATACATACATACACACATACATACATACACATATAAATACCTATATACCTACATACATAAATACATGCATATAAAAGCTCACTAAGAACAAAGACATAAAAGTAATCCCAGTTTTTTTTCTCAATTATTCCTTTATGCCTCTATTTCCTCTATTCTTCCATTTATGTGTCCTAGAGGAAAGCTGGGCGTTCCTTTGGCTTCAGTGCTATGGCCAAATGTATGTGCGATATTGGCTCATAGATAGATAGAGATAGATAGATAGAGGTAGATAGAGATAGATAGATTACAGATGACCGTGACCATCGAGGGAAAGATTGATGGAAGATTAGGGAAGTCATTATGGAAAGTTAATTAATGAGGTTGGATACTATTATATAAAGGGAATAGATAGATTGATGATAGATAAATGAAAGCAAGATCAATAAACAAATAGATTGCTAAAAGATAAGAAAACGAAAGATAAAAGAGATAGTTACAGGTACTCAGACCACACAGAACTTTCGGTCCCTACTAGGTGGTCCGGCCTTAATACTGCTAGACAGGGACAGTATAGGGGAGGTGTGATGGAGTGGGCTTGCCACTGGCCTAGTAATTCAATAGTCCCGGGTTCGAATCCCGATATATCAATGGGAAGATATTATTGGGATGGAATTTGTGCTGTACCTAGTATCAGTGCATTATCACAAAGCCCACCGAAACGCCAAAAAATATCCTCATTGTTCCCTTATTAAATAGCATTGTATGAATATTCCCATATTCAAAATATGCCACAGGGGGGCAATGCCTAGTGAGTTAATTGCTCAATAGGTGGCGTTCTGAGAGTGAGGGTCCGAGTCTAGGTGGTGAGATGGTGAAGCACGAAGGCGATGCAGCTACAGAGATGGGGCTGCTTCGAGCCGTGAATTGAATTCTAAGTGCTTCATGTATCTCACTCCCTAGACTGGAACAAGACCTCACGGGCTTCACCGTGTTGAGCGGTTGGATGTGCAGGCTCTCAGCCTATGCCCGAGAGGGAGTAGTTGGAATATGGAAACAAAAAGAAAATAGGATGAAGTGCAACCTTATGGGTCAGGAAATGCCCACAAGGAAAGTTTTCATAAAAAATAGAAAAAAGTTAGTCTGAAAGGAAAGTTACAATTACCTACTGATTAATTCAGAGAGAGAGAGAGAGAGAGAGAGAGAGAGAGAGAGAGAGAGAGAGAGAGAGAGAGAGAGAGAGAGAGAGGTGGATGTGTAACTTGTCTGCTAGATAGATCGACGGAGATTTGGGACGTAACTATTTTGAGATAATCAATGAACTTGGATATTTAACTTTAGAGAGAGGGAAGACGTATTCAGATAGATAGATAGATAGGTAGATAGGTATATAGCTAGATAGACAGATAAACATGTAGAAAAATAGATAGATAGATAGATAGACTTATAGATAGATAGATAGATCAGTTATAAAGATAGGTTGATATATTAGTAGGCAGATAGTTGAATAGATAGTTTCAAGTAGATACAATTATAAACTCTGATAGAAAGACAGGTAGATAGCTATATAAATACGTGGATAGATAAATAAATAGATAGATATATTGATACAGATAAACATAGATATACAAAATGACAGGCATACAATTAGATAGGAGATCATGGAAGCCAATATACGTAGGGATAATTAATGAACTAAAACACGAGCTTGGCAGGAAGGAGAGGCCGAGGAGAAGGGGTGGGATAGGTATATTTATAGTTTATTGACGATTATATTTAGAGGACGTAAGATAGATTACATGGATATAAATAGATGGATGATTATATTAATAGTGAGGAGATTGATATATAAATAGTTAGATGGTGAGACAAATAATGATAAATGGATAATTGGATATATATACTGTATATATATTGTATATAAGGGTATGAGTAGATAAACATTGAACATTATTTATTGATACTTAGTGATAGCAAGATACATTAATAGATAAACAGCTAGATGGATAGATAGAAGATCAGTGGAGCCAATACGTGTAGATGTTATAATCAATGAACTTAGAGACGAGCTGGGTGGGAACGAAAGGGGTGAGCTCTTTTTAGCAGGAGGAGGCATAGACTACGTGGAAAGACAATAGACTGATAGATATGGATAGATTAATATACCTGTATATAGATAGATAGATAGACGGATATATATATATATATATATATATATATATATATATATATATATATATATATATAACTGTCTTCGTGGTGCAATGCATAAGTGTGTTGATTTTCGGTGTGAGCGTCCTGGGTTCGAATCCCCGGACTGCCACATGTGTTTGTTAATTTCATTAATCGAGTTTAGGAGTAAAGGTTAGTGGAGAGAACATAATAATAATATATATATACAGTATATATATATATATATATATATATATATATATATATATATATATATATATATAGAGAGAGAGAGAGAGAGAGAAGAAGAAGAAGAAAAACAAAAGAAGAAGAAGAAGAAGAAGAAGACAAATAAATTGCCAACAATATAGAACGCCAAAAAGCTATAATGGATGACTATAATCACTGAATATCGTTACGAGTTTGGTGGGAAGGGAAGGGGTGAGATCGATATAGCATGTTATATTAAGGCTACATTATTTTAGACTCTGTATATAATGGACTATATTGAGAGCGAACAAATATATTGATAGATATAGATTAATGGTTAGACATACAGTATATAGTTAGATAAATGGATGGATATATATATATATATATATATATATATATATATATATATATATATATATATATATATATATATATATATATATAATATATATATATATATATATATATATAACTGAATAAATAAATAAATAAGTATAGATAGATAGATAGATAGAGAGAGAGATAATGATATAGATAAATAGTTCGATAAATGGATAGATAGATAATTAGATAGATAGGTAGATAGATGAATAGCTAGATGGATAGCTAGCTAGCTAGATATATTAATATATAGATAGATAGATAGATACTTAGATAGATAGACAGATAGATACAGATACATAGATGGATAGACAGATCGACAGAAAGAGAGGTAGGTGTATAATGAATACAATAGATAGCAAATAGATAGATAGATAGATAGATAGATAGATAGATAGATAGAGAGAGATATAAACATAGCTGGATAGATAGACAAATAGATACAGATAGATAGAAAAATACAGGTAAGAAGATAAACAGATAGACAGATAGAGAGAAAGATTAAATAGACATTATGTATAGCTATAATCAATATATTTAGATACTAGCCTAGTGGGAAGGAAGGGGGCGGAGGGAATGTGATATAGCTATAGCAAGAGAAGCTTATATTTAGATTATGTACAAGATGATACATGGAAAACGATCAAATAGCTTTATAGATATAGATAAAGAGAGAGAGAGAGAGAGAGAGAGAGAGAGAGAGAGAGAGATAGTACATATATTTTTAACAACCAATTCAGAAAATTATGATGTTACAGTGAGGTCCCCACTTGGATCTTCTGATCACTGTCTGATACAGGCCACCTGTCTATCACCTACCACACCTTCCCACTCTGAACCTGTTTTGGTGACTAAATGGCATTACGATAGGGCAGACTGGGAGGGTCTTCAAGGTTTCTTTATTGATATTCCCTGGACCTCTTTCTTTTCTAATGATGCACACTCCACCTTGAGCCACATACAAGATTTTGTAAAAATTGGAATGGAAACTTTATTCCTCATCAAAAGTACAGTAAAAGATCTAATTCACCTAAATGGTTTGACCATAATTGTGCTAGAGTAACTGAACAAAAAGCAATAGCCTACAATGCATACACAAGATCAAAAACACATGAAGCCTTTAATTACTTTAGAAACATCAGAAATCATGCCAAAACTGTATTAAACCTAACTAAATCAAACTTTCTCCATAAGCAGGCAAATAAACTTCTAAATAATCCAAATGATAACAAAATATTTTGGTCTACTCTTAACTCATTCAAATCCAACTTCACTACTGCTTCATCCATTCCACCATTAAAATCTCCGACTGGCAATCTTGTAAGTGACCCACGAGGTAAAGCTAACCTTCTTGCAGATATTTTCTCCACCAACTCAACCTTAGATGAAATAAATCAAGATGTCCCTGTACTTAATTTTAATTCACCTGAAATTCCCTCACTTAAGATCCACACCAGACATGTCAAAACTATTTTGCAGAATCTCTCAGTAGATAAGGCTCCTGGTCCAGATGAAATTCCTCCAATAGTACTTAAGAATTGCTCCTTGGTGCTCGCTCCTGTATTGGCAAAATTTTTCCGTCTGTGTACTCATACCTCATGCTTCCCAGTACCCTGGAAAGAAGCAAACATCCATCCAGTTCCTAAAAAAGGTGTGCCTCTTCAGATCCATCAAACTACAGACCAATAGCTCTAACTTCCACTCTTGGCAAAGTTTTTGAAATTATATTAAATAATCACATAATTAAGCATCTGGAGAATAATAAATTAATCAGTGATAGGCAATATGGTTTTAGACGATGTCGATCAACTGCAGACATTCTTTGCCTTCTTACGCATCAAATCAACCAAGCTACAGACCAACATGGTGAAACACATACAATAGCACTGGATATATCAAAGGCATTTGATAGAGTCTGGCATCAATCCTTATTGTCAAAGATGTCACACTACGGCCTTGCATCATTAGTTCCACTAATTTCTTCTTATCTTCATAACAGAAAAATACGTGTAATGGTAGATGGCCTTTATTCTCAATTTCACTCAATAAATGCTGGTGTTCCCCAGGGATCAGTTTTGGCCCCAACTCTGTTCCTCATTCATATCAATGATCTCATATCTACCACTCATAATCCAATACATTCCTACGCAGATGACTCAACACTCCACAGTTCCTTCACATTTACCAATTCTTTCACCCAACCCGATCTTATAAATTCAAAAATAAACACTGCAATTTCTCTGAACCAGGACCTTTCTAGAATTAATGAATGGGGACAAGAGAATCTAGTTTCCTTTAATGCACAGAAAACCAAGTACATTCAATTTTCTAACCGACAGAATCTCACTGACTCCCATATATTTAATGATGTAAATATTCCCACTTCCCCTAGTATTGACATTCTCGGTGTAACATTAACTACTAACTTGAGCTGGACACATTATGTTAGAAGCATTGCTAAGAATGCCTCTAAAAACTGGGACTCCTGTACAGAGTTCGAGAATTCTTCACTGACGAGCAGTTGGCCGTAATATATAAAAGTCATGTGCGCTCTCAGATGGATTACTGTTCACCTCTGTGGGGTGGAAGTGGAGTGGTTGCATTGAGGCAGTTGGACAAAATTCAAAATAAAGCTATTAGATTAATCAATAATCCTGCAATCACACAGGACCTTCCTACATTAGCCATACGAAGAAACGTTGCATCCCTTGCATTATTCTACAGATATTTTCACAGCAATTGTTCCGAGGAACTTGCTTCAATTGTGCCGCCTCTCCACATCTTTCCCCGTAGAACTAGGGCAGCTGAGAGCGCCCATGAATTTACACTTTCTCCTCCACAATGCAGAACTTCTGCTTATCAGAATTCATTTATCCCCAGAGCTACTACTCTTTGGAATTCACTTCCCTCGAATTGCTTTCCACAAACTTACAATCAACAAATGTTTAAATCCAGTTGTTACAAACATTTTATGAATGGAGGATGCCTTTAGGCACATGGACCTTTTTGTTTTATCTGTGTTTTTCCTTCCTCCGTTCATTGTCTCTTAAAAAAAAAAAAAAAAAAAAAAAAAGATAGGTAGAATACATACATACTTCTTATTATGTGTATATATATATATGGGGGGGGGGGTGTGCTTAATAGGATAGTTATGAAATTAACAGGTTATAGTTATTTAGCTCCTAAAATATTGTCTGTGTGGTAGGTTGACAGGCAGAGACAGACACAACAGACTATGATGGACAGACAAAGAGACAGCCGGATGCGATATATAGACAGACAGCATAAACAGACAGACAGACACAACAGACTATGAGGGACAGAGAAAGAGACAGCCGGATGCGATATATAGACAGACAGCATAAACAGACAGACAGACACAACAGACTATGAGGGACAGACAAAGAGACAGCCGGATGGGATATATAAACAGACAGCATAAACAGACAGACAGACACAGGTTATGAGGGACAGAGTAAAAAGCCATATACAGACAGACAGATGCAGGCTGAGGGACAGACAAAAATACAGACAGACAGATGGGATATACAAACAGACAGATGCAGGCTATGAGGGGCAGAGAAAAAGATACACAATCAATCTTTCCTTCATCCTATGACTTAAATTGCTTCAAACTCCGTGTGCCCAGGCATTTTGGCTCGAACGTCCCTTGATTACGGCCCTGTCACTCTTTCAACTCTGGGGGAGGCACTCGTTATAGGCAATTCTGCCTTTTGTCTCTCTCATTCACATAGAAACCAAATAAATACAGACAGACAGACACATAGAGAGAGAGAGAGAGAGAGAGAGAGAGAGAGAGAGAGAGAGAGAGAGAGAGAGAGAGAGAGAGAGAGGTAGGTTACATATAACTAATCAATGCCTTTCAATAGTACAACAGCTTGGAGAGAGGCGAGGGAGGAGTGGCTGTGTATTTTTAGAATATGTCGAATTATCTACATGGTAAAAAAAAAATATATATATACCGTATATAACTAAATCAATAGGTCAGATGGATAGATTTTTTTTTCTATGTGGATGAGGGAGACAAAAGGCAGAAACTGCTTGTGACGAGTGCCTCCCCCAGAGTTAAAAGAGTGAAAGGGCCAAAATCAAGGAATGTTCGAGCCAAAATGTCTGGACACACGGAGTTGAAACAATTTAAGTCATAGGACGAGGGAAAGATGGATTCAGTGAGAGAGTTCCAGAGCTCAGCCGTTGAACAGTAGAAAAATTGGGAGTAACGTTTCACTCTTGAGTTGGAGAGTTGTACAGTGTAGGGGTAGGATTGTGTTGCAAGACGGGTACGTAGTAGAGGAAGTGGTATGCACTGAGAGAACTCTGAGGAACACTGATTATTGTAATAACGATAGAATAGCGAGAGAGATGCAACATTGCGGCGAAGAGAGAGAGATTGCGGATAGCCTGTGAGTGAACGGGAGTTAATGATACGAAAGGCTTTCCTTTCTACTTTGTCTAGAAGTGCTGTGTGAGAGGATCCTCCCCACACATGTGAACAATACTTAATACAAGGGCGCACTGTGCCCCAGTACAGAGCAAGAAGCTAAGCAGAGGTAAAGAACCCCTTGAGGCGGTTCAGCACACCCAGCTTCTGGGAAGCCGCCTTAGCAAGACTGGTAATATGGTCCTTCCAAGAGAGAGCAGAAGAAAAAGAGACACCGAGAATACTGAGAGAAGATGAATGGTTGAGTTTTGTATTGTTGAAGAATTGAGAGACAGTTATCTTTAGAATATGTCGAATTATCTATATGATAATAAATTAAAAGAAAACAAAAGAAAGAAAGATATAGATACATAGATGTACCGGGTATAGATGTATGTATGTATGTATGTATGTATGTATGTATGTATTCAGGCACAAACCCCATTGCTGGGGGTGGCCGGGTAGATTAATAGATGGAGGTAGTCAGATAGATAGATGGATAGAGACATAGATATACATATAGATAGATGAATAGATACATAGATATAGGCTACATGTATAGAGACAGATAGATATATAGATAGATAGATGAATAGATAGATAGATACATAGATAGATAGATAGATGCATAGATAAATATAGAAGAACAAAATATAACTAAATCTTTCTCCAATCTTTGTGTAATTTCCACCTCCATCAGACCCTAACTTTCTCCTAAACTTGGCTAATTCAATCCTAACTCCTGCGACCAGAACGCCAATCACAGCTCTCTCTCTTACACACACACACGTTTATGCACTCTCTCACAAACACACACACAAACACATTTTTGTTTCTCTCTTTCCCTCACAAACACACACACATACGTTTTCTCTATCAAACACACACACACTCCCCCCCCCCCCTCTCTCTCTCTCTCTTCTCGTGGGAACCTGTCACTAGTGGAGTTCCGCAGGGTTCGGTCCTGTTTCTCATTTACATAAACGATATCGATGTAGGGATAAACAACACCATCTCCAAATTCGCCTATGCTACAAAGATAGGGAATGCAGTCCTAACCGAAGAAGATAGAAATGCGCTGCAGTCTGATTTAAACAAGATATCAGAGTGGTCTGAAAAATGGCAGATGCCCTTCAATGTCGATAAATACCAGGTGCTGCAGGTTGGTAGCAGAAATAAGAAATACAAATACGAAATGAATGGCCAACAAATAAAAACCACAACGCTAGTAAAAGACCTAGGGGTAGTAATATCTGAACACCTAAACACTTCCGACCAATGTATAGCAGCTGCAAGTAAGACAAACAGAGCACTGGGCTTTATTAAACGAAAATTTACATATAAACATGAGAACGTAATAGTGCCACTGTTCAAAAGTATAGTGAGGCCCCACCTTCAATATGGTGTGCAGTTCTGGTAACCTTATCTGAACAAGGACATTGTAAGACTCGAGTCAGTGCAGCGTAGATCGAGCGACGAAGATGATACCCTCATTAAGAAATGAACCATATGAAGAAAGACTTAACGATTGAACCTGTTCTCAATACAAAAAAAAAGAGGTTGACGGGTCAACTTATTGAGTGCTTTAAGATACTGAAGGGCTTCGACAAAGTCAATAGAAATGCTCTATTCACATTCAACAATAATACTCAAACTCGCGGAAATGGAATGAAATTAAAAACCAAAAAGGCAAACCTAGATGTCGCAAAGAGTTTCTTCACCTACAGTGTGGTGACAGAGTGGAATAAACTACCAGCGAGAGTGGTGAAGAGCGACACAATAAACGCTTTCAAGGGAAGGCTTGACCTCTAGCTAGAGGGGGCTGGGGTGACATGAAAAAAACAGAAAAAAAGACAGAAAAAAATGTAGTTTGTAAGGCCACTACGCCTAGTAGGGACCTCAGGGTCTGTGTGGTCTGTGTATATATGTAACTCTATGTAACTCGATATCAAAGAACCTTCATCTTTGCTATCCTTTCCTTCCACTTTCTCTTAGGGTTGCTGTCTCTATTACTCCTGGCCACCTCGTAGGGATCGTAATATCTGTGTGACCAGTGTATCTATGTAAATCTCTCTCTCTCTCTCTCAGGCCCCAATCAATCTCCTTCCCTAATCCCTCTCACTTCTTAAAGAGCTCCTCTTAATGACCCTCTTATAGTCCTCTCTCTTTCTCTCTCCCCTTGAGTTCCCATCGTCCCACATTCTAAAATATATAGGGTATAAAAAGAGCAGGAAACAGGTATATACTGTATATAAAAAGAGCAGGAAAAAGGTATATACTGTATATAAAAAGAGCAGGAAAAAGGTATATACTGTATATAAAAAGAGCAGGAAAAAGGTATATACTGTATATAAAAAGAGCAGGAAAAAGGTATATACTGTATATAAAAAGAGCAGGAAAAAGGTATATACTGTATATAAAAAGAGCAGGAAAAAGGTATATACTGTATATAAAAGAGCAGGAAAAAGGTATATACTGTATATAAAAAGAGCAGGAAAAGGTATATACTGTATAAAAAGAGCAGGAAAAAGGTATATACTGTATATAAAAGAGCAGGAAAAAGGTATATACTGTATATAAAAAGAGCAGGAAAAAGGTACATACTGTATATAAAAAGAGCAGGAAAAAGGTATATACTGTATATAAAAAGAGCAGGAAAAAGGTATATACTGTATATAAAAAGAGCAGGAAAAAAGGTTATACTGTATATAAAAAGAGCAGGAAAAAGGTACATACTGTATATAAAAAGAGCAGGAAAAAGGTATATACTGTATATAAAAAGAGCAGGAAAAAGGTATATACTGTATATAAAAGAGCAGGAAAAAGGTATATACTGTATATAAAAAGAGCAGGAAAAAGGTATATACTGTATATAAAAAGAGCAGGAAAAAGGTATATACTGTATATAAAAAGAGCAGGAAAAAGGTATATACTGTATATAATGAGAGCAGGAAAAAGGTATATAATACATATAAAAAGAGTACGAAAGAGGTATATAGGGTATAAAAAGAGCAGGAAAAAGGTATATACTGTATATAAAAAGAGCAGGAAAAAGGTATATATATGATTATTTGGTATTTCTTATTTACTTATATATTTATTTATTTTTTACTCTGGAATCTACTTAACAATTGGGTATATTTATAATGTTTGTTATCATTCTATCCTTGTATTAGATGGGTTTATCACTACCAATATACCATTAAAACGGTAGCCAGAAACTATATTACACCTACCCTTTTCATGCCTATATTATTGAGAGTGTAACAAGGACCTCTGTTAAGGGGGGAGGGTTTATTTATTGGTCGATGTAGGGCTATTCATATATTTAGTATTTGTTTATTTTCCTCCCTAGACCTCCATCGTGCTTAAGGGGAGGTTTTTAGTTGATTCCCTAGACTTCCATCAAGCTTAAAATTACTCCCCCTAGACCCCCTTTCAAGATAAATGTGTACATTTTTTGGTAGAAAATTTCCCGGCTGAAAGCCGGTTCCTCTTATATTACAGGCTCGCTATCGCTCGCCAGGATAAAATCGACACCTACATGGCACGAAAGGTCTTAAAATTGACAGAAATGGGTCGAAAGTTCTTAAAATCGTCAAAATAATGGGGCGAACGTCTTAAAATTAGAAAAGCAATGGGGCTAAACATGAGGGAGAAAGGAGTCAAGAAAAAAAAATCTCAAGTGGATATCTCCCCTTAAAAAAACATCCCCAAGATCCCCCTGTGTTTGTAGAATATTTGGTAGACCATAATTATAACAACATAGCATATTCGGAATTATTTTCGATGTAGGAATACCCATGCGCGAGATATATCAATATTTGTATCTTATATACAATATATATGACGCGTATATCATTCTTATTTATGTCATTATCTGCGGAAATTAAATACTTTATTAAATAAGGGAATGGCGGCCATCTTGAATCAGTGGAGATATATTTCTTCCCCTTTTCCACCGTATTTTTAGTATATATCAATGTTATATAATGGGAGATTTCCACTTGAGGGACTTTTTTCTTGACTCCTCTCTCCCTCATGTCTAGCCCCATTGCTTTTGAGATTTTAAGATGTTTGCCCCATTAGTTTGGTGATTTTAAGAATTTCCGCCCCATTCTGTCAATTTTAAGACCTTTCGTGCCATTTAGGCGTCGATTTTATCCTGGCGAGCGATAGCGAGCCTGTAATTTAAGAGAAACCGGCCTTCGGCCGGGAAATTTTTCTACCGAAAAATGTACACATTTATCTTGAAAGGGGGTCAAGGGGATGTAATTGTTTAGCTTGATGGAAATCTAGGGAGGACACTAGAAATCTCCCCTTAAGACCAGCGGGGCTCTGGAGGCGGCAGCCCCCAGGTTAGGTTAGGTTGTTAGGTTAGGTCAATGACAAAAATATGGATATTGTTGGGGTGATGGGGAATGGCCAAAACGGGATATTTCCGCAACAAATAGGTGCTAAGATTGTATGAATCACTTGAAAAAAACGGTAGAAAAAAAACATGTTTTGTCTGGAAAACGTGCATGTTTAAATCGAAAAAACTACCGAATAGGCCTATTCTTATATTTTTTTTTTTTTTTTTTTTTTTTTTCTATATTCCAACTTACTTCCTCTCGGGCATAGGCTGAGAGCCTTAACATTCACCGCTTTACAATGAACAGTGAAGCCCGTGAGGTCTTGTTCCAGTCTAGGGAGTGAGACATGTGAAGCACGTAGAGTACAACGAGCACCTGCCATCTTGCCTACACATGAGGCACGGTGCTCACTCATGGCCCGAAACGACCCCATCTCTGAAGCCATCTCGTTCCCGTGCTTCACTGTCTCACCCCCTACACTCGGACTCTCACACTTACACACACACAACGCCAACATGTATTTCTAGAATATAGGCTAGCGTATAGGCTATGTGCTCAAATTATCAAAAACATAGCTAGATCATAGATGTATTTATGTATTTCTGGAACTATAGGCTAGAAATAAAGTCGCTAAATTGGCAATATTTGAAAGGTCGCAACAATACTATTTGATAGCGGCATATCTGTAAAATGTCGCTAGAATGACTAAAATTAGTAAAATTCAATAGCGCACTGAAGTTAGTTATTTATTTACTTTTTACTGGTTCCTTGTTGGCACTTCATATCAATAAGTAATAAGTAAATAGTTTTAGTTACATTTTACGTATTCAAGATACAAATCCAATAAATAAAAACAGCTAGCATAAGTAATAAGTAACTAGTTTTAGTTACATTTTACGTATTCATGATACAGATCCAATACGTAAAAACAGCTAGATTTTACCGGTTCAGGATAGGGCCTACAACTCCAATACGTAAAAACTAAAAATCATATTTTTTTCTCGCAGAGTGATGAACAAACATAATTTTCTGACCTAGTTTAAGATACAAATCCAATACCGGTACGTAGAAACAGCAAGCATAAGTAATAAGTAACTAGTTTTAATCACATTTTACGTATTCAAAATACAAATCCAATACGTAAAATCAGCTAGACTAAGTAATAAGTAAATAGTTTTAGTTACATTTTACGTATTCAAGATACAGATCCAATACGTAAAAACAGCTAGAATAAAAGTTGGCACTTCATATCAATAAGTACTAAGTAATAAGTAAATAGTTTTAGTTACATTTTACGTATTCAAGATACAAATCCAATACGTAAAAACAGCTAGATATTACCGATTAAAAGGACAGCTCTCTGGCTGAGTATCGATCTTAGAATCTCCTGCTGAGGTCAC
Organism: Paralithodes platypus; assembly: GCA_032716605.1. Lineage (NCBI taxonomy): Eukaryota > Metazoa > Arthropoda > Malacostraca > Decapoda > Lithodidae > Paralithodes > Paralithodes platypus. The sequence goes on from CM064505.1 coordinate 38,227,319, forward strand.
CTCTTTTCTCAGCGTCTTGGCGGTGGTGTGGCTGAGCATCAGAAAGGCGCCTAGGGGTAGGGTATTGTAGGGCGGTTGAGTCCGTGTGGCCTGGAGGTGGGGTGACATCTGTATATTTCGGCTTCTCTGGTCATGGCGGCGAGGCGGTTGCACTCTAGAGTGGCGTGGGGATGTCTGCGTGTTTATGGTGCTATTCCTTGGTTGATTTCTCCTCTTCGCTCTTCTTGTTCTGCTGGACTTTGGGAGTGATTATGGTGATGAATAAGCCTTTCCCTGGTGATGGAGGACGTGTCATCTCGATGGCAGTAACTCGTGTTGGGGTGGTGGTTGTTCTCTTGTAGCTCTGGGGTGGTGTTATTCTTATCTTCATAAATGCGATGTGAGAGAAGAAGAAAGAAGAAGAATGTGGCCATCTTGGGCTTTGGTAAGTTATATATTTGTCCTTCTGGTTTGTTCTGGAGCTGCTTAGGTGGTTTGTAGGCTGGAGGTAGATGACGTGGACAGTGTTTGCAAGTTTGTAGGTTTGGGATGTTGCAGGAGGAGTGTAATTGGCGAGAAACTGATCGCATGTTGTTCTCTATATAATTGTTTGCCCTAGAGTGGTTTTCTTTGATGATTATAGAGAAACCGGCTTGGTGGTGGTGAATGCTTGGTTAACTGTCTTATTTCATAATCCAATTAGTGCAATATACAAGTAATCCAATTAGACTAAATTAGTTTAGTATAAGTAATCCAGTCGTCGGTAGAGGTGTTGGCTGTGGTGGTGGTGGTGAGAAGTTAGATGGTGATCTTGGTATGTTGGCTGTGGTGGTGGTGTGGCAACATTGTTGGTGGAGATGGTGGTGGAGGTGGTGGAGGTAGGGGTGGGGATCTCGGTATGTTGGTTGTGGTGGTGAGAATGCTTTTCTGTTATTTCAGTAAGAAAATTAGCATAACATAGCATCATTTTGGCCATTTCCAAAACACATGTCCAAACCATAGACTCCTAAAGGAGGTCTATGGTTAAGTGAGATAGTTCGAAGCCTGTTGATTGCTGGGTGCCATTTTTAGACTGAATACAATCGTCTAATAGTATAGCCAGAATAAAGTTAAAAAGACAGTAAAGACAGAAAGGGTGAAACTTATAATATAAGTTTATGTTAGGGTTTAAAACTAGGACAGTAAAGTGGAAAGCTCTCTATCCCCACTCAAAGAGAGAGAGAGAGAGAGAGCGTTGGGGGGGAGGGGGGAAGAGGGAGAGAGAGTGAGAAGTGGAAGAAGAGAGAGAGAGAGGGGTGGGTGGGGAGAAGAAAGAGAGGGGGAAGGGGAAGAAGAGAGAGAGAGAGTGAGTTAAGCTAGGTAGATATTTGGAGAGAGGGGAAGGGGGAAGAAGAAAAAGAGAAGAGGGGTGGCTAGATAGATAGAGACACAGTGACAGTACGTAGCCGCACTCACTCTCCGACTCCACTCCTGGGGATCCTCCCGGGCGAGACCCCAGGCATCATCCTGAACCATGTCAAGTATCTTGGCGCATGATTGGCCGACTAGCCTCAGCCATGAGTCAGGTCAGGTCAGGTGAAGGTATTGAGGGAATCTAGCCTTTACAACGGCACCTCGCATCTACATTCCACTCGTCCTATTTTTCTGAAGCGTGTAGAGAGGGGAGAAGGGGTGTTGGAGAGAGAGGAAGCTGTTGGAGTGGCTTTGTTATGTGTGTTATTAGCCTGTATACGTCGTCATGGTGTCCCCCGACTGGGTGCAAGCATGTGATACATGCTATAGTCTATTCGCTGTAAGTAGGCGAGACATCATGACCTCTAACCTCTGTAACTCAAAAACGACTAGAGTAATGGAGCTAATATTTTACCATTTGGGAAGAGTGAGTCAAGGAATAGATGTGGAAATTTACAGCCAATTTGTTGTTGCCCTTTATGAGTTACAGAGAGTAGAGGTCATGATTTCTCGCCTACTTACAGCGAATAGACTATAGGACGTACTACAACACCCACTAAATGTCCACCTGGGCTGGGATCGAGTTCCATGGTCACCCCCCTAGACCTCCTTCACTCAGGGTAATAATCTGTATAGACCACCTGGTGAGCAGGGTAGGCTTCAGGGGAGGTGGTTCGTTTTTCTGGTCCACCTTCTTCCTCGTGTTTAGTCCCATTTGTTTTCAGATTTTAAGATGTTTAGCCCATTAGTTTGGCGATTAAGAACTTTCACCCCATGTCTTTGTCAATATTAAGACTTTTCGTGTATTAGGTGTCGATGTTTTCCTGGCGAGCGATAGCGAGCCTGTAATTTAAGAGGAACTTTTTCTATCGAAAAATGTGCAACTTTATGTTGAAGGAGGGTCTTGTTTTTTTTTGTTTTTTGTTTTTTTTTTTTTTAAAGCTTGATGGAGGTCTAGGGAGGAAACTTATGATAAACAAATACATATATAAGAAAATACATACGCCCATCCCGCCTTAATTAAGGAAGGTCGGTCAGTGTTTTACAAGGCTAATGTGAGGGAGGAATTTTGACCCCTAACCCCTTATAACTTAAAAATGGGCTGGAGAAAACGGGCTGTAAATGTGTATAAAATTTGGTTTAGGGCTGGGTCCTATTCAGAGTGAGGTTTGGCATCCTCTACCCAACTTCAGCCCTTTCTGTCTGTCTCTTTTACTGTCCTACTTTTCCTTCTGTGAAATTGACCTACAAGACAAAACAGAGTAAGGAGTGAGGGAACACGAAAGTGATCCCGGACCCTAAGAATTGGAACTTTAAATGTTAACATTGTTTCGTTCGGGCTCTGTCTCGAGTCGGTCACCCCCAGCTATGAGGTATGTGTCAAGAGTATATACATACATGCATACATTTCCTGGCACAAGCGGCGTCACATCAGCGGAATTTTCGGCAATTTTCGATGAGCAAGTTCTTTCTCTTACTATTTTGAAACTCTTTCGCAATGGAATCGAAAACTAGATCGAAGGTAGGTTGTGTTAGAGAGTTTAAGGGGAGATGGTTCACTTTTTGGGCGATTTTTGCATGTATTCAATAGTTTTCTAGTTTCCTTCCTAGACCTCCATCAAATTAAAAAAGAAAAAAACATCCATTAGATCCCCCTTCTAGATTAATTTGTAAATTTTTCGGTAGAAAAATGTCCCTTCCAACATTACAGGCTCACTATCATTCGCCAGGGAAAAAATCGACACCTATGTAGCACGAAAGGTCTAAATATTGACGAAAAAATGGGGCGAAAGGTCTTAAAATTGACTAACTAATGGGGCAAACATCATAACATCTGAAAACTAATGGGGCTAAACATGAGGGAGAAAATGGTCCAGAAAACCGGCCCATCCCTCCTTAAGGGGTCAAGATTATTGTCAAGTTTGTTGGCGCTACCTATAGTTGAAAGGATCAAATAGCAAATTGCTGGAAGACATTGCCCAAAACTGCGGGAAATGTGATAGTGAAACCGTTCTCTATCTCCTCCCCCCCCCCCTCCTTCCATGCGAACTCCATAGTCTATTCGCTGTAAGTAGGCGAGAAATCATGACCTCTAACTTCTATGATTAAAAAACAACTAGAGTAATCGAGCTAATATGGCTACCATTTTGGAAGAGTCAGTCAAGGAATAGATGTGGAAATTTACAGCCAATTTCCTCCAGCCCTTTTTGAGTTACAGAGGATAGAGATAATGATTTATCGCCTACTTACAGCGAATAGACTATAGCTGCTTGCTCGTTCAGCCCACTATGAAGGTGTTGCTTGCCGTAGAATAAATATATACTGGTAACTGGCAGCCTCTGATCCAGGCCGTTTTGAGGAGAGTTTTACTTATTATATTGCTCACTCCACACTTGGACCCTGAGCTGCTCGAACCGCATATATAGTTAGGATAATATATATATATATATATATCTGTATATATATATACAGTATATATACTGTATATATATACAGTATGAATAATATGTTTAGCCCTCAGCCAGGATTTGAACCGCAGACAGTCAGAATTATATCCCAAGTTTTAACTCACTGTCGGTGGTTCGAGCCCGCCTGAGAGTATAAAAACAAAGTAGGTCATGTGTATTTGTGAGATATACTTTATATATATATATATATATAATTATATATATACAGTATATATATATATATATATATATATATATATATATATATATATATATATATATATATATCCTATTCAGTAGGCTCTACAGTATGCTAAAGACTATAATTTATTCACAACCGTAACCATTCCAATAGACTTGAGGCTTTGTCACACTTTATTTGTTCGTCAATTTTTACGGGCAATTGTAGCCTGGCAGCTTAATTTTTTTATTTTCATGTGAATTAAACAACCAAACATAATTTACCATCGATATAGTTTCCGATTTTAATGCGAAAGAGCCTCAAAATAGTAGGCTACGAGAAAAAACTTGCTTATAAAAAATGGCCGGAAAAAACGCTCGTGTGACACCACCTCAATTAATTAGGCCTACACATAACCTAGGCTACACATAGGCTACCAAGTGCTATAGTGGGCACCAAGTGCTATAGTGGGATCAAGAACGATAGAGTTTTAAGAACAAAATATATACAACATAATATACAGAGATGGGTTGAGTGTGAGTGGGATCTGCCGGGTGTGGGCCAATCGGCGCTCTACAGACCCCCATTGTCTGACCTCTGACCGTTTTGCTGAGGTCGGTCATCATGGTATTAGTGAGCTGAGCCTATAGGTCTAATTGCGAGTTTCGTTCTATAAGGAAGTTGGAGCTGTAGACATCGCTATTTAACAGAATTGCGAGCTAAAATAAGGTCGTAATACATTCATAAATACATAAAACCCAATTCAACATACCCTTTAGCCATCAGAAACGTACATTATTATTGTATTTCTGTTTAATATCGATGTTTAAGGCTCCAACTTCCTTATAGAATGAAACTCGCAAGTGGTCAATTAGGCCTTGTAATTGAGGTTGGGTGTGAGAGGGATCTGCCTTGTGTGGGCCAATCGGCTTTCCGCAGATTCCCATTTTCTTATGTTCATATTATGTCATTGTCAGTGCGCTCTGAAGAAATAAATGAGTTATCCTTCTTTTTAAAGTTTTCTTTGATTACTACGTTTTCTTTCAGTACTACATTTTCTGTAATTAATATTATGAACACATTTATATCAGTACAAGGTATTGTCACCAGATGCCCCAAACTCCTCTGACCCGCGCAGTGATGTAGAATCGGCCCCTGACCTCCCGCCCTCAGTATTTACCCTCCTTTGATGTGTGTAGGTCGCGCACATCTCTCCAGAATCAAGTGAAGTTTTTTAAGCATAGCCTCGATGTTTTACTGTGTTGTTTTGCTTAAGCAAGTGTACAGACATGCCCAACAACTGTGCAGTGTTTGGGTGTTTCTCAAACAAGAAAAAAGCAAGTGATAAGCATATTACTTTTCACTCCTTCCCCAAAGACGACGAAACAAAGAACAAATGGATTCACCTGTGTAAGAGATCAGACTATATTAATGATGCTATTGCAAGGATATGCAGTTTGCATTTTGAGACAACTGCATTTGAAAGAAATCTTAAATATGAATTATTAGGCCTTCTATTACCCAAAACACTGCACCGGATAAAGGCTGGTTCACTTCCAACCCTTCACTTACCAACATCAAGAGGTGAGCACTACTATTTCCAATTACATCTAGTTACCCGGTACTTGAAATATTAATATAAGAACTGTATAGGTTATTTAGTATTACTTCTATGTATGCTTTCACGTACAGTACCGTACTGTATTGTGAATCATATGTCTGCGAGTCTGTTTGTTACACGTATGTAAATTCCTAATGTATTAGTTAATGATGTTTTATCTGCTACAATAATTAGCTATAGTCCTCTAAAACATTTTGTATAAATGATATAGTCACGTGTAAAAGCCTTATCCCTACTCCTCATCTTTTTATGCACGGTGTTTATAGCTGTACGATGAAGTAACTCCTTAATACACCTAAACAAAGCTATAATACATCCTGAACAATAATGAACAATAGATACATTTTAAAAGCACCTCATGTTGTGAGCGGTGGTATTCCAACACAGTGAACGGTGAGAGGTTGGGCTATGTCAACAGAGAGTGTTGCCACCACTCTTGTTTGTTCTTAGTTTTCTCTAAATTGTTATATACTTGTATGGTAGTCCAACAATATGAAATTAGCATATTATTAAAGAAAAAATCAATACATAATCATTGTAGACATACAAAAGACTTTCGTGAAGTAAAATGTATATAAAATATAAATAAATAAAACAAATGATTTCGGCATCAAGGTACTCGATCTGAGCTTCTTCCATTCATTTTACACACACACACACACATTTTGTAATTACCTTTGTACATAAGTAGAAATACTCCATATCATGGAACAAACTTGGATATAATCAATGTTGAAATAGTGGAGGTAATTAATTAAGGCATGATCTTTAAGTCTGACTGTCCCGTACATAAATGTATTACTATGTTCACATCTCGTTTTTTTCTGTTTTATATATGTATAACCAATATATTATCTAAATGTAGATTGTCATAAAGTGATATAATTATATATATATATATATATATATATATATAACTTAAAATATTTATTAGAGAGAGAGAGAGAGAGAGAGAAGTAGGTAGGTTTGACGGGCCAGTGTGGGCAATCTTTATAACTCCGAGAGAGAAAGAAATAAGGAGTGAGGTCAGGGGGCCGAGCTGACGTCACGGACCTGCGCGTGACAATACCTTGTATCTTGATTTATATAGGGAGTAGGATGAAACGCTCCAGCTCAAGACGCGCCATCAGACTTCAAATGCCAGAAAATCTGAGCCCAAATTGTCAACAGCAATTCATAAAAGAGAATTGCTGCGTTGCTGTTTGGCGGACTAATCCGCATGTTGCTCCGTCAGTAAGTACTGTACCGCTCAGTAGTAGCAGGTTAGTACCGCTCCGCACCCCAGTCTAATATGTGTTTGTAATATTTCATTTATCGATTTTAGGAGTAGATAAGAGTTGGTTGTTGGATAGAACATAATAATGGAAGGGTACTAAATACAGCAGTCGTTTCTTATATGCTACCTGCCTTGCAGATTGGACCGCACCGCAAATAAGCCTGGATCGAGTTTACATAAATGCACAATAAATATATGGTTATGGCCTTGTGATTTGTGATTGTATAAAACTGTGTGTGTATGAGTGACTTAAATTAAGACATATAATTTAATTAGCAAAATAACAAACACTATATATTTAGCAAAATAATTAAATAATCTATTGATTAAATATTTCATATCTATAGCTATAGTTTTACCATAAATTATATAAATAAATTATAAACAAACAATAAAGAATGTGTGCATTGACTAAATAATATCCTAAAGGGAATCAGTGGGGGGGGGGGGGTAGGATGAAACGCTCCAGCTCAAGATGCGCCATCCGACTTCAAATACCAGAAAATCGCGCCCAACTTGTCAACAGCAGTTCATGCGGACTAATCCGCATGTATGCTCCGTCAGTAAGTACTGTACCGCTTAGTAGTAGCAGGTTGGTACCGCTCCGCACCCCAGTCTAGTAAGGCAGGGTAATAAATACAGCAGTCCTTTATTATATGAGTCTGCTGAAAGTCGATTGGCCCACAAAAGGCAGATCCATCTCACACCCAAACCTAATTATAAGGCCTAATTCTAGGCCCAGTTCACTAACACCATGTGGACTGACCTCATCAAAACTGTCAGATGTCATAAAACTGTTAAAGCAGGGGTCTGCAGAGCGCCGATTGGCCACCACCCGGCAGATTCCCCTCACACCCAACCCATCTCGTCCATATGCCTATCTAATTGTATTGCATATTGAAATGCTGGGTGTGAAGGGAATTTTTCTGTCCTGAAAACTCCCCAGGCACACTTAGGGTCAACCTTTCCTGGTGCCTGGCGCGGGGCTCGAACCTCTGAAGGGAGTTTAACCCTCCTAAAAACCCACAGGTTTTGAGATGCCTTGGGTGGGGTTCGAACCCTGGTTAGTGACCATGACCCCTCATAGGTCAACCAGGCCCGCGCGCTAACCCACTGTACTACCACGGACGTACAAAAGTATAGTACGTAACCTTAGTCCGATTTGTAAGAACCAGGTGATAGTCTCGTGGTGATTCACGTGATGAGTTTATTGGACTTCCCATCAACGACTATTTTACACTATACCTGACATCAACTCGGGTAGTACATTATTGGGGTTGCGGGATATTTTCGAGGGCATTACACATATTTTCACGTAGCCTACACATGCAGTTATACACACACATAGGCCTACTTTTACACACACACACACACATATACAAGTTTTCAAATATACCTAGGCAAAATGTATAATAACAAAGTATTGTAATCGAGGTTACTATAATATATTAATTGTAATGTATCACCTAACGTACGAATGTGTATTGACTAAATAATAGCCTAAAGGGAATCAGTGGGAGAGTAGGATGAAACGCTCCTGCTCAAGACGCACCATCCGACTCCTAATACCAGAAAATCGAGCCCAAATTGTCAATAACTTCGTTGCTGTTTGGCGATATAGTCTTACCATCTCTTGCAAATTAATTATCGAGTTATATCAAATTATAACTGCCTTTAAGCTCAATTATATTGATAAATAGATCTCATTCAACGTATATATATATATACACGAACAAAGATATTATTTGACAGATATGCAGGCATTTATATATTGTATAAGATGTATAGTCACCTATACATGGTGGCTGTGGGTTTAGTGCCTGTGAACTCTTGATGTCAAACCTGTTCAAAAATGATATAAACATGCACTTCAAGACAATAGTGGTGACCTAGATTGGATAAATGATTCGTCAAGAAGTGAGTCAGTCACTGGGGAACAGTGTGTTGTTCCTAACACTCTCATATGGAAGTGAGACATGGACAGGTGCAGGTATTGAGGGATAAGCCTTTACAATGGCACCTCGTATCTACATTCTACTTTTCCTTTTTTTTGTGCTGAAAAGTGTAGAGAGGGGAGAAGGGGTGTTGGAGAGAGGAAGCTGTAGCAAGTAACGATCGAGGAACTCTCCAAACTGGGAGCTGTGGAGATGAATTCAGTGTACTAGGCCTATCTCAGAATGGCAGCTGGTATGATGAATAGGCTAGATTATAAATGGGCCATGTTATGCCCTGTTTTTCTACAGGATTAACTTGGGTAATGTGAGTTCTAACTGACTGGGTATAGAAGGCTGCATGCACAAAACAAGGTATGAGGAATAGAGAACACAAAATAAACACACGGTAACAAGACACACGATCACGTTTATTGATATACACACTTCTGTAGTTTTCTTGATGATGATTAATAGGAAGCATAAGAAGGTATCGGGAATTTAGATAAAGGTTAAATTACATATCACTGGTACATGAAATATCCCAATAAATAGTTATAATATAATTCGTCGATGGGTGTAATCCAGTCCCCCACACACGGCTAGTTCAATTGCATGACATGTAGGAATGTTCACATAATACAATATCGATACAATGAACTTAGCTTAGAGGACTGGTGATGTAGGACTGTTGTTATAAATTAGTATTTGTAGCACATGGTGAACTGTGGGTTGAGTCAGAGCCGGGGGAGGAGATGTTGACTGTATGGTGTTGATTGAGAGACTAAAGGGCCGGCGTCCGATCGCTTCGCGAAATTACATATGGCTGCCGGCTCATAATAATTATAACCCATAACTTGGTTTCATAATACATCTAGAGCTGATGTAGATATTTATACATTACAGTTAATATTTAACCTAACTTAAGAATAAACTACAATACACAAAGAACCAGCCGAAATCGTACAAGCGATACGATACCGCCAAATTCAAATGTCCTATTGGACCAAAACCTGTCGGGATCATTACCCTATTCCCGACAGAAGGTATGAACACTCGTACAAGACAAATGATAGAATTGAACAACACTAGCATAAGTGGATCTGGATGGAGCCTAGTCTCCCACTTCCAACGTTCAGGTATTAATCTTCTGATCACTGGCTTTATTCCCAAGTTTATATACTGGAGACCATCAATGTTACTTATAGATTCAAATTCACTGGTAGATTTATTACTGGTAGCTCTGGTGCACAAGTAGTAGTTCACAGACTAGATTAGACACGCGTATTTTAGAGCACGGGAATTCTAGTAACCTCCTAGGGGGTACTGATCTAAGTTTTATATTCTTATAGCAGAAACACGTAGAACGCAAATCAGTGGGCGAACATTAGATATCACTAGGGTTTCACTTCTATGTAATAGTATCTGGATATATGGGTAATTACGAGAGTCAATATCGCCTGTTAATTAATAAACACTGATAGTGATATGCTTAGCACTTCCTAATGGAATGGTTATATATGAATTATACTGGGGCAAAGATATAGCCACTTCATAGAAATATTAATAAGTGAGTCTCTAAATAGCACTGTAACACTGTAGTACTGATAGAGTGAATCTTGGGTAGTATTTGTAAAATGCCCCAGAACGAGAAGCCCACCACAGAAGCCACGAGCGAACACCACACAGAAACACCCGAAAGAAAGGTCCACAGAACGAAAGGACCAGCTGACCGAGCCAACCAGTTCAGACAGGCCCAAGCCCACAGGGCTAAGCAGCTCCAAACCACACCTGCCTACCCCTTCTAAACACTGACCTTTCCCACACCTCACATACACTACCCCTCGTGTCCTACACCTCTACCTACATGATGACGAACATAAATACACCTTAAAGTTAATACACCCATGCTCTGTCCCTAAGTTTAGGATATTAATATCAACATACCCTAAAATACCTTGTCTTGCCAGACTAAGTTTCTGAAGACCAATCGCCCCCATAAATCTATGTATTCAATCCTTAGGTTAATGATTAATATCAACATGCCCTAAAATACCTTGTCTTGCCAGACTAAGTTTCTGAAGACCAATCGCCCCCATAAATCTATGCACTCAATCCTTAGGTTAATTATTAATATCAACATACCCTAAAATACCTTGTCTTGCCAGACTAAGTTTCTGAAGACCAATCGCCCATAAATCTATGCACCATCGCCCTATAAATCTATGTATTCAATCCTTAGGTTAGTTATCTTTATCCGCCATTGTGTTCATCTTTTCCATTTACTTTTCCACAATTGTTATACGTCTTCCACTCACCTCCTTCGTATCCACAGTCCACACTACTCCATTTTGCTTCGTGTCCTACACCTCTTACCCGCCCGACTCTACCTATGATGATGAACAGGAATATACATTCATATTAAAAACACCCATGCCCTGTCCCTAGGTTGAGCCAATGCCAACCAATCAGACAGCCATATATCTATGTATGTTCTTCCATCCGAGAAGTAGATGTTAAAACCCCATGTCCAAATTAATAAGAGATTAAGATACCCACGGGTACACCAGTGATATAGAACCATTGCCCCCGTAAGACCTAGACAGCCATGACTGAAGATGTTAGCCACCATGCTATAACTTAATGCTTACCCCAACCAGAGATTGTATAGATAACCTTTTCTTTGTCCATTGCCATCATAGTATCACGAAACAATAACGAAGTACCCCTACGAACTGCCGCTTTTCTTTGGTCTATATTTCATAGAAAATGCAGTTCCCAGGGACAACTAGACGTACAAAAACTTGTGTCAACTAATAGTGTCCATAACCCCTCATATTGACGAGTAATAATACACCATGTTTTTCCCTACTTTATCCACAGTCAAGCACACACCTACAGTTAACCTCCTTCTCCCCCCACAGCCCCACAGTCCACATGATTCTATCTTTTCCAGACTCATATACCACCCCATAGTTGCATCCCCCGGTAGCATTTGGCTAACGTACTTTCCCTGTCCTTTCAAACTCCAATATCAACTGTAGCCTAATGCCACCCCCACGCCCGGAGACCTTAGGGTCAAATTTCCACGTAGCCCCCTGAACTCCCCCCCTCTCATTAACACCCCGCGCTCCTCGACTCTTGTCCGACCTAGCCTCTCCCTCATACCTCTTGAAGATCCTTGATTTTTCCGTTGCTAACGCTCTCCAACCTTTTATATATATACTCCTATCCAGCCTACCTTCCCTTAGTAGGCCGGAACAACCTTAGAACTTTACTAACCCCTTGCATGCCATCTATTCTCTTACAACCCATTCACAACCCTGCACCCAATGGTCGTCGGTGCGAGGTTAGCCGCCTCGCCAGTAACTAACTTCTTTTGCCATACTTCCAGATAAATGTGGCAGAGTTAGCAACCCAGTCTCCACCACATCCAGCAAACCATACAATTAACAACCAACCGATTAAAACCAGCTAGCCAAGGCACCTTCGGTTTTGGTATTAAGGACACCCACATCTGTCTCATAAACAGAGGGTTATTACAAACACTGGTGATATGGCAAGCCCCTAGCCACAGCCGCCGGATGACCATCCCAGAGAGAGGGCGCCCAGCTACCCCTTTTTACCAACCCGAGGAGGGAGATCCCCACCCCTGTGGAGGTATACCTGACCCTTGTTTTGACTTCCGGGTCATTGCCAGGTAGCACAGGAATTCTTCCTATCAATGAACTAACCATGCATGACTAACACCTTTACTAACCTCTATTAACTCACAATAAACCATTTACCTTTCTTGCATACTCTGATCACTAAATTAGCACCTCAGCTATACCATAGAATGAAGATTGAACAATCTAAGAGAGATGCTCCTATCACAGCTGTCCCCATCCTCCTCGCAAAGTAGATCCAGTCTCTCTCCCCTAAATACTTCCAGTATAGCCAAAATAGTACCTCTTACTAAGGCTCAGTTATATCACATTATGAAGGCTCCCTATAGCCATGTGCCACAACAGTAATCACCACCTTACCTAGTCCCCGTATCTATTGAGAGCTCAAATAAGTCCATAAGACTCGAGATCCCTATGGCCTACAGGGCCCAAAACCGAGCCTATAAACCCAGCTCCAGTCCCCAGTAAAATCAGTTGAAAGATAGACACCAATCCAGGTCGGTCACCAGAGTTAACCTTGAGCTCTATCCTTGTTGGTTGCTGAGAAGTGAGTTCCAGAGCTGGCAGACTCCGTGGCAGATTTGGATAGAAGGACCTGTCCACGTACTTGAGAACTTCCTACATATGGACAACCTGGACGGCCGCGGAACCAGTCGTTAGCCCCCAACATCACGGACGCAAGATAACCCGGACCAGACCAATCAAATACTACCCAAGATTCACTCTATCAGTACTACATTACTACAGTGCTATTTAGAGATTCACTTATTAATATTTCTACGAAGTGGCTATATCTTTGCCCAGTGTAATTCATATATAACCATTCCATTTGGGAAGTGCTAAGCGTATCAGTGTTATTAATTAACAGGCGACATTAACTCTCGTAATTACCTTTATCCAGATATTATTACATAGAAGTAAAACCCTAGTGATATCTAACGTTTGCCCACTGATTTGTGTTCTACGTATTTCTGCCATAAGAATATAAAACTTAGATCAGTACCCCCTGAGGTTACTAGAATTCCCGTGCTCTAAAATACGCGTGTCTAATCTAGTCTGTGAACTACTACTTGTGCACCAGAGCTACCAGTAATAAATATAACAGTGAATATGAATCTATAAGTAACATTGATTTTTTTTTTTTTTTTTTTTTTTTTTTTTTTTTTTTTTTTTTAAAGAGACAATGAACGGAGGAAGGAAAAACACAGATAAAACAAAAAGGTCCATGTGCCTAAAGGCATCCTCCATTCATAAAATGTTTGTAACAACTGGATTTAAACATTTGCAGATTGTAAGTTTGTGGAAAGCAATTCGAGGGAAGTGAATTCCAAAGAGTAGTAGCTCTGGGGATAAATGAACTCTGATAAGCAGAAGTTCTGCATTGTGGAGGAGAAAGTGTAAATTCATGGGCGCTCTCAGCTGCCCTAGTTCTACGCGGAAAGATGTGGAGAGGCGGCACAATTGAAGCAAGTTCCTCGGTATGGTCTCCAGTATAAACCTGTGAATTAAAGCCAGTGATCAGAAGATTAATACCTGAATGTTGGAAGTGGGAGACTAGGCTCCATCCAGATCCACTTATGCTATTGTTGTTCAATTCTATATTTTGTCTTGCACGAGTATTTCAGAAGTGGTATATCAAAAAACGTGATCATGTATCTTGTTACCGTGTGTTTATTTTGTGTTCTCTATTCCTCATACCTTGTATTGTGCATGCAGCCTTATATACCCAGTCAGGTAGAACTCACATTACCCAAGTTAAACCTGTCGAAAAACAGGGCATAACATTGGCGGCAGCGGTGGTTCTTGATTCGGATAAAAGGTTGCATTACATTGCAAGTTTGGAACAGCAAGAACACGATAACATCATGGCGCACCGTTCTCACATTCCCATCCCACATTATGATGGAGAAACTTACGAGATCGAAACATTCATGGACATAGCGAAAAACATACTTGACTTAGTTTATACCACGGACGCAGAAAAGATAGCCGTGACATTAATGCACCTGGGAAAAGCCATTTCCCTGGTTGCCTACCAAGTGCACCCTGCTCTCACATGGGACGAATGTTGCACAATAGTGATAGAGGCCATTAAGCCTTCGTTGGGCGTTTTCGTAGCCCACAACCGTCTCCAAGACACTAAATTCGAAGGTGATCTAGATGCCACAGTGAATAAGATCGCCCAACATATCAAAGTGTTTTTCCCCACATTGACCAGAATCCAGCAAGAACAGCAGATTCTGGTCAACCTTGTATCAAAATTGCCCTCAGCAGTAAAGGATCATTTCCGTGTGCACGATTTCGTCGGATATCAAAAAGATCTCATCACGATCCGACGTATTTTGGCCATGCACACAGAAACACTCACCCAAATCACTGTAATCAAGAGGTTCCCCACACACCCGCAGCACCTCGACAACCAAAACCCCAAGGCTCAAACCTTCAACTCCAAGAATGCCTACCCATCCTCATCCTTCCACAACAAACCTACCTACCCTTCCGGCAAGCCTCAACCCAGTAGACCCCGGTTCCAACCTACCCAGCCACGCAGAATCTTCAACCGGAACAAAACCTACAACACCTACCAAAGTAAAAACCCTACCTTAGTAACTATCAACCCCTATGATTTCCCTGCCTGTAATGCTCAGTGTGCCCTCCATCAAATTCGTGACTCTGCCAAACCTCGCCCCTGTACTCCTCGCATTTCTGTAAATGAAGAGGAGTGGGGACAAGAGGAAGAAATGGAGGCAATGTACACCGAAGACATAGCCCCCCATATCATGACCTCAGACGATACCGAGGAAGCCCTGGAGGAGGTAGATACCGACCCCCAGGATTTTAAAGTATCCCCCGCCCACGATGGGCTCGGCGGGGGACGCCATAACTGATTGCACTGCCCCCATTTATTACATGGCCAAAATCAAGGACATTCCTGTCCGCTTGTTAATCGACACGGGAGCTGCCAAGTCATGTCTGTTCAAGTCTTATTATGATCAGCACCACCGACTATTTGGCCCCTTGTTAACCACCATAGCAGAACTAATCTCAGCTACTGATACTTACTTAAATCTCCTAGGAGACACTTTGCCCCTGTCAGTAACTACTCCTGCCCCCCATGCTCGTTGTTATCACACGTTCACAGTATTTTCCTCCCACTGTAAACATTACGATGGTTTCCTTGGACTTGACCTCCTTCAAAAACTCCAGGTCCAGATTGACTGCAGCCAAAGGCTGATCTCATTCAAAAACAAATTCCAGCCCAAAGCCTCTGACAAACCAATCACGCAGAAACCCATTCACAGAAAGAAAAAACACCTTCCCCCTCAACAAACCCTGAGTCAGGGTTACCAAGTTGCAGCTAGCACTAAGGTGACTCCTAAACCCTAACCTTGCCCCGAGTTCTCTCAAAATATCACCCAATTCAGTAAAAAAATGCCTCAACAAACGAAAGAAGACAAGTCCAAGCAACTCCCTCTCGGTAATCCCCTCAATTCTCGTAACTCTGTCCAGGATAAATCCTCCCATGTTTTCAGGACAGACTCTGATATATGTAACCATAATTCTATCAAATGTTTATGTACACATGTTTCCAGAGAAAATGCCGACCGATGTACCCAACAATGTTTTCCCCATGCCCCCAGAAATTTTCAGCTATCCCACAACCAACAACAATTCCCTTGTGACAGTTTTCCGTCAGTAGATCCCTTCCCCCCCCCCCCCCACACAATTCACACCCCTACAAAATTTCACAACCCCACACTTGACTCGCCCTCTCATTACCAACAAACTCACCAGTCCCACATAACCTTTAACCAGACCGTTACTGCCACCAAGAAAATTCCCCACATTCGTCCTGTTAACAACCCCAAATCAATACACCAGTCCTCCACCAATAACCCATGTTCTACACCTAACTCTTTCCCCACCAACCCTCCGCAGTCCCCCCAACAAATCCCGTTTTCTAACTCGCTCACCTCTCACCACCCTGACCCTCCCGCACGCGCTGTTAATCCCCCCCTCACGCGTGCCGACCGAGGAACACAACCATGTTCCCACCATGCCCCCAGAAATGTCCAGCAATTCCACACCCACCCCAATTCCCCTTGTGACAGTTTTCCGTCAGTAGCTCCCTTCCACCCCCACACAATTCACACCCCTAGAAAACTTCACAACCCCACACTTGACTCGCCCTCTCATGACAAACAAAACCACCAAATCCATATAAACTCCAAACAAACCGTCACTGCCACCGACAAAGCTCCCCAAATTCGTCCTTCTAACAACCACCAATCCTTACATCAGTCCTCCACCAATAACCCATCTTCTATACCTCACGCTTCCCCCACCAACCCTCCACAGTCCCTCCAACAAATTCCGTTTTCTAACTCCCTCACACCGCGCCCCACTGATCCTCCCACACGCGCCGTTAATCCCCCCTCACGCGTGACCCCCACCAAAGTGACCTTTCCCCCATTATGCTTACCAAGCACCTGCTCGCCAGTCAGTCCCCCACCATCATTAGCCCAGCTGTAGTTCAAGATAAATGCCAAATTCCCCCCCGCCATCAAAAATGGGTGAACCTTCGACCCATACCCCAAACTCACATGATATTTTCCCCCACTACCACGTCCACCAACCCCAATAGTTGCCTCTTACAACCCGCCATCATTTCCGCTCGCATCAACCACATTCTCGTGGCAAATATCTCTGAGGAATCCCTGGCATTACCAAAAGGTCTCATTATAGGAGACCTCGAAACTTTTGATGACCTCCCCATAGATTTTAATGACACCCCTGCCAGCCTCCAATTGCCCCCTCTCCCGGACACATTATCCGACCACCAAAAACACGGCATGTACGACCTATTACTAGAGTTCAGTGACGTGTTTGCCCAACAACCCACCGAAATCGGACAGACCGATGTAGAACAACACATCATTAACACCACAGGCCCCCCATACGACAACCATCCCGTAGGAAAAATCCCATACAACGTCAGGAAGAGGAACGCCAAGTCCAAGAGATGTTAGAGGCCGGTATTGCCACCCCGTCCATTAGTCCCTGGTCTTTCCCTGTTGTCCTAGTCAAAAAGAAAGATGGGTCAACCCGTTTTTGCGTCGATTACAGGAGGTTGAATGACGTAACCATTAAAGACGCTACGCCATTACCCCGGATAGACGATTCCCTTGACTCCCTATACGGATCCAGATGGTTCACTACCCTCGACTTGCAAGCAGGGTATTGGCAAGTGCCTATTAAGGCCGAGTACCAAGAGAAAACAGCATTTTCCACTAGTGGTGGCCACCACTACGAATTTAACGTCCTACCTTTTGGCCTCTGTAACGGACCAGCCACTTTCTCCCGTTTGATGGAAGCGGTATTACATGGCCTAACCTGGGAAACCTGCCTAGCATATCTAGACGATATTATTGTGTACTCACCAACCTGGGAAGAACACCTCCTCAGGTTAAGACAAGCCCTTCAAAGAATCCGAGCCACCGGGTTGAAATTAAAACCCTCAAAGTGCGAGATTGCCCGAAATAAGGTAGATTTCCTCGGACACGTAATATCTGAACATGGTATTGCACCAGACTCAAAGAAACTTCAAGCCATACAAAACCAACCCCCACCCACCACCGTTAAAGGAGTACGTTCGTTTCTAGGTTTAGCCACATACTACAGACGTTTCGTCCCTCACTTTGCCACCATAGCCAGACCCCTCCACCAACTCACCCACAACCTGGACACCTGAAAGAGACCTCGCATTTAACACTTTGAAACAAAAGCTAATCGAAGCCCCTATTGTCGCTTTCCCTGACTACCATAAACCTTTCCGTCTTTATACCGACGTATCTCTGTACGCCATTGGTGCAGTTTTAGCTCAAGTCAGAGACGGAGAGGAATATGTGATAGCGTATGCCAGCTCCACCCTCAACCAAGCACAACAGAATTATGCAGCCACCAAGAGAGAGTGCTTAGGGATCATTTGGGCACTCAGCCATTTCCGGTCATTTGTGTTGGGCGCAAAACTCGATATAATAACCGACCATCAATCTTTGCAATGGTTGCGTAAGTGCGAAACCAACTCGGCCATTTTGGTACGTTGGAGGGAGACACTAGAGGACTACGACTTTACAATACAGTATCGTCCAGGCAAACTCCACACCAATGTAGACGCCCTGTCACGTTTGCCAGTACCAAAAGACCCCCCCACCAACCTAGCCGCCTTACAAAACACTGAGCTTTTATCTACCCCCATCCACCAACATAATTCCCCCTCAGCCCCCTCCCTAATTCAATCTTGGGAAACGAGAATCAGACCACCCTGGATACCGTTAAACGTCTTCAGGAAACTGACTCGCTGGGGAGATCAACTTGCCACAGACTCCGGTCACATAGTCTTAGACCCCACCATTGCCCACGACTACATGATTGCCATCCACGAGGGATACGGCATACACCTTGGACAAAAGAAGATGTTAAAAATCTTCACAGACCAATACTGGACCAGAATCAGAATCAGAATGTGAGGTGAGGACTCACTAGATGTGAAATAAGAGAGATCAGATCAAGACAAGTGGGGGTTAAAAATGAAGAGTTGAAGAGTATGAAAAGATGGTGGGCTGTCCACCTAGCTATTGTTTATGTTAAGTATACTGTGTATCCGCAAAAATTCCCGTCGCGAGCAACTACAGCCACCCCTGGCTTCTCCATATTTCCTTTCCAGAAAGATGGGCCCGATAGGTCCCCTGCCTGGGGTCCGCCATGGCGGGCCCCAGGCAGGAGAACTATCGTTTATATATATTGACTTCATTAGGAAAACCATATTGAGTGGACAGTCAAGGGCTCAAGCAGTGCACCAGCTTGAGAGCAACGCCACTTGACTGCCCCTATAATTATGTGGTACTGTGGGATTGTTTTGAGGCACTGACAACTCCCTCACAGGGTCGGTGCTACCCCGGAGGGATCCGTACTAGCACTCTGGTAAGTAAGTCATGGGATACTGACGGAAGTATTGCTGGGTGCTCTACCACATTCCCCGTCTGCATTTCCCCTGGTTGAGTCTTATCGGTTCCGTTATATTGAGTGTCATATTCAGTTATGGTCGAATTTGATGAGTTTTAATTAGATAGAGTTTGCCTCAGTTATGATGTAAGTTATCTTGCCTTGCTTCCTCCCGATCATATCGCCAGTTTACCCCTCCAGCTAGAGCCAAGACCACATTGAAGTGATCCTTGGCTCAGCCTTGAGACACACCTGGCTAATAATGATCAGAAATTCGGCTGGAATGGCTTATTTAGTGATGTTATAACAGGTGGTCGCCTTATTAGTGATATATAATGTTTTTACCCTGCTTCCTCCCGGTCATATTGCCAGTTAGCCACTCCAGCTGGAGCCAAGGTGACACTAAAGTGTTCCCTGGTTCAGCCTTGAGGTGCATCCAGCTAATATTGATCGGAAATTCAGCTGAATCCATATCATTCTAAATGAATCTTGGTTCGGGTAGTGGTGCTTCTACAATGGTCCTGGAAGTGGGGAACCAACTGTGACCAATGTGGTCTCCCTGTATCCAGTCCATAACGGGGTCGTTCATTTGACTGTATTTTCTCACCAGATTTTTTGCTCTTTCCGCTAGTTTTATGTTCATGGGACATATATTAGCCTCCATGTGCATTTCCTCTGTTGTCTTAGTGTATGGGAAGTATTCATTGAATGAGAATCTTAGTGCTCTATTTTGAATTTTCTGTAGCTGTGATATCTGGGTTTTGCTTAGGGCACATAATGGTATCGCTGGGTATTCTATTACAGGTAGTACAAAGGATTTGACAAGTTGCAGTTTTATATGCTGTGGGAGATCTTTTAGTTTGTATAGCTCACTTAATGCTTGTTTCCCCTTAATTGTTAAGTCCTTGACATGTCTGCAATAACCTGTTGTAGTGATCTGTAATCCCAATATTTTACCTTTATGTGCATAATCTATAAGCTCTCCGTTTGCTACTACTTCCTCGTATTTTTTGTTTGCAATATTGATTAGCGCGAATTTAGTCTGGTTAGTTTTTATTTTCCAGCTTTTTTCAAACGCATTGATTTTTTCTATTTCTGCACCAACAAGTTCTGCCATAAGTCTTCTTGATTTTCCTCTGTGAGTGATAATTTGAGTTATGTCGTCGGCATATGTGATATTATGGCAATCCATTGCAGGCTCGGGCATATCTCTGGTGTAAATAGTGTATAAGGTTGGCGAAAGGATTCCCCCTTGAGGTACTCCACTTTTTATTACTATTTCTGGCCCCATTATTGTTCCCACACGTATACTGACTGTGCGGTCCATGAGGTAATCACATAATATTTTTTCAAAGTAGGAAGGTAAGCCTAGTTGTAATATTTTGAATTTGAGTCCCTCATGCCACACCTTATCAAATGCCTTCGACACGTCACGTAGAACTATTGAGCATTGGTCACGGCGACTCTTAGCATGGGCTAATATTTCAGAAGTAACCAAAAGTGCTGTGCCTGTGCCTCGGTGTTCCCGGAACCCATGTTGCGAGCTTGGCAGTAAATTGTTATGGTTGAGATGTGATTTTAGCCTTGTATTGATGATTTTTTCTAATAATTTTCCGGGTACTTCCAATAAGGTGATTGGTCTATAGTTTCTTGGGTTGAAAGGTGATTTAGATCCCTTTGGTATTAAGTTAATAATACCCTTTTTCCATTTGTCTGGAAAATAGCCTAGGCATAGTGAATCATTAAATATCTCAACAAGTTGCTTTAGGGCTCCTTCGGGGATATTTAATAGAATAAGTTTATTTATATTACTATAACCCGGGGTGTTATTTTTCAGTTTGTGTATCAGGTGTTTAACTTCTTCTATTGTCGCATTTCTTGTCGTTTGGCTTGTATTGTCGAATCTGGTGTGGTCTATATGGATGAAAGGTATGGTTCTTTCTAAATTCCTATTTAGGTATGTGTGCACCTCCTCCTCCTTTTCATCATCAAAGTCTTGGTTTTCCTCTTCCGAGATTTTGAAGACATCCCTCCATATGTTCCTGAAGATTTCCTCTTTTTTCTTGCTGTCATAAATTTTGTTATTATCACTGTCTAGAACATATGGGGGGGATGTATTTGCCGTCCCTTTCATTGTCTTAATTTTCTGCCAAAAAGATACAGGGTTTTTTGCATTATCAATTAGGTATTGGACATTAGATTCCCAGTTTTTGCTACTGCTGTCTCGGCATTCATTAACCAGTAGTTGTTTTAGCCTTTTATAATGGTTATAATCTACCCAGGTCCAACCGTTTCTAATGCTGTTGTTGTAAAGTCTGGTGAAGCAAGCTTGGATATTTCTAATTTTGTTATTTATGATAGGTTTTGATATGGTCTTTTTCGATCCCATTGGGATTGCCCCCTGTATACCCTTTAGAATCGCTTCATACCAGTCATTTATTTTTTTGTCCACAATCTCCATTCCCTCATAACCACTCCAGTCATAATCGTTCTGGATTTCAGAGTTGACTATTTCTCTGAAGAGATCCCAATTTGCTTTATTAAATAATGGTCTTTCTACTGTGGGTTCAAGGATTGCTTTCGAAGTTATTGTAAGGAGCACGGGAAGGTGATCTGAAGATGTCAGTGGTCCAGTTTCGATTTTGGTATTATGATAAGTTTGAGTGTTGCTAATGATGATATCTGGGGTAGTAGCTGCATTATGACATAAGTATGTGGGAAAATATGGTCCTAGATGAATCATCCTATGGTCTATGAATCGCATAAGGTTTTTGCCCACATTGTTATCTGTATTGTGACCAATTCTTCTGTGCTTGGCATTTAGATCTCCAATTATATACATGGGTTCATTATTATACAGCAGTTTATGAAAATCAGGAAACGGCAGGAAAGGTCTTCTTGGGGGCAGATATGTGGTAGCTATGTTGATTGGTCCTGTATTTGTATAAATCTTCAGGCTTAAGACGTCTGTATGGAAGTCTTCATCAAGTTTATGTTTAATATTTGTCTTAATCAACACTGCTGAACCATCATTTCGTTCACTACTCGAGTTTATTTTGTAAGTTATATAACCAGATATGTTGATAGTTTGGTCAGGTTTCGCTCCATGGCTATTAAGTGTTATGATATCTGGATCCAGTTCTTTGTATATATTTGCCAACTCCGTTTTCCGGGTTTCCCAGTGGAGAACATTGTGATGAACTATTCTGATGGTCTCCATGTTAATACTGGACCCCCAACCCCTCCAAAATTGCACAACAAGTGACAGAATCCTGCAAACCTTGTTTATTGGGGAAGGATAGATCACGCACCCCAGGCCCAGCTGGTACCATTTCTGCCAACAAACCGTTGCAAGTCCTATCCCTCGACATCATGGGCCCGTTTCCTTCTTACGCTGGCAACCGCTATATCGTCACATTTGTTAACGTATATTCAAAAAATTTAATCGCCTGCCCAGCTAAAGACCACACAGCCACCACAGTCGCCACACTGCTTGCCACAGAAGTATTCCCTATATTCGGTCTGCCCCTTGCTCTTCTATCCGACAATGCCCCCGAGTTTAGTGGACACGTTTGGCAACAATTCACCCAACAATGCGGTATTAAGATTAGACACTCATCCCCATACTGGCCTCAAGGAAATG
This sequence comes from Paralithodes platypus, assembly GCA_032716605.1. Taxonomy (NCBI): domain Eukaryota; kingdom Metazoa; phylum Arthropoda; class Malacostraca; order Decapoda; family Lithodidae; genus Paralithodes; species Paralithodes platypus. The sequence goes on from CM064505.1 coordinate 38,250,522, forward strand.
CTATATGCGAACGCAGCCATCGCACCATTAACAATCAGTTACGTACAAGAATGATTGCTCTTAACACCTCAGACTGGCCATCACAACTAAAGATGATACAATGGGGCATGAACACCTGTCCCCGAGAAGACGGTATTTCCCCTCATGAAAGTGTTTATGGCGTACCCCCCCTGTTACTGCCGTTCCATCATCACGCTCACCTCCCCTCCAACACCTCCACAATTGACCCATTGCAACATCTGCAAAACACCCTCCATACCGCCCAAACCTGTCAAGACACCAAAACGGATAACCCCGATGATAAAAACCCTTTCGCCATCCATGACACCGTAATGGTAGCCAACCTCCCTGTCACCAACAAATTAGGCCCTCGCTATGTCGGGCCCTACACCGTCATACAAGTCCCAAATGCCTTTCAAGTCACCATCGATTATCACGGCGTGACTCGCACGTTCCGAACTAGATTCGTCCGAGCGTTTAAACCTCTAAAGCCACAAGACATTACCCCACCCCACACGTCCGACCCTGAATTAAACACCCCTACTCACCCTTCCACTCAGGCTATGAATATTCCCATACAAACCCCTAAGGGCCTAAGCCCTCCAGCACCGAACCGACAAATCATTCCTCAACATACCCCCCAAACTAACCTCCACAAACCCCAAGCCCCCACTATCACACCCTCCTCCACCATGACACCTTCCTTCACTTCTGATAGTCAAGTACCTCCCCAACTTATCCAAGTACGAAAACCTCCATCCACAACCCCGACCACAACGGAAACCCTCCCGTCTAGCCCTGACATACCTCCACCAGGCACCACAGTGAGAAAACCACCACCCCCACCCCAAACCAAGTACACACCCAACCGCACCACACAATCTACCTCAGTAACCTCACGCTACAACTTACGCCCACGACAAAAAAAAATTAAAACCTCCAGAAAACACACCCTGCTAACCAAGTTCCGTAGGGCTGCCAGACCACTACCCTCCTACTCCTCCTCCTCCTCCTCCTCTTCTTCTTCTTCGTCGAATTCTCCTCCACAAAGGGAAAGAAGACGAATAATCACCAGTAAACACCATAAACCCTCTAACTATATTCCAGAAGTAACAACCCCCACCCCCCCACGAAAACACATACCTTCCTCTTCAACCTCATCCCCTCTCAACCCCCCCCTCATTACCCCGAATGACCTGCTAGATCTACCCCCCCACCAAGCACCCATAAAACCGCCTACTTCCACCACCAGCAAATCACTGACCTCACCAAAGGACACACCCCACACACGTCCCTACCCCCAACCCTCCAACTTAAATCTCCACTCCCTACCCACCCGTCTAGCCCCCCCTTTCCCCTCCACTATCCCCGCAACCCCACCCTCACATCAACCAACCTCCTCATCTCATCGAATCCCCAACCAACCAACCCCCTAAAAAATTCCCCCACAAAGTCACCCCTGAGAGAACCCCCATACATACCCCCACCAAATCCTCTTCCATTTCTCCTACCACCCTCACCCAACAAAAACCCCCACACGCATCTACCTCTCAAATAACCCCCGACCTCGTCCCCAATAAATGCCCTTCACCTGTAATACGTTCTTCCCCTCAATATAAAACATCGTCGAGCGACTCAAGTCCCACGACAAACATCTACCTTCCCACCAGGACCTCCAAAGGTAGAATAATCAACAGACCCATCAGATTTAAAGACAATTATACAAAAACAACACCCCGTTCTGACACTAAAGACCCAAGCCACACAACACACACACCCCCTCCTTCTCACACACCTCCTTCACGCACCTTACCTAAACCGATCTTGCGCATTGCCTCACTATATTTCCCCAGCCTACAACACCGCCCAAGAAAACCCCCAAAACCCCAGACTCATATCCCCCCTTCATCCCCAGCTCCGTTTTCACGCGTTAATCCCTCCCCTTCGGTTAGCAACCCATTCACCACACAGACCTCCTGTCAGTCCCACACACCCCACTCCGACCCCCACGGGGGAAAACTACAAACCATTCATACGAAAAGTTAAAGTAAAAACCCCCACTGGACGCTTAGCCCGTCTACAACGCCCACATCAAGCCCGGGCAACCGCCCTCCACAACACAGAGGACACATTCCTACAGGTATACATTGACCTGCAAAAGAAACCTGACCCTTGCTCTCTTGCTTGGTGGGACCTTCTAAATACCCTCAACATGACCCACCATGACTATGCTTCTTTTTACTTCACCCTTGAGGCTCGGGGACGAGCCTACAATGAAGGAGAGGGAAGTAAAATGCCCCAGAACGAGAAGCCCACCACAGAAGCCACGAGCGAACACCACACAGAAACACCCAAAAGAAAGGTCCACAGAACGAAAGGACCAGCTGACCGAGCCAACCAGTTCAGACAGGCCCAAGCCCACAGGGCTAAGCAGCTCCAAACCACACCTGCCTACCCCTTCTAAACACTGACCTTTCCCACACCTCACATACACTACCCCTCGTGTCCTACACCTCTACCTACATGATGACGAACATAAATACACCTTAAAGTTAATACACCCATGCTCTGTCCCTAAGTTTAGGATATTAATATCAACATACCCTAAAATACTTTGTCTTGCCAGACTAAGTTTCTGAAGACCAATCGCCCCCATAAATCTATGTATTAATTCCTTAGGTTAGTTATTAATATCAACATACCCTAAAATACCTTGTCTTGCCAGACTAAGTTTCTGAAGACCAATCGCCCCCATAAATCTATGTATTCAATCCTTAGGTTAATGATTAATATCAACATGCCCTAAAATACCTTGTCTTGCCAGACTAAGTTTCTGAAGACCAATCGCCCATAAATCTATGCACCATCGCCCCATAAATCTATGTATTCAATCCTTAGGTTAGTTATCTTTATCCGCCATTGTGTTCATCTTTTCCATTTACTTTTCCACAATTGTTATACGTCTTCCACTCACCTCCTTCGTATCCACAGTCCACACTACTCCATTTTGCTTCGTGTCCTACACCTCTTACCCGCCCGACTCTACCTACATGATGATGAACAGGAATATACATTCATATTAAAAACACCCATGCCCTGTCCCTAGGTTGAGCCAATGCCAACCAATCAGACAGCCATATATCTATGTATGTTCTTCCATCCGAGAAGTAGATGTTAAAACCCCATGTCCAAATTAATAAGAGATTGAGATACCCACGGGTACACCAGTGATATAGAACCATTGCCCCCGTAAGACCTAGACAGCCATGACTGAAGATGTTAGCCACCATGCTATAACTTAATGCTTACCCCAACCAGAGATTGTATAGATAACCTTTTCTTTGTCCATTGCCATCATAGTATCACGAAACAATAACGAAGTACCCCTACGAACTGCCGCTTTTCTTTGGTCTATATTTCATAGAAAACGCAGTTCCCAGGGACAACTAGACGTACAAAAACTTGTGTCAACTAATAGTGTCCATAACCCCTCGTATTGACGAGTAATAATACACCATGTTTTTCCCTACTTTATCCACAGTCAAGCACACACCTACAGTTAACCTCCTTCTCCCCCACAGCCCCACAGTCCACATGATTCTATCTTTTCCAGACTCATATACCACCCCATAGTTGCATCCCCCGGTAGCATTTGGCTAACGTACTTTCCCTGTCCTTTCAAACTCCAATATCAACTGTAGCCTAATGCCACCCCCACGCCCGGAGACCTTAGGGTCAAATTTCCACGTAGCCCCCCTGAACTCCCCCCCTCTCATTAACACCCCGCGCTCCTCGACTCTTGTCCGACCTAGCCTCTTCCTCATACCTTTTGAAGATCCTTGATTTTTCCGTTGCTAACGCTCTCCAACCTTTTATATATATACTCCTATCCAGCCTACCTTCCCTTAGTAGGCCGGAACAACCTTAGAACTTTACTAACCCCTTGCATGTCATCTATTCTCTTACAACCCCTTCACAACCCTGCACCCAATGGTCGTCGGTGCGAGGCTAGCCGCCTCGCCAGTAACTAACTTCTATTGCCATACTTCTAGATAAATGTGGCAGAGTTAGCAACCCAGTCTCCACCACATCCAGCAAACCATACAATTAACAACCAACCGATTAAAACCAGCTAGCCAAGGCACCTTCGGTTTTGGTATTAAGGACACCCACATCTGTCTCATAAACAGAGGGTTATTACAAACACTGGTGATATGGCAAGCCCCTAGCCACAGCCGCCGGACGACCATCCCAGAGAGAGGGCGCCCAGTTACCCCTTTTTACCCACCCGAGGAGGGAGACCCCCACCCCTGCGGAGGTATACCTGACCCTTGTTTTGACTTCCGGGTCATTGCCAGGTAGCACAGGAATTCTTCCTATCAATGAACTAACCATGCATGACTAACACCTTTACTAACCTCTATTAACTCACAATAAACCATTTACCTTTCTTGCATACTCTGATCACTATATTAGCACCTCAGCTATACCATAGTATGAAGATTGAACAATCTAAGAGAGACGCTCCTATCACAGCTGTCCCCATCCTCCTCGCAAAGTAGATCCAGTCTCTCTCCCCTCAATACTTCCAATATAGCCAAAATAGTACCTCTTACTAAGGCTCAGTTATATCACATAATGAAGGCTCCCTATAGCCATGTGCCACAACAGTAATCACCACCTTACCTAGTCCCCGTATCTATTGAGAGCTCAAATAAGTCCATAAGACTCGAGATCCCTATGGCCTACAGGGCCCAAAACCTAGTACTAAGTGTTATAGTACCAGTTTGACACTCACTTATTAACTTTCTATAAAGTGGCTATAACCTTGCCCAGTGTAACTCATATTTAACCATTCCATTTGGGACGTACTAAGCGTATCAGTGCTCATTAATTGGCAGGCGACATTGACTCTCGTAATTACCTTATTCAGATATTAAAACTCTAGTGATATCTAACGTTCGCCCACTGATTTGTGTTCTACGTATTTCTGCCATAAGAATATATAACTTAGATCAGTACCCCCATGAGGTTACTAGAGATTCCGTGTTCTACAATATACGCGTGTCTAGTCCTAACTGTGAGCTGCTACTTGGGCATGCGACCAGCCAGTAAGAGATCAAATCAGTGAAATTGAATTACATGAATATATTGAGGTATTCCAGTAAAATAAAACTTGCTAATTAAACCCGTGATCAGAAGAGTATACCTGAACGTTGGAAGTGGGAGACTAGGCTCCATCCAGATCCGCTAATGCTAGCAGTTCCCTTCTATTATTTGTTTTGTACGAGAATTACTATCTTTCCATGCTCTTTATTTACTTACTTCAATAAACTTGAACTTGTGTCGTGTTACCGTGTGTTTATTTTGTGTTCTCTATTCCTCATACCTTGTATTGTGCATGCAGCCTTATATACCCAGTCATTTAGAACTCACATTACCCAAGTTAAACCTGTAGAAAAACAGGGCATAACAAAGACCTTCCAGGCTTTCCATTGAAAAGGGTCCAGAGACCTTATGTACTCTCTCTCTCTACCAAACTTCCTCCATTAATTCCTGTAATTTGCTAATTCTTTTGCTTCAGCCATTCCCTTTTCCACAAGAATTAATCTACCTAAGAATTCAGCTCCTATACTCTGTTCAGGGTATGCCAGAAATCGTGAACCCTCACCTCTGTAACTCAAAAAAAGGCTAAAACAAATAGGCTGTGATTTTTCACGCCTATTCCCTGGCTGATCCTTCCCAAATGGTAGACATATGAGCTTGATTACGCTAGTGGTTTGTGAGTTATAGAGGTTCATGTTCAAGAGTTTTAGCCTACTTATTTGGAACAGGGTATAGCAAGGTTGTCAATATGTAGGCTATAGATTAAAAGACTGGTAAATTATATCTATTGTAGGCTATATATTACGTGGAAATCATGACCCGTTAAGAATATAAAAATACAAATAATAATTAATAAATAAATAAACAAATAAAAACATAGAGCAAATAGGCTCTTTTCTCTGGCTGATCCTTCCCAGATGGTAGAAATATATCTATAATAATGGTATTAGATTTTGAGCTAAATGAGCATAATCGGTGACTGGCTATAGAAATATAGATATACAAAACCAAGAAAACAACCCGATACGATGTCTCTTTTACTCTATTCATTCTCTCTAAAACCCTGCACGTCATTCTGATCGAAAACATTCATGTATGGGTTCTCTAAATAAAATAAAAAAAATCATAAAATATCTCGGTTACCGCTAAAACTTCTGTTTCTTACACTAAAGAAAATCAACATCTACGCTGATTCAGTAGTTTATACTAATATTATAATTATTAGTTTAACTATCATTGCTTCTTTTACTAAATAGTAAAATTTCTATAACTAATTACAATTGCAATTATAAAACAAATATATACTGTATAGCCTAAATAGTGTTATTCGGTACGTAATATTATTCGCCAAATTTATTATACACTAGGCTAAATTTACACAATAGTCTATAATAGGTATCTAACAATACTCAATTGTGAGTGGCAATACTACGCAATACAATAGAAACCCAATCAATAGTTTCAAAGCCAAGCATTAAGTAGTGGAAACGAAACTTTACAGCGCCGAAGTCTCAACATTTTACAGGGCTCTTCCCGCCTCAGCAGTGTTGCCAATTTAGCTATTGAACATTTTACCTCAATCTAGCAGCATTATTTTAGCATACATCAACAATTATTTGAGACAAATAGTGCATTTTATTCCATATTCTAAATATTTTAGCCTTTTTATCAATCAATAGTCCAATTTTTTATACTAGCTAGCGAAATTATATCGATATCTTAGAGCTAATCTAGCAGAATTATATATTTTGATTTGGTAACACTGCAGAACAGGTGGAGCAGACCCCTTGAAAAGTCGAGATCATTAAACACTGTTCAAACTCGCATTGCAGTCTCAGTGAGTTAACATCTTGATAAAGTTGTCTCCTGCGCCTTAAATTGGGTATAGGCCAAAGTTATTTATAAGTATTATAATTAAGTTAAGGGTGATACATAGCCAAAGGTAGAAGTTAATTAATTACAATAGGTTATCAGTGATAATCTGCCATTTGTAATATAGGCTATAGCCTAGCCTAGACTTTTTCGGGTAATTGTCCCTTCACATCAACAAAACCAAGATGACCTATAGTGACGCCTACATCAAGAGGGTGTTGACCATCAACCCTGAGGTTGGTACTGCCCCTAAGAAAATTACTTTCCAAAATTCAGGCACGGAAGGTCCTCCCCGTAAGATGGTGAAGCTTGCTCCAGGCCCAAACACTGGACGTACCCAGCCATGCCAGCCTATGACAGCCTCTCCAAAATGGTCCAGCATTTATAAGCCATTTGTTTGGTGTGAAGTAGGGGCCGCTGTGGCTTTCCAGCCAGTGATCATAAATAAGCCTGTGACAGTAGCACCACAAATGTCCAACGGTCCAACCCAGCTAGTGGTCGTGAATAAACCTGTGACAGTCGCTCCCAAAATGTCCAATGGTCCAAGCCAGCCAGTTGTTGCCAAGAAGACTGCGACGACTGTTCCTGCCCGTCGGCCACGTCCTATGCCTTATAGTCCGGAGCACATTGTAAAGGTTCTGGATGGGTTCACACAGCGAGCGCATGCTAGCAATGAGAGGGTAACTCATTGGGTTGGTCTGCCTTAGGGACCCATTCAAGCCGAGCATAGCTACGACTGGCTCATGGAGCAGCTTGACCGTCCGTACCGCTAGGCTATCTTGAACCCTACACACCATGCTGCTCAAAAACATCCTTTGGCGGGTTCCTCAAAGTACCTATGTACAATGGCCTATAAGCAATCCTTATATTGTGGGAATAATATATACGGTAGGCCTAGGCTATCTAACTTGCAATAGGCTAGGTAACAAGTTGCAAGAATATTAGCATAGTGTCTTCTAAGAATGTTGATGTAAAAATGCCAACAATGTCACTCTAGGCTTAGGCTATTGATTTGTTTTTAGTTTGTCCTCAAAGGTCTTTCATCTTGTCTTTTTTCTTAAGTTTGTTGTTTTGATATAATTACTATATGGAAGCAATGAACATGAACCATGAATCCATGATCCAACATAGGATTCTAAAGACAAAATGCAAGTTCTTTTAGGAAATTATAGGCTAATGTAAAACTTGCAAAATAAACAAACCAAAACTGGGACGACACAAGATAAATGCAAAAGAACTAATCAAAATCGCTATGTGAAAATAACGCTGGTGTAGTGACTAGCGTCTTGGACTTCCACTCAGAAGGTCACAGGATCGCGCCCACGCTCGGCGTATTAAATATTTTTCACAAGCACTGAGTCGTTACCGTCCCTCATGAGCAAGGGGATGGGGTAGTAGTACAGGACCCCAATGGAAATACGCCTAATCGGCCTTATTGGGCTATCCTTAGCTGGCTTAGCATGCGCTAGTTTTAAGAACTATTATTATTATTATTATTATTATTATAAAATTAAATTTTGAAATAAAAGAACACAATCCACCACATAAGGTGTACACAACTACATGAGCAAGTCAATCTGGTTCCCACAGGGTGTCAAACGACGCTGTTTTTTTTAGTGATAACGCAAATTAACTTTTTGTATAGGCCTAGGCTAGCCTAATAACTCCCCCAACCCTTTTTTTTTTTTTTAAAGAAACAAAAGAGGTAAATTGACATAGCCTAGGCCTAATTTTGGTATCCATATTTTCCATCTTGATTGCTTTTAGATTGCAGGAAATACTGTTTTAGACACCTAAATTCTCAAAAAAAATCACGGGGGGGGGGGGGGGGATGCCCCCGGACCCCCCCCCTAGAGCTCGCTCCGTTGCGCTATAGGCCTAATGATAACAAAATAATAAACCATAGGCCTAATGATAACACAATTCATATTTTGTGGATTGACACCCTGCTCGCTCGTCCCGCCCTCCGCTACTGCGGCAGTCTTTTACGAGGATCTGTCTCTTTGCCAGACCTGGAAGCTGTCTGGTCGCCATCCTATAATAGCGGCGGAATTGTTTGCAATATATCGAGCATTGGTGTTTGTCATGACTAACCTACGTCCCCAACCTGTCGTCATATACACGGACTCTGTGTCATCATTGCATCTCCTCAACTCGCCTCGACCTTCCTCCTACGCTTCCCTGGTATTTCGGATTCAAGGCCTCATACTCCGTCGTCTCGCTCCCCCTTGGATGGTGATCCTGCAGTGGGTGCCTTCACATACTGGGATCAGTGGTAATGTCGTGGCGGACCAAGCTGCCTCAATGGCGCACTCCTCAGCTCAGCAGCTGTGGTGGAGCCCCTACAGGAAGACTTGCGCACCCATGCATCTACAGTCCGCCTCGCCTGCCGCCACTTGTGGGATGTTGAACTCCGCCTCGCACTACCGGCAACGACACTTGGAACTTATCGGGAGGACTCAGCGATTCAGCCTTGGGTCCGACACCCCCTTCGCCCATATGATGTCGCTCTCACGAGGATCCGCATTGGCCACACGGCACTATCTGCCCATCTCCACCGTCTGAACATCATCGGTAGTCCTAATTGCAGGTGGTGCTCTCGGCCTGAGACGATCATCCATGTCATCGCCCACTGCCCGCGCTTTTACTCCCACCGCCTGCTCCTCCAGGAACGCCTTCGTCGCCTGGGGATCCGTGATTTATTGCTTCCGACCATCCTTGGAGGCAGGGGCCTCACAGTGGGAGTACGGGTGCGGGCCGTCCGGCTGGTCTGCGCCTATCTGAAAACGACCGGCCTAGTGCATTGCATGTGAAGACTGTACTGCCACACAAGAGACAGGGCAATTAACGGACGGGATTCTTCGTCTGATCACCCTTAAAAGCCACCAAGAACCAAGAAGGTTGGTTTTATGGCTTTATACTTTTTTCCAAATTTCTACTTGTATAATTTAGGGTGCGTCCTATAAAATATCGCGTCCTAGGCCTATAAGCCGAAAAATACGGTAATACATTATAACAATACTGACATAAAAAAGTTGCAAATAGGCCTAGGGCCTAATTGAGAACAAAGTACTGTATAGGCTAGGCTAGCCTATAGCCTAGATACATATTTGGGGCCTCTATCCATACTCCTACGTGTACGTTGAGAGGAGAGATTGGTGCATCGGAAATGAAAACAAGGATTAGGCCTATGAAAAATAAATTGAACTTTGTAAAATATAGGCTAGGCCTAGGCTAGCCTACAGAAAAAAGAAGGGTAAAATTCAAGACCGCAAGAGCCGCCTTATTTACCAAGTTTCTGTATAGGCTATTTTTTCCAAGGAATATAGTGTTTTATTGTTGTTTTTCATGGTTGGAGTGGAGGATTTGCATTAACTTACCCATTATTCATTAATCTGAAGATACTCCGTCAAATGGCGCCATTTATTGGGTGAATCGCGCTTTTACAGTACTTACTTGGTCATACTTGGTAGAATTCCGTCCTCTGTGGACGCAGCTAAAGTGGACCTCCGCTGCAGCCAGGCAGCTCCGCAACTCCCTCGTTCCGTCTATTTACTAACGAGTTGGATGCGGTGCTGGGATATCCTGGTATTGGGGGCTCGTCTGGTACTGTAGCCAGCCATCGGTCCAGCTGACGCTTGAAGGAGTCTGTCGTGACTCCCGTCAGTTCCCGGACGGCCTTTGGTACAGTATTGAAGAGACGAGCGCCATTTTTGCTGAAGTTGTTGTGGGCGACTGTTGCTATTTTCTGAGAGGTAAGGGAAATTGTGAGGAGGCCATGCACGCTTCCAAAATGTACAAATATTATATTAGATTAGATTAACCTAACCTAACCTAACCTAACCCTAATATAATATAATATAATATCGTTTTTGTGAGCTTTTTTTTCTTCTTCTTCTTCTTTTGAACCCGCCCGCAGACCGTGCAGATCCGCAGGGCTGACCTTTGTATCGGTACTGTCTCAGAAACGTTAGTAGGAGGGAAAGTTTAGAGTAGAAGGATAGTTTAAGAGACAGTTTTTGTTTTGTTTGTATAAACCCCCCCTCACTTCCTCCCCCCTCCCCCTCACCTCCGCTCCCCCCCCCCCCTCACTCATTTCTCTTCCTCCACATTTTCTCCAATATCCTCTTCATCATCTCCATGTCTTGTGTTTCCATCTCCTGTGTTAACCCCAATAGCGCCCCCACCCCTCTATCTTCCCTCTGCTTAATCTCCTCCCACCCCCTCTCCCCAACTCTATTCCTCATGTACCTCTCCAACTCCTCTCTCTCCTCATTATATCTTGTACACTCGGTTACTATGTGTTCTACATCCTCCACTATTGGATCCCCTCCCATTTCACATTGACTGCAGTGCGGTCCCACTCCATTCCATCTCCTTGTTCTCTCATCGTTCTCGCAACTTTCAAGCCATTTATTGGGTGAATTGCACTCACCGCATCTTTCAAAACAAGAAGAAGAGGACCCAGGTCGAAGGATTCATTGGGTGCAATGCTTTGTTTACGTTCGGGACATTATTTTTGTGTTATTTTTCGGTGTAGGCCTAATCGGGTTTTTTCAAGTGTAACGAAATTCCTCCATGTGGACTATAATGAGAAAAATATGGTGAGTCTATTGGTCCCTATTTTCCATAATAAATTATTTCTAATAGGGCGGCGAAAGAGGTCTTGAATATTATCAAAAGAAGGATAATGTTCAAGCCTTCAAGGACACTACATCCGCCTTATTAGCCTAGAAACAATTTATTATGGAAAATAGGGACCAATAGACTCGCCATATTTATCTCATTATAGTCCGCATGGAGGAATTTTGTTATCGACACTTGAAAAAACCCGATTTCACAGAAAAAATACACCAAAAGTCTGTCAAAGATGTCAAATAGCGGGGGTGTGGGGGCGGCAGCCCCCACCCATAATACTAGGATAGGTTAGGTAAGGTTGTTAGGTTAGGCTAATGTCCTTTCAAAGGGGTATAGGCTAGTAAACACTAGGATAGCCTATACCTGGTCAGAGGTAAGAAGAAGAATAAGAGTCCTGCTGTAGTCTCCTTGAATGTTACCGTGTTTGTATTTAATTACAAACCTCGGAAAAAACTTTTGGTCAATATTTACGAGCCGCACCACAGCTGGGATCTCATTTCTAATGGTAGTTTTGGGTTCCTATCATTGTATGCTTCATTGCTATATAATGTTTATCCACCAGAAAATGTTTTTTTTCTTGGCTTTATTTATTTATTTTTATTTGTTTGCATTAACCTAACCAAAAAACCTAACCTAACCTAACCTAAATGTAGTTGAGGGCTATTAGGTTAGGTTAGATTAGGTTAAGTTAAGTTTTTTGGTTAGGTTAGTGCTAAAAAAAAAAAAAAAAAAAAAAAAAAAACAGTGGATAAAAAATAAAAAGCAATGAAGCATAAAATTATAGGAACCCAAAACTACCATTAGAAATGAGATCCCAACTGTGGTGCGGCTCGTAAATATTGACCAACCATTTTCCCCATTATCCAACGATCTTAAGACACGCCGCCCGATAGTGGGGAGGGTTATGAAGGTCAGGGAAAATGAGGGGTTAAATGCGTAAAACGGCGATAATAACGTATTTTAGCAAAATTTGGGGCAAGAATGTAGTTACCGGGTGTACCCGATCATGTTCCCGTCTATTTTGACTGCCTTTGGATACAAAAATACATTACCCTAACCAAACAACCTAACCTAACCTAACCTAGTACGGTATTATAGATTTATAAGTATTTATTTTATTATAAGTATTTATAGATGATTTATGTTGTATGTCAGTAGTGGTACACCCGGTAACTATATCCTTCCCAAACTTGGCTCGTGTTTTAAGGATTTTGAAAGGCATAAAACCCAAGAATTCGAAAACATGAGCCAAGTTTTGGCGGCAAGAATGTAGTTACCGGGTGTACCCCATCATGTTCCCGTCTATTTTGACTGCCTTTGGATACAAAAATACATTATCCTAACCAAACAACCTAACCTAACCTAACTTAGTATTATAGATTTATAAGTATTTATTTTATTATACCGGTAAGTATTTATAGATGATTTATATTGTATGTCGGTAGTGGTACACCCGGTAACTACATCCTTCCCGTTTTGGCCAAAGTTGGCTCGGATTTTGCGATTTTTTTATAGTTGAAAAACACAGTAACCTAATTTCGAAATTTGGCTCTTGTTTTCACGATTTACAAACCCCTAAAACCCGATACAGTATATCGAAAACCCGAGCCAAGTTTTGGCAAAAGTTGGCTTGGATTTTGCGAGTTTCTAAAGTAAAAAAAGACAGCGATGTTAGGATATTTGGATAATTGGCTCGTGTTTTCTTGATTTACAAACCCATAAAAACCGATTTGTCCAAAACCTGAGCCAAGTTTTGGCAAAAGTTGGCTCGGATTTTGCTATTTTTTAGAGTACAAAACGACAGTGATGTTATTTAGATATTTTGGTCGGGTTGTCTTGATTTATAAACCCCCACAACCAGATTTCTTAATTTCGAAAATTGGGTCATGGTTTCCCAAATTGCAAACCCATAAAACCCGATTTATCGAAAACGTACCCAGTAACCTAGACCTACTACAATGGATACAAGACTAACCCTCACCTAGCACCTACAACGTGTCTGTAGTACCAGGTACCTAGTACGTGGGATACAAGATGAACCATTACCTACCTGGTAATATATGTTCATAGTACTTACTGTATTCCATACCTACCACCTGAGGCTGATCCGTTGTCATTAACTTAACTGTCAATATTTACGAGATGCACCACATCTATGTTCAAGGTTATTTGTTTATTTTTTGGATTGGTTATTTGTATTGTTTAGCCTATAAACTTTCTATAATAAAAATATTTCATGGAAATTAGTATTTACCCATTATCCAAGAATCTAACAACACGGCCCCCGATAGTGGGAAGGGCTATGAAGAATAGGGAAATTGAGGGGTAAAAAACGTATAAAGCAAATATATTGCGCATTTGTAAATAAAAGTTGGCTCGGGTTTGTGCATTTTTGAGACCCATAAAACCCAATTTTTGAAAAACCCGAGCCAAGTTTTGACGAAAGTTGGCTTGGATTTGACGGATTTCACGGGGTGGAGTGGGTAATATTCTGTTATAAAAAATAGTCAAACTTTGAGGAGACATTAGCCTAACCTAACAACCTTACCTAACCTATCCTAGTACCGGTATTATGGGTGGGGGCTGCTACCCCCGCTGGTTGGGTAAAACTGCTAACAGTAGAAATCCAGTTGGGTGGAGTGAGTAATAGCCTATGTTATACAAATTTAGTCAACTTTGAGAAGACATTAGCCTAACTTAACAACCTTACCTAACCTATCCTAGTATTATGGGTGGGGGCTGCTGCCCCCACACGCCCGCTGGTTGGGTAACAGTGCACAGTATTATGGGACATACCTTACTCCGGCAACGAGTGGCAGCGAGAGGTTCACAACAATAACTAACCAAAGAACCTAACCTAACCTAGACCCAGTACGTAGGATACGTACCTAACACCTAGTATACAGTATGTCACTAGTACCCAGTAAGTGGGATACAATAGTGGCCCTCACCTAACACCTACTATATGTACCTATTATAGTATCCAGTACGTGGGATGCAAAAGTAGCCCTCAGCTAACACTTAGTGTATGTCACTAGTACCTGGTACGGTATCTGGACACTTCGAGCATAGGCATATTGGCGCGAATTCATATTCGAGCGTAGGCGCATTGACGCGAATTAATAATGAATTTGCACGGGCAATTATAGGGAAGAAGCTCGCACCCTTATTTTTCATGTTTTTTCCTCCAGATTTTGAGTGAGTGTTTTCATGGTCTTAGTTATGATTCCAATGTGGGATACAAGATGGGTTGAGGGTCACCCCCCCATGAATTATTGAAATCGTCATCTATGTTGCCAGCAGGGGTTAAACATCGATTATACTTCATAAAGAAGGCGTTTGTAAACAGTGAGGATGTCCGAAAGAGCTCTGAGATTGATTAGAATGGGCGTTTTTTCTATTAACCCGAGAACTACGGGGAGACTCTTAAGAGTTCCCCCGGCGGACTGCGGGGAGACTCTTAAGAGTGAGTGAAAAAAAAAATCAACTTTTGACATCGAAAAAAAAAAAAAAAATTTTTGTTTGGCCCCTGGGCCATGCAAAATCTCAGTCCTCTACCTCCCCTCCTTCCCCACTTTCCTCCTCTCCTTCAGTTATCACCTATTTTCCCTGTTATTCCCTTATTCTGAGGTATATTTTCGTGCTAACATTAGCGAGTTGCAAGCAGGGTGTTGTCATCACTGATGGCAAGCGAGTGCAAGAGAGAGAGAGAGAGTATCGATCGACTGTGTCTCAGTGGCCTTGGGGGAAATTGGCGGGAAAGCAGCTTGCCTCACCCATACATTATACAACTCGCGGGCTATTATATCTCCGATTTTGACCATCCAAACGCTGTTTTCACTCGTTTTATTGTTGTTTCAGGTTAATACCTTTATAATCAACCCATAATAGGCGCATATGGATAAGTATTAATGCTATTAATGGTACAATGAATATTTTAGTGACGGAAACACCTCAAATACGTCAGCACAGGGGGATGTTTCCAATTACCCCCATGCGCACTTGTTAGGTTAATATCGGTTTTTATAAATGTGATCAAAACTATTCTCCCACAGTGGATTATACATGAGTACAACATAAGGATTCCATAGACCTACATTGTCCCTAATAAATTATGTATAAGGCTGCGAGCCTATTCCATATAATTATCTTTGCGCGAAGACGCATACGACCAATTTCCAATGGGGATTGGCAGATGGCTTGATAGTATTAAAAAAGTTGAGGGATAGAGCTCTCCAGTTGATGAAAAAATTGTGTTGCTGAAAGCTGCGCCGTCTATAAGAGAGTATTGACAACCGTTTTACGGTAGGTAGACATGTTACCGTTTTTTTTAATAGGTTTTGCCGAAGGTTGAAACTAATTTTAATAGAGCATATAGATTCCATATCTGTCTTCGAATATGTCAAAAAAAAATTGTGACATAGAAATGGAGTTATACTAAATATTTCAATGTGTAGGATCTCTAGATAATTGATATTATATACTTCATTGCAATGCTATTGGTCATTGGTGTTATTAGCGGCTTAGCCTACTGTTACAAATCTATTAGGCCTAAGGTAGCCTAGGCTAGATAAAATAGCCTAGGCCTAACAAAAAATATATTTAACTTCCTAGGCCTAGGTCTAGAACTCTAGATGGAGTCGCAGCTATGGTCTATCTCCACCCATCATCCATGACAAAGTTGACAAACAAGATCATATTACCTACTTACTTACTTTTGTTACTTTTGTTTAGTTCGCCACTGCTAGTAGCACCGAGGAGCGTGCCGCCCCTCGTTCTGGGTGGTCATTAGATGCAACAGACTGTTCGAAGGGGCAGCACGCTCCCCTGCGAAGATGGGCTCGTCTGGCACTTTTTGCAGTTTGACATCGAGGCCGCTCTCTTGAAGTTGTCTAACGAGATGCCCCTCATGTCTCTTACTCGCGCGGGAGTTTGTTGAAGAGACGTGAGCCTCTGTGTGATAACCAGCCCTCTCGCAGAGAGCCCATAGCACCCCTGTTATTTATACGGGGATATTGCATTCCCAGCCTCTCCTATCCCTGAATTTCATGGCTATCGGGGTATGTATGTTAGGCACTAAATCTGCAATTTTCCATGTGTATATTATTAGGTAACTTTCTCTTCTACGCTCCAACGAGTAGAGTTTCGGTGTTTTTAAACGCTCCCAATAGTGTACCGGTAGCTGTTTTACCGAACTTATATGCGAAGTGAAATTCTTTTGTACACTCTCTAAGTAATTTATTTTACATGCCTTGTATAGATACTCACAGATGATGTTCTGGAAGAGGCTTAGGCCTGTGGCTCCAGCTCTGTAGCCTGGTCCCTGTCTGGACCTTGGTCACTCCTGCGTGTGGTGGTTATGTGTGCCCTATAATTATATATTTGGTCCTTGGCCCCTCCACACTTTATCTATGCCAGACTCAAATTTTTCAACGGATTCAGCGTTGACTACCCACTCCGGCAAGTCGTTCCAGGTGTTGACGATCCTGTGTGAGAAGGAGTATTTCCTGAGGTTAAGTCTTGCCCTGGGCTTGTATAGTTTCTTCGAGTTACCTTGGGTGTTGTTATCCTCCCTCAGTTGAAAAATGTCCTCTGTACAGTCTCGGTCGTATTTCTGGTTGACGATCTTGTAGACTTCGATCTGATCTCCTCGTGATCTGTAAGCCAGGGTGGGTAGATTCAGCTTCCTCAGTCGTTCTTCGTAGGTGAGGTCTTTAAGTTGTGGCACTAACTTCGTTGCTTTTCGCTGTACGTTTTCCAGTGCGTCGATATCCTTTAGGAGGTGTGGACACCACACTTGGTTTGCATATTCCAAGTGTGGTCTCACAACTGCGGTGTACAGAGCCTTGAAGATAGTTGGATCTAGGTACACGAATGTTCTCCGGATCAGGCCTACTATTTTGTTTGCTTTATTTATTTTCTCAGCTAAGTGATCAGAGAAAGACAACTTATCATCCATCACCACACCGATGTCTTTTTCTGTATTGGCCTTCGTGATTTTATTGTACATTGTGTAGACACGTTCCTCCACGCTGGACCTCCCTATCCTCATGAATTTGGTTTTGTCTGGGTGAAAGTTTAACATCCACCTCTCGGACCAGTTCTTCAGCCTGTCTAGATCTTCCTGGAGTTTTCTACAGTCCTCGCTGTCTACAATCCTTCTGAAGATTTTGGTATCGTCTGCGTACAGGTACACTTCGCTTCCGTGCTTTATTGCCTCAGGAAGATCGTTGATGAAGAGGACGAACAGCAGAGGACCCAGCACTTAGCCTTGTGGAACTCCACTTGTGACCTCTCTCCATTCAGACGACTCGCCATTAACCTTCACCTTCTGTCTTCTGTTTGTCAGGAAGTCACTGATCCATTGGTAGATGTTTCCTTCAATCCCATAGCTTCTGATCTTCTCCATCAGCCTTTTATGGGGCACACTGTCAAATGCCTTCATGAAGTCACAATAGATGACATCAATAGCCTCTCCCTCGTCTAGGGATGTTAATACACTACAGTATTCAAGCCGCGGTAGCACTACAGATTTGTAGAGCGTTATCATAGGTAATTTACCGCGTGTTATAAATGTACGCAGAATCCAACCCGTTAGACGTTTCGCAGCCGCAACTTTGACCTGGTTATGTTCTTTGAAACCCATATTTTCAGACATTAACACCCCAAGGTCTTTCACAGAATGCTAGACTACTCAGCCCACGGGACAGCTCGGCCTGAGGCGAGACAGCTCGGCCCAGTAAAATCGAGACAGCTCGGCCCCGTGTTAATTACGAGACAACTCCGCCCATCTGCTTTGAGACAGCTCTGCCCACTATATGATTTCAGACGATTGGTGTGTGGTATTTTTAAATATGATGTATTTTGTAAATACAGTACATATATACAGTATATATATACGGTATATATACTATATATATACTATATATATATATAGTATATACTGTGTATATATATATATATTATAATGTAAAACTTGCAAAATAAACAAACTAAAACTGGGACAATACAAGATAGATGCAAAAAACTTATCAAAATCGCTATGTGGAAACAACGCTTAATAAAATAAAATTTTGAAATAAAAGAACACAATCCACCACATAGGGTGTACACAACTACATGCGCATGTCAATTTGTTTCCCAAGTAAACTGATCGCACACATAACAATGCACTGTCGTCACGTTCAAGGAATTAGTCAATTTGGGAAGTCGGGGACGTTCTGGTAAATTTTACTAAACTCTGCATCAATAAAGAAACTACATTAAGTGTTAAAATGTTCTATTAAAATCAAATTTGCAACTTGACAAGATAATAACAATAGTACAAAATACAAATATACTGTACTCTGTTTCTTTTCAACTGACGGTAGATTTCTCGGTTATTTCGAAGATTTTCTAGTGAAATATGGTGCTAATTGTATAAACTTGGTCTTTATATGATGCAGAGACATAGTTGTTTCATATTTTTCCATTAACCCGGGAGCTGCGGGGAGACTCTTAAGAGTTCCCCCGGCGCACTGCGGGGAGACTCTTAAGAGTCAGAGAAAAAAAAAATCAACTTTTGACATCGAAAAAAAAAAAAAAAAAAAATTTATTTATTTTTTTATTTTTTTTATTTTTTGGCCCCTGGGCCATGCAAAATCTCAGCCCTCTACCTCCCCTCCTTCCCCACTTTCCTCCTCTCCTTCAGTTATCACCTATTTTCCCTGTTATTCCCTTATTCTGAGGTATATTTTCGTGCTAACATTAGAAATCCGATTGGAGGGTGTGGTCATCACTGATAGCAAGCGAGTGCAAGAGAGAGAGAGAGAGAGTATCGATCGACTGTGTCTCAGTGGCCTTGGGGGAAATTGGCGGGAAAGCAGATTGCCTCACCCATACATTATACAACTCGCGGGCTATATCTCCGATTTTGACCATCCAAACGCTGTTTTCACTCGTTTTATTGTTGTTTCAGGTTAATACCTTTATAATCAACCCATAATAGGCGCATATGGATAAGTATTAATGCTATTAATGGCACAATGAATATTTTAGTGACGGAAACACCTCAAATACGTCAGCACAGGGGGACGTTTCCAATTACCCCCATGCGCACTTCAGAGGTTAAGTATCGATAAATTAGGTGCCAAGGGGTTCAATTTATCGTCGGCTGAAAAGAAAGGTCTGACTTACAGATGATGATGATGATGATGATGCAGTTTTTACCACCATACACTCCCTGCTGAATAGCAAGGCTAGGGTGGGTGCCCTGATGAATCAGGGACTTAGTGAATAGTTGCCACAGATTGCTAGACTGCACCGTTCACCAACAGCAAACGTCTGCCAATAATTGACTGGCTGGCCCGAGGCTCGAGCCGTCAACCTCACGGTTAGCAGGCGAACGCTCTGCCAATCGAGCTACGGCCTGTGGCACAGAATGAGAGGGCTCAGAGCTGATGGTATTGCAGCTCACATATTCTGTTAGTGCCGGCGGTAAAAAAGAATTTGTACGGTAATAGAGCATATACAGTACTGTACTGTATTTATGAAATATGACGAGGTAAATATAATTTACATGAACGTAAAAAGGTAGTGAATAGTATAGAAATGTTTAGTACAGTACTGTATATTCATATGTTATCACATAATTTGATTTAATTTTAACATGACCTAGCGATGCGTTACAAACGCCTATTAACCCTCCGGATCCGGGGGGCTTTCATATGAGGCGATCGTCGTGTCCGGGAGTATTCCTGAAAAATGGCTATCTTCATAATTCGATATCTACTGATTGAGACCACCTAGAGCAGTCAACTAAATTGCATAGTGTAGAACCAACCTTCGTCTGTAGACTGGCGTTGAGTTGACATCGCTACGACAAGTGGTTGCCGAGATATGATGATGGGAATGGAGGTAATTTCCCGCGTATTTTCGCCTGTGTGCTTCGCCGAGGCCCTGGCTAGCACGCACTAAGTCACACGTTGCTTCGGTGGGTTTGGTACCAGTAGACGATATTACGTTTCTATGGTGATAATATCATAGTTATAGTGTCATTTATTACTTTTACAACCAGTATTGAGTTATGTGAAACTTTTTATAACATATTTTCGGCACTTTCACTGTTATTGGATATTATTGTGTCACTTTCACTCTTATTACTCTTCTTGTTATGAATTATTGTCACTCACTGTTATTATTGAGTTATTATTACTTGTTATACATTTGTGTGTCACTTTCACTTACTAGGCTAGGCTAGGCAAGGCTACGCAAGGCAAGCGTACGGTACCGTACCCGCATCTTCACTAACCACTTCTTCATCGTCAAAGTCACTCCCAAGTTCACTCAGTTCACTATATTCACGAGCACCGCATTCACCATCGTCATTATCGTCCTCATCGGTACTAATAAAGCCCAGAAACTCTAATCCATCCGCCACTTCACCCTCATCTTCACTAACCACTTGTTCTTCGTCAAAGTCACTCCCAAGTTCACTCAGTTCACTATATTCACTCAGTTCACTATATTCACTCAGTTCACTATATTCGCTTAGTTCTTCCAGAGTGTGTGCAACACCATCGGGACTAAGCACTGTTTTCTTGGTTGTTTTAGCCTTGCTTTTGTTAGGCGTACGGTACGCGGCGGCGGGCGGCAATTCGGACACAGCGATTTATTTTGGATTAGCTCCATCCATGTTGGATGCATGACGAGAACTGATGCTGCATGTTAGTTTGTGCTTGGTGGCGCTGCGGTAGCCCACGCATAAACAAAAATCCGTCGGCGCGATTTAAACCCTTTGATTTTTATTTTGCCTCCTATGAGACCTCCCGGACTCCTAACCAAAATATGTTTTGCCTCATATGAGGCCTCCCAGATTCCATGGGTTAATGTTCATGGCCACCCCTTCTCGGGAATTACACCGTCTGGCAAGAGAAAAAAATCAGATAATTGACCATTTGCGAGTTTTGGTCTACAGTATAAGGAAGTTGGAGCTGTGGCCATCAATATTTAGCAGAATTATCAGCTAAAATACGGTCATAATACATTTATGAATACATAAAACCAACTTGATTATACTTTTTATCCATCAAAAACCCACATTATTATTGCTTTTCTCTTTAATATCGATGTTTACAGCCCCAACTTCCTTATAGCCTGAAACTCGCAAGTGGTCAATTGATCTCCTGTGTCCATCTAGTGTTCTGCCTGGCACGGCTATGAGCTAGAGAGGTCTGCAAATGACCACCCCTGTCAGGGATTATGGTTTTCCAAATAGACTAATTCCTTGAACGTGACGATAGTGCGTTGTTATGTGTGCGATTAGTTTGCTTGGGAACCATATCAACTTGTTCATGTAGTAATGTACACCCTATGTAGTTGATTGTGTTCTTTTATTTCAAAAATATATTTTATTAAGCGTTATTTCCACAGCAATTTTGATTAGTTCCTTTGCGTTTATCTTGTGTCATCCCAGTTTTGGTTTGTTTATTTTGCAAGTTCTACAATTTAATTATGGCTTCCACATAACGATTTTGATAAGTTCTTTTGTCTTTATCTTGTGTCGTCCCTGTTTTGGTTTGTTTATTTTGCAATTTTTACATTATAATAGATAGATAGAAAGCAAATTATATAATTTATCTATTGCCAGATGCCAACATCACCAAAGGGGTGACCATAAATGAATCACCTCATGCATTTTTGTTCCCTGCCAGCTGACGTCCCTCCTCCCATCCAACACTGCTTTCACTCATATACCTCTCAACTGAATCCTTCCACCTCGCTCTCGGTCTGCCTCTCCCTCACTGTCCTTCCACCTCACTCTTGTACACTCTCTTAGTCATTCTCTCTCGTTTCCCATACGTTCCACATGACGGAACCATCTCAAGGTCTTCCTTTTCACACTTTCCAGCACATCTACCTCCACACCACACCTTACTTCCTCATTCGTCTGTCTATCCCTCCATGTAACTCCGCACGCACTTCTTAACGCCTTACGAGCGGGCCCGTCAGTACAGTAACTTCTACTACCTGGCAAGCAGCTTTCTAGGGCCTTTCCTAGGTGATGCTGAGAGGATTGGGTTCTAGTCATGTGGTGATGGGCTGGTCTATCAGAGTGAGAACTGAGCGATCTCTGCCATACCCATAGCTTACTCTGACTGTTCCTTTTACTTATATATTTTCTAGATCTCAAGTGACGGCGTCTCTTCCGTGGATTGACCTCCCAATTTACCAAGATTGGAAGTCAAAGCGTCACATTTTTCCTTTGCCCCTCAACTTTCTCTTCATAATTGCTGAGGGGCACAGGGCCCTGGGTGGGGCTTTGGTTTCCCGGGCGTTTCCGCACACTCCTCAGCTCCCCGCCATGGAGTGGCTTCGGTCACCCAGGCTTTATTGTGGTCGGCAGGGAGGGTACTGTGGGGGTGCTCGGTTATGGCCTTGGCTTTGCTCGGGGCCTTGGGGCTGTTCGGCCAGGCAGCTTGGGGAACAACAACAACAACAACAACCTGGCAAGCGGGTGGTTTTACCCTAAACGACCTTGTTTCCGTGCTCTTTTTCATGCATAAACAAGAGCCAGAACATAATACAATTATGTATCCCTGAAAGGGCGTAAATTGAGCTTTCCAATGACACCAGAACCATCCTTCTACGACCACTCGTTCTCTTGCAACGATCGTGCAAGACGAGTGCAAAATCCCTAAAATACGGTAATATCCTTACATAATTCCCTGTGTAGCGAGGTAGTGAGTGTGGATGTGTGGAGGGAACGTCAGTAGTCGCGCGGGACCCGTGCCGAGCGGTCATGAGCCGACCTACGCTCCTCCCATCACTCGTCTCTCTCTCAGAGCCATTATTGCTCAAAAATTGCACACAGAATTAAGTCGGGCCCCGCCACATAGTCCTTGGTTCTCTAGCCCGACTTAAGTCCACCCCCGCTAGACAAGGGTTAAGTAACTCATTTCCATCGCTCTCACTCTTGGTCTCTTCTCGAACGTCCATGCTTCGCTTCCGTAAGTCAGTGTCGGGAATACCACACAGTCATGCAAGGACTTCTTCACTTCCATACTGACCACCCTATTTCTTGTTACTGCTTTCAACGTTCCTACAACCCTCTTCCCCTGTTGCAATGCTTCCCGCACTTCTTCCTCCATTCTCGCATCTTTACTCGACACTTAAATGCGCTGACATTCTTCATAACGTGACCATTGAACCTACCTCACACTCTGGCTGCACCCCTTTCAAAGACCCTAACCTTACTCTTCCCCATATAATACAATGCCTTATTATAGCCCAAATGCTTCAGAACTTGGCTTTTATTTCATAATTTTACTTAATTAAGTGTTATTTCCACATAGCGATTATGATTAGTTCTTTTGCATATACTGTACTGTATATTGTGTCGTCCCAGTTTTTGTTTCTTTATTTTTCAAGTTTTACAGTATAATTTATAGATTCAAAGAATCTATTTGGTGTAAGGTTTTATACTGTATATTGTGTTGTCCCTGTTTTGGTTTGTTTATTTTTAAATTTTACATTATAATGACTACAGTTGCCCACCAAGTTTGTTCCTCGTCGTGATCTTGTATATGAAAGTAAAATTAGTATGAATTTATTGCGAGTGATGTATCTTGAAATTATCAGTTGACTATACTCCGTTTCTTCTCAGGTGGCGATAAATTGAATCCCTTAGCAGGTAATTTCCCGATACTTAATAAAAAAATATGAAACTACTATGTCTCCATGATAATCCAACCAAGTTTATATAATTACCACCATATTTCACTTCAAAATCTTCAAAATAACTGACAAATCTTGATGTGAACTTTGCAATTTACCGCTAGTTGAAAAGAAACAGCGTTTTAGTCAGATGAGTTAACCACTGCATAAGAAACTACACTCGTAATTCAATCGTGCACATTATATTTCCATGCATAAGATCACAGGGAGGAACTGAACTTATGTGGACAACTGTACATGTGCTGACATTAATGTAGTATATACTGTATTGAGTTTATAATGTATAACTTGCAAAATGTATGTACTGTATGTATAATTGTATATACTGTACTGTGGCACTTACCCCATTTTTTTTTTTTTTTTATGTATTTATTTGTTGTCTTTTTGGAGGAGTCGACTCGAGACAGAGCCAAAATTATGTATAAATTATCTCTAATCTTGGAAAATTATCTATAAATTCTCTATACATGAAAGCTAACTACATTATATCCTCCACAGATTGTTGGTGGGCTCCATGATGTACAACCGTTTAGGACATAACCACAAGAGGACACTACTTCCATCGGATGCAACTGTTTCACCATATAACAACTCTCATGGTAATTATTAAAGTGTTTTTGTATGATTTTGTTGTTCCCAAGTCCAAGTTGACGATAGTGCGTTGTTATGTGTGCGATTAGTTTGCTTGGGAAACAGATTAACTTGCTCATGTAGTAATGTACACCCTATTTGGTGGATTGTGTTTTGTTATTTATAAATTATTATTTTGCTTAAGCGTTGTTTCCACATAGTGATTTTGATTAGTTGTTTTGTCTTTTTACTGTGAACAGGGTTGCCTGGAACGCCGCCATTAGGACAAGAGATTGAAACTGCACGTATGTGTGGAGCACTGAATCTTAAAATTTTGGCAAGAATGTAGTTACCGGGTGTACCGCCCGTCTTGTTTACACTACGCGGACGCTCACCATCATGTTCCCTTCTATTTTGACTGCCTTTGGATCCAAAAATACATTACCCTAACCAAACAACCTAACCTAACCTAACCTAGTATTATAGATTTATAAGTATTTATTATATTATAAGTATTTATAGATGATTTATGTTGTATGTCGGTAGTGGTACACCCGGTAACTACATCCATCCCAAAATGTTATGTATGTACCGGTATCATGGCGGTATGTATTCTTACAGTTTCTTACAGTAGATCCTCAGGAAAAAGGCAAACTAGGCCTGTGTATCCAGCTCAGTACCAGTACTTGCACTGCTGCGGTCGTTCACGGTGTTGGCGGTGGCGGTAGCAGACGCAACATTTTTACTATTCTGTATTTTTGCTTTATAATCAAACTTCAAATCTTGTCTTCCCCATGCTTTATCAAGATTACTGTCAAACTCCCTTATTTGGGAGTAACCCTATTGATTCGGAATCGACTACATACTGGGGCAGTGCGTTCCACTCATTTACCACTCTATCACAAAATGAGTTCTTTGCCTTCTCAAGCCTATTTCTTTCTTTGTAAATTTTCTTTGTGTCCTCTCGTTCTTGTTCCCTCCCGTATCAAGAAGATACCTTCACACACATCCTCATCATACTTTCCTGACACTATCTTAAAAGTCTCTTATCATATCCCCTCTCTTTCTCCTATATGCCAGTGTCGGAAGCCCCAGTGTCCTCAACCTCTGCTCATAGCCCGCGTTCTTCAACATTGGTACTAGCTTGCTAGCTCTCCTCTGCACTTTCTCCACTGCTTCTATATCCTTTACCATATATGGAGCCCACACCTGGTTTGCATATTCCAGGTGCGGCCTAACCAGCGCTGTATAGAGATTCCTGAAGATTTCTTCGTCAAGTGACACAAATGTCCTCCTTATCAGCCCTACAATTCTATTGGCTTTGTTTATCATTTCCGGTAAATGTTCTGAGAAATTTAACTTATTGTCTATCACTACTCCTATATCCTTTTCTGCATTCACTTCCTCCATCGCTTCATACATTACTGTCTTACTGTATCCTACCTTGTCTATCTTGCTTGTCCCAATCCGCATGTACAGTAGGGTCCCGCATAAAACGTGTTCGCATAAAACGAGTCTCGATTAAAACGACCGACCTAAAATATTAATATTTAATTTTCGATCAGAACGAATGTGATCACATAAAACGAGTCCGCCGCCAAAGTGGGGCAAATCCGAGGAGTTTTCATATAGAGCGCCGAAATATCGTACAAAACGTACGAAATAGCGTTCGCTTTGTACGAACATTTTCGCTTACAGTGAACATTGACGATATTGCGCCACCAAAATGCTGTGTTCACATAAAACGAAATCGCATAAAACGCCCTCGTTTATCGGCCATAAACTCGTTTTATGTGAGACCCTACTGTACTTGCATTTTTTTGGATGAAAAGGCATTATCCAATGCTCAGACCATCCCTTCATGCCATCCACATCTCCTTGAAGCAAACCCACATCTTCCTTACTCCTCACTCTTCTATACAGCTTAGTGTCATCCGCATACAGGTATACCTCACTTTCATTAGTTATAACTTCAGGTAAGTCGTTGATAAATATAACGAACAGTAGTGGTCCCAACACAGATCCCTGAGGAACCCCACTTGTAATTTCCCTCCACCCCGAGCCTATTCTATTCACCAGCACCCTCTGTCTCCGATGCTGATCATCTGGTGTGTACAGCTCGGTAGGTTTGGCAACTCTGCCTGCAACTATATCCATGTGTCAGAGAGGATCGTCTCTGACACATGGATATAGTTGCAGGCAGAGGTGCCAACCCTATCAAGCTGTACACACCAGATGATCAGCGTAGGGATGCAGATACTTTTTTGACCGAGTGTACAGTAGGTAGAATTGAAGAATAAGAAGTGTCAAGTCACCTTTAGCCATCAAGTTTCAAATAGGTAGAGTTAAAGTAATTACAAGTTATGTTGGTCATCATATTTTAAGTACGTAGGATTCAATTACTGTTCTTTATGCTAATCAAGTTTTAATCCCAATTAATTTAATTTAGTAAGCGTTGTTTCCACAGCGATTTTGATATGTTGTTTTGGCTTTATATTATCTCTGTCCCAGTTTTGGTTTGACTTTGTTTGCAAGTTTTAAATTTTAATACATGTTATACTTTCCCTTGTCCTACTGTAGGTGTGGTGTGATGCATCCATAGAATCCGGTGAGATAGATGGTAGCCTCACTACGGTATATCCTTGGGCAACATATTCTCCCATAAGAAGGGAGTCACCGCCACCGTCCAGGATTATCAGGCCGTGCTGGTGGCAAGCTACGCTATAGATGAAGTAAAGTCATAGAGTAAAGTGGATACTGTATACAGGTCTCCCTCGATTTACGATTTACTGTAGTTACGTTCTTGAAAACCCGATCATATAGAAAAATCATATAGCGAACTCTAAAATATATGGGGTGAATGGGGATGCATTTTGGGACCAGCCAAAACCCAAACACAAACACCAGGGTTATCAGGTAGTTCTGGTGCCGACCTACTCTATAGATGAGGTAAAGGCAGGGTCGCGTCACATCAGGGTGACAAACGAAAGCAGAGTTCTTTCTTTTTAGTCTATATTATTGTGTATGTATTATGTTGTTGTTGTTGTTCCCCAGGCTGTCTGGCCGAACAGCCCCAAGGTCTCGAGCAAGGCCAAGGCCATAAACGAGGGCCCCCACAAAATCCTCCCTGCTTACCATTAACAAAGCCCAGGTGACCGAAGCCACTCCACGGCAGGGAGCTGAGGAGGGTGCGGAAACGCCCGGGAAACCAAAGCCCCACCCAAGGCCCTGTGCCCCTCAGCAATTATGAAGGGAAAGTTGAGGGGACGAAATGAAAAGGACGGAACTGGTACTGAACGGGTTAAGAACGATGGTAAAAAAATCATAAATTCATTCAACTCTTCACATAATATTGCTCCTGTTTGACACTGTATTGTTGTCCCCAGGTCGCTACTACCGGGTAATCGTAAACAACGTGCCGATGTTCATGAAGGGGAGCAACTGGATTCCAGTCCTGGCTTTCCTTCAAGTATGTCTCTCCTTTAACCGTCTTGGTGGTGTAATGGTTAGAGTGTTTATAAATCTGTGTGTGATAATCCAGGTTCGAATCCCGGTGGATCACATTTATGCTTTCATTTCATTGGAGGTGTTTGGTGTTGCCGTGAAATTAATAAATTAAAATGTAAAACTTGCAAACCAAACAAACCAAAACTGGGACAAGGACAATATAAAGTCAAATTAAATTATCAAAATCGCTATGTGGAAACAACGCTTACTAAAATTAAAATTATTAAATAAAAGAACACAATAATAATAAAAAAAAAATATATATATTGATGAAAACGTTATTTCCACATAGCAATATTGGTAAGTTATTTTTCCTTTATATTGTATTGTCCCCGTTTTGGTTTGTTTATTTTGCAAGTTTTACATTATATTTTCACCTGCTTTTATAACCTCATAATGTCTTGATGGTGTAATGGTTAGAGTGTATAAGTTCTGTATGTGATCTAATTTCAAATTCTGGGAGAATCACATGCTTTCATTAATTTCATTTGGGGGTTACTGGTGTTAACGATGTTAAAAATAAAAAGTACTAAAAATAATATAATATAATATACATTTTATTTTATTAAGCGTTATTTCCACATAGCGATTTTGATTAGTCCCTTTACTAGTCCCTTTACGTTTATCTTGTGTCGTCCCAGTTTTGGTTTGTTTAATTTGCAAGTTTTACATTATAATTCTTGTGTATGTGTGCAGGTCCATGAGTGAGGTGACTATTGAGCAGGACTGGGGCAGGAGTTCGCCCATGTCTTACCACCGCCAACACCATCCACTCGGACAACAGGAACTGGAGATGCAGATAGGGCTTCATATGGTCATGCCACCGGACGACGGACAGACGATCACTTACCAATACTACCTCTATCTTTCACAGGTACAGATGATTAGTTTGTTGTTCTTGATAGCGTAATGCATAAGTGCGCGGAATTTTGGTGAGAGTGTCCTAGGTTCAAGTCCTTGGAGTGCCACATGTATTTGTTGATTTCATTAATTGAGTTTAGAAGTGAAGTTGGCTTGGTGAAGAAAATATAATAATACAGGTCTCTCTCACTCCGATGCCCCAATTTACGATATTATTATAGGTTTTTAGGTGTTTGGGTTTGGGTTTTGGCTGGTCCCAGAACGCATCCCCATTCACCCCATTAATTTTAGGGTTTGCTATACGATTTTTCTCTTTAAGATTGTGTTTTAAGGAACGTAACCCAATCGTAAATCGAGGGAGACCTGTATAATATTTCTTTTTTCTCTCACGTTTTGAACGGAATTTGTGACACTCCACAGTTTTGATGTCATCCTACCTCCTTTAAATGTTTTACTAAAGATGGCCATTATATATTTTGCTTGCTCATATATTCTTCCACCACTAAGTCTTTCACTCATGTATTGTTAAACCATTGGCATTAGTTTGCATCACCAGCTTAGCCTGATTTAGTCTCTCAGTTCTTGCATTCTCATCCCTAACAGTCTCTAGTCTCATCTTACCCTAATCCTTCGGTCCAGCCCTACGAGAGTTTTGTTCTGAAACTCAGTGGTCTGGTTAACCCTTTCACGCATATGATGCGATTTTGAGCCTATTGGGGATACTTTAAAGCCTTTGTTACCATCAGGGGTATTTAGAAACCTTTAGTTTAGTTACTTCAACCTCTGCAGTTCTCTTTGAGTTAGCTGTGGGCAGAAAACTAATTTTGGAGAGGTACTGTAATTATAAGAGTGAGAGAACTCTATTTCTTATTGCTAATCTGGCAACCTCTGCATCATAAATGCGTGAAAGGTTTAAACTCACAAAACAAATATAAATATAAAAAAGTTTGCCAATTGTAAGTGCTTCAGGGGGACTTTGTTGAGTCTTGCTGAGACACTGTTAGCACTATACTGTATCAACATTGGCCACTGTGATGACATGATGAGTCTGTGTTGTGGCAAGTCTTTATTTTACTGTACTGAAGTACTGAAACCACGCTCTCTGTGGATGAAGCAGTCTTGAAACTTGTATGTGTATATAATTATGTATGTTCACAAACTTTTCTGAGTGACTGTACTTGTATTGTATAGGTTCACCAAGCCATGGCAGTCAAGGCGGAGACAGAGTTCTACCGGCGGTGGAGGAGTACAGTGACGGACGAGGGTGAAGGGTACCCCATGGGAGCGCTATACTGGCAACTCAACGACATATGGCAGGCAGGGAGCATCATGGGCATCTATTGGTTAGTTCTACAATTGACCACTTGCGAGTTTCAAGCTATAAGGAAGTTGGAGCTGTAGACATCGATAGTTAGTAGAATTACCAGCTAAAATACGGTTGTAGTACAGTGAACCCTCAAACTACGCGTGGGATGCGTACTGTGCTGTCGGCGCGTACGTTCGTTTGCGCGTACATGGGAGTTAAATATAAATGGGGAAAATAGGTATTGGTCTGGGTCCGACCGAAAGTTGTACTATTTCTACCTTTCATCACCTAAAATCCACAAATATATAACATATTACTGTACAAATATGTTTTCATAACCTAATCTACCACACAAAATACATTTAATGTATACTGTACAAATAAGACACAAACTTAAATTAACTCACATTGGTAGTGGTTGAGCAATGCCGGATCTGCGCCATCGATCAATAGCACTGCGCCCGAAACGGATCGACCGAAATAATAGGCCTAGCCGCCTAGGCTTACTGGTAAAGTTTTGAGTCGAAAAGTAATACACCCTGTATAGCCTATAGTTTCATATAGCCTACATAGTGTCAAGTGAGATAGCTCAATAGCTCATATACATATTAACACCTTATGAGCGGCCTAGGCGGTATAAAATATGTAGCCACCAGCGGGGTGTTTTTAGCCAAAATAGGGCTGTTTACGTGATCATTTTCATGCCTAAATAAGACCCAGAGCGTAAAACAAGTATCTATCCCTGAAAGGGCATAAACAGAGCTTTCCAATGACACCATAACGATCCTTTTATGATGGCTAGTTTTCTTGCAACAACCGCGCAACACGAGTGCAAAAAGCATGTAATTCGGTACTTTCCCCATACAATTCAGTATGTAGCGAGTGAGAGAGGGAGGGAGGAGGTGGGATTCATGTCAGTAGGTTCGCCGCGGTGGTCTGGAGCAGTCATACGCTCGCTACTCTCCTGCCACCACTTGTCTCTCTCTCTCAGCAACATTACGTGCTGAAATTGCCACACGACCTATGTCGCGCGCCGCCAGATAGTCCAGATTTATTATACTCGACTTATGTTGCGCACCGACATTTAGGGGTTAAAGAATTGGCTTCACATCATTTAGCCAGGGGAGAGCAGTGGGCTTTGAAGCGACTTTCGAAAGAAGTGTAAACAATCTCGCCTCCAACTACCGAACAGAAACAGATTTTCCATTTCCAATTTTGTTAGCTCAATAAATGATACATGCAATGTAAAACGAAGAACAGTCTTTTAATAGATTCATAATATCCTGTTGTGCTTTATAGATACATAATAGTTTGGTACGGGAGATGTGTCTCTCTCCACAGTCAACAGTGACGACGTTGGAGGGCTTGGCGTCACGTCAATATGGCCGCCCGAAACTCTCCAACAGATACGAATCGACTCCCGCTCGTACGCTCGGCGCGTACATTCGAATAATTGAGCGTACTTTTCGATTTGTTGCCTCAATTGTGGTTCAAGCGTAGTTTGATTACGCGTAATTTGAGGGTTCACTGTACATTTATCAATACATAAAACCCAATTTTACATACTTTTTAGCCATCAGAAATCTACATTATTATTGCATTTCTATCTACTATCGATGTCTACAACTCCATGTGGTGATAGGCTGGTCTATCAAAGTGAGAGTTGAGCGGTCTCTGCCATACCCATAGCTTACCCTGACTGTTCCTTTTACTTTTATATTTTCTAGATCTCAAGTGACGGCGTCTCTTCCGTGGATTGACCTCCCAGTCTGCCAACCTAGAGGTTGGCAGACTGGGAGCCAAAGCGTCACATTTTACCTTTGCCCCTCAACTAATCCTTCATAATTGCTGAGGGGCACAGGGCCTTGGGTGGGGCTTTTCCGCACCCTCCTCAGCTCTTTGCCTGGGAGGTGCTTCAGTCACCTGGGCTTTCTTAGTGGTAAGCAGGGAGGGTTCTGTGGGGGCGATCGGTCATGGCCTTGGCCTTGCTCTGGACCTTAGGGCTGTTCAGTCAGACAGCCTGGGGAACAACAACAACAACAATTTTACAGAACCTATTGTATCCTAATGTGTTTATATTTCGTAGTATTGTTTTGCTAAATGTTCAATGTCTTATTTCCGCATAGTGATATTGATAAGTTCTTTTGTCTTATATATTGTGTCATCCCTATTATGGTTTGTTTATTTTGCAAGTTTTACATTATAATCCAAGCTGGAGCTTAAGCAGTCCTGCACCTCCAACAGTTAACACAAAATTAACAATAATTGGAACATAAAAGTTAGTTTCATTATTCATTAGTTTCATTGATTTCATTAATTAGGATGTATTTGTAAGTTAATTGGTGGCTTGGTGAAAATATGAATTAACTGTGTTGGTGGTGTAATGGTTTAGATACTTATGTTCTGGGTGTGGTGTCCCGAGTTGGAATCCCGGGAGGACCATATGCTTTCATTAGTTTATTCAAGTGCATTGGGGTTTGTAATTGATGATTAATGTTAAGAATGGGGTGTTACTTAGCTTAACAGAGATAACTGTGTTGCCAGGAAATTATTGAGCTTATAAAATTGACTGTAAAAGTTCCCATGTGATACCCTCCCTAATACATGACAAATATTACAGAGTACAAAGGGCGGTGGAAGATGCTGCACTACTACGTCAAGAACTTCTTTGCTCCGGTTATTACTTCCGTATACATGGATGTAGAAAATGTAAGTCCAGCATTAATTTTATCTTGGATACACTTTAGTCCATTTATTTTTAGCTGACGGTAATTTAAAAGTACAAATTATGTTTTGAAAGATATTGTACAGCGTTGTTTCCACATAGCGATTTTTATTAGTTCCTTTGTGTTTATCTTGTGTCGTCCCAGTTTTGGTTTGTTTATTTTGCAAGTTTTATATTATAATTTGCTACTACATATAAGTAATTTGTTAAAACTACTTTTGATAATGGAAGTCGAGTTTTTTCTTAATCCTCTCGCTATCCTGTGGACTCGGGGGTTGCAGTTTAGCATTCAGAAATATAGTTCTCTCAATCTTATAATTACCTCTACAAAATTAGTTATTTGCCCACAGCTAACTCTAGACAACTGCAGAGGTTGAAGTAACTAAACTAAAGGTTTCTAAACCCCCATGATGGTCACAAAGGCTTTTAAGTATCCAAGAAAGGGCACAAATCGTGTCCTGTGCTTGAAAGGGTTAAATTACAAAATAAAGAGAGTTAGTTTGGAAGGTATTATACCTTAGATAAATTGTGTTGTATTCTAACTTCTGTAAAAGTGTAAAACTGTCTTGATGGTGTAATGGTTAGAGCGTGTAAGTTCTGTATGTGATATCCTAGGTTCGAATCCTGGGAGAATCACATCCATCTATCTATTGCCATATTGCCACGAATGGAATGCCCCCATGCACCTCTGTCCCCAGTCAGGCAACGCCCCTCCTCACTTGCTTGCATTAATTTCATTTGGGGGTTATTGGTGTTAAGAACGATGTTAAAAATATAATCGTATAGCAGTAACAAACAAATAATTAAGTCTTCATTATATGTGGTTGATTGTGTTCTTTTATTTATAAATTATTATTTTGCTTAAGCGTTGTTTCCACATAGCGATTTTGATAAGTTGTTTTGTCTTTTTACTGTGTTCGTCTAAGTTTTGGTTTGTTTATTTTGCAAGTTTTACATTACTGTATACTGTACTGTAATATTATATTTTTTCAATTTATTCTGACTTACATTAGGCAATATTACCTCTAGTAAAAGCCTATAGCAGCAATATTAATAAAGTCTCAAGTCCTCATTGTACTATAGGTGTTAATTATTTTATCCTTCAGGTGAAAGTGTACGTGGTGAGTGATCTGATGGATGACGTTGAAGGAGCAACTCTCACCATCAACCTCCATCGCTATGACCAATTGGTTCCTGTGTCATCATCCAACACTACTATCACTGTGGTTAGTAGAATAATAGCTCTATCAATACAACCTGTACTTCTTTATTCTCTAACTAAAACAATGATCACTGTGGTTAGTATATTAATAGCTCCAACATCACTACTCTTATGTGTCATCAAAAAACAAAATGATCACTGTGGTTAGTATATTAATAGCTCTAACAATGTTGCCTCTTCTCTATGCTCTACCAACATTACCTCTTATCTATTTTCTACCAACAAAACTATCACTGTGGTCTGAGGATAGTACATTAATAGCTCTAACAACACTACTTCTATATTCTCTAACAACATAACTATCACTGAGGTTAGTACTGTTCAATAATAGCTCTAACAACACTACTTCTGTAACCTCTAACAACATAACTATCACTGGGGCTTGTACATTAATAGCTTTACCAACACTACTCGTATGTTTTCTGTATCAGCAAAATTATCATTATGGTTAGTACAATAATAGTTTTACGAACATTATCTCACTACCACTGTTGACAGTGGTCTGAACTGATGACATGGCGAGAAATGTCTGCGTGTCTTCACCTTCCTAGTTTGTTCACCTCCTGCCCTTCCCTATCTATTTTGACTTGATTAGATGTCCATCTTGATCTAATCCTTCGGGCCAGCCCTATCAGAGTTCTTTTTGGGAACTCAGTGGTCTGGTTAAACTATTTTATTAAAAAAAAGCGAAAAAAAAAAAAAAAAAATCGATATACTGTACTATACCTGTACAGTACCTGGCTCCAGTGAATTTGACAATTGATCTATACACCCTTTCGGAGCACTTGCGAGGATAAAATCAGGAGGATGGGCTGTGAGGACTTTTAAACAAACTGTCAAGTTCGTTGATGCGGGGTGTAGTACATGTACAGTCAATACAGTCATATATGTATGTATATACTCAGGCACATACCCCATTGCTAGGGGTGCTTGAATTGAGACAGAGCCCGAACAGAAACCTTTAAAGTTCCAATTTTTAGGGTTCAGGACCACTTTCGCGTTCCCTCGCCCTTTTTTCTGTCTCGTTAAGTAGGAGCATTTTACAAGGGGAGGAGGATTCCTAGGCTCCTGCCCCCCACTATACTACCGTATATAATTATTATATTCCAATAATTTCACTAGATTTTACATTGCAGGGCAGGCAAACAGAAAGTGAAGAGTTGAGCTTGAATTATACTAAAAGTATTAAAATAAACATAGTATACTGTAGCTCATTTTCATATTCCATTTGTTTAATTTGCTGGTGTATTCCAGAGTGGACAAGCAGCAAATGAAGTGTTGAGCCTGAGCATCTGGTCGGACCTTGAGCTAGACACCCACTGTCAGGACGGACTATACGATGCTGTAGACGTGTGTTTCCTAACCTCACACCTCACACTACCCGAGGGCAACACACAGCAGGTCCCTCGTAACTTCTACCTCATGGGCCGACCAAAGGACGCCCCTCTCGTACATGCTCAGCTACAGGTGGGTCGTTATTTTAGCAATGGGGTATGTGACTGGGATCAGACTTTGCAGTCTGATCTTAAACAAAGAACCTGACAAATGAGGCAGCTCTTAACAGGGCTGCCTGAAGCGCCACCATTAGGACGTGAGACCGGATCCGCGCTTCGTGTGGAGCACTCGGTCTTTAAATTTGTGAATGTATGTATGTATATACAGTATATACATACATTTATTTATTTACTATCTTTATAGCGGTGTGCGGAATTTCAGTGTGAGTATCCTAGATTCAAATCCTTGGAGTACCACATGTATTCATTAGTTTCATTGATTTTATCAATTCTGTATATTTGTAAGCTAATTGGTGGGTTGGTGAGAACATTAATTAAGCTTAGGAACAAAAAGTACTGAAAGCTTAGCCCCTTGGGGATTATGATGCGACAGTAAACTCTGGCTGAATTAATTAACTGTATTAGAAATGTAAGTAGAACCCTGGAAGCCACATGCAACATAGCCCTGGGTATATGACTTAGCCCCTTCTGTACCGGCGACGTTTTCTTAATTTTATTGTAGCTATATTTTGAAGATTTTGTGCTGTTTAAGAAGGATCTGTGGTAGTGAAAGGGGTTAAGTGAGATACAGTAGTTCAAAGTTTGTTGATTGCTGGAGGCCCTTTGTAAACTGAATAAAATCGTTCGATAGTAGCCAGAATACAGTTAAAAAGACATACCCGGTACAGAAGGGGTTAAGCACCCATAAAGTTAATTGTCTGAACTCAACTATAGGCTATAAGATCGTTAGTGTGTTGTCGTTTCGATAGTTTTTAATTTTAATGAGTTCGTTATGTTAATTTGAACCGTAACTTTTGAGTTTGTTTTCAAGTTTTATATATTTTGTTTTATTATTCCATTCCTCTAGTCTCAGGCAGGTGTTGCCTTATGCATTTGTGTTTAATGCTAAAGTTTTGACTATACAGTACTTTCTAAGTGCTTGACCTTGCTTTACGAGGTCAGTGCTTTGAGATCTGTGCCCCATAAATTCTTCTTTCCTCTCGCATAAGCAGTACACTATTCATAGTGCAGTTGGGTCCAGTACATGATTAGATCGATATCCAGTATTCGATATATGGATATTAAACTTAGTCATGTGCTGAACCTTAACTGTCCTGATGGTGTAGCCTAATGGTTAGAGCGTATAAGTTCTGTATGTGGTGTCCTGGGTTCGTATTCTGAGAGGATCACATGTTTTCATTAATTTAATTTTGGTGTTAAGAACGATATTACTTAATTCCCTTCCTAATCTGAATAATATTGTCTAATAATTGCCAAAAAAAAACCCCACAGAAAATAAATGCATAATTGGATCTTGGAAGGGTTAATTAATAAGCTAAAGTTTTGACTATATTTTCTAAGTGTTCAACCCTTATCTACCCCCAGGTGAGTGTTGTATCGGAGCCGGTAGTATCCAGCGGCAGCAACTGGACCTTTACTGTGAGCGTGACCAGCAATGCCGTGGCGCTCTTTGTGTGGCTCCAGACAGACGTGGCGGGCATCTTCTCCGACAATGGCTTCATCATGACCCAGGCTTCAACGGAGGTCCTCTTCTACGCCGACAAGGAAGCCACCAAGAGTGAACTGGAGGCTTCACTAATGGTTATGTCTCTCACTGACACATACACCACACAGGTTCAGAGGAACCAGGAGGGACTCAGAGATCGAGCCTTTCATCCTAATGACCTCAATAATGTCATTTATTTATACTAGGATTGAAATTGAAAGGCAAAACTTGCAAAACACACAGACCAAAATACACAATTATTAAACTTTGAAACATACAAACCAACATGGTACCAGGACTGACTTAGAGATCGAGCCTTCCATCCTAAGGACCTCAGAATGTCATTTACTTAAACTAGGGATTAAATTGAAAGGTAAAACTTGCAAAATAAACAAATCAAAACAGGAAGTGCACAATATAAAGACAAGAAACTACCAAAATAACTACAGTATTTGGAAGTGATAGATTATATACAATTTCTCATCCAGTTGCTTTGGCAGCTTAGATGTAATCAAAACAGGTGTAAGAAAGTAAAAATAGCTCGAATATTAACAGGAAACATTATTGATGATGAATATAGGTCTAATCTAAGGCAGCCTCCCAGAAGCTGGGTGTGCTCAACCGCCTTTGGGGGTTCTTTTCCCCTGCACATCTTCTTGCTCTGTACAGGGGCATAGTGCGCCCTTGTATTGAGTATTGTTCACATGTGTGGGGAGGTTCCTCTCACACCGCTCTCCTAGACAAAGTTGAAAGGAAGGCCTTTCGTATCATTAACTCCCGTCCACTCACCAACTCTCTGCAATCTCTCTCTCTCCGCCGCAATGTTGCATCTCTCTCGCTATTCTATCGCTACTATAATAATCAGTGTTCCTCAGAGCTATCCCAGTGCATACCACCTCCTTTACGTAGGGCACGTGGTACCCGTCTTGCAACTCAATCCCACCCCTACTCTGTGCAACTCTCCAACCCAAGAGTGAAACGTTACTCTCAAACTTTCTTCTACTCAACATCTGAGCTCTGGAACTCTCTCCCAG
Organism: Paralithodes platypus; assembly: GCA_032716605.1. Classification (NCBI taxonomy): domain Eukaryota; kingdom Metazoa; phylum Arthropoda; class Malacostraca; order Decapoda; family Lithodidae; genus Paralithodes; species Paralithodes platypus. The sequence continues at coordinate 38,289,077 of CM064505.1, forward strand.
AATCAGTCTTTCCCTCTTCCTATGACTTAAATTGCTTCAAACTCCGTGTGTCCAGGCATTTTGGCTCGAACGTCCCTTGATTTTGGCCCTGTCACTCTTTCAACTATGGGGGAGGCACTCGCTATAGGCAGTTATGTCTTTTGCCTCCCTCAATCACATAGAAAAAAAAAAAAAAAAAATCTGATACGAACGATAACATGCGTTGATCGGAAAAACATAACTGACAATTGTCGATATTTACTTACTTACTATGTGGAAGTAACGCATTGAAGATTTAGAAAATCAATTCTATGCAATATATATAACTCAAAACTACCATAATGCATTAATTTCACAATACGGTTGTTGTTGTTGTTGTTCCCTAAGCCCCCGCCGTTGGGGAGCCACCTTGTCGTGGTGGCGGGGCTCGAAGCGGGGTCGCTGTCATCCACTCTTCGGAGCAGGGATTACAGCGGCGTCGTGGACAAAGTACCCCCCCGTCGTCTTTGGGATAAGCGGAACCTTCCGGTGACGGCGTTTTTCTGGTTCCCGATTTTGACCTCGCTTTGCGGAGGGTTTCCTCCTCCTTTTTCACTAAATTGTGCTGGCTAGGCTCAAGACGCCTTCCCTCGCTGAGTGGGGAGTTCTGACTCCTCCCCGTTTACAGGGGCAGTGGCAGCTAGCTCACTGCACGTGGGGGTTGGTACCGGGGGCGGCGGCACGGTCGCCCGTGCTGTCGCTCCATGGACCGCCCATCAGTGAGGCCCGGTCTCGGTTTCCGGGGGTCCGGTCTACCTTCCTGGTGGGTTTCCTGGCTTCTGTCCGGCTGCCCTCCATTACGTACAGATTGGGGATGTTTGCAATTAATTTTGCCCTCAGTCCCAGTATAGCAGTTTTGCCTAAGCTAGGCCTCTCTGTACGTAGTGGTGCTATCCCCCCTTGTCTAGGGGGGTAGGGTATGGGGATGAACCCCCTAGGACCTGCCCCTGTTTGTGCCGTCGGTGTGGGGGTCGGAGCTTCCTGCCTCGCGACAGGGGGCTCTGTTAGCTCTTATGGTACGCTCTTTATTTTTGCTTTGTTTCTGTTTTTCTTTTCTTTTTCTTTCTTTTTCTTCCCCTTGGTTAGTTTTTCTTTCCTTTTTCGTTTTCCGACAAACCGAAATTAGAATAGTAAAAACAACTTGGGTCATCATGGTCCGTCCATACAACCCCACTACCCCGGACCAAGCTAACGCGCACCCTGTCCCCGTCCCACGCGATCTCACGGACTCTCCACCTGACCTTTCTCAACTCTCTGGGGCTTCCGCCCTCGACGCATCCGTACCTACTAGTCCCGTACCAGCTCAAACCTCTGACTCTCTCCTCATTGACCGCTCTCCGGCGCCTTCCTCAGCTTCGACTTTGGTAGGCGTGGAGTGTGTCGCCTCTCTTTCCGATTCTTCATTAGTTCAGCCTGCTCTTTCTTCTACTGCTTCCTCTTCCTTATCCCTCCCCGCTCCGCCAGTTCAGCCCTCTTCTCTTCCGTCGTTTGCTATCCCTTCTACTGCATCTGCCACTCTTCCTTATCCATTGCTTCCTCATCTCATATCGTCACTTTCGAACCATATTCTCCTTCTTTTTCTTCTCCTTCAGTTCCTTCGCCTTCGGTTCCATCTACTTCAGTTTCTTCTTCTGCTCGCCCTCGTACTTCTATTCTTCCTCTCTCCGATCTCTTTGCCCCTGCCGATTTTGTTAAATTCTTTTCTATCCCCGCCTCAGCCCCTCTTGCCGGGGATGACCTTCTGTTCCACCTCAGTCTCCTTCAGAGGGTGGGCAAGGATGTCACTTTCCACTCTCGTCATGATCATTCCCGACTAGTTACAGTGCAAAACGAGAGTCAGGCTGCTGCTATGGCGGCCTTTGCAGATCCCAACGGTACTCCCATCCCTGCTTTTAAAGACCAAAGAATGAACTCGTGCACAGGTACTGTCCTGATCCCTTCTTATATCCAACTCGGTGATCGGGACTTCAAAGATTGTGCCGACCTTATTGGAAAGGCCGTTGTTGCACAAGACCATGTTGTTATTAATATTGTCTGTTACACCATCCAACCTCGCCACAATCGCCGCTATCCCTCTAATATCGCTAAAATAACGTTCGATGGTAATATTCTCCCTTCTCACGTTATTGTCGGTGGTACTCGCATCGACGTCTTAGAATCCCTTCCCCGCCCTCAGCAGTGCAGGGGTTGCTGGCGTTTTGGCCATCCCGTGAAATACTGTCGCTCTCTCAACCCCGACTATCCTACATGCCCGTACTGTGCGCAACCTGGCCATATTGCTGATGACTGCCCGTCTACGACCCCCTGCTGCCTCAACTGTAAAGCCTCCCATCCTGCCTATTCCCATGATTGCCCCGTTTACAAATTTGAATCTGAAGTTACAATTCTTAAAGCAAAACAAGGCCTTACTCACCTCTGCTGCCCGTAAGGAAGCTCTTCGCCTGGGCTTCTCTCCTCGTCCGATTTCTGCACTTATCTCTCACCCTCCCGTCTCTTCTTCCACTCCCTCCGTTCCGCTTCCCTTGTCCTCGTCCTCCTCTTCCTCTGTTCCGCTCTCTGTCCCTTCGTCCCTTACTTCTACGCCTTCGGTTTCTTCTGTCTCCACTCCTCCTATTCCTGTCTCTTCGTCTTCTATCCCTTTGTCTAACTCTTTCTCTGTGCTTGACTCTTCTACTCCTACTTCCGTTTCTTCTCCTTCCACTTCCTCTCCTCGCCCTCGCCCCTCTTCTTCTGGTTTGGCTCAACGCCCCACCCGCCAGCGGTCCCGTCCCAAGCCTTCCTCTAGTTCTCCTCCTCCCTCGTCTCGTGGTTCCCTTTCCTTCCGGTCTCCTGTCTCTACCAAACGTATTTCCAAAATTCCTTCCCGTACCTCCCGTTCTCCCTCTCCCCACTCCTCTTCTAAACGCAGGGACTTCCACCGTACTGTCCGGAGTCCGAGTCCCGGTGAGAAGAAGAAAAAGAGGTTGCCTCCTTCCTCCACCCCTCCTTCCTCCTCCTCTCCATCTCTTTCTTCTTCTTCCTGCTTTCGCCCTCCCTCTGACTTAAACATGTCCTTTGAGTCCATTCCCAAGATTCGAGCCTTTCTCGATTCTTCTCGTCCCCCGCCTCTTACCGTTTCTGCTGACATTCATCCCGTCCCCTCTACACTGCCCCTTACCCCTCAACCGCCTCCTCCTTCCCCTGTCCCCCCCTCTTCCGTCTCTACCCCTTCCCAACCTTCTTCTCTTCCTTCTGTCTCTCTTTCGTTCTCTGCCCTTCCCTCCTCTCTTTCTGGCCCTCCTCTTTCTTCTTCTCGTTCGCTGTCAAGCCATCCTATGCCCCCCGGTTTTCGGTCCTCCCCTCTGCCTCCTTCTCTTCTGTCTCCCCGTTAACCCATCCACCTCTTCATTGTTGTACATAAGTGTGTATTTTTTCCCTTTCTCATTATTTGTATTTTTCTGTCTCCCCGTTCGCCCATCCGCCTCTTCATTGTTGTGTATAAGTGTGTCTTCTTCCCTTTCTTTTTTTTTGTTGGCTTTTGCCTCCTTTTAATTCTCCACGTTATCCTCATTCACCTTTTCTTAGTTGTACATAAGTGTGTGTGTTTTACCTTTATTGTTATTTGTGTATATTTCTTTCCTTCTCTGTGTGTCCTTCCTCTTTTTCTGTGCGTTCTTATTTTCGGTGGCTTTTGCCTCCTTTTCTGGTTTTCTTTTGTCTGTTTTCGTTGTTTTTTCGTCCTTTAGTCTCCTCTTGGTTTCTTTATTCTTTTTCTTTTATTATGTCCATTTTGCAGTGGAATCTTCGTAGTCTTCATGCTCAAAGGATTGACTTACGTTTTCTTCTTTCTCTTCACTCCCCTAAGGTCGTTTGTCTTCAAGAGACTCGTCTTTTCTCTCCTCCTGTTCCCTTTCCTCATTACTCTTTTTATAGTTCTCCCCACTCTCTCCATGATACTTGTCTTCTTATTCATCGTTCTGTCCCTTTTGAAGAGCTGTCCTTTTCTACTCATTTCCCTTGCACCTTTGCTAGAGTCTATCTTGACCGCTGGTTAACAGTGGTTTCTGTGTATTTGTCGCCTTCTCTTCCCATCGATTTTCCCGAATTCTCCGAGATTTTATCTAAGTTGCCCACTCCATTCTTAGTCCTTGGTGATTTTAATGGTCGGCACACCTTGTGGGGTGACAATGTTATTTCACCCCGGGGTCGTCGGCTTGAACCTTTTCTCTCGGACCGTCCTCTTTTTCTCCTTAATTCTGGTGCTCCTACTCATTTTGATGCTCGGACTCGTACGTTTTCCTGTATCGATCTTTCCCTGTGTTCCCCTTCAGTTTCCCTTGATTTTCATTGGTCAGTTCTCGAGAATTCTCACAATTCCGACCATTTTCCCATTCTCCTTTCTCTGACTACCTACTCTCCTACTCCTAACTCCCCTCGTTGGTGCTTCCAGCGGGCGGACTGGTCTTCTTTCGCTTCCCTTACTGTTCCTTCTTTGCCTCCTCCTCCTTTCTCATCGGTCCGTGTCATGCTCTCGTTTTTTCTGGATCTGGTTTTCGGTGCTGCTTTGACGTCCATTCCCCGGACGTCTCGCCCTTTCTCGTCTAAATGCGTCCCTTGGTGGTCTCCTGAGTGTTCCAGGGCCCTCCGGGTTAAACGGGCGGCTTGGAAAAGCTTTCGCCGTAAGCGTCTCACCCCTGCTTCTCAGGAGTCGTTTTTTCTCTTTCGCCGTGCATCTGCTCTTTTCCGTCGTACTACCAAAGCCGCTAAACGCCGGAGTTGGGAGTCCTATGTTTCTTCTATTACGTCTCGCACTCCTGTCGCTTCGGTTTGGAAACGTATTCGTAAGATCTCTGGTAAACATCTTCCCTTCCGTGCTCCAGTCCTCCGCATTGATGGTGTTTCTGTGGCAGACTCCGAAACAATTGCTAATCGATTGGGCTCGTACTTTAGCTCAGTTAGCAGTGGTTCTCACCTCTCTGCTGAGTTTCACTCGCTTAAAGTCGTTGCGGAAAGTACTCCAATTACTTTTAGTCTTTCCTCTGACGAATCCTATAATGCTCCTTTTTCCTCGACTGAGTTACACACCGCTCTCCGTGCCTGTAAGAACACTTCTGAGGGTCCTGATGGTATCCATTATCTCATGCTCAAACATCTTTCCTCGCAAGCTCTGGTCTTCTTGTTAGCTCTCTATAACACGATTTGGTCTTCTGGTGTTTTCCCTCCCTCTTGGGGTACTGCCCTGACCATACCTTTTCTTAAACCTGGCAAGTCTGGGTTCTCGCCACAGGACTATCGCCCTATTGTCCTTACCAGTTGCCTGTGTAAACTCTTTGAACGTATGATTAACGCTCGTCTCATGTGGATTCTTGAGTCGCGCCATTTGTTGTCTTCTTACCAGTTCGGGTTCAGACGTGCTCGTAGTACGCTTGACCCCCTCATTCGCTTGGAATCTTATATCAGGACGGCTTTTGCTCGTCGTCAAACTGTCATTGCTGTTTTTTTTTCGATCTCGAAAAAGCCTATGATTCTACCTGGAAGTACCACATTTTGCGTCAGCTCCGTTCTTGTGGCATTTACGGTAATCTAGGGGTCTTTATTCAGAATTTTCTTTCTTCTCGGTCCTTTCGTGTCAGAGTCGCTTCCCACTTATCTCGTCTTTACCCTCAGTTGGAAGGTGTCCCTCAGGGTTGTGTCCTGAGTACCGTCCTTTTTCTCATTGCTATCAACGGTATCGTGTCTTCTCTTCCTGTCGGGGTTCGGTCTTCCTTGTATGTCGACGACTTTGCGATTTACGCAGCCGACTCAGATCTTGCCGCTTTACATCTTCTTATCCAATCCGCTATTCTGGCTGTTTCTTCATGGGCAACCCGCCACGGGTTCCATTTTTCCACCTCCAAATCCTGCGCGATGTCCTTTACTCGTTGCCATTCTATTCCTCATCCTCCTCTTACTCTTTATGGTACTGCCCTCCCTTATCGTTCCTCTACTACTTTTTTGGGTCTTACTTTTGATTCTCGTCTTAATTGGTCCGCTCATGTTTCTTCTCTCAAGGTTGCTGCCTTACTCCGCCTCCGCCTTCTTCAGTCCTTGTCCCACCTCACTTGGGGTGCTGATCGAGCGCTTCTTCTTCGGCTTCATACGGTTCTTGTCCTCTCTAAGTTGGATTATGGCTGTCAAGTTTACTCTTCAGCCTCTGATTCTGTTCTCCATGCTCTTGATTCTGTTCATCACTCTGGTCTTCGTCTTGCCCTTGGTGCTTTTCGTTCCTCTCCTGTTGAACGCCTCTATGCTGAGTCTGGTTTCCCTTCTCTTTATCGCCGTCGGGCTCTCCTGTCCCTTCGTTCTTACGCTCGCCTTCAACAATTCCCATCTTCCCATCTTTCCCTTCCCCCTTCGGTCGTTGCTACTTTTTCGTCTCACCCCCGTCTTGGTTCTCCGTTTTCTGTCCGCATGCTCTCGCTGCTCGCATCGTGCTCTTTCCCTGTTTCTAACGTCCTCCCTTTCCGCTTTTGCTCTTTTCCCCCCTGGCTTTTCCCTCGTCCTTCGGTTTGCCCTTCCATCCTCCCTTGTTCCAAGTCCTCTACTTCTCCCCTCGTTCTTCGGTCTCGTTTCTTAGATCACCTCTCTCTTCACGCTACAACCACTCCCGTGTATACTGATGGCTCCAAGACGTCGGTAGGCGTGGGGTTTGCCGTCCTTTTTCCCACTTGCTCGTATCAATATTCTTTGCCTCCCGTTGCCAGTATTTTAACTGCTGAACTTTATGCTATTTTTATTGCCCTCCGTTTTATGTGTTCCTTCCCCTCCTCGTCCTTTACTTTGTTCTCTGATTCTCACAGTGCTCTACTTCTATTACAGTCCTCCCCTGCTCTACACCCTTTAGTTCTTTCCATTCAGGAATGGCTTTTCCGCCTTTCCGTCCGCAAAAAGCTTGTACATTTTTGCTGGGTTCCCAGTCACGTTGGCGTTTGCGGTAATGAGCGGGTTGATTGCCTTGCTCGTTCTGCTGCCGTGCGGGGTACCCGCTCCTCACTTGCTGTCGCGGCCTCTGATTTCTTCCCTGCCTTGTCCAGGTTTCTTTGGTCGAGGTGGCAGACTCAGTGGTCCACTATCTCCGTTAATAAACTTCGTTCTGTCAAACCGTCCGTTTCTGGGTGGTCTGATCCCTCCCACCGTAATCGCCGTTGGGAGACGGCTTTGGTCCGTCTCCGCATTGGCCACACCAGACTTACCCATTCGTTTTTAATGTCCCGTTCTCCTCCGACTCTTTGCTCGCACTGTACCGTTCAGCTTTCTGTCTCCCATCTTTTCCTCGATTGCCCCTTATTTTCCGTTGCCCGCACGCGTTTCTTCCCTTTTCTAGCTCTCCTCCGCCAGCCGCCATGTCTTTCAGATTTTCTTTCTGAATCTCCCTCGTTTTCTATCTCCCGTATTATGTCCTTCCTTCATCATGTTCGAGTTCTCGATGATATTTAGTTAACTTCCTTCCCGTCTTTCCATATTTCGTGCCATATGGCCTTTGTCGCCTGGTGCGTTGACTTCATTAATGTAATGTAATGTTCCCTAAGCTGCCTGGCCGAACAGCCCCGAGTCCCTGAGGAAGGCCATGGCCACGATCGGGCTTTCCCACAGAGCTCTCATTGAGTGTAGGTTGTGTTGTTGGCGTAAGTGGTTGTGTGAAATGCAGTCTTCTATGATGTGTTTAATGGTATGGGGTGCTGTGTTACATCCCGGGCAGGCGTCGACAACGGAGTCATCCAGTCTCTTCTGATAGCTCAGGAGAGCTGGATGGTGTCTGCATCTCAGCCTGGCCAGGTGGACTCTGTCCTCGCGAGGGAGGGAGGATTCGGAAGGATGGATTTCGGGAGGTCGTGCATGCAGCTGCGTGTTGTCTGTGAGTGAGTGGATGGATTGGCGAGAGATATGAGTATGGATGTGCTTCTGGAAGTTGGTTCGGGGTGGGCAGGGAGGGAGAGAGGACAATAATTGTGTGTGATACCGTGTGCTGGGTGTTGTTTTGATATTTCTTGGTGTCTGTGGGTGTGTTGCCATGTAGTTTAGTGGGTGGTCTTGGTTCGTGGAGGCTGCTGCCAGGAATTGAGTGCCTCTCATGTACAGATGGTCTTTGACTTTGAGGATTTTGGTTTCTTGATGTAGATGATCTGTGGGTGCAGTAGCTGTGCAGCCTGTAATGATCTTCAGGGCTTTGTTTTGAATAGTCTGTAAGGTCTTATGATGTGTTTCAGCTAGGTTAGAAGCCCAGGCTGGGCTTGCGTATTCCATTACTGATCTTATGTATTGTTTATATACTGTGGTGGTAGTTTCTTTGTTGTGTCCAAATTTTGTGTGAGCAAGTGACCTGAGGGCGTTAAGTCTGGGTGTCAGTTTCTTTTTAATGTTTGTGGTGTGCTGTTTGAATGTCATATGAGTATCATATGTTACTCCTAGGATTTTGGGTGTGTGTGTATGTGTTAGGGGTGTGTTGTTTATGGTGAGTTGAGGGATGTATTCGTGTTCACCTGTCCAACTTGTGAGCAGGGTTGCGGTGGATTTGGCTGGGGCTAGATTAAGTCTGTAGTGCACCAGCCATGTAGTGTGTTGAGATAGGGTTGAAGGAGATCTGTTGCTCTTCTTGGGTCATGGTGTGTGCATGTGAGTGTTATGTCATCTGCATAGGAGGCTAAGTTTATTTGGGGCGTATTGGGTGTAGTTATATTGTGCATGTACAGATTGAAGAGTGCGGGCGATAGGACGGATCCTTGTGGGACTCCGTTTGGAAAGTTTCTGATTTTAGATGACTGACCGGCAAAAGATACGTGTGCACATCTGCCTGCTAGGAAATTGGCCAGCCACCTTTTTGTGTTGTGCATGTTGTGTTGTAGATTTTGTTTGTTAGGTTGTGGCGGGGGATGGCATCGAAGGCTTTACTAATGTCGAGTGTGGCTAATAGTGATCTGTGTGGTGGTCTAGCTGAGTTGATGCCGTCAAAAGCTCTTTGTGTAAGGTCTGTGAGAAGAGTGTTTGTGGAGTGCAGTGGCCTAAAGCCATGTTGTGTTGGAGCTAGGGGTAGGTCGGGTGTAATTAGTTGTAATACTAGGCGTTCCATGACTTTGAAGGGGGAGCAAAGGAGTGTGATGGGGCGGTGCGAGGAGGGTAGCGTGGGGTCTTTGTTGGGTTTGGGGAATGTGATGATGATACCATGCTTCCAAATGTCTGGTATTGTGTTGTGTGAATAGCTGTAGTTTGATATGTTAGTGAGTGTTTGTATGCCTAGTGGTCCCAGGTGTCTGAGGTGTATGTTGCTTATGTTGTCTAGGCCACAGGCGGGTGAGTGCTTGAGATTGTTGATGATTGTTGATTCACAATACGGTTGTATGGCATTAACTCTGTGATAATAGTATAAATACTGTAGGAATTTCTGTGATCATTTAATTATTATACATTTTATCATTTCCAAGTGCAATTAATACTTGTGCAATGGTCACAGCTTGCTCTACAGTATTCTGATAAAGTAGTACATAATTGTGAAGATTTTTAGCTGTATGTTATAGGAAATCGTTATATATTTATAACATATAGCTTGTATGTTATTATGTATATTGAAATTTATGTCGACAACTTTGCGATTTATGCAGCCGACTCAGATATTGACGCTTTACATCTTCTTATCCAATCCGCTATTCTGGCTGTTTCTTCATGGGCAACCCGCCACGGGTTCCGTTTTTCCACCTCCAAATCCTGCGCGATGACCTTTACTCGTTGCCATTCTATTCCTCATCCTCCTCTTACTCTTTATGGTACTGCCCTCCCTTATCGTTCCTCTACTACTTTTTTGGGACTTACTTTTGATTCTCGTCTTAATTGGTCCGTTCATGTTTCTTCTCTCAAGGTTGCTGCCTTACTCCGCCTCCGCCTTCTTCAGTCCTTGTCCCACCTCACTTGGGGTGCTGATCGAGCGCTTCTTCTTCGGCTTCATACGGTTCTTGTCCTCTCTAAGTTGGATTATGGCTGTCAAGTTTACTCTTCAGCCTCTGATTCCGTTCTCCATGCTCTTGATTCTGTTCATCACTCTGGTCTTCGTCTTGACCTTGGTGCTTTTCGTTCCTCTCCTGTTGAAAGCCTCTATGCTGAGTCTGGTTTCCCTTCTCTTTATCGCCGTCGGGCTCTCCTGTCCCTTCGTTCTTACGCTCGCCTTCAACAATTCCCATCTTCATATCTTTCCCTTCCCCCTTCGGTCGTTGCTACTTTTTCGTCTCACCCCCGTCTTGGTTCTCCGTTTTCTGTCCGCATGCTCTCGCTGCTCGCATCGTGCTCGTTCCCTGTTTCTAACGTCCTCCCTTTCCGCTTTTGCTCTTTTCCCCCCTGGCTTTTACCTCTTCCTTCGGTTTGCCCTTCCATCCTCCCTTGTTCCAAGTCCTCTACTTCTCCCCTCGTTCTTAGGTCACCTCTCTCTTCACGCTACAGCCACTCCTGTGTTTACTGATGGCTCCAAGACGTCGGTTGGCGTTGGGTTTGCCGTCTTTTTTCCCACTTGCTCATACCAATATTCTTTACCTCCCGTTGCCAGTATTTTAACTGCTGAACTTTATGCTATTTTTATTGCCCTCCGTTTTATGTGTTCCTTCCCCTCCTCGTCCTTTACTTTGTTCTCTGATTCTCACAGTGCTCTACTTCTATTACAGTCCTCCCCTGCTCTACACCCTTTAGTTCTTTCCATTCAGGAATGGCTTTTCCGCCTTTCCGTCCGCAAAAAGCTTGTACATTTTTGCTGGGTTCCCAGTCACGTTGGCGTTTGCGGTAATGAGCGGGTTGATTGCCTTGCTCGTTCTGCTGCCGTGCGGGGTACCCGCTCCTCACTTGCTGCCCCGGCCTCTGATTTCTTCCCTGCCTTGTCCAGGTTTCTTTGGTCGAGGTGGCAGACTCAGTGGTCCACTATCTCCGTTAATAAACTTCGTTCTGTCAAACCGTCCGTTTCTGGGTGGTCTGATCCCTCCCACCGTAATCGCCGATGGGAGACGGCTTTGGCCCGTCTCCGCATAGGCCACACCAGACTTACCATTCGTTTTTAATGTCCCGTTCTCCTCCGACTCTTTGTTCGCGCTGTACCGTTCAGCTTTCTGTCTCCCATCTTTTCCTCGTTTGCCCCTTATTTTCCGTTGCCCGCGCGCGTTTCTTCCCTTCTCTGACTTTCCTCCGCCGGCCCCCATGTCTTGCTGATATTCTTTCTGAATCTCCCTCGTTTTCTATCTCCCGCATTATGTCCTTCCTTCATCATGTTAGAGTTCTCGATGATATTTAGTTAACTTACTTCCCGTCTTTAAACATTTCGTGCCATATGGCGTTTGTCGCCTGCCTGGTGCGTTGACTTCATTAATGTAATGTAATATTGAAATTTGATATAAAACAATATATTTTATTAGATGCAATATTGAGTATTCTTTATTCCCTTGACTTTTGTCTTAGTATATTTAGAAATTATTTGATAGCACAGTAGCTATAATAATACATAAACACATTGTTATCTATTTTGAAGAGTTTTTTTATCAACTTTACTTGGGGTCCTTCTGTGTATGGCCACCCTCATTAAGGGGAGTAAGGCGTCCGGCAATAGATAGATAGATAGATTAATATTTATAACATAAGAGCATATGATAATGGGTGTCTGCAGAAAGCCGATTGACCCACACAAGGCAGATCCCTCTTACGCCCAATCCATCTCGTCATACAAGTCAACAAATGGCTAAACTGGCTAAATAGTTTCATAGCAAAACAATCAAGTATCAGAAATCTTAACACCTAAATGGCACGAAAGGTCTTAAAATTGACTAAGAAATGGGCAAAATGTCTTAAGATAGCCAAACTAATGGGCGATCGTCTTGAAATATCAAAATTAATGGGGCTTAACATGAGGGAGAAGGGAGTCCAAGAAGAAAAAAATTCTAACATTTGATTTCGCTACAAAATCTTAACCCTATCAGCAGACATGGAAGCATTAATTAATTAAACTTATTCTGGCTATAATTAGAAGATTATATTAAGATTGTGAAGTACCTCTCGGAATGTGAGGGGTCAAAAGCAACAATTATACCTTTGACTCACACAGATCCTTCCTCAGCTGAATAAAATTGACTAATGATAGCCAGAGTAAACTTTAAAAGGCGTCATAATCCTCAAGGGGTTTATTGCCAAGTAATAGACGAGACAGAGTAAGGGGCGAGGGAACGTGAAAGTGGTCCCGGACCCTAAGAATTGTAACTTTAAATGTTGTTTTTGTTCGGGCTCTGTCTCGAGTCGGCCACCCCCAGCTATGGGGTATGTGTCTGAGTATATACATACAATAAAAAAGGGAAAGAAACCATGCTTGCCAGCCAAAGAGAAAAGATGAGTGTGATTTTGTGTTTTGTTTTGTTTTTCTGATTTGTTGTGATGTCACTGTTCGGGCTCTGTCTCGAGTCGGCCACGCGCATAAAAAAACCAAAAACAAAAGCAAAACTGGGGAAGGTGCCAGAATACATACATGCATACAGACTTATATAAATAAATGTATGTACAGTCGCCTATATACTCAGGCACATAACCCATAGCTAAGGATGTCCGACTCGAGACAGAGCCCGAATAGGGAAAAAAAAAAATAATAATAATAATAATAATAATAACAAATAACAATACTGTATATAAATAAATCACATATCTAGGACGCCCAGGAGAAGACTCAGATACCTAGGACTAGCCTTCTATGGGGGACACAATAAGATATACAAGATGTTTACAGTAAGGTCTACAAAATGGAGTCTAGAGGAATAGCCTGGCATTCCCCCGATAGAAGCCCCTACTTATCAGCCACTGTTATCAACACTGCAGCAGACGACGAACCCAGAACAAGTAAGTAACACCAATTTACTCAACCATTGGACCACCTCAGACCACCCAAGGGTATTATATGGTATAGTATAACCCTAGATCATCATAGAGAACAGTGATATTGATGGTGGGCTTATATAACATCTATAATAAGCCTTAACAACTCTACTGGGATTATAAAGACTCTAACGCATGCGCAGATCATTCTTCAGCCTGACGCCATTTTGGGGACATACCTATACAGTTGTCCACTTTTAATATTACTTTAACTATACGTATCTTTGTAGAAATTTATGTATTTATGTATTATACTCAGGCACATACTCAATTGCTCGGGGTGGCCGACTCGAGACAGAGCCCGAACAGAAACCTGTAAAGTTTCAATCCTTAGGGTCCGGGACCACTTTCCCGTTCCCTCGCCCCATTCTGTCTCGTTAAGTAGGATAATTATATCTATCTTTGTTTAACTTTATTTATTTTTATAGAAATAATTAAAAAAATAAACTAAAATAGACTTAAAAGATTATGCCATTATATACCTGTACAGTATATAGCACAACATAAACAGATGATAAGTGAGGGCAACTTATACCTAAATGGCACGAGATGGGGCGAAAGGTCTTAACATCGGAAAACTAATGGGGCAAACGTCTTAAAATGTCATAACTGATGGGGCTAAGCATGAGGGAGAAGGGGCCCCAGAAAAATACCCCTCAAGTTAAAATCGCCCGTCAAAAAATGCCCTAACCAACTCTACCACCCTAATATAACAGGAGACATGACTATGATGACACCAAGAGGAGGAAACTAATGAATACTAATAATAGATAATTATAACTATTTAATAATCATAAACTAATATATTAATGTCGCGAATAGAAATAAAACAGATTTTATGGCAATTGGTGAATTTAATGCAGTTGTGGGTGGAGCTTAGTGATAAAACAGGGAGTATTTAATGTTGTTCACCAAAATTAGCCCACAAAGAATCCGCCCACTTCCTGCAGAGTGGGCGGAGTTTGGTGACGTAAGAGGTGTCACCAGTGTCACCAAACTCCACCCACTTCCTCCAGAGTGGGCGGAGTTTGGTGACGTAAGAGGTGTCACCAAACTCCATCCACTTCCTCCAGAGTGGGTGGAATTTGGTGACGTAAGGGGAGACACCAGGCCTATCACTGTTGCCAAACTCCTCCAGAGTGGGCGGAGACTGGTGACATAAGGGTTGTCATCTAACCAAACTCCACCCACTTCCTTAACAGTGGGCGGAATTTAGTGACATAATGGGCGTCTCCACTGTCACCTAACTTCACCCACACCCTCCCAGCGTTGCAATAGGCCAACAGAAACCCCACCCCTTTATAGACCAAATTAACCAGATAGACCATAACATTAGCCTACTAACAATAATAGGTTAACACCTTTAGTGCCGGTGACGTCATTTACGTTATTCGGGCAACTAGTAGATGACTTTATTCAGCTTAGGAAAGACCTGAGGGGATAGAATTGTCCCTTTATAAATTGTCAGAAATCCTTACTAGGTAAAATCGTCTATTAATAGCCAGAATGTAATGTATATGTTAATTCGCTTGTGGTGTTATTGCTTTACATTTATTATACGTCAAATTGTACATATAATTTGTATCATAATTTGGGCTAACATTAGACGATTATATGCAGCTTAGGAAGGATCTCGAGCAATCGGAGGGGCAAAAAATTACCTCAATTAACCCTTAAACGTCCTCAGATCCTTCCTAATCTTAATGAAATCGTCTAATAATAGCCAGAACATTATAAATAAGTATGTCCTCGAACACTGAAAGAGCTCATTTATTTATCATTAATTTCAGATGGTGTATTTGGCGGTAACAAGAATGACATCGGCGTTTGGACTACAACACGTCTTTCCTCAACTGGACTAAATCGTCTGGTGTTGGTCAGAACAAGGGCTATCAATAATCCCATCGCACAGCAAGTTGCCCGAGAACAGCCCTCTGCGTAGCCCCCCCCCCCCCTATCAATATACCCATATAACCCATCGCACATCATGTTGCCCGAGAACAGCCCTCTGCATAGCCCCCCCCCCCCCCCTATCAATATACCCATATAACCCATCGCACATCATGTTGCCCGAGAACAGCCCTCTGCGTAGCCCCCCCCCCCTCTATCAATAAACCCATCGCACATCAAGTTGCCCGAGAACAGCCCTCTGCGTAGCCCCACCCCCTCTATCAATAAACCCATCGCACGGCAAGTTGCCCGAGAACAGCCCTCTGCGTAGCCACCCCCCCCCCCCCCCTTCTATCAATAAACCCATCGCACAGCAAGTTGCCCGAGAACAGCACTCTGCGTAGCCCTCCCCCCTCTATCAATAAACCCACCGCACAGCATGTTGCCCGAGAACAGCCCTCTGCGTAGCCCCCTCCCCTCTATCAATAAACCCATCGCACAGCATGTTGCCCGAGAACAGCCCTCTGCGTAGCCCCCTTCCCCTCTATCAATAAACCCATCGCACAGCATGTTGCCCGAGAACAGCCCTCTCGGTAGCCTCCCCCCCCCTCTATCAATAAACCCATCGCACAAGTTGCCCGAGAACAGCCCTCTGCGTAGCCTCCCCTCCTCTATCAATATACCCATCGCACAACAAGTTGCCCGAGAACAGCCCTCTGCGCAGCCCCCCCCCCCCTATCAATATACCCATATAACTCATCGCACATCATGTTACCCGAGAACAGCCCTCTGCGTAGCCCCCCCCCCCCCCCACCAATAAACCCATCCCCAAGCATGTTGCCCTAGAACAGCCCTCTGGGCAGCCCCCCCCCCCCCTAATAATACTAAATAATACTAAATAATACTAAAAATATTGAAGATTAAACAAAATATACAGTATATCTCATATAATTCTACGGGGGAAGCACTGCCCTACTCGCACAGCCAGCCAGTCAATTATCGCCTCAGGCAGTATTGTGACGTCAGACAAAACTTTCAATCTTCAACCAATCAGAAGCCAGTAACTTTTTCGGGGGTCTGAAATTCATACGCTATGGCCTAAGGTAGACAGGTGGGGTTCATCCTACTCGCGCCATAATTTGCTCTGCTCTCTGTGGGTTCGGTCAAGGGTTGGCTAGTCTGTCGAAAAATACGAGTTCGGAAAGTCATATAATTCTACGGGAGGAGCACTACCTTTCTTGCACAACCAGACACATATCGCCTCGGGCAGTACGATGACGTCAGACAAAACTTTCAATCTTCAGCCAATCAGAAGCCAGCAACTTTTTTCAAGGGCCTAGAATTCATACGCTATGGCCTCTCGGGTGGATGTTTGGGTTCATCCTACTCGCGCCAGAACTTGCTTGGCTCTCTGTGGGTTCAGTCAAAATATGAGTTCGCCAAGGGTAACTAAAATTGCATATAATTCTACGCAAGAAGCACAACCTATCGCAAAACGAAACGAATATCGCCTCGGGCAGTAATGTGACGTCAGACAAACTTGCAAAGTTTCAGCCAATCAGAAGCAAGCAACTTTTTCCAGGGGTCTAGAATTCATACGCTATGGCCTCTCGGGTGGATGTTTGGGTTCATCCTACTCGCGCCATAACTTGCTCAGCTCTGCGGGGTCGGTCAAGGGCTGGCTAGTCTGTCGAAAATATGAGTTCGTAAAACCAGACAAATATCGCCTCGGGCAGTATGATGACGTCAGACAAAACTTTCAATCTTCAACCAATCAGAAGCGAGTAACTTTTTACAGGGGTATAGAATTCATACGCTATGCGCGGCTATGGCCTCTCGGGGGGGGGGGGGGGGGGGGGGGGGGTATTCATCCTACTCGCGCCATAACTCTCTGGGGGGTCGGTCACGGGTTGGGTAGTTTGTCGAGAATATTAGTTCGTAAGGGGTAACTAATGTGTTCGTAATAACATAGCCCTATGGAGGTATATTGGTGGTAATTAACCTTTAATTATACGGATAGAAAGGTAAATCACTGTTAATATAGCCGATGATTCTATACACCTTATAAATTTGGACGCCATCTTGTAAACCTTTTCAGTATTTTTGTTTTGTTTTTTGGACGCTTTATTCCTAGGTTGTTCTGGCTAACATTCGACGATTTTACGCAGCTTCGTAAGTGCCTCTAAGAATCAAAAGGTTATGAAAAACGGCTATTAAGATCTTTGGGTATAATATATTTTGAGTGATTTAACTATCTAACTGGTCTAAGATGGGTTTATTAAGGCCAATATGTCTTGTTAAGGGTAGGTTGTCATGGGCACTTTATCGACCCTTTACATACCCATATATTTTGTTATTATTATTATTATTATTATTATTAGTAACCCTTTTACTTCCACACATCCTTCTTAAACTGGACAAAATCGTCTAAATGTAGCAACAACAAAAATAAAAAGACGTCCTCGGTACGGAAAGGGTTAATTGGGTAGTTAATTATGGACACGTTAAATTCCCTTCCATACCCTTAACCCTTTGAGTACCAGCGACGTGTTTTCTTTTAGTCTAGCTATAATTAGACGATATTATGCAGCTTAGGAAGGATCTGTGGTAGTTTAAGGGGTTGATTGAGATAATATGAAGCCTTATTATTGCTAGAGGTACTTCCTAAGCTGAATAAAATTGTCTGATAGGTGCCAGAATAGGATGAAAAGGACGTCCCTGGTACTGAATGGGTTAGTGATATGAGAGTATACTTATTAGTGATCTATATAGTCATTTGTTTTAGGTAGGATGGGACAATATTAAGGGAGTGGAGGGGGGGGTTTGTTCTGGACCCTCTTCTCCATCTTTAGCCCCATTGGTTTTGAGATTTTCAGACGTTCGCCCCATTAGTTTGGTGATATTAAGACCTTTCGCTCTAATTCTTTGTACATTTTAAGACCTTTCGTGCCGATTTTTAAGGGCGAGGTTTGGAAATATAACAAAAGCGCCCAAGAAGTTATGAATTAATAAATAGAGCTAAATTATCCTTACAGACATTTTAATTAATTAATTACATTTATAATATTAATTCAGTGTGTGTGATTTTGTGTTTTGTTTTGTTTTTCTGAGGCGTTGTGATGTCCATGTTCGGGCTCTGTCTCGGGTCGGCCACCCCCATAAAAAACAAAAACAAAAATGAGGTAAATGCCAGAGTACATACATACATACATACATAGCCTACATACACACAATTCAGTATACACAATAACATTTTGTTTTAGGCTACCCTTCTTAATCTGAAATGCGTAATCGAATCTTGAAAGGGTTATTTGAAAGTAGACCTAAATTGAATGATCTTTTTGATCCTAATGTTTACTGTATAATATATTATTGTAGGCCTATGTAAAGCAAAAATATTATGTGATGTAAATATATATATGTGGAAAAAGTGTGTTAGTAATTTCAGTATATAACTAATGAATCAACTTGTGTTTCAGATTCGTGTGTTTTGAAGCCGAGCCTGTGTTCATGGATAGGGTCTCTAGATTAACAGAGTACGTAGTCGTAGAAGTTCCGGCCGCCATCTTGATCACTTCCTGCCAAGCACTCTTTTCAGTCAGGATACATTGATGGATAGGAATAGAGAAATAAGTATCAATGTTAATATAATAAACATCATATGCTCAATAATGAAGCTTATAAATAATGGCGAGGTATATTATACGGCGTGAGTTGGAGTCAAGATGGTGGTCGAATGTCAAGTTGTGTACTATGTTAATATATGCTACCCTAGTTTTGGTGGGCGGGGCAAGGCGAAAGGGTAATTATGCAACTGTAATTTAATTATACAAGGCACAGTGTTTAATAAGGCCATTAACAACATCACTAATATGCTTTTAATATACAATAGTATATTGCTAAGTAGGTCAATTAGGCAATAGTTTGAAATGTGATTGATAATTACTGGTTTTTATTGTATAATTGGCAACTCTTCTACATAGCAACTAGAACATGGTGAGGGTAGTCTGCCTGTAGTAAATGGAAATATTCTACGGAAAATGTACTCCTATTTTCACGTATTACTATTACTACTAAAAGTTATCATTTATTTTTACCTAGAGTATGGATTATTATTATTGTTATTATTATTATTATTATTATTATTGTTATTATTATTATTGTTATTATTATTATTATTATTATTATTATTATTATTATTATCATCATTTTATTACGGGCATATACTAGATGATTTTATTCGGCTTCGGAAAGACCCGCTTAAGATCTACAGGCCCTTCCTAAGCTGAATAATATTGCCCAATGAAAGCCAAAATGTAATAAAAATAATGGGGTTTCTATTCTTAACCCTTTTTAGTTTAGGCGACGTCTTTTGTTATCATAGTTATATTTAGAGGATTTTATGACGCTTAGGAAGGACCTGTGAGAGTTAACCCTTGCTGTACCGATGACGTTTTTTTTTAAATTTGATGTCGGCTACAGTTAGACGATTTTATGAAGCTTAGGAAGGATCTGGGATGGTTAAAAGGGTTAATTGAGATCATGTGTAGCGTTTTAATTGAGGTCCTTCCTAAGCTGAATAAAATCGTCTAATTAGGTGCTTTGTTTATATATTTAGTTAATTTATTTGATGTAGCTTTGTAGGCCTATATATCCATTATTAATTTTAGCTTAATTAAAAACAATTGTCATATATTTTATTACATTCGTGTATGATGTATTTATGCATATGAATAAAGATGAATTTATTACAACCTATTTCCCTAACCTTTATCCATTCAGTAGTGTAGACACAGGCAACTAGTGCTTGGTAATATATTAAAGGGCAAGAAGGTTTTTTTCTTAAATGCCTTCTTCCTCATGTTTAGCCCCATTAATTTTGAGATTATAAAACGTTCGCCCCATTAGTCTGGCAATTTTAAGATCTTTCGCCCCATTCATTTGCTAATATTAAGACCTTTCGTGCCATTTAGGTTTCTATTTTTCTTGGCGAGCGATAGCTAGTCTATAATTTATGAGGGTTTCGGATGGTAGCTTACATTTCTCTACCGAAAAACGTAAAGAATAACATACTCTTTCAACTATGGGGGAGGCACTCGCTATAGGTAGTTCTGCCTTTTGTCTCCCTCAATCACATAGAAAAAAAAATACAATGATATGTAAACAATAAAAGTATAATTTTGTCAATATATTTAATTTATGATTAGTGTACATTCAAACTGAGAACAGTTTGTTGAATATGGAATACCTATACATAGAAATTAATAAGCTAGTGTCCCCAAAATGGCGACCGGATGAGAAGTTGTCCGATTTCTCCCGTCATCGAAGGGGGGGGGGGGGGGGTGAGAAGGGGGGTTGAGGGGGGGGGGATGGATGTCTCTCCTTGTAACTCGAGAAAAGGGTTGAGTGGAGGCAGGTTCTAGAGCCCAAGGAAGGCAGGTTAGATCGCTGCTCTCTACGCTATTTTGTTTTTTTACTTGATATCAGCTTCATTTAGACGATTTTATGAGGCTTAGGAAGGCTATGTGGCAGCTAAAAGGATTAAGTGACATATTTCGTAGCCTTTGAATAGATAGACGTCCTTCCTCAGCTGAATAGAATCGTCTAATAGTTTCCAGAATATTATGAAAAGGCCCTCTATAATCGCATACATCACATTAAGCTATAGTAGTATACAGATAGCCCATAAGAAACTCCTATTCACACCTCTATTGAATTATAACGTCTCTACAATAGCATACATTATAGGGCGATTCCTTCGTGTCCATCCCCTCGGGGATCTAGGCGTTCATAGGGGGATCGAGGGCTCTAATGCGTGGCTTTTTTTTTTTTTTTTTTTAGGACACGAGAGCATTGATAAAGGTGCATACAAATCTCGGGTACCTTCACTTGGCATAGGAACTCTCTCTCTCTCTCTCTATGACGTCAACAATATGACGACAACCATTAAATATTCACAAAATATGTATGTTAGAATTGTCAAACTTATACCAAAAGATAGAGGATACAAATACGCATAATTTATATTAAGTAAATTTTATTCAGAAATGTATAGTTAGGGAGATATTGACGATTTTGTGAGTGAAATTCTCGATCATTTGTCACCCAATAGTTGCCATCAACCACCAGCAATACAACCGAGGGTATATAAGCTCTTCATTTTCGCCTGAATCGATCATTTTGTTCCCGGTCGTCCAGCTTTAAGGAGGTAAGTCTCGTGTGCTCCCATTTTCCCCCATTGTTTCTCCTGAAAATAGAAGAAATTAAGGTGTAATAGCTAAATAACGTGACTTATTTACCACCAGACCCGAATTTGTGGACAAGAGCTTGTTGATTTCCCATAATACTTCATACGTTTGCATTAAATAAGGCCAGAAATGTGATGGAAAAAGCCGGCAGGTTTGACGAACTTTCTGGAAGCCGGCACTTGATTGTTCGCTCAGTTCTACCTCCTTAACCCTTTTAATAAAACCATGTCTCAATAGTATGGCGATCACTAGTAGATTTGATTCATTAAGGAAGAAATTGAGATCCAGATTATAAATTGATGGCATAAACTTAGACTATATTCCCATGTGACTTGTCTAAACGGAATTTGGCTAAGTATTTTTTAACCTGAATATAATTTATATATTGATTAATTACCTATTAACCCACGAGTAATAGATTCCTTAATGATAACCTGGAGGATTTAGTTAGAATATTTGAATTGGATTTTGAAAACTAGGCAAACTAGCGAATCGAAGCTGGCTGACTGGACGCCTCGTGGTTATTTATCATTTAAGGGAAGAGGGTAGTTTTTATGGAACCCCTTCTCCCTCATGTTTAGCCCCATTGCTTTTGAGATACGTTCGCCCCATTAGTTTGGAAATATGAAGAACTTTCGCTTTTTTTTTTCAACATTAAGACCTTTCGTGCCATTTAGGTGTCAATTTCTGTCCTGGCGAGCGAGAGTGAGCCTGCAATTTAGGAGGAATCGGCCTTCGGCCTGGACATTTTTATACCGAAAAATGTACAAATATATCTTGGAAGGGGGTGGGGTATATGGAGTGTACTTTTAAGCTTGGAGGTCTAGCGAGGAAAATAAAAAAATAAATTAATATAATTATAAATTAATAGACCAACAAAATGGCCACCGTCGCCTTAACCCTTTGAACATTATGACCCATTTTATCACCTGGCTATCATTAGACGATTTTATAAAGCTTAGTTATTTTAACTTTTATTCTGGCTACTGTTTGACGATTTTATTCAGTTTAAAAAGGGCCTCTAGCAATTAACAGGCTTCCAATTATCTCGTTTAACGCATTTTACTACCACATATCCTTCTGAAGGGGGATGGTTAACTTTTTGGGCAATTTTTGCATGTATTAATTTTTCTAGTTTCCTCCCTAGACTCCCATCAAATTTAAAAAAAAAAAAACTTCCATTAGATCCCCCTTCTAAATTAATTTTTACATATTTCGGTAGAAAAATTTCCCGGCTGAAGGCCGGTTCTTCCAACATTACAGGCTCACTATCGTTCGCCAGTGAAAAAATAGGGTAATACTGATTTTTAGCACCAACAGTTACCTCGTATATCTTTGTATGCCCATTAGATCCTGTAGAGCATATACATCATTGATATATATGCCATTAAGAGCAGAAATGTATTATAAGGGAGATATATAAGAAAACAAGATAAATATTTACCTATGGTCCCGTTAAAATATCCACAAGTAACTTATCAAAAACTGTTCAGGGGACTGGTTAGAACTTGTAGGATGTTTAATTGAAGTGCGGAAATCTGAATTTACTGAGAAATAAGTCTTAAAATGCGCTATGGGTCACCCAGGGTCCCTACCCTCTCTGTCCCAGGTAATGTTATGTTATATTATATTATATTAGGGTTCGGTTAGGTTAATCTAATTTCACACAACCAAAATTACTGACTAAAATCGCTGTTGGTGCTAAAAGTCGGGTTTACCGGAAAAAGGGTTACGTGAGGATAGTTAGACACCTGTTAGTTGCTGGAGGCCCTTTTAAAACTGCATAAAATCGTCTAATGGAAGCCAGAATGTTTATAAAGACGTCGCCGGTACAGAAGGGGTTAAGGGAGATTGGTTCACTTTTTGGGCGATTTTTGCATGTATTAATTATTTTTCTAGTTTCCTCCCTAGACCTCTATCAAATTTAAAAAAACATCCATTAGATCTAGATTAATTTGTACATTTTTCGGTAGAAAAATGTCCCGGCCGAAGGCCGATTCTTAAAACATTATAGGCTCACTATCGTTCGCGAGGGAAAAAAATAAACTAAATAGCACGAAAGTTCTAAATATTTACTAATAAATGGGGCGAAAGGTCTTAAAATCGACTAACTAATGGGGCAAACATCTTACCATCTGAAAACTAATGGGGCTAAACATGAGGGAGAAAGTGATCCAGAAAACCGGCCCACACCCCTTTAAAACAGACTATGGATTACTTCTTGCTGGTGCATTTAGCTCTTTAATCCATCAATTTGGTTTAGCATGGCTTTGACGGTTTCAAGGTTTCAAAATGGTGTTATAATAGACATGTATGGAAGTACTATGAATCTAATTCATATATTTAACATATTTATCTACCAATTCTTTGTAATCGCTGTTTAAGGGGTGGTTTTTAGTTTGTTCCCTAGACCTTCATCAAGCTTAAAAGTAAACCCCCTAGACGCCCTTTCAAGATAGAATTGTAAATTTTTCGGTAGAAAAATAGCCCTGCCAAAGGCCGGTTCCTGTTAAATTAGGCTCGCTATCGCTCGCCAGTAGAGAATAGACACCTAAATGGCACGAAAGGTCTTAATATTGATGTAAAAATGGGACGAAAGGTTTTAAAATCGACAAACTAATGGGGTGAACGTCTTACAATTCTTAAAACTATTGGGGCTAAACATGAAGGGGCCCAGAAAGAGTATCTTTCCAATATAATTGTCTAATAGCAGCAAACAGTTAAAAAGTCGCCGGTACAGAAGGGGGTTAAGGTGTCACACGAGTGGGGTTTTTTTTCTTCCAAGCAATTTCGATTATAATTTTGTTCTTCATACTATGAGGCTCTCGCAATGAACCGATATTAAATCGAAGGTGGATAATGTTCGCTACTTTAAATTTTATGATGGTATATTTTGAAACTGCCACAGTACAAATTGCCTGTAAATATTGACTGAAAATCGCTTGTGATTCCACCTTAACCCTTTCAATATTGACGCATTTAAGGTTTATTCTGGCTATCATTAGAAGATTTTCTTCAGCTTAGGAAGGAATTTTTGATAATTTTACCCCTGATACCTAGAGATCCTTGCTAAACTACTTAAATTAGTCCACTGATAGCCATCATAAAAATCATGATTATAATTGTAATAGTTTGTAAGTGCTAAGAAATAATTATCATAAAATCATATCACCAACCCACCAAGTAACTTCCAAATAAGCCAAATTACTGAAATCAATGAATCTAATGAATACATGTGGTACTCCAAGGATTCGAACCTAGGATACTCACACATACATTCCGTGCACTAACCATTATTACTAAAAAGAATGCATAAACAATATTAATGTGATTTTTTTTCTTTCTTTGCAGATGGAGTGATCAAGCCTCGAACCCCGACCAGACAACCAAACCACTACCTCAACCAGTCAACCACCATCAAGAAAAAGTTTAGCTTTCCTTTAATCCAAACCATCCTTTCCCACCACCACCTCCACCATCTTCCTCTCTACACTGTAAAACGTATGTTCAAATATAGCGAACATGATACACATAATGGGTGTTTGAATCGTTTGTGTGCAACTTTGAACACGAACGATTTGTAACCCTTGTGTATCAGTTTTGTTATATTTGAACACTTGTGTTTTTGCAATGTATCTTAACCTTCCCTTTTCCTTGCCACCATTAAAACCACCTCCCTTCTACTAAAATCTGAATTAAACATTGGATAGGAGTCTATATAAAGGTAAGATATTTAAATCCTCAAATTTTGTGTACATTATATACTTGTGATTGCTATAATAAATGGTATATTATATTATTCTTTATGAAATATATATTCGTGTTATAAATAATCCATGCACTAATCTTTTTATCCTATCGTCGTTGGCTTAGCATTTAGAAGAGATTTTTGGTAGGGATGCTGAGAGAGGGGGGGGGGGGGTTAGAGGGAGTAGATATAGTTAGTTCAAGGGGTAGGGATAGGTAGGAGTCTGTTATAGGTTAGTATTGGTTAGGTGTTGCTCTATTCGGTTGGCTGTCTGTTAGAGGCTTAGTTAGTTTGGGTAGGAGGTTAGTCAGATTTAGTTATATACTTAAGGTAAAGGGTTAGTTTGCTTAGGTTGGGTTTGTCGTTTTGGTCTTGGTTGAAATCCGGCCGGTGAAATCCTTGTTGTCTGGTCGTTGGTTGGATAGGTTTCAGAATGTGGCGGCTTGTGGCGGCCTGTGCAGTGATGTGGGTGGCAGACCGCCGCTCCTGAAGTGGATTATGTGGCGGCCTGTGCAGTGATGTGGGTGGCAGACCGACGCTCCTGAAGTGGATTAATCCTTTGTCTTTAATAAACAGGAATGAGATGGAAGGCCTGACGGAGAAACTGAGAAATTAAAGGTATGATCGAACTATTAAACTAACAATACATTCTTTCCAACAGGTTAGAGATGGGAGGAGCGACCCGACGGGCCGACGAACGCCAGGAATCCCGCCCACCTTGGCTATGGATGAGAGGAACCCCGCCCACCTCGGCAGCAGCAGCCATGTACAGTTGCCCACATTAATTTTGTAACCACTCTGTGATTTTATGTATGGAAGGGAAATTTTGATTAGATGCGTATTTTCTGATGTAGCCTAGTAGTTAATATTATCTATTATCAGTTTTAAATGTTAAATTGTTGGTTTTAATTAATGTTCAATTGCCGGTTTTAGTTAATGTTCAATTGTCAGTTTTAATTAATGTTCAATTGTCGGTTTTGAGTAATGTTCAATTGTCGGTTTTAAGTAATATTAAATTGATTGTCGGTTTTAAGTAATGTTCAATTGTCGGTTTTAAGTAATGTTCAATTGGCGGTTTTAAGTAATGTTCAATTGGCGGTTTTAAGTAATGTTAAATTGTCGGTTTTAAGTAATGTTCAATTGTTGGTTTTGAGTAATGTTCAACTGTCGGTTTTAATTAGTAAATTAATTACTTAGTCAGTTTTAAGTAATTTTTAATAGTCGGGCTTGTGTAGTTAAAACTCAATTGTCTGTTTTATATCGAATGATGCTAGTAAGTCAATTCCATACATAAAATCAGAGTTGGTACAAATTTTCCGTGGTGAACTGTACAGCATCCGTCACTGCTCCGTGTACAGGTCAGTATTCTCTAATATTTTATCTTGTAATACAGTATATGTACAGTCGGATACCATAGTATCTAGCTCACTCATAGATATTCGGAGACTTCACCTATTTCTGATTATGGAAGCATATCTCTGCTAAATATGTTGTAAATATTATTTTCTATACATAAACTACAAAACTATATATTATTGATCTATTTTTGTTGTAATCAAACTAATCTAGATGGTTATAATTGCATAAATAAAAACATAGGGGTCCACGAATTTACATGAGTGGGCTGGGACTATGGTGTCGGAGTGTACAGTCAAAATATATAGTTCACACAACCTTCATCACAAACTGAAATATTTACCATCACTTTCCTTGATAGATTTAATGGGTTTCTAACAGCCTGTGACAAGTACAATTTGTTAAATTTCCCACAAATGTCAATTTAATGTCCCTCGCTAGATTTCACACTATCAAAATGTTGTGAACTTTTGATGGTGACTTTAGCAGACGCTACTAAGACGTGAAACAAATATTTATCAATGATTAATAAATATCCATGAAAACTTCTCCTTAATGTTTGATCTTATAATCAAAATAGTCTGCAACATATATATTTTGACTATACTTTTCCCCCATCGTTTGAAAGTGTAACTGATAATTTTGCTATATAAATACTAACTTTAATTACTTAATGAATAGGAAATAATAGTATGTTTAAAGATAGGTAGACGGGATACATTTGAATATAATTACTTATGCAAATCTTATAAGGAACTATTCAATAATTATTTCTTAAGTACCAAATTTTGCACCACTAACCTTCCTTGTTGTTTGCAGCAGAGGAGAGGCGAGGGTCAGACGTTCCGAGGAGACAAGAGAAGAGAGAAGAAAGAAGAGGGGAGAAGAATGAAGAGGAGATAAGAGATAGAAAAGAGATAGAAAAGAAAGAGGAAAGGGATATACACTGAAGACCCCCCCCCCCCCCAGACAAACTCTCCCCTTGGAGCCTCAACACCCTCACCAGCAAACTAGGGTAAGAAAACACAAATTATTAAGAGGTTATGTGTGAATTATCAAAACATTTAAGCTGTTATAAATCTAGTAGTGCAATTTAGCCTAGGAAACTCTACAGTAACACTCTTCCATTGATAACGTTAACCCCCTTCAGCACCATGACTTAATTTTCATCTTATTCTGGCTACCATTAGAAGATTCTTTTCAGCTTATAATCTATCTCTACGACTAAAAGGGGTACATAGAATCCTAGTAAATCCTCTGAATAACACAGGTCCTTCATAAACTGCATAAAATCGTCTAGTTTTAGCCAGAATCAAAGGTAAAAAGACGTCATTGTGCTGAAGGGGTTAAGGGTAGTTATTATTTTCCTTAGTTTGCTCCCTAGATCTCTAAGCATAAACTAATACCCCCAAAGACTCGAGAACAAGTTGTACACTGTTCGGTAGAAAAATGGCCGGCCAAAGGCCGGTTCTTCGTAAACTACAGGCTTGCTGTCGCTCGCCAGGAAAGAATACACCTAAATGGCACGAAAGTTCTTCGAATTGATTATGAAATTGACCGAAAGGTAAATGGGTCGAAAATCTTAACATTTCAAAACAAGTGGGGCTACACCTGAGAGAGAACACTTCCAGAAATATACCCTCCCCTTAATGCAGTGATTACTTAACTTAATGACTTTATAAGAGATCAATGTTGGTAATATTGACCTATTGTTTCAGATGTATGGTAGATGTCCAGCCAGGGGGGGGGGGGGGGGGAGGAACAAGATGGTATGAAGACTTGTGACCAAACGCCTCCATCTCACCTCTGCAATAATCTACCTAACGGTGTGTCACTTACATGTATATTTATGCCTATTGTGAAAGTCTATGCAGTGGAATATTTTGAAGTTCTATAAAGTCTGTCTTAAATATTTAAAACTATAATTTGAGGTATAAGATCGCTATGGATAGTAAATTAATCTTGGTTGCCCTTTTGCCACATTGGGCGGACTGTCATTAATGACAAATACTAAACTAGTTGCTTTATCATAAACCATCAAGCTATTATTGATATTGATGGTTACTACTTAAAATATTAATCTCGTTGAGTGGTCTACGATAACCCATTATCCTAAAATTTAGTTAAAATGTTATCATAATTCTCAAGATGGGATTTGGTGACATTCAGTTAAGTTATCATGGCATAAAAGCTATTTTGAAATGTCCATCTTATAATTTCGAAACTATTTTGTAAACTTAAATTTGTCAAAACTCTGGTATGGCTAAACTATTTCACATAAATATTATACTGAACCTACTGTACTGTAATGTACTGTACTGTACTGTACACTGGTCTTAAAATCTTAACAAATCGGCTGAAATAGAGCAGTATAATAATGCCCAAGAAACTTCAAATTATTCCATAGACTATCATAAGTGGTTAATTAGTTATGTAGAACAGATTAACCAGACCACTGAGCTCCATACGGAACTCTCATAGTGGTGGACAGGCACAGTAGTATAAGTAACAGCTTTATCTAACCAATTTAAAGCATTTCGTACATATGGCAACACTTATTATAATTATTAAGGCATTATATAACATATTCTTTCCAAATTGAGAAATGTGGAATTGGGTGAATGGTGAAAACAGGCTAAATTAACTATACTCGGCTCACTATAGGTAGGCAAAACATTTAGCTTGCAGTCTTTGTTTATATTTAATGATATTTTAACTACTTTCACCAAACAAGGGATTAGAATTCTCGCAGAGGCATATTCTTGACTTAGTGTGCTGGCTTAATAATCCAATAGGGTTGATAGCCTCTGAAGACCTATTTTAACTACTTTCAATATAGTTTCTTGTAAATTAGTACTTGAAAATCATTAAGTTATAGTCATCATTCATATTAAAGATGTCAAATTAAGTAGAGGCACTGGATGAAGAGCTTTTGATACAGTAAAACATACCGTGAATGGATACCAAACTTAGTCTTGAACAAGTACATAATGTGAGGGCTATCGAATCCTCTGGTGTGGAAAACTATCGCTTATGTCTATGGGAAACCCTATTTTATAATTAACAAATATTCAAAATTACTGGTGATTGCAAACAACAACAAAAAAATAAAATGGGGAAAGTAAATTTAGGATAAATATTTGTCAATTGTAATTAAGAATATTTGTGAACCTTAAATCATTTGACGATTTTGTCATATACTGTATATTACAACCAGCTAATTTTACTCAGCTTTGGGAGGACCACTGGGTATGAAAGGGGTAACAAATATGTAAATTAATCCTATAACTCTGACAGGCCTTTCCTAAGTTGAAGAATATAGTCTCGAGGTAACAAAAATATAACTTAATTTGTCGTAATATATTGTGAAGAATTAAAAAGATAAAATATGTCAACCAATAATGTCAACCAATGCCTGTTATTCTGGCTAACCCAAGACGATGTGGATCAGTTAAGTACCACCAGGAATCCATGGGGTAGGCTGCATGTTGTATCTACCCTTAGAATCCAACAAGTCTCTCCTAATCTGAATAAAATTGTCAACTGTTGGCCAGAATATAATTTGTAATCGTATAATTTAAAATTTAAATTTAAAACTTGCAAACTAAACAAACCAAAACTGGGACAAAGACCATATAAAGGCAAAATAACTAATCAAAATCAAAATTATTAGAATGCTTTACTACAACATTGATAATGCCGGATCTAACTAAACTGGGAATCCTAGTTAAAAGATAATCTCCACAAACCCTCTAACTCGACGGTCCTTCCTAAGTTGAATAAATTAGTCTGAAAGTAGCTATGGGGAGTCAGAAATTTGTCATTTGAATAAAAGGGTTAAGGGATGGGGTGTTAACATAAAATAAAGATCACGAAATAGTGTATAATAATAATAATAATAATAATCCAAATACTAAACATAATAATTAAATACCACATATAATTCACTAGCGCTCGCATTACGTAACTTTTCCAAGATCCTGAGACGTTTTGTCAGAATAAAGTGACCTTGAGAAATATTTGCCTTGGCCATCCCTTAGTGAGAGTTTCCCAGAAGTGAGTTAGGTTTGATTGCACTTTAAAATCAATGGAATAAAATAGGTAAACTTAATTCACTATATTTAGGTCAGAAATCTTTACCTTAACTTCTGTAACTCAAAAATTGTTAGAGCAAATGGGTTGTAAAGTGCCACTTCTATTTCCTGGCGGACTCTTCCCAATTGGTAAGAATCGTAGCTTGTTTACTCTAGTAATTTTAGATATAATTAATAGACTATTGTATATGAATCGATCTAACTTGGTTATTAGATATACCATTCTATCCTTATATGGGTTTGTCATTACCAATATGCCTCCAAAGGGTACATATTACTTTAATTGACTTTTCATACATTCTTTAAATATTGTAATGTCATTGTTGTAATTTTATTGTAATATCAGTGTTGCCAAATGTACGAATTTCCCCTTCTAAGTTGGATATACAGTATATATACTAATGAATAATTCTAGCTATCTATTGCCGGACGCCTTACTCTTCCTAATGAGGGTGGCCATACACAGAATGCCCTCAAGCGGACCTATTCCCTGTAATAATTTAAAGTAAATTCAACAACTTTATATTAGATGTGCAAAACACTGGAGTCTTAAGACATATTATTACTTGACTTTGATGTAATATACAACTGTATTGCTTTGCTTGTAAAACATAAATAAATATATCTAAGTTAACTCTACCGAGACAAACTATCAACGCCACTGTAGCAAAAATGAATCATAGTAAAACTTTCAATAAGATGAATATTGGTAAAACTTTATACAACATAAAATCAATGTAACCCCAGATAACAAACTTTAACTTTGAAATAATGGAAAATATTTTGAAAATTTATCTTCCAATGGAAAACAAAATAACTTACTGTAATAGGTCAAATGGAATGCTAATGTCAGTTGTTTTCCCGACTTATAAACGGGGCATTATGATCCTACAAAATACTCGCCAAGGGACATCAGATTCCCTGTTAAGGAGAGCTTAAAAAAATACCGCAAAGATCCTCCTTAGAGGTAAATTTGTGCATTTCTTGGTAAAAAATAAATAAACCGGCCTTCGGCCGTGACAGTTTTTCTGCTAAAAATGTAGCCTACAAATTGATCATGAAAGGGAGTTTTGTGGGTATTAAGCTTGATGTAGGTCTAGGGACCAAAAAAAAAAATATATATATAATAAAACTAATAAGAATAAATAAACCAAAATATATAACCAATAACCAGGAAGACTTTGAAGTCTGATAATTGTATTCTACAGCTGGCATAGTTTTGTTTGTAGTCTGATAACATAAAATGTTTTCAGTAATCACTTCATGCTACGAGAAACTATTGCACAATCCTGTTAAAAGCATATTTAAAACCAAACCTTATTCTCCAGTGTTTGCCCAACTCCGGAATAATTATATTAATAAGTTTTATAATTGATTAGCAGTTTACAGTTCTTTGGTATAATATATAATTTTACTACCTAATTTAATTGATATAATCCCATTAGTTATCGAGTATAATTTGCTGCTACTAATAATTTTTTGTCTTGGCCATCTTAATTCTAATAATTCACATTTAATGGAAAGTTAATTTATACTTAAGGTGATGCAGGTAATTTGGAGTATACTGAGGAGTGAATGGAGGGTTGCCTACTTTGATGGGCACACTATTTTCGATCTCAATCTAAAATTTTCCTTTTCTCTGGGGCCTCTTATTGCCCTTGACTTATTAATGAAGTTAGGTACTGACTGACTGACCTGTTTTTCCCATACAACAATATTTAGTTTTGCTCACCGAATCTTCGCTGTCATCTGCTGCAATGGTGCCTCTCTGATGCCGTCTCTCGCTCTGCTGTTGAGGATGCTGTTGATGTCGCTGTTTGTCTTTGATGTTAATTTCGTTGCTGCTGTTGATGATGTCGTCGTTGCTGTTATTGATGTCGTTGCTGTTCTTGCTGTTATTGATGTCGTTGCTGTTATTGATGTTGTTTTCCCGTAGCCATTCAGTCTCCGTTGTTGTCGTCCCCCCTATCATTTCGTCAAGCAATCACCAATGTTGATGCCTTAAGGGGAGGTCTTTTAGTTTGCCCCCTAGACCTCCATCAAATTTGTTTTTATCCTCACTAACTTCTATCGATCCCCCGGTGGTTTGCTGCCGATACCAAGGCTGGACACCAATGACTTCTTGACTGACTGCTTCCTGACAATACAAATAAATATATAAATACAAAATAATCTTGACTTTTCTTGTGTGTGTGTGTGTGTGGGGGGGGGGGGGTACAGGGAAGGCGTTGATGTACCAGGGGTGGGTGGGGGGGGGGAATACAATACAAAATAGAACACCAGACACAATAGAACAGGTAGAAAAGATTAGCAGGAATAGAATACACAAATCCAGAATAGGACCGAAACCAAATTATCTGGGATGGGGATAGGATGAACTACCAGGGAAGGGAAAGGGAAGATTCGTACCGGGTGGTGGAATGGGTATCCCCCCCCCCCCCCCCCCCCCGTGTCTGGGTCCCCCCTCTTGTCCCCCCAGGACCCCCCACCCCCCTAAGGACCCCCCACCCCCCTCAGGACCCCCCCTCAAGACCCCCCCTCCCTCCCTCCCTCAAGACCCCCCCTCCCTCCTCCCTCAGGACCCCCCTACTCCCTACCCCCTTCCTTGAAACCACTTTATTTCTGGTGCCTCAATATATTCTTCTTTTTACAGATGTGCTGCCCTGCTGTGACCAGACTAAGGACCCTGGACTAATGGAGGATACGCTATTTGAAAAAAATAAAAATAAAAAAAATAAAAGATCCTGCAATTTAAGTCTAGACTATTGATTCCAACCTGTTGATGTAATCCAATATTGTAGATCAATCTTATACATTTCTGAAAGATGGTTATTTATTTTAACTGAATTAATAAAACAAATTAACGAATTATTGTAATCTAATATCATAGATATTTTTTAGATAATGAACAGCATATCAATAATTAATATTAATTTTGGAATAGAAAAACCAGTTTCAATAAATGATTACCCTCGATAAATTTAGAACATATTTACAAATTCTAATAAAATTTAAATATATATTTTGAAATATTGGAATACATTGCCAGATAATAGAAAAGGGCAAGTTCACGAAACGAACTGCAAAACAAAATAACTGAGGAGGGATGACTTTCAATACCTAATATATCTAGATTCTTGGAGAGGTAGGTAGGAAGAGTTACATGGGTTAGGGAGAAGCAGGCAAATAGCAATAGTTACATAGGATAGATAATTCTAGATAGATACATGGATAGATATACACCTAGGAACAGTTATATGGAAAGACTAGATCGGTAGAGATAAAGTTCATGAATAGATAGCTTAATGACTACAGTAATTTCATATATACAGTAGTTAAATTCAGATTACATAACATATGCTAATATAACTTAAAATAACTAATTGTTATATGGGATAAGATCAGTAAAAACAAATCCATGGAGAGACTAGATTGAATCCTAATGTACACATAGTTCCAGTCACTTGATTCCTTCAGGATTTATATTAACTTTGGCATAGGCACTACTTTGATAGACTCTCACATGTCCTATTGACAACACCGAACACTGCCAACACACTAAATCACTGCCAACAAACCAAATTACTGCCAACACACAAAGTACGCTATCAACACATCAATATAACCCTACCAACACACCAAATATCACTGTGCCAACCCACCAAGTACACTGCCAATACAGCAAATATCACTGCCAACACACGAGCTAATTTATTGTACATTGCTCCAGTTGCATTATACCTTCAATGATTAAATTATCCAAAACCTATACACCACGGAATCACCAACACCACTGAATACTGCCAACACACTAAATCACACTGCCAACATTTAGGTTCAATGATTGTCAACACATCTCCCAACAATCCACACTTTTGTTTGCCAACAGTCGCACTACACACATTTAATCACTTTGCCATCCCTCATACACACTTAATCAGCATATCACTACCTTCGCCTACTTTGCCCATACACTATTAACTCTTAAGCATACACCCTTAGTCACTTATCGAATATATCCCTACCCTACTTTGATCACGTACTCTGCCAACATCCACATATCACGCTACACTTCCAATACACACTTGACCACAATGCCAACTGACTTAATAGATTATAATTTTGCCAACATCCCTACTTCAATTAACAAAACCCATTCACATCACACACAACGGGAAGAAACTCTTATAGAAACCAACCTTCCCCCAAAAGCTGCACACTATACCTAAGCTAGTTTCAAGAGTAATAAACCCTACTAAATAAACTGTATATTATAGTTAGATTATATTATATTAGCTAGTCTTTCTTTTCAACTGACGGTATATTGCAAAGTTCCCATCAAGATTTGTTATTTTGAAGATTTTTGAGTGAAATATGGTGCTAAATATATAAACTTAGTCTTGATATGATGCAGAGACATCGTAGTTTCATATTTTCCATTAATTATCGATAAATCTGCTCTCAAAAGATTCAATTTACCGTCAGCTGAACAGAAACCGAGTATAGTTAAGACATGCTTACCTCAGTACTGCCTGGTGGGAGATAGGATAGTGGTGGTGTAGACTACTAGTAACTAGATGTTAACTTAGCTGATGAACTGGATTATACCTGAGAAGTAAAAAACAAAGGACCGTACACTTAAGAAAAAAAGAAAAAAAATTAGAAGTATTCCTTAAAAGCCTTGTTTAAAAGCTTGGCTATGAAATAAAGATTATAAAGGTATTCCTTAAAAGCTTGGCTATGAAATATTTTTTTTAAACTGAAATCAAAGATAAGAAATGCCAAGCTGCATTGCCAATGAAACTATAATAGGCTTAAAATCCAAAATAATGCTATATGAAAAATGTCCGAAAGCCAAATGGATATTACGAAATTAATGGAAGATTATAAAGATGTACTTCCCAAAGAATAGACTTCATAATATATATAATAATTACCTTTACTGGTATTATATAAGTATTCAAAATATATATCTATTCTGTAAGTACATTTTTGTTTTATTATATATAAAAATGTATGTCTGTCTCTGATCAATAAAAAACTAAGTTGATATATGCTCTTTTTAATATCCATGTTATTTTTGTTTCTCCTGTTTCAAAATGTATAAGTTCAAGTATAATCTTTTCTAAGTTAATTATCTTGGTTCTCTTCATATTTCGTCAATTTTCAAGTTAATAATGTTTGTATAAGTTATAAGTACTTTTTCTTGGCATGTGGCTAAGTTTTTCAAGTATAGTTTTTTCTAAGTTAATTAAATTTTATTTAAGTTCTCTTTATCTAAGTAGTAAACTGAGTTCTTAGAATATAGTTTCATATTTTTTTCTTTTTATTTCTAAGTCCATATATTGGAACTTTATTTATAATTGAAAACTATTTTTCTAAGTTTTCATCAGTTATAAAAGTCATAGCTTACAATAAAGTGATCAAGAAAAGATATAAGTTCGTTTTTTTTTTTTTATTAAGTAAAGTTCGCGTGACAAAGACGATATATAACAATATTATACGCGGTACAAAAGCGGTGTGTATACAATATATCAAAAGTTAAAGTTAAAGCAAATACAAGAGTAATGAATTCAAGTGATGCAAAGATATTATTTGACCCGGTACAATGGCGGAATATATATAAGCTACGTTAAAGGCAAACAGTCATTAAATTAAAGCAAAGAAAAATATTGAAGCTGAAGGAGGGGGCGACCAACTCAGAGGGGAAGAGGGGACACCATCAAAACAACAAAGCTGTGAATTAATAAGAATAGCAAAGATTAGTAGAAGTAATAAAGCCCTATCTCATCTGAAAGGGAAAAATAGATTAGCCTAACCTAACACACACCATTCATACCATGCAACTACGACTACATACTACGACTACATACTACGACTACATACTACGACTACTACTACGACTACTACTACGACTACATACTACGACTACTACTACGACTACATACTACGACTACTACTACGACTACTACTACGACTACATACTACGACTACATACTACGACTACATACTACGACTACATACTACGACTACACCTAACCTAACCCTACCCCTAACCTAACACGCATCATTCATACCATGCCACATTCATACCATGCAACTACTACTACAGACTACGACTACAAACAAAACAAGAATAACACTCCCCTTGTGTCCTGATGGTGTTGCAGTCTCGAGGTGTTGGCAGAGTCCACAGGGCAGTCTCGTAGCGTCGGCAGAGTCCACAGGGCAGTCTCGTAGCGTCGGCAGAGTCCACAGGGCAGTCTCGTAGCGTCGGCAGAGTCCACAGGGCAGTCTCGTAGTGTTGGCAGAGTCCACAGGCAGCAACTCAAATCCTGGAAATAAGAAATAAAACATTAATTTGAGATCGTAAACAACATAAAAAAACAAAAACTAAATCTATTTATACTCTGTTCACGACAAGTAGGCAAACTCTTAGATTTTAATTTTCAAATTTATTGTTTTAAGTTACAAGTTTCTAAGCAAGGATATACGATGCTAATTATCAAGCACGTTTAATGAAAGGTTGAAAAGATATATTTTTGTATTTAATTAATTATGTTTATTTGTAAGTTAATTGGTGGGTTGGTGAAAATATGAATTAAGTAACACCCCGTTTTTAACATTAACCATTAATTACAAACCCCAATGTACTTGAATTTTTTTAATATGAACAGTATAATGAGTTGTGCAGTAACTTACCCCATACAGTTGGTAGGTTGATGTGTGTTGGCAAGAGTCCACAGTTCGGTGGACTCTTGGTGGTAGTGTTGGTAGTGGTTGGTAGTTGGTTGGTGGTGGTGTTGGTAGCTTCCGGTGAGTTGGCCATAGTTAGGTGATGGTGGGATACAAACACCAACTCAAATCCTGAAATAGAGAAACAGAAACAAAATATAAGACTAAAAAATATTTACACAGTACGAGATATAAATATATTACTATATTAATTAATTATAAACTATCTAAAATACCCAACTGAAATATTTACAAAGTATGTATCTAAAAAATATATAGATAAAACAATGTTATATCCAACTATGAATTACGTATGAAATGCGGGATATGTAAAAAGAACCGAGTTGCATTTAAACATCTACACAGAACTGGTTGGTATATAAAACTCTCGCCCGCGCGTTGGTCCTGTGGCCGGCTGCCTGCCTGAGTCACCCAAAACCGCCCAAAACGCCCAAAATCACCACGCCCAAATTAACGCTACGACATTCTAACCTACACCAATCGATTTACCGCATCATTTTACCCTTTACACTTTTTTCTTTGCTGGACTTGTATCAGATTCTCCAAATTCGCTTTCCCTGAGCCAGAAATCGAAATTTTCAGTCACAAATTTGAAAGTCCAGTAACTTTTGCAGTTTTTGAGTTACAAGGCTGAGACTTTGCCAATAGGTAGTTAAAATTATTTAGAGAATTGAATTTTCTCCGATTTTAAAACATTTGAGTTTTACGAAAGATATGAATTAATTAGTGCCGCTCTATTCATAAAACGTCAAGTATAAGGAAATGTAGTTGAAATTATCTGTTTTTTCACAAAATTATACATTCATCTATATATTCCGTTTTATATGAATGCTTAAAACTATTAGAAACTCGAGTAATAACTGAATTATATAGATATTGAAGGACTTTGTGATCCACCCGCTCTGGTTAAGTTAAGTCCGACTGCCTGGTGCCTTATCCACCCAAAACACCCTAATTCACCAACCACTACAAATGTCTAACCTATTCTATTCGATTTACCGCATCATTTAACAGTTAATAATATAGTATCTTTGTAAACAATAGCCACGGTTATTCCCTATTCTCACTCATAATCCCACACATCGCATTTTCTGGTCACAAATTTCGTAGTTCATTAATTTGTGCAATATATAAAATACAAGGTTGATAATTTTATAACCTATAGTTATCCTTATGTATAGATTATGATTTGCTCAGATTTCTTTAATTGTGATTATTACGAAAGATAGAAATATATTTGTGTGGCTCTATTCGTAAATCG
Source organism: Paralithodes platypus (assembly GCA_032716605.1). NCBI lineage: Eukaryota > Metazoa > Arthropoda > Malacostraca > Decapoda > Lithodidae > Paralithodes > Paralithodes platypus. The sequence continues at coordinate 38,327,345 of CM064505.1, forward strand.
TGCATTTTAAGTTAATTTGGTTAGTTTTTCATTATATAATTCGAATGTAATTATCAAGCAATAATAATGAAAGGATGATCAGCTATATACCTTATGATTATCTCTATAAATATGAACAGTATAGCAACAGGACACAATATTAATTATTTATAAACAATCTACAATACTCGAATGAAATGTTTACAAAGTACCGTACGTATCTTAAAAATATATAGATAAAACCGTATAATATCTAACTATGAATTAAGTACAAAGTCCGGAATATGTTGATAGTATAAAGAACCGAGTTGCATTTAAATATCTACACCGAACTGGGTGGTATATAAAACTCTTGCCCGCGCGCGCGTTGGTCCTCAGGCCGGCTGCCCGCCTAGTCACCCAAAACTGCCCAAAATCACCAAGCCCAAATTAACGCTACGACATTCTAACCTACACCAATCGATTTACCGCATCATTTTACCCTTTCTTTATACTTTTTTCTTTGCTGGACTTGTGTCAGATTCTCCAAATTCGCTTTCCCTGAGCCAGAAATCGAAATTTTCAGTCACAAATTTGAAAGGCCAGTAACTTTTGCAGTTTTTGAGTTACAAGGCTGAGACTTTGCCAATAGGTAGTTCAAATTATTTAGAGAAACGAATTTCCTCAGATTTTTTAATTTTTTAGTTTTACGAAAGATATGAATTAATTAGTGCCGCTCTATTCATAAAACGTCAAGTATAAGTAAATGTAGTTGAAATTATCTGTTCTTTCACACAATTATACATTCATTTATATATTCCGTTTTATATGAATGCTTGAAAATAATAGAAACTCGAGTAATAACTGAATAATATAGATATTGAAGGACTTGGTGATCCCCGTGCTCTGGTTAAGTCTGACTGCCTGGTGCCTTATCCACCCAATAACTTCCTAATTCACCACCTATATTAACGTTACAACTTTCTAACCTATTCCATTCGATTTACCGCATCATTTAACCCCATCGCGGATAATTCTTTCCTTTAATCTTAGAGTTTTTATCTATCTCCATTCCTGAACCCAAAATTCATATTGTGTTTTTATCTGTGTTTGTTCGTTGTTTTATGTTGTTTTTGTGTTTTCCCTGTTCTTGCTCTGTCTTGAGTCGGCCACCCCCAAGAAAAAAGGAAAAAATAAAATAGAATCAAACAGAAAATAAAAATAACAAAATAGGAAAAGTGGGGATTGGGCCTGAGCATTATACAGTAGATAGACAGATATTCAAAAGTTACAGACTTATTTCGTATTATTAGGTGTAAAATAGAATATATAATTTAAGTAATACAAAAGGAGAATGTAGTATTTAGGAACTATCCACGCACTCTACAGCATGGTGTAAAGAGCACGGAAGATCTGAATATTGACAACAAAAATGGGGCGAAAGGTCATAAATTCGACAAACTAATGAGGCACACGTCTTAAATTCGACAAACTAATGGGACACCCGTCTTTAAAACTCAAAACTAATGGGCCTAAACATGAGGAAGAAGGGGACCCAGAAAAACGGCCCCTCTGTTTGATATCAACATTATATCCCCTTGATGATTATGACGCGGTTTGATATTTTATTCTGGCTAACATTAGACGATTTTATGCAGCTTAGCAAGGCACTGTGGGCATGAAAAGGGTAAAGACAGTCTCAATTTTTAAGATCTTTCGTGCCATTTACGTGTCGATTTTTGTTTCTGGCGAGCGAAGACGGTCTCAATTTTAAGACCTTTCGTGCCATTTACGTGTCGTTTTTTTTTCTTCTACAGATAAAATGCACATGTATTTATCTCGAAGTAGGGAGTGGGGGTCTTGGGGTGTATTTTAAGGGGGGTGGCCTGCTTTTTGTTATTTCTATCCTTTTCTCTCTTTCTCTAGCTTGTATCCATTCGGCCCCATTCATCCAACTATTTTAAGACGTTTATCCCCATCTAGGTGTCGATTTCTTCCTGGCGAGCGATAGCGAGCCAGCATTATATGAAGAAATCCGGCTTCGCCGAAGACATTTTCTATCGAAAAAATACAAATTTAGCCTGCTGTCAAACAAAAATAAAAAATATGCTGGCTCGCTACCGCTCACCAGTAAATTTTTTACACCTGAATGGGTATAAAAGTCTTAAAACAGTAGGCTGAATGGGGCCAAATGGATACAAGCCAGAGAAAGATAGAAAGGACAGAACAAAAGCAGCCATGTTTCAACTTGAAGGGGTGCTGGGTGCTATTTATTACCTTGAAGGGGCCTGAGGGATCCTTAATACGTTGATGGGGGTCTGGGGTCGTGTTTTACCTTGGAGTCTGGGTGGTGTTAAATAGCTTGCAGGGGGTCTGGGGGCCGTGTTTTAGCTTGAAGTTAGGTAAGGTTGTATGGTTAGGTTAATGACAATATTGTCGTTGGAAGTGCATGTGTCATGTGACACGTCTGCCGCGAGTGCAGCCTCCCCAACTGGCGGCGGACGTGTGTCACATCGGCACTTCCGATGACAATGCAGTATTGTCATTAACCCCTTCTGTACCGCGAACGTCTTTTTAATTTTATTTGGGGTAGTTTCAGACGATTGTATTCAGTTTAAAAAGGTCCTCCAGCGATTAACAGGCTTCGAACTATCTCCCTTACCCATTGTTACTACCACAGATCCTTCTTAAACTGCGCAAAATCGTCTATAGTTGAAATATTGCCACACACATCCTCGGTAGTGAAAGGGTTAACCTAACCAAACAACCTTACCTAACCCCTGCATATGTCAGTAGTAGGGACTAGGGCTTCCTAAATAACCTAGGTTAAAAACTTACAATGACAAAACAAAAAGCAGTACGCGAAGGAAAGTTACGAACACCCGCGTATAAAGACCCTTCCCCCCCTTACAGGCTAAAGTAAGAGAGAGAATGTGCGCGTATAAAGAACCCCCCCCCCCCCTTACAGGCTAAAGTAAGAGAGAATGTGCGCGTATAAAGAAACCCCCCCCCCCTTACAGGCTAAAGTAAGAGAGAGAGAGAATGTGCGCGTATAAAGAACCTCCCCCCTTACAGGCTAAAGTAAGAGAGAGAGAGAATGTGCGCGTATAAAGAACCCCCCCCCCCCCCCTACAGGCTAAAGTAAGAGAGAGAGAATGTGCGCATGTGCATGTAGAGGTTGTAGTAGGATGGGGGGGGGGATAAGCAAGAGAGAGAGAGAGGGAGACAATGAACGCGTGTGCATGTAGGGGATGGGAGGGGGGGGGGGGGGGGGGGGAGTTGGATCACTCTATGCGGCAGAGAGGGGATGCGGGAGAGGGCGGTATAGGTTATATCACTATATACGAAAGCATCTAAATCCCCCCCCCCCCCAAAAAAAAGGGATTAGTTTTACCAAACATTCATTGTACTGTATTTACGTAAACTAAAATCCTAAATTGGGAACGAGTGGAGATGTGGAAAGACAAAGGCAACTTGGAGGAGGAGTGTAGTTGGGTGAAGGAGAAGGGGGGAGGGGTCAGAAAAGATAGAGAAGGAAGGGAAGGGAAGGGAAGAGGAAGAGGGAGAGGAGGAGAAAAAAAGAGGAGAGAAAGAAGAGGAGAGGGAGGAGAAGAGAGGAGGGGGAGGGGGAGGAAGAGGAGGGGAGGGAAGAGGAGGGAAGAGGGAGGAAGAGGAGGGAGGGAGGGAGAGGAAAGGAGAGGAAGAGGAAGAGGAGAGGAAGAGGAAGAGGAGAAGGAGGAAGAGGAGGGGAAGGGAGAGGAGAGGAGAGGATAGGAAGGGAGGAAGAGGAGGGGGGAGGAAGAGGAAGAAGAGGAGAGGGGGAGGAGAGGAGGGAGGAAGAGGAGAGGAGAGGAGGCAGGGGAGGAGAGGAGGAAGAGGAAAGGGGGGGGAGAGGGAGGAGAGAGGGGAGGGGGAGGGAGAGGATAGAAGGAAGAGGAGGAGGAGAGGAGAGGAGAGATAGGAGAGAGAGGAAGAGGGAGGAGGGGCAGGAGAGAGAGGATTAGGAAGGAGGAAGAGGAGAGGAAGAGTAGGAAGGAGGAAGAGGAGAGGAGGGGGCAGGTTGTCAGGAAGAGCCAGGAGAGGAAGGGGGGGGGATTCAGAAGAGAGGAAGGGAGAGAGGAGGGAGAGGAAATGAGAGAACAGAAGGGGGGGGGGGGGGGCCGAGTGCCGGGGAGGGCGAGGGAGGAATGAGGGGGAGGGGGAGGGCGAGGGAGGAAGGAGGGGGGGGTGGGGGACAACGATATCACCACATTCGCTAGTTTGCACCATAATTAATAGTTAACGTAACCCTCTATGTTCACCGCCCCTCAGCAACATAATGTAAAAACGGCAAATTGTTTCCGTTATGACCTAAATATCCTGGAAGTCAACGATATTTCCGTATTTACTATTTGTTAAAATATAGGCTGACGATATGGCAGACACGAACCGGCTCGTTCAGTCAGAAGTCTTTAATATCCTTGTATTAAACCAATATTTTACATCCATGACTACCTTAGCATCAATAGAATTTCAGCACACACTTATTATCTAAATATATACACGCAAATATTCCCATACACACCTTAAATGCGGTGAAAACGCGAAGAGCCAACGATCATACGTCCATCTGCTTCCAGGAAATTTATAGCACTGAGTAATGACGTCACATTCAAACGCCGCTTGCCCGACCATCCACGAGTCCTGTTCGGATTTATAGATAGTTAATTAATCAACTTCCGTATTATCTTCAGGCTTAGCATGTTCCCAGAAGATAGTCTGTTTTATCTTAGGTATTTGGAAGTTGTTGTAATCTGCATATAGGGCTTATAATACACACATATATCATTTATTAACTGAAGCACTGGCATCGATATCAACCATTTAACCTCGCCATAAAACAGATGAAGTGAAACGTGCGCGAGATTCAAAT